>CM077627.1:1711504-2370141 GCA_039566895.2 Turritopsis rubra | reverse complement strand
AACATATTGAGGTAATTTAAATGTTACAGTCAAATTTATCTAGGTAGTTCTTTAAGTGTCAATTATCCGGTAAAATAACACAATTGTATATTTGGGCTTTATTTGTTTGGATATAGGAGTAAACTAAATAGTTGAATCATTTGAATAATACAACTTGCTTCAATATAAATGTTGTTGTCATATTTTATCAGTTATTCCTCTAAATGAACTATCCCCAAGCGTCAGTGGTGTAATGGTTAGCATTGTTGCCTTCCAAGCATAGATCTGGGTTCGATTCCCGGCTGACGCAAGCTCCATGTATTTATTACATAGCAATAAATTGTAATTTCAAATGTGTAGGAACCGATGAAGTCAGTTCCTGCATTTTGGTTGACCAAAAATTTGAAACGATGTTAAATTTAAAGTGCACTCCTTTCCAACAATATTTTGGTGGTAAATTATTTTAGGATTAATCACTTCTATATTCGTTGTGTTTAACCGAAAGTAGTAACGTGTCAGTTGGTAAGGATAAGAGTTTGCCATATTTGAATGGGAATCTATTCCCTGATACCTAAGTTTGTCTCAGTATTATCTATTCACAAATGAAGAAAATTACAATAAATTTATCTTTATGGCATCAGTTTCAAATTTATCATTTAAATTTGTTAATAACCCAACGTGTTCCATTTACTTTGTTCATATTCGTATTGCAAAAATGAAGAAAATCTATAGTGGAATCTCGTGAATACAACATTATTGAGGTAATTTAAATGTTACAGTCAAATTTATCTAGGTAGTTCTTTAAGTGTCAATTATCCGGTAAAATAACACAATTGTATATTTGGGCTTTATTTGTATTGGATATAGGAGTGAACTAAATAGTTGAATCATTTGAATAATACAACTTGCTTCAATATAAATGTTGTTGTCATATTTTATAAGTTATTCCTCTAAATTTAACTATCCCCAAGCGTCAGTGGTGTAATGGTTAGCATTGTTGCCTTCCAAGCAATAGATCTGGGTTCGATTCCCGGCTGACGCAAGCTCCATGTATGTTTACATATCAATAAATTGTAATGTCAAATGTGTAGAAACCGATGAATTCAGTTCCTGCATTTCGGTTACCAAAAAATTTGAAACGATGTTAAATTTAAAGTGCACTCCTTTCCACCAATATTTTGGTGGTAATTTATTTAGGGATAATCACTTCTATATTCGTTGTGTTTAACGAAAAATAGTAACGTGTCAGAGGTGTAAGGTTAAAGATTTTGCCATTTTGAAGCAGATGCAATCTATTCCCTGATAACCTAATCTTCATCTTAGTATCATCTATTCGCCAACGCGGAAAATTACAATAAATTTATCTTTCTGGCATAAGTTTCAAATTTATCATTTAATTTGTTAATAACGCAAAGGCTTCATTTATGTTGTTCATATTCGTATTGCAAAAATGAATAAAATCTATAGTGGAATCTCGTGAATACAACATTATTGAGTTAATTTAAATGTTATAATCAAATTTTTCTAGGTAGTTCTTTAAGTGTCAATTATCAGGCAAAATTACCGATCTGTATATTTGGGCTTTATTTGTTTTGGAAATAGGAGTGAACTAAATAGTTGAATCATTTGAATAATACGACTTGCTTCAATATAAATGTTGTTGTCATATTTTTATCAGTTATTCCTCTAAATGGAACTATCCCCAAGCGTCAGTGGTGTAATGGTTAGCATTGTTGCCTTCCAAGCAATAATCTGTTCGATTCCAGGGTGACGAAAGCTCTATGTATTTGCTACATATCAATAAATTGTAATATCAAATATTTAGAAACAGATGAAGTCAGTTGTTGCTGTTTCAATTTACGAAAGTTTTGAAACGATGTTAAATTTAAAGTGCACACTTTTCCACCAATATTTTGGTGGTAATTTATTTAAGAGATAAAGATTTTCTATATTCGTTGTGTTTAACAGAAAAGTAGTAATGTGTCAGTTGTGTAAAGATAAGAAATTTTGGCATCATTTGAAGCAGATGGGAATCTATTCCCTGAGAACCTAAGTTTTGTGTTAGTACTATTTATTCACAACTGCAAAAAATTACAATAAATTTATCTTTATGGCATAAGTTTCAAATTTATTATTTAAATTTGTTAATTACGCTAAGTGTTCCATTTATATTGTTCATATAAGTATTGCAAAAATGAATAAAATCTATAGTGGAATCTCGTGAATACAACATTATTGAGTTAATTTAACTCTTATAGTCAAATTTTTCTAAGTGTCAATTAATCGCCAAAATAACACAATTGTATATTTGGGCTTTATTTGTATTGGATATAGGAGTGAACTAAATAGTTGAATCATTTGAATAATACAACTTGCTTCAATATAAATGTGGTTGTCATATTTTAATAAGTTATTCCTCTAAATTTAACTATCCCCAAGCGTCAGTGGTGTAATGGTTAGCATTGTTGCCTTCCAAGCAATAGATCTGGGTTCGATTCCCGGCTGACGCAAGCTCCATGTATTTGTTACATATCAATAAATTGTAATGTCAAATGTGTAGAAACCGATGAATTCAGTTCCTGCATTTTCGGTTACCAAAAAATTTGAAACAATGTTAAATTTAAAGTGCACTCCTTTCCACCAATATTTTGGTGGTAATTTATTTTAGGGACTAATCACTTCTATATTCGTTGTGTTTAACCGAAAAGTAGTAACGTGTCAGTGCTGTAAGTATAAGGAGTTTGCCATCATTTGGGGAAGATGGGAATCTATTCCCTGATAACATAAACTTCGTCTTAGTATTATCTACGCACAAATGCTGAAAATTACAATAAATTAATCTTTATGGTAGAAGTTTCAAATTTATCATTTACATTTGTTAATAACGCAATATGTTCCATTCATATTGTTCATAATCGTATTGCAAAAATAAACAAAATCTATAGTGGAATGTCGTGAATACTACATTTTTGAGTTAATATAAATGTTATAGTAAAAATTTTCTAAGTAGTTCATTGTGTGTCAATTATCAGCCAAAATTACCCATCTGTATGTTTGGCCCTTATTTGAATTAGAAATAGCAGTGAACTAAATAGTTGAATCATTTCAATAATACACACTTGCTTTAATGTAAATGTTGTTGTCATATTTTTCTCAGTTATTCCTCTAAATGAAACTATCCCCAAGCGTCAGTGGTGTAATGGTTAGCCTTGTTGCCTTCTAAGCCATAGATCTGGGTTCGATTCCCGGCTGACGCAAGCTCCGTGTATTTATTACATAGCAATAAACTGTAATTTCAGATGTGTACGAACCGATGAAGTCAGTTCCTGCGATTTCGGTTGACTAAAAATTTTGAAACGATGTTAAATTTTAAGTGCACACCTTTCCACCAATATTTTGGTGGTAATATATTTTAGGGATTAATCACTTCTATATTTGTTGTGTTTAAACGAAAAGTAGTAACGTGTCAGTGGTGTAAGTATAAGGAGTTTGCCATCATTTGGGGAAGATGGGAATCTATTCCCTGATAACATCAACTTCGTCTGATTATTATCTACTTACAAATGCTGAAAATTACCATAAATTTATCTTTATGGCATCAATTTCAAATTTATCATTTATATTTGTTAATAACCCAACGTGTTCCATTTACTTTGTTTATATTAGTTATGCAAAAATAAAGAAAATCTATAGTGGAATCTCGTGAATACAACATTATTGAGGTAATTTAAATGTTACAGTCAAATTTATCTAGGTAGTCCTTTAAGTGTCAATTATCCGGTAAAATAACACAATTGTATATTTGGGCTTTATTTGTTTTGGATATAGGAGTAAACAAAATAGTTGAATCATTTCAATAATACAACCTGCTTCAATATAAATGTTGTTGTCATATTTTTATCAGTTATTCCTCTAAATGAAACTATCCCCAAGCGTCAGTGGTGTAATGGTTAGCATTGTTGCCTTCCAAGCAGTAGATCTGGGTTCGATTCCCGGCTGACGCAAGCTCAATGTATTTATTACATAGCAATAAATTGTATTTTCAAATGTGTAGGAACCGATGAAGTCAGTTCCTGCAATTTTGGTTGACCAAAAATTTTGAAACGATGTAAAATTTAAAGTGCACTCCTTTCCAACAATATTTTGGTGGTAAATTATTTTAGGATTAAATGACTTCTATATTCGTTGTGTTTAACCGAAGAGTAGTAAAGTGTCAGTTGTGTAAGGATATGGAGTTTGCCATAATTTGAAGAAGATGGAAATGTATTCCCTGATTACCTAAAGTTTGTCTCAGTATTATCTATTCACAAATGAAGAAAATTACAATCAATTTAACTTTATGGCATCAGTTTCAAATTTATCATTTAAATTTGTTAATAACCCAACTTGTTCCATTTACTTTGTTTATATTAGTATTGGAAAAATAAAGAAAATCTATAGTGGAATCTCGTGAATACAACATTATTGAGGTAATTTAAATGTTACAGTCAAATTTATCTAGGTAGTTCTTTAAGTGTCAATTATCCGGTAAAATAACACAATTGTATATTTGTGCTTTATTTGTTTTGGATATAGGAGTAAACAAAATAGTTGAATCATTTCAATAATACAACTTGCTTCAATATATTTGTTGTTGTCATATTTTTATCAGTTATTCCTCTAAATGAAACAATCCCCAAGCGTCAGTAGTGTAATGGTTAGCATTGTTGCCTTCCAAGCAGTAGATCTGGGTTCGATTCCCTGCTGACGCAAGCTCCATGTATTTATTACATAGCAATAAATTGTAATTTCAAATATGTAGGAACCGATGAAGTCAGTACCTGCAATTTTGGTTGACCAAAAATTTTGAAACGATGTTAAATTTAAAGTGCACTCCTTTCCAACAATATTTTGGTGGTAAATTATTTTACGATTAAAAGACTTCTATATTCGTTGTGTTTAACCGAAGAGAAGTAACGTGTCAGTTGTATAAGGATAAGGATTTTGCCATAATTTGAAGCAGATGGGAATCTATTCCCTGATTACCTAAAGTTCGTCTTAGTATTATCTATTCACAAATAAAGAAAATTACAATAAATTTATCTTAATGGCATAAGTTTCAAATTTATTATTTAAATTTGTTAATTACGCTAAGTGTTCCATTTATATTGTTCATATAAGTATTGCAAAAATGAATAAAATCTATAGTGGAATCTCGTGAATACAACATTATTGAGTTAATTTAAATCTTATAATCAAATTTTTCTAGGTAGTCCTTTAAGTGTCAATTATCAGGCAAAATTACCGATCTGTATATTTGGGCTTTATTTGTTTTGGAAATAGGAGTGAACTAAATAGTTGAATCATTTGAATAATACAAACTTGCTTCAATGTAAATGTTGTTGTCATATTTTTATCAGTTATTCCTCTAAATGGAACTATCCCCAAGCGTCAGTGGAGTAATGGTTAGCATTGTTGCCTTCCAAGCAAATAATTTCTGTTCGATTCCAGGGTGACGAAAGCTCTATGTATTTGCTACATATCAATAAATTGTAATATCAAATATTTAGAAACAGATGAAGTCAGTTGTTGCTGTTTCAATTTACGAAAGTTTTGAAACGATGTTAAATTTAAAGTGCACACGTTTCCACCAATATTTTGGTGGTAATTTATTTAAGGGATAAAGATTTTCTATATTCGTTGTGTTTAACATAGAAGTAGTAATGTGTCAGTTGTGTAAAGATAAGAAATTTTGGCATCATTTGAAGCAGATGGGAATCTATTCCCTGAGAACCTAAGTTTTGTGTTAGTACTATTTATTCACAACTGCAAAAAATTACAATAAATTTATCTTTATGGCATATGTTTCAAATTTATTATTTAAATTTGTTAATTACGCTAAGTGTTCCATTTATATTGTTCATATAAGTATTGCAAAAATGAATAAAATCTATAGTGGAATCTCTTGAATACAACATTATTGAGTTAATTTAAATCTTATAGTCAAATTTTTCTAAGTGTCAATTAATCGGCAAAATAACACAATTGTATATTTGGGCTTTATTTGTATTGGATATAGGAGTGACCTAAATAGTTGAATCATTTGAATAATACAACTTGCTTCAATATAAATGTTGTTGTCATATTTTTCTCAGTTATTCCTCTAAATGAAACTATCCCCAAGCGTCAGTGGAGTAATGGTTAGCATTGTTGCCTTCCAACGCAAATAATTTCTGTTCGATTCCAGGGTGACGAAAGCTCTATGTATTTGCTACATATCAATAAATTGTAATATCAAATATTTAGAAACAGATGAAGTCAGTTGTTGCTGTTTCAATTTACGAAAGTTTTGAAACGATGTTAAATTTAAAGTGCACACTTTTCCACCAATATTTTGGTGGTAATTTATTTAAGGGATAAAGATTTTCTATATTCGTTGTGTTTAACAGAAAAGTAGTAATGTGTCAGTTGTGTAAAGATACGAAATTTTGGCATCATTTGAAGCAGATGGGAATCTATTCCCTGAGAACCTAAGTTTTGTGTTAGTACTATTTATTCACAACTGCAAAAAATTACAATAAATTTATCTTTATGGCATATGTTTCAAATTTATTATTTAAATTTGTTAATTACGCTAAGTGTTCCATTTATATTGTTCATATAAGTATTGCAAAAATGAATAAAATCTATAGTGGAATCTCGTGAATACAACATTATTGAGTTAATTTAAATCTTATAGTCAAATTTTTCTAAGTGTCAATTAATCGGCAAAATAACACAATTGTATATTTGGGCTTTATTTGTATTGGATATAGGAGTGAACTAAATAGTTGAATCATTTGAATAATACAACTTGCTTCAATGTAAATGTTGTTGTCATATTTTTCTCAGTTATTCCTCTAAATGAAACTATCCCCAAGCGTCAGTGGTGTAATGGTTAGCCTTGTTGCCTTCCAAGCCATAGATCTGGGTTCGATTCCCGGCTGACGCAAGCTCCGTGTATTTATTACATAGCAATAAACTGTAATTTCAAATGTGTACGAACCGATGAAGTCAGTACCTGCGATTTCGGTTGACCAAAGATTTTGAAACGATGTTAAATTTTAAGTGCACACCTTTCCACCAATATTTTGGTGGTAATATATTTTAGGGATTAATCACTTCTATATTCGTTGTGTTTAACCGAAAAGTATTAACGTTACAGTGGTGTAAGTATAAGGTGTTTGCCATCATTTGGGGAAGATGGGAATCTATTCCCTGATAACATAAACTTCGTCCTAGTATTATCTACTTACAAATGCTGAAAATTACCATAAATTTATCTTTATGGCATCAATTTCAAATTTATCATTTACATTTGTTAATAACCCAACGTGTTCCATTTACTTTGTATATATTAGTATTGCAAAAATAAAGAAAGTCTATAGTGAAATCTCGTGAATACAACATTATTGAGGTAATTTAAATGTTACAGTCAAATTTATCTAGGTAGTTCTTTAAGTGTCAATTATCCGGTAAAATAACACAATTGTATATTTGGGCTTTGTTTGTATTGGATATAGGAGTGAACTAAATAGTTGAATCCTTTGAATAATACAACTTGCTTTAATATAAATGTTGTTGTCATATTTTAATAAGTTATTCCTCTAAATTTAACTATACCCAAGCGTCAGTGGTGTAATGGTTAGCATTGTAGCCTTCCAAGCAATAGATCTGGGTTCGATTCCCGGCTGACGCAAGCTCCATGTATGTGTTACATATCAATAAATTGTAATGCCAAAAGTGTGGAAACCGATGAATTCAGTTCCTGCATTGCCGGTTACCAAAAAATTTGAAACGATGTTAAATTTAAAGTGCACTCCTTTCCACCAATATTTTGGTGGTAATTTATTTAAGGGAGTAATCACTTCTATATTCGTTGTGTTTTTACGAAAAATAGTAACGTGTCAGAGGTGTAATGTTAAAGATTTATGCCTTGATTTTAAGCAGATGCAAATCTATTCCCTGATAACCTAATCTTCATCTTAGTATCATCTATTCGCCAACGCGGAAAATTACAATAAATTTATCTTTCTGGTATAAGTTTCAAATTTATCAATTAATTTTGTTAATAACGCAAAGGCTTCAATTTATGTTGTTCATATTCGTATTGCAAAAATGAATAAAATCTATAGTGGAAGCTCGTGAATACAACATTATTGAGTTAGTTTAAATGTTATAATCAAATTTTTCTAGGTAGTTCTTTAAGAGTCAATTATCAGGCAAAATTACCGATCTGTATATTTCGGCTTTATTTGTTTTGGAAATAGGAGTGAACTAAATAGTTGAATCATTTGAATAATACAAACTTGCTTCAATGTAAATGTTGTTGTCATATTTTTATCAGTTATTCCTCTAAATGGAACTATCCCCAAGCGTCAGTGGTGTAATTGTTAGCATTGTTGCCTTCCAAGCAAATAATTTCTGTTCGATTCCAGGGTGACGAAAGCTCTATGTATTTGCTACATATCAATAAATTGTAATATCAAATATTTAGAAACAGATGAAGTCAGTTGTTGCTGTTTCAATTTACGAAAGTTTTGAAACGATGTTAAATTTAAAGTGCACACTTTTCCACCAATATTTTGGTGGTGATTTATTTAAGAGATAAAGATTTTCTATATTCGTTGTGTTTAACAGAAAAGTAGTAATGTGTCAGTTGTGTAAAGATAAGAAATTTTGGCATCATTTGAAGCAGATGGGAATCTATTCCCTGAGAACCTAAGTTTTGTGTTAGTACTATTTATTCACAACTGCAAAAAATTACAATAAATTTATCTTTATGGCATAAGTTTCAAATTTATTATTTAAATTTGTTAATTACGCTAAGTGTTCCATTTATATTGTTCATATAAGTATTGCAAAAATGAATAAAATCTATAGTGGAATCTCGTGAATACAACATTATTGAGTTAATTTAACTCTTATAGTCAAATTTTTCTAAGTGTCAATTAATCGGCAAAATAACACAATTGTATATTTGGGCTTTATTTGTATTCGATATAGGAGTGAATTAAATAGTTGAATCATTTGAATAATACAAGTTGCTTCAATATAAATGTGGTTGTCATATTTTAATAAGTTATTCCTCCAAATTTAACTATCCCCAAGCGTCAGTGGTGTAATGGTTAGCATTGTTGCCTTCCAAGCAATAGATCTGGGTTCGATTCCCGGCTGACGCAAGCTCCATGTATTTGTTACATATCAATAAATTGTAATGTCAAATGTGTAGAAACCGATGAATTCAGTTCCTGCATTTTCGGTTACCAAAAAATTTGAAACAATGTTAAATTTAAAGTGCACTCCTTTCCACCAATACTTTGGTGGTAATTTGTTTTAAGGACTAATCACTTCTATATTTGTTGTGTTTAACCGAAAAGTAGTAACGTGTCAGTGCTGTAAGTATAAGGAGTTTGCCATCATTTGGGGAAGATGGGAATCTATTCCCTGATAACATAATCTTCGTCTTAGTATTATCTACGCACAAATGCTGAAAATTACAATAAATTTATCTTTATGGTAGAAGTTTCAAATTTATCATTTACATTTGTTAATAACGCAATATGTTCCATTCATATTGTTCATAATCGTATTGCAAAAATAAACAAAATCTATAGTGGAATCTCGTGAATACTACATTTTTGAGTTAATATAAATGTTATAGTAAAAATTTTCTAAGTAGTTTATTGTGTGTCAATTATCAGCCAAAATTACCCATCTGTATGTTTGGCCTTTATTTGAATTAGAAATAGCAGTGAACTAAATAGTTGAATCATTTCAATAATACACACTTGCTTTAATATAAATGTTGTTGTCATATTTTTCTCAGTTCTTCCTCTAAATGAAACTATCCCCAAGCGTCAGTGGTGTAATGGTTAGCATTGTTGCCTTCCAAGCAATAGATCTGGGTTCGATTCCCGGCTGACGCAAGCTCCATGTATTTATTACATAGCAATAAAATGTAATTTCAAATGTGTACGAACCGATGAAGTCAGTACCTGCGATTTCGGTTGACCAAAAATTTTGAAAGGATGTTAAATTTTAAGTGCACTCCTTTCCACCAATATTTTGGTGGTAATATATTTTAGGGATTAATCACTTCTATATTCGTTGTGTTTAACCGGAAAGTAGTAACGTGTCAGTGGTGTAAGTATAAAGAGTTTGCCATCATTTGGGGAAGATGGGAATCAATTCCCTGATAACAAAAACTTCGTCTTAGTATTATCTACACACAAATGCTGAAAATTACCATAAATTTACCTTTATGGCGTAAGTTTCAAATTTATCATTTACATTTGTTAATAACGCAAAGTGTTCCATTTATATTGTTCATAATCGTATTGCAAAAATTAATAAAATCTATAGTGGAATCTCGTGAATACAACATTATTGAGTTAATTTAGATGTTATAGTCAAATTCTTCTAGGTAGTTCTTTAAGTGTCAATTACCAGCCAAAATAACCCATCTGTGTAATTTAGCTTTATTTGTATTGGAAATAGCAGTGAACTAAATAGTTGAATCATTTGAATAATGCAAACTTGCTTCAATGTAAATGTTGTTGTCATATTTTTATCAGTTATTGTTCTAAATGGAACTATCCCCAAGCGTCAGTGGTGTAATGGTAAGCATTGTTGCCTTCCGAGCAATAGATCTGGGTTCGATTCCTGGCTGACGCAAGCCCCATGTACTTGGTACATATCAATAAATTGTAATGTCAAATGTGTGGAAACCGATTAATTCAGTTCCTGCGTATCCGGTTACCAAAAAATTTGAAACGATGTTAAATTTAAAGTGCACTCCTTTTCACCAATATTTTGGTGGTAATTTATTTTAGGGACAAATCACTTCTATATTCGTTGTGTTAACCGCAATGTCGTAACGTGTAAGCGCTCTAAGGATAAAGAGTTTGCCATCATTTGGGGCTAATGGGAATCTATTCCCTGATAACCTAATCTTCATCTTAGTATCATCTATTCGCCAACGCGGAAAATTACAATAAATTTATCTTTCTGGCAAAAGTTTCAAATTTATCACTTAATTTTGTTAATAACGCAAAGGCTTCAATTTATGTTGTTCATATTCGTATTGCAAAAATAAATAAAATCTATAGTGGAATCTCGTGAATACAACATTATTGAGTTAATTTAAATGTTATAATCAAATTTTTCTAGGTAGTTCTTTAAGTGTAACTTATCAGGCGAAATTACCGATCTGTATATTTGGACTTTATTTGTTTTGGAAATAGGAGTGAACTAAATAGTTGAATCATTTGAATAATACAAACTTGCTTCAATGTAAATGTTGTTTTCATATTTTTATCAGTTCTTCCTCTAAATGAAACTATCCCCAAGCGTCAGTGGTGTAATGGTTAGCATTGTTGCCTTTCATACAATAGATCTGGGTTCGATTCCCGGCTGACGCAAGCTCACTGTATTTATTACATAGCAATAAAATGTAATTTCAAATGTGTACGAACCGATGAAGTCAGTACCTGCGATTTCGGTTGACCAAAAATTTTGAAAGGATGTTAAATTTTAAGTGCACTCATTTCCACCAATATTTTGGTGGTAATATATTTTAGGGATTAATCACTTCTATATTCGTTGTGTTTAACCGGAAAGTAGTAACGTGTCAGTGGTGTAAGTATAAGGAGTTTGCCATCATTTGGGGAAGATGGGAATCTATTCCCTGATATCATAAACTTCGTCTTAGTATTATCTACTCACAAATGCTGAAAATTACCATAAATTTATCTTTATGGCGTAAGTTTCAAATTTATCATTTACATTTGTTAATAACGCAAAGTGTTCCATTTATATTGTTCATAATCGTATTGCAAAAATGAATAAAATCTATAGTGGAATCTCGTGAATACAACATTATTGAGTTAATTTAAATGTTATAGTCAAATTTTTCTAGGTAGTTCTTTAAGTCTCAATTATCAGGCAAAATTACCGATCTGTATATTTGGGCTTTATTTGTTTTGGAAATAGGAGTGAACTAAATAGTTGAATCATTTGAATAATACAAACTTGCTTCAATGTAAATGTTGTTGTCATATTTTTATCAGTTATTCCTCTAAATGAAACTATCCCCAAGCGTCAGTGGTGTAATGGTTAGCATTGTTGCCTTCCAAGCAATAGATCTGGGTTCGATTCCCCGCTGACGCAAGCTCCATGTATTTATTACATAGCAATAAATTGTAATATATAATTAGAGTTTATCATGTCATAGACCGGTTGTTTTTGTTTGCGACGTTTCGACAGTTACTACTGTCATCATCGGGTATTTGTAAATGAATGATGTAAAGTTTATATATGTTTTCAGTGGGATCGAAATTAGGATCGAAATTATTTTGGACCTGGAAGGAAGCAATGTCAATATTTCCGACCTGGAAGGAAACAATGTCAATAATTTGTTTTGCGTAGAGCTGGAAACCATATCGCAAAATATAACCATATTTTATCGATCAACAAACATATTTCAGATAAAAATCAAGCGATTCTCCACCACCTCGATTCTATGGTCTGCCGAAGATACACAAAACTGGAATACCTATACGACCAATAGTCTCATGCACCGGTACGCCGTTGTACGACTTATCAAAATACGTAGCAAAGATATTATCATCATATACACAAACTAACCGATGCAAGAATTCAAAAGAGTTTTCCGACTTTGTTAGAACAAAAACTGTCAATGTTGATGAAGAAATGGTATCATTCGATGTTACATCATTTTACACAAACGTACCGATAAATGGCACGATCAATATAATTAGAGATTTAATCTCTAATGACTCAAACTTTTCATCCAAAATGAAAATTCCACCAACAGAATTTTTGGAATTGATAACGCTTGTATTAACAAAAACGTGGTTTCTATTCGATGAAACTTATTACACTCAAACAGATGGAGTTGCAATGGGAGGTCCGGCATCTTCTGTAGTTGCTGAAATCTTCATGCAAGCGTTTGAGTCCACAGCCACAACAACCGCTGACAAACCCCCAAAAGTATGGAAACGTTTTGTTGACGATGTTTACGCTATAGTGACACGAGATTCATTGAATAATTTTCATCAACATCTAAATGGATTGCACCCGAAAATAAAATTTACAATCGAGCAGGAATCGAATAATTGCATCCCATTCTGGGATACTCTTGTAAAAAGAAATCAAGACGGAAGCATTTCAGTGAACGTATATCGTAAACCAACACATACAGACCAATATCTAAACTGTAACTCAAACCATCAGCAAAGTTGCAAAGAAAGTGTTGTTGCATCGTTAATAAATCGGGCGAAAGATATTGTTAGTAATGACGATGATCGTGTTGAAGAAATGAAATATATCAAATCGGTTCTCCAAGCAAATGGATATGACAGGACGATTGTTAGAAGAGTTGAAAATAGAATAAACAATACTCGAACTTCAAACACCGAAGAATCAACAGAACAAAAACCGGTGACCACTATTAGTATTCCTTATGTATCTGGTATCAGTAATGCTTTACAAAGAATATTCCGTACAAACAACATCAAATGCAGATTTCGATCAACGGAAACTCTTCGTAACATATTATCTCATTCGAAAGACAAGATCTCAATGAACGACACAAATAACGTGATATACCAAATTCCATGTAGTGATTGTGAATCAGTTTATATAGGAGAAACAAAAAGAACATTTGAGCAACGCATCAAAGAACATATGCGAGCCGTACGGAATGGCGATGTAACCAAAAACGAAGTTGCTGACCACTGCTGGAATAATGACCACAAGTTTGATTGGGAGAATAGAAAGATCCTTGACAAGAAAAAAAGGATGGACTGCTCGAAAAGTCAAAGAGACTATATACAGTGTCAAAAACAATTCCAGTATTAATAGTACATCGTATAATGTTCCTGCGATATGGTTTCCAGCTCTACGCAAAACAAATTATTGACATTGCTTCCTTCCAGGTCCGAAATATTGACATTGCTTCCTTCCAGGTCCGAAATAATTTCGATCCTAATTTCGATCCTACTTAAAACATATATAAACTTTACATCATTCATTTACAAAGGCCCGATGATGACAGTAGTAACTTTCGAAACGTCGCAAACAAAAACAACCGGTCTATGACATGATAAATTCTAATTATATATTATGAATACTAGACTGACAAACAATATAAATATATTCAATTCAATAAATTGTAATTTCAAATATGTACGAACCGATGAAGTCAGTACCTGCGATTTCGGTTGACCAAAAATTTTGAATCGATGTTAAATTTTAAGTGCACTCCTTTCCACCAATATTTTGGTGGTAATTTATTTTCGGATTAAATCACTTTTATATTCGTTGTGTTTAACCGAAAAGTAGTAACGTGTCAGTTGTGTAAGGATAAGGAGTTTGCCATAATTTGAAGCAGATGAAAATCTATTCCCTGATAACAAAAACTTCGTCTTAGTATTATCTACTCACAAATGCTGAAAATTACCATAAATTTATCTTTATGGCATAAGTTTCAAATTTATCATTTACATTTGTTAATAACGCAAAGTGTTCCATTTATATTGTTCATAATCGTATTGCAAAAATGAATAAAATCTATAGTGGAATCTCGTAAATACAAAATTATTGAGTTAATTTAAATGTTATAGTCAAATTTTTCTAGGTAGTTCTTTAAGTGTCAATTATCAGCCAACAAAACCCATCTGTATATTTGGGCTTTATTTGTATTGGAAATAGCAGTGAACTAAATAGTTGAATCATTTAGATAATACAAACTTGCTTCAATGTAAATGTTATTGTCATATTTTTATCAGTTATTCCTCTAAATGGAACTATCCACAAGCGTCAGTGGTGTAATGGTTAGCATTGTTGCCTTCCAAGCAAAAGATTTGTGTTCGATTCTCGGGTGACGAAAGCTCTATGTATTTGTTACATATCAATAAATTGTAATGTCAAATGTGTAGAAACCGATGAATTCAGTTCCTGCATTTTCGGTTACCAAAAAATTTGAAACAATGTTAAATTTAAAGTGCACTCCTTTCCACCAATATTTTGGTGGTAATTTATTTTAGGGACTAATCACTTCTATTTTCGTTGTGTTTAAAAGAAAAGTAGTAACGTGTCAGTGATGTAAGTATAAGGAGTTTGCCATCATTTGGGGAAGATGAGAATCTATTCCCTGATAACATAAACTTTGTCTGAGTATTATCTACGCACAAATGCTGAAAATTACAATAAATTTATCTTTATGGTAGAAGTTTCAAATTTATCATTTACATTTGTTAATAACGCAATATGTTCCATTTATATTGTTCATAATCGTATTGCAAAAATGAATAAAATCTATTGTGGAATCTCGTGAATACTACATTTTTGAGTTAATATAAATGTTATAGTACAAATTTTCTAAGTAGTTCTTTGTGTGTCAATTATCAGCCAAAATTACCCATCTGTATGTTTGGCCTTTATTTGAATTAGAAATAGCATTGAACCAAAATCGTTGAATCATTTCAATAATACAAACTTGCTTTAATGTAAATGTTGTTGTCATATTTTTATCAGTTATTCCTCTAGATGAAACTATCCCCAAGCGTCAGTGGAGTAATGGTTAGCATTGTTGCCTTCCAAGCAGTAGATCTGGGTTCGATTCCCGGCTGACGCAAGCTCCATGTATTTATTACATAGCAATAAATTGTAATTTCAAATGTGTAGTAACCGATGAAGTCAGTACCTGCAATTTTGTTTGAGCAAAAATTTTGAAACGATGTTAAATTTAAAGTGCACTTCTTTCCAACAATATTTTGGTGGTAATTTATTTTAGGGACTAATCACTTCTATATTCGTTGTGTTTAACCGAAAAGTAGTAACGTGTCAGTGGTGTAAGTATGAGGAGTTTGCCATTATTTGGGGAAGATGGGAATCTATTCCCTGATAACATAAAGTTTGTCTGAGTATTATCTATTCATAAATGAAGAAAATTACAATAAATTTATCTTTATGGCATCAGTTTCAATTTTATCATTTAAATTTGTTAATAACCCAACGTGTTCCATTTACTTTGTTCATATTCGTATTGCAAACATAAAGAAAATCAATAGTGGAATCTCGTGAATACAACATTATTGAGTTAATTTAAAAGTTATAATCAAATTTTTCTAGGTAGTTCTTTAAGTGTCAATTATCAGGCGAAATTACCGATCTGTATATTTGGGCTTTATTTGTTTTGGAAATAGGAGTGAACGAAATAGTTGAATCTTTTGGATAATACAAACTTGCTTCAATGTAAATGTTGTTGTCATATTTTTATCAGTTATTCCTCTAAATTTAACTATCCCCAAGCGTCAGTGGTGTAATGCTTAGCATTGTTGCCTTCCAAGCAATAGATCTGGGTTCGATTTCCGGCTGACGCAAGCTCCATGTATTTGTAACATATCAATAAATTGTAATGTCAAATGTGTGGAAACCGATGAATTCAGTTCCTGCATTTCCGGTTACCAAAAAATTTGAAACGATGTTAAATTTAAAGTGCACTCCTTTCCTACAATATGTTGGTGGTAATTTATTTTAGGGGCTAATCACTTCTATATTCGTTGTGTTTAAACGAAAAGTCGTAACGTGAAAGTGATCTAAGGATTAAGAGTTTGCCATTATTTGGGGCTAATGGGAATCTATTCCCTGATAACCTAATCTTCATCTTAGTATCATCTATTCGCCAACGCGGAAAATTACAATAACTTTATCTTTCTGGCATAAGTTTCAAATTTATCATTTAATTTTTTTTAATAACGCAAAGGCTTCAATTTATGTTGTTCATATTCGTATTGCAAAAATGAATAAAATCTATAGTGGAATCTCGTGAATACAACATTATTGAGTTAATTTAAAAGTTATAATCAAATTTTTCTAGGTAGTTCTTTAAGTGTCAATTATCAGGCGAAATTACCGATCTGTATATTTGGGCTTTATTTGTTTTGGAAATAGGAGTGAACTAAATAGTTGAATCTTTTGGATAATACAAACTTGCTTCAATGTAAATGTTGTTGTCATATTTTTATCAGTTATTCCTCTAAATGAAACTATCCCCAAGCGTCAGTGGTGTAATGGTTAGCATTGTTGCCTTCCAAGTAATAGATCTGGGTTCGATTCCCGGCTGCCGCAAGCTCCATGTATTTGTTACATATCAATAAATTGTAATGTCAAAAGTGTAGAAACCGATGAATTCAGTTCCTGCATTTTCGGTTACCAAAAAATTGGAAACAATGTTAAATTTAAAGTGCACTCCTTTCCACCAATATTTTGGTGGTAATTTATTTTAGGGACTAATCACTTCTATATTCGTTGTGGTTAACCGAAAAGTAGTAACGTGTCAGTGGTGTAAGTATGAGGAGTTTGCCATTATTTGGGGAAGATGGGAATCTATTCCCTGATAACATAAACTTCGTCTTAGTATTATCTACGCACAAATGCTGAAAATTACAATAAATTTATCTTTATGGTAAAAGTTTCAAATTTATCATTTACATTTATTAATAACGCAATATGTTCCATTTATATTGTTCATAATCGTATTGCAAAAATGAATAAAATTTATAGTGAAATCTCGTGAATACTACATTTTTGAGTTAATATAAATGTTATAGTACAAATTTTCTAAGTAGTTCTTTGTGTGTCAATTATCAGCCAAAATTACCCATCTGTGTGTTTGGCCTTTATTTGAATTAGAAATAGCAGTGAACTAAATAGTTGAATCATTTTAATAATACAAACTTGCTTTAATGTAAATGTTGTTGTCATATTTTTATCAGTTATTCCTCTAAATGAAACTATCCCCAAGCGTAAGTGGTGTAATGGTTAGCATTGTTGCCTTCCAAGCAGTAGATCTGGGTTCGATTCTCGGCTGACGCAAGCTCCGTGTATTTATTACATAGCAATAAATTGTAATTTCAAATTTTTAGGAACCGATGAGGTCAGTACCTGCAATTTTGGTTGACCAAAAATTTTGAAACGATGTTAAATTTAAAGTGCACTCCTTTCCAACAATATTTTGTAGGTAAATTATTTTAAGATTAAATGACTTCTATATTCGTTGTGTTTAACCGAAGAGTTGTAACGTGTCAGTTGTGTAAGGATAAGGAGTTTGCCATAATTTGATACAGATGGAAATGTATTCCCTGATTACCTAAAGTTTCTCTTAGTATTATCTATTCACAAATGAAGAAAATTACAATAAATTTATCTTTATGGCATCAGATTCAAATTTATCATTTAAATTTGTTAATAACCCAACGTGTTCCATTTACTTTGTTCATATTAGTATTGCAAAAATAAAGAAAATCTATAGTGGAATCTCGTGAACACATCATTATTGAGGTAATTTAAATGTTACAGTCAAATTTATCTAGGTAGTTCTTTAAGTGTCAATTATCCGGTAAAATAACACAATTGTATATTTGGGCTTTATTTGTATTGGATATAGGAGTAAACAAAGTAGTTGAATCATTTGAATAATACAACTTGCTTCAATATAAATGTTGTTGTCATATTTTTATCAGTTATTCCTCTAAATTTAACTATCCCCAAGCGTCAGTGGTGTAATGCTTAGCATTGTTGCCTTCCAAGCAATAGATCTGGGTTCGATTCCCGGCTGACGCAAGCTCCATGTATTTGTTACATATCAATAAATTGTAATGTCAAATGTGTGGAAACCGATGAATTCAGTTCCTGCATTTCCGGTTACCAAAAAATTTGAGACGATGTTAAATTTAAAGCGCACTCCTTTCCACCAATATTTTGGTCGTAATTTATTTTAGGGACTAATCACTTCTATATTCGTTGTGTTTAAACGAAAAGTCGTAACATGAAAGTGCTCTAAGGATAAAGAGTTTGCCATCATTTGGGGCTAATGGGAATCTATTCCCTCATAACCTAATCTTCATCTTAGTATCATCTATTCGCCAACGCGGAAAATTACAATAACTTTATCTTTCTGGCATAAGTTTCAAATTTATCATTTATTTTTTTTTAATAACGCAAAGGCTTCAATTTATGTTGTTCATATTCGTATTGCAAAAATGAATAAAATCTATAGTGGAATCTCGTGAATACAACATTATTGAGTTAATTTAAAAGTTATAATCAAATTTTTCTAGGTAGTTCTTTAAGTGTCAATTATCAGGCGAAATTACCGATCTGTATATTTGGGCTTTATTTGTTTTGGAAATAGGAGTGAACTAAATAGTTGAATCTTTTGGATAATACAAACTTGCTTCAATGTAAATGT
This sequence comes from Turritopsis rubra, assembly GCA_039566895.2. Lineage (NCBI taxonomy): Eukaryota > Metazoa > Cnidaria > Hydrozoa > Anthoathecata > Oceaniidae > Turritopsis > Turritopsis rubra. The sequence continues at coordinate 2,350,865 of CM077627.1, read as the reverse complement.
TGTTGTCATGTTTTAATAAGTTATTCCTCTAAATTTGACTATCCCCAAGCGTCAGTGGTGTAATGCTTAGCATTGTTGCCTTCCAAGCAATAGATCTGGGTTCGATTCCCGGCTGACGCAAGCTCCATGTATTTGTTACATATCAATAAATTGTAATGTCAAATGTGTAGAAACCGATGAATTCAGTTCATGCATTTTCGGTTACCAAAAAATTGGAAACAATGTTAAATTTAAAGTGCACTCCTTTCCACCAATATTTTGGTGGTAATTTATTTTAGGGACTAATCACTTCTATATTCGTTGTGTTTAACCGAAAAGTAGTAACGTGTCAGTGGTGTAAGTATGAGGAGTTTGCCATTATTTGGGGAAGATGGGAATCTATTCCCTGATAACATAAAGTTTGTCTGAGTATTATCTATTCATAAATGAAGAAAATTACAATAAATTTATCTTTATGGCATCAGTTTCAATTTTATCATTTAAATTTGTTAATAACCCAACGTGTTCCATTTACTTTGTTCATATTCGTATTGCAAACATAAAGAAAATCTATAGTGGAATCTCGTGAATACAACATTATTGAGGTAATTTAAATGTTACAGTCAAATTTATCTAGGCAGTTCTTTAAGTGTCAATTATCCGGTAAAATAACACAATTGTATATTTGGGCTTTATTTGAATTGGATATAGGAGTGAACAAAATAGTTGAATCATTTCAATAATACAACTTGCTTCAATATAAATGTTGTTGTCATATTTTAATAAGTTATTCCTCTAAATTTAATTATCACCAAGCTTCAGTGGTGTAATGCTTAGCATTGTTGCCTTCCAAGCAATAGATCTGGGTTCGATTCCCGGCTGACGCAAGCTCCATGTATTTGTAACATATCAATAAATTGTAATGTCAAATGTGTGGAAACCGATGAATTCAGTTCCTGCCTTTCCGGTTACCAAAAAATTTGAAACGATGTTAAATTTAAAGTGCACTCCTTTCCACCAATGTTTTGGTGGTAATTTATTTTAGGGACTAATCACTTCTATATTCGTTGTGTTTAAACGAAAAGTCGTAACGTGAAAGGTCTCTAAAGATAAAGAGTTTGCTATCATTTGGGGCTAATGGGAATCTATTCCCTGATAACCTAATCTTCATCTTAGTATCATCTATTAGCCTACGCGGAAAATTACAATAACTTTATCTTTCTGGCATCAGTTTCAAATTTATCATTTAATTTTTTTTAATAACGCAAAGGCTTCAATTTATGTTGTTCATATTCGTATTGCAAAAATGAATAAAATCTATAGTGGAATCTCGTGAATACAACATTATTGAGTTAATTTAAAAGTTATAATCAAATTTTTCTAGGTAGTTCTTTAAGTGTCAATTATCAGGCGAAATTACCGATCTGTATATTTGGGCTTTATTTGTTTTGGAAATAGGAGTGAACTAAATAGTTGAATCTTTTGGATAATACAAACTTGCTTCAATGTAAATGTTGTTGTCATGTTTTAATAAGTTATTCCTCTAAATTTGACTATCCCCAAGCGTCAGTGGTGTAATGCTTAGCATTGTTGCCTTCCAAGCAATAGATCTGGGTTCGATTCCCGGCTGACGCAAGCTCCATGTATTTGTTACATATCAATAAATTGTAATGTCAAATGTGTAGAAACCGATGAATTCAGTTCATGCATTTTCGGTTACCAAAAAATTGGAAACAATGTTAAATTTAAAGTGCACTCCTTTCCACCAATATTTTGGTGGTAATTTATTTTAGGGACTAATCACTTCTATATTCGTTGTGTTTAACCGAAAAGTAGTAACGTGTCAGTGGTGTAAGTATGAGGAGTTTGCCATTATTTGGGGAAGATGGGAATCTATTCCCTGATAACATAAAGTTTGTCTGAGTATTATCTATTCATAAATGAAGAAAATTACAATAAATTTATCTTTATGGCATCAGTTTCAATTTTATCATTTAAATTTGTTAATAACCCAACGTGTTCCATTTACTTTGTTCATATTCGTATTGCAAACATAAAGAAAATCTATAGTGGAATCTCGTGAATACAACATTATTGAGGTAATTTAAATGTTACAGTCAAATTTATCTAGGCAGTTCTTTAAGTGTCAATTATCCGGTAAAATAACACAATTGTATATTTGGGCTTTATTTGAATTGGATATAGGAGTGAACAAAATAGTTGAATCATTTCAATAATACAACTTGCTTCAATATAAATGTTGTTGTCATATTTTAATAAGTTATTCCTCTAAATTTAATTATCACCAAGCTTCAGTGGTGTAATGCTTAGCATTGTTGCCTTCCAAGCAATAGATCTGGGTTCGATTCCCGGCTGACGCAAGCTCCATGTATTTGTTACATATCAATAAATTGTAATGTCAAATGTGTGGAAACCGATGAATTCAGTTCCTGCCTTTCCGGTTACCAAAAAATTTGAAACGATGTTAAATTTAAAGTGCACTCCTTTCCACCAATGTTTTGGTGGTAATTTATTTTAGGGACTAATCACTTCTATATTCGTTGTGTTTAAACGAAAAGTCGTAACGTGAAAGGTCTCTAAAGATAAAGAGTTTGCTATCATTTGGGGCTAATGGGAATCTATTCCCTGATAACCTAATCTTCATCTTAGTATCATCTATTAGCCTACGCGGAAAATTACAATAACTTTATCTTTCTGGCATCAGTTTCAAATTTATCATTTAATTTTTTTTAATAACGCAATGGCTTCAATTTATGTTGTTCATATTCGTATTGCAAAAATGAATAAAATCTATAGTGGAATCTCGTGAATACAACATTATTGAGTTAATTTAAAAGTTATAATCAAATTTTTCTAGGTAGTTCTTTAAGTGTCAATTATCAGGCGAAATTACCGATCTGTATATTTGGGCTTTATTTGTTTTGGAAATAGGAGTGAACTAAATAGTTGAATCTTTTGGATAATACAAACTTGCTTCAATGTAAATGTTGTTGTCATATTTTTATCAGTTATTCCTCTAAATGAAACTATCCCCAAGCGTCAGTGGTGTAATGGTTAGCATTGTTGCCTTCCAAGTAATAGATCTTGGTTCGATTCCCGGCTGCCGCAAGCTCCATGTATTTGTTACATATCAATAAATTGTAATGTCAAATGTGTAGAAACCGATGAATTCAGTTCCTGCATTTTCGGTTACCAAAAAATTGGAAACAATGTTAAATTTAAAGTGCACTCCTTTCCACCAATATTTTGGTGGTAATTTATTTTAGGGACTAATCACTTCTATATTCGTTGTGTTTAACCGAAAAGTAGTAACGTGTCAGTGGTGTAAGTATGAGGAGTTTGCCATTATTTGGGGAAGATGGGAATCTATTCCCTGATAACATAAACTTCGTCTTAGTATTATCTACGCACAAATGCTGAAAATTACAATAAATTTATCTTTATGGTAAAAATTTCAAATTTATCATTTACATTTATTAATAACGCAATATGTTCCATTTATATTGTTCATAATCGTATTGCAAAAATCAATAAAATTTATAGTGAAATCTCGTGAATACTACATTTTTGAGTTAATATAAATGTTATAGTACAAATTTTCTAAGTAGTTCTTTGTGTGTCAATTATCAGCCAAAATTACCCATCTGTGTGTTTGGCCTTTATTTGAATTAGAAATAGCAGTGAACTAAATAGTTGAATCATTTTAATAATACAAACTTGCTTTAATGTAAATGTTGTTGTCATATTTTTATCAGTTATTCCTCTAAATGAAACTATCCCCAAGCGTAAGTGGTGTAATGGTTAGCATTGTTGCCTTCCAAGCAGTAGATCTGGGTTCGATTCTCGGCTGACGCAAGCTCCGTGTATTTATTACATAGCAATAAATTGTAATTTCAAATTTTTAGGAACCGATGAGGTCAGTACCTGCAATTTTGGTTGACCAAAAATTTTGAAACGATGTTAAATTTAAAGTGCACTCCTTTCCAACAATATTTTGTTGGTAAATTATTTTAAGATTAAATGACTTCTATATTCGTTGTGTTTAACCGAAGAGTTGTAACGTGTCAGTTGTGTAAGGATAAGGAGTTTGCCATAATTTGATACAGATGGAAATGTATTCCCTGATTACCTAAAGTTTCTCTTAGTATTATCTATTCACAAATGAAGAAAATTACAATAAATTTATCTTTATGGCATCAGATTCAAATTTATCATTTAAATTTGTTAATAACCCAACGTGTTCCATTTACTTTGTTCATATTAGTATTGCAAACATAAAGAAAATCTATAGTGGAATCTCGTGAACACAACATTATTGAGGTAATTTAAATGTTACAGTCAAATTTATCTAGGTAGTTCTTTAAGTGTCAATTATCCGGTAAAATAACACAATTGTATATTTGGGCTTTATTTGTATTGGATATAGGAGTAAACAAAGTAGTTGAATCATTTGAATAATACAACTTGCTTCAATATAAATGTTGTTGTCATATTTTTATCAGTTATTCCTCTAAATGAAACTATCCCCAAGCGTCAGTGGTGTAATGGTTAGCATTGTTGCCTTTCAAGTAGTAGATCTGGGTTCGATTCCCGGATGACGCATGCTCCATGTATTTATTACATAGCAATAAATTGTAATTTCAAATATGTAGGAACCGATGAAGTCAGTACCTGAAATTTTGGTTGACCAAAAATTTTGAAACGATGTTAAATTTTAAGTGCACTCCTTTGCAACAATATTTTGGTGGTAAATTATTTTCGGATTAAAAGACTTCTATATTCGTTGTGTTTAACCGAAGGGTAGTAACGTGACAGTTGTGTAAGGATAAGGAGTTTGCCATAATTTTAAGCAGATGGAAATGTATTCCCTGATTACCTAAAGTTTGTCTTAGTATTATCTATTCACAAATGAAGAAAACTACAATAAATTTATCTTTATGGCATCAGTTTCAAATTTATCATTTAAATTTGTTAATAACCCAACGTAATCCATTTACTTTGTTCATATTCGTATTGCAAAAATAAAGAACATCTATAGTGGAATCTCGTGAATACAACATTATTGAGGTAATTTAAATGTTACAGTCAAATTTATCTAGGTAGTTCTTTAAGTGTCAATTATCCGGTAAAATAACAAAATTGTATGTTTGGGCTTTATTTGTATTGGATATAGGAGTGAACAAAATAGTTGAATCATTTCAATAATACAACTTGCTTCAATATAAATGTTGTTGTCATATTTTAATAAGTTATTCCTCTAAATTTAACTATCCCCAAGCGTCAGTGGTGTAATGGTTAGCATTGTTGCCTTCCAAGCAATAGATCTTGGTTCGATTCCCGGCTGACGCAAGATCCATGTATTTATTACATAGCAATAAATTGTAATTTCATATGTGTACGAACCGATGAAGTCAGTACCTGCGATTTCGGTTGACCAAAAATTTTGAAACGATGTTTAATATTAAGTGCACTCCTTTCCACCAATATTTTGGTGGTAATATATTTTGGGAAGTAGGCTGATGATATTCTGTGACGGACTCCCCAACGTTGTAAGAAATCTTCTGTTTGCTTGGCGGTGAACTCGGGGCCTCCGTCACTGGTCACTTCGATCGGTACACCAAAGGTTGCGAAGAGTGTTCTGAGGGCGTTACAAAGACCTTTGGATCCAGAGTTGCCATCGGTTGCTTTCATACGACTTTGTTCTGTCCAGCCTGATAAGCGGTCAGCTGCGACGAAGTAGTACCATCCGCAGAAGAGGAAGTAATCACAGGCAATACCTTCAAATGGTGTGGTAGGGATCCAAGGTTCTATGGGTGGTGGACTGGGTTGAGAGGGGGCGATCTTATTGCATGGGCCACACCTCGTCCTTGTCTCGGTGATATCGTTGGTGATACCTGGCCAGAAGATGGCGGACTTGGCTCTTTCGTTCATTTTGTTGGTACCTTGGTGGGCAGCGTGAAGGGATTCGAGGACTTCTTGTCGTAAACCGTGAGGGATGACGATGCGGTTGTCCATCATGATGACACCGTCGAGGGTCCAGAGATTGGCGCGAAAATTCCAGTATGGCTGAAGGGGTGGTTCCAGGTTAGTCTTATTGGTTGGAAATCCGGACTCGATAGTTTGCATGAGGGTGGACATCTCGACGTCTGAAGCAGTCTCCATCTTGACAACGTCCCAAGTTATTGCTCGGATGTTGGCAACCTCTGAGATGTAGAGGGCAGTAAGTTCAGCATCGATGTCGTCTTCGTCGTCAAATTCGTACTCATCATCCTCTGGGTTGTCGACAGGACTTCTGGATGTTGCGTTGGCGAAATTATTGGATTTTCCTGGTAAATGCTTGACGGTGAATCGCCAAGGGAGTGTGCGTTGTTTCAGTTTGAGAAGTCTTGTGTTGGAGATCTCGTCAAGGGCGCGGTCACCAAGGACTTTGGTTAATGGTAAGTGATCTGTAACAACAATCAGGTCGTCGCAACCAAGCGTGAAGAATTTGGTTTGTTTTAAGGCATAGGTTATTGCAAGTGCTTCTCCTTCTACAGGGGCATAACGAGATTCGGCAGGTTTGAGGAATCGTGACCCAGCGAGTGTAATCTTCCAACCATCTTTGCAGCAGTCGGGGGTGATGGAGGTACAGTCACAGTGCTTCTGGCACAAGTAGAAGCCGATGCCGGTCTTGGACCAATCAGGGCGGAGGCATGTTGGTTTCTCCATGTCGAAAATTTCCACTCCTCTCTTGATGGCGTCGATGATGACGTTCTTTGAAGATTGGAAGGCTGATTCTAGTTCGTCCGACCAAGCAAACTTTGACTTTGGGCTCAGAAGCGGTTAGAACGGGGCCATAACCTCTGTCAATTTGGCGTAATGACCGACTTGGTTGACCAATCCGAACCATGATCGAACATCACTCAGCTTGGTGGGGGTGGGGAAGTCTCGAATGGCTCTGATGAACTTCTCGAGTGGTCGAATTTCTCCTTCAGTCACCTCAAAACCAGCGAATTGGACTTCTCGCTTTGCGAATTGAAACTTGAATTCATTCAGGACAATGCCGTTATTACCAAGGAGTTCGAGGAAGTCAATGACTCGCCACTAGTGGTCGGAAAGTTCGTTATCCCACATGGCTGTGTCGTCGACGCACTTTCTTTTACGTGGAACATCTTTGATGATTTCGTCGAATCGTCTTGCGTAGCCATCGCCACTGCCTAGAAATCCTTGAGGGGCCATCCTGTATCTGTATCTTCCCCATGGGGTGAGGAAGGTGGTGAGATGACGGTCGTCGGGATGGATTGGGACTGAATGGTATCCATTCCACGCGTCAGTGACGGTCTTCCAGGTCATGGGGGGAATGGATTTGGCTTGTTGGAAGGGCGGTTGGACGTGGTGGGTCTCCTGCAGACAATGTTTGTTGAGGGGCGAGAGGTCGACCGTTCTTCTAGGCTTGCCGTCTGGCTATCTTACCAGGATCATGCGGTGGCACCATTCTGATGGTTCACCCATAGGTACTTCTTCCAACACACCAAGTGCAACGTCGTTTTTGATTTGTTGTTCGACTTCTGCTTGCCAGTGCAAAGGTACTGGGATAGGCTTGTGGATTGCAGATGGGGTTGCATTGGGATTGACGTGCAACCTGATTTCGGGGCCTGACATGCCTGGGAGTTGCTGGTGGGGGCACCTGTTAAATGTGGATGCCGAATAACGATGAATCAGCCACTCTCGCATTTTAGCGTTGTTTTCTGGCACGGCTTCGAAAGGGAGCTTGTCAGGACGATTCGGCGGTAAGGTGCGTGTCGGGCAACCACATGGACTTTTCGCGTGCTCGATGATGGATACGGCAGCTGACCCAATTTTGGGGAAGCCTTCTGGGATGATACAAAGTTGGACGCAAGCGTGGCGGGACAGGTAGAAGTTTCCAGCATCAGGGCTGATGTAGGCCATGACAGGGGCAGTGTACGAGTTACCCTTGCCATCTTGGCCGGTGAGGCGTATGAGGATCGCACCAGTGATGTTAATCTCCTCCCTGTTTGCTGTTGATAGGGTTCGTCCTACAGGGAAGAGATCTTGATCGGTAAAGCCGCATCGGTAGAAATCTCGTTGAGTCCACAGGCAGGATTGAGCGCCAGTGTCTGTGACTACTGTGATAGATGACGGGGTTATTTTTGGACATTTGACCCCAAATTTGTCGTAATCGTCTTTGACAACAGTGAGCTGAAGTTTCAGTGTAGGGTGTGTCATTGAAGAGGCTCGCCTCCATTCATTAGTCGTGAAGATGTGATGGTCGAGAAGTATTGTTCTGTCTCGATACTGGTCATTGGGGGTAACTGCCAGGGAGGTACTTGCAATTGTGATGACACCTGTTTCATTGGTTGGACCTTTCTTTCGGTCTGACATTGTCCCTTGTTGGCCTTTACGGGGGTTGGCCTGTTTCCAGCATGGCAAGCAAAGAGAAACTTCGATCATTTTACGTTGACGTTTATTCCAAGTAAATCTATCAATTTCTGTGCTGCAGTTCTTGCACTTTCTCTTGCTCGTTTTATTTTGGGCGATACTTGCGTGCTGTATCTGTGTAGTGAGGGCATCACGTGCCATCTCTTTCGACTCAATAAAAGTTACAGTGGCTTTCACTGTTTTTGTGTCCAAGTCAGACCATCCAAGAACGTCTTTTCTAATGTCATCGTCAGAAAGTCCAGATATTAAAACATCTTTAACAATCTCGTCAGTGAAGTCAACCTGTAACCCACATGTATTACCGGGACAGTTCATTACGTAAGCACAAGTGGCTGCCTTTCCGTTAATTCTGGCATAAAAGGAGCGCACGTTTGCCCCATGGTCCTGCTTGATTGATAGAAGGTCAGATCTGCGGACACTTATGGCGACAGGGGTGACAGCAAGGCGCTTGATGGCAGCAAGCAGTTCGTCTTCAGTTCCGCGTGTTGCATCTGGGTTACTGCGTAAAATATTGTCGCCGAGGTCTCCCTCGCAGCATTGAAAGAGTTGTTGTACAGTCTCTCCAACGGTCAGTCTCGTACCTCTCTTGAACATGTCCCATCTGGCAAGGAAGGCATTCCAGGTCTCCTCGGTAGAGCCTTGAGTGACAGTAGGGCGATCAATTTTCGGGGCCTTCTGTCTAGGGTCGGCTGGGGCAGCTGTATGGCCGGCATTGACATGACTGTTGTTGTGTATTGTCAGAAGTGCGGCAGCAATAATAGCATCTACATCGTCTGTGATGAAGGTACAGTCAGGATACGGGCATCCAATGGCTGGCATGATGATAAGATATTACACATAAACAATTATGTTCTTCTCATACTTTATTTCTCTTATTTAGTAAAAGAATGTGTAATATCTAAATGATAAAGAATAAAGAAATAGCTATATACAAGTTAAGTGACATGGTAAATCCACAGTCCTACAAAGGATTAATCACTTCTATATTCGTTGTGTGTAACCGAAAAGTAGTAACGTGTCAGTGGTGTAAGTATAAGGAGTTTGCCATCATTTGGGGAAGATGGGAATCTATTCCCTCATAACATAAACTTCGTCTTAGTATTATCTACTCACAAATGCTGAAAATTACCATAAATTTATCTTTATGGCATAAGTTTCAAATTTATCATTTACATTTTTTAATAACGCAATATGTTCCATTTATATTGTTCATAATCGTATCGCAAAAATGAATAAAATCTATAGTGGAATCTCGTGAATACTGCATTTTTGAGTTAATTTAAATGTTTTAGTAAAAAGTTTCTAGGTAGTTCTTTGTGTGTCAATTATCAGCCAAAATTACCAATCTGTATATTTGGGTTTTATTTGTATTGGAAGTAGCAGTGAATTAAATAGTTGAATCATTTGAATAATACAAACTTGCTTCAATGTAAATGTTGTTGTCATATTTTTATCAGTTATTCCTCTAAATGAAACTATCCCCAATCGTCAGTGGTGTATTGGTTAGCATTGCTGCCTTCCAAGACATAGATCTGGGTTCGATTCCCGGCTGACGCAAGCTCCGTGTATTTATTACATAGCAATAAATTGTAATTCCGAATGTGTACGAACCGATGAAGTCAGTACCTGTGATTTCGGTTGACCAATAATTTTGAAACGATGTTAAATTTTAAGTGCACTCCTTTCCACCAATATTTTGGTGGTAATATATTTTAAGGATTAACCACTTCTATATTCGTTGTGTTTAACCGAAGCGTAGTAACGTGTCAGTTACGTAAGGATAAAGAGTTTGCCATAATTTAAAGCAGATAGAAATCTATTCCCTGATTACCTAAAATTCGTCTTAGTATTATCTATTCACAAATGAAGAAAATTACAATAAATTTATCTTTATGGCATCAGTTTCAAGTTTATCATTTAAATATGTTAATAACCCAACGTGTTCCATTTACTTTGTTCATATTCGTATTGCAAAAATGAAGAAAATCTATAGTGGAATCTCGTGAATACAACATTATTGAGGTAATTTAAATGTTACAGTCAAATTTATCTAGGTAGTTCTTTAAGTGTCAATTATCCGGTAAAATAACACAATTGTATATTTGGGCTTTATTTGTATTGGATATAGGAGTGAACTAAATAGTTGAATCATTTGAATAATACAACTTGCTTCAATATAAATGTTGTTGTCATATTTTAGTAAGTTATTCCTCTAAATTTAACTATCCCCAAGCGTCAGTGGTGTAATGGTTAGCATTGTTTCCTTCCAAGCAAGCTGACGGAAGCCCAATGTACTTGTTACATATCAATACATTGTAATGTCAAATGTGTGGAAACCGATGAATTCAGTTCCTGCATTTCCGGTTACCAAAAAATTTGAAACGATGTTAAATTTAAAGTGCACTCCTTTTCACCAATATTTTGGTGGTAATTTATTTTAGGGAGTAATCACTTCTATATTCGTTGTGTTTAACCGAAAAGTACCAACGTGTCAGTTATGTAAGGATAAGGAGTTTGCCATAATTTGAAGCAGATGGAAATCTATTCCCTGATTACCTAAAGTTCGTCTTAGTATTATCTATTCACAAATGAAGAAAATTACAATAAATTTATCTTTATGGCATCAGTTTCAAATTTATCATTTAAATTTGTTAATAACCCAACGTTTTCCATTTACTTTGTTCATATTCGTATTGCAAAAATGAAGAAAATCTATAGTGGAATCTCGTGAATACAACATTATTGAGTTAATTTAAATGTTACAGTCAAATTTATCTAGGTAGTTCTTTAAGTTTCAATTATCCGGTAAAATAACACAATTGTCTATTTGGGCTTTATTTCTATTGGATATAGGAGTGAACTAAATAGTTGAATCATTTGAATAATACAACTTGCTTCAATATAAATGTTGTTGTCATACTTTAATAAGTTATTCCTCTAAATTTAACTATCCCCAAGATTCAGTGGTGTAATGCTTAGCATTGTTGCCTTCCAAGCAATAGATCTGGGTTCGATTCCCGGCTGACGCAAGCTCCATGTATTTCTTACATATCAATAAATTGTAATGTCAAATGTGTGGAAACCGATGAATTCAGTTCCTGCATTTCCGATTACCAAAAAATTTGAAACGATGTTAAATTTAAAGTGCACACCTTTCCACCAATATTTTGGTCGTAATTTATTTTAGGGACTAATCACTTCTATATTCGTTGTGTTTAACCGAAGAGTACCAACGTGTCAGTTATGTCAGGATAAGGAGTTTGCCATAATTTGAAGCAGATGGAAATCTATTCCCTGATTACCTAAAGTTCGTCTTAGTATTATCTATTCACAAATGAAGAAAATTACAATAAGTTTATCTTTATGGCATCAGTTTCAAATTTATCATTTAAATTTGTTAATAACCCAACGTGTTCCATTTACTTTGTTCATATTCTTATTGCAAAAATGAAGAAAATCTATAGTGGAATCTCGTGAATACAACATAATTGAGGTAATTTAAATGTTACAGTCAAATTTATCTAGGTAGTTCTTGAAGTGTCAATTATCCGGTAAAATAACACAATTGTATATTTGGGCTTTATTTCTATTGGATATAGGAGTGAACTAAATAGTTGAATCATTTGAATAATACAACTTGCTTCAATATAAATGTTGTTGTCATACTTTAATAAGTTATTCCTCTAAATTTAACTATCCCCAAGCGTCAGTGGTGTAATGCTTAGCATTGTTGCCTTCCAAGCAATAGATCTGGGTTCGATTCCCGGCTGACGCAAGCTCCATGTATTTCTTACATATCAATAAATTGTAATGTCAAATGTGTGGAAACCGATGAATTCAGTTCCTGCATTTCCGGTTACCAAAAAATTTGAAACGATGTTAAATTTAAAGCGCACTCCTTTCCACCAATATTTTGGTCGTAATTTATTTTAGGGACTAATCACTTCTATATTAGTTGTGTTTAAACGAAAAGTCGTAACGTGTAAGTGCTCTAAGGATAAAGAGTTTGCCATTATTTAGGGCTAATGGGAATCTATTCCCTGATAACCTAATCTTCATCTTAGTATCATCTATTCGCCAACGCGGAAAATTACAATAAATTTATCTTTCTGGCATAAGTTTCAAATTTATCATTTAATTTTGTTAATAAAGCAAAAGCTTCAATTTATGTTGTTCATATTCGTATTGCAAAAATGAATAAAATCTATAGTGGAATCTCGTGAATACAACATTATTGAGTTAATTTAAATGTTATAATCAAATTTTTCTAGGTAGTTCTTTAAGTGTCAATTATCAGGCGAAATTACCGATCTGTATATTTGGACTTTATTTGTTTTGGAAATAGGAGTGAACTAAATAGTTGAATCATTTGAATAATACAAACTTGCTTCCATGTAAATGTTGTTGTCATATTTTTATCAGTTATTCCTCTAAATGGAACTATCCCCAACCGTCAGTGGTGTAATGGTTAGTATTGTTGCCTTCTAAGCAATAGATCTGGGTTCGATTCCCGGCTGACGCAAGCTTCATGTATGTGTTACATATCAATAAATTGTAATGCCAAAAGTGTAAAAACCGATGAAGTTAGTTCCTGCATTTTCGGTTGACCAAAAAATTTGAAACGATGTTAAATTTAAAGTGCACTCCTTTTCACCAATATTTTGGTGGTAATTTATTTTAGGGAGTAATCACTTCTATATTCGTTGTGTTTAACCGAAGAGTACCAACGTGTCAGTTATGTAAGGATAAGGAGTTTGCCATAATTTGAAGCAGATGGAAATCTATTCCCTGATTACCTAAAGTTCGTCTTAGTATTATCTATTCACAAATGAAGAAAATTACAATAAATTTATCTTTATGGCATCAGTTTCAAATTTATCATTTAAATTTGTTAATAACCCAACGTGTTCCATTTACTTTGTTCATATTCGTATTGCAAAAATGAAGAAAATCTATAGTGGAATCTCGTGAATACAACATTATTGAGTTAATTTAAATGTTACAGTCAACTTTATCTAGGTAGTTCTTTAAGTTTCAATTATCCGGTAAAATAACACAATTGTCTATTTGGGCTTTATTTCTATTGGATATAGGAGTGAACTAAATAGTTGAATCATTTGAATAATACAACTTCCTTCAATATAAATGTTGTTGTCATACTTTAATAAGTTATTCCTCTAAATTTAACTATCCCCAAGCGTCAGTGGTGTAATGCTTAGCATTGTTGCCTTCCAAGCAATAGATCTGGGTTCGATTCCCGGCTGACGCAAGCTCCATGTATTTCTTACATATCAATAAATTGTAATGTCAAATGTGTGGAAACCGATGAATTCAGTTCCTGCATTTCCGATTACCAAAAAATTTGAAACGATGTTAAATTTAAAGTGCACTCCTTTCCACCAATATTTTGGTCGTAATTTATTTTAGGGACTAATCACTTCTATATTAGTTGTGTTTAAACGAAAAGTCGTAACGTGTAAGTGCTCTAAGGATAAAGAGTTTGCCATCATTTAGGGCTAATGGGAATCTATTCCCTGATAACCTAATCTTCATCTTAGTATCATCTATTCGCCAACGCGGAAAATTACAATAAATTTATCTTTCTGGCATAAGTTTCAAATTTATCATTTAATTTTGTTAATAAAGCAAAAGCTTCAATTTATGTAGTTCATATTCGTATTACAAAAATGAATAAAATCTATAGTGGAATCTCGTGAATACAACATTATTGAGTTAATTTAAATGTTATAATCAAATTTTTCTAGGTAGTTTTTTAAGTGTCAATTATCAGGCGAAATTACCGATCTGTATATTTGGGCTTTATTTGTTTTGGAAATAGGAGTAAACTAAATAGTTGAATCATTTGAATAATACAAACTTGCTTCCAAGTAAATGTTGTTGTCATATTTTTATCAGTTATTCCTCTAAATGGAACTATCCCCAACCGTCAGTGGTGTAATGGTTAGAATTGTTGCCTTACAAGCAATAGATCTGGGTTCGATTCCCGGCTGACGCAAGCTCCATGTATGTGTTACATATCAATAAATTGTAATGCCAAAAGTGTAGAAACCGATGAAGTTAGTTCCTGCATTTTCGGTTGACCAAAAATTTTGAAGCGAAGTTAAATTTAAAGTGCACTCATTTCCACAAATATTTTGGTTGTAATTTATTTTAGGGACTAATCACTTCTATATTCGTTGTGTTTAACCGAAGAGTAGTAACGTGTCAGTTGTGTAAGGATAAGGATTTTGCCATAATTTGAAGCAGATGGAAATCTATTCCCTGATTACCTAAAGTTCATCTTAGTATTATCTATTCACAAATGAAGAAAATTACAATAAATTTATCTTTATGGCATCAGTTTCAAATTTATTATTTAAATTTGTTAATAACCCAACGTGTTCCATTTACTTTGTTCATATTCGTATTGCAAAAATGAAGAAAATCTATAGTGGAATCTCGTGAATACAACATTATTGAGTTAATTTAAATGTTACAGTCAAATTTATCTAGGTAGTTCTTTAAGTTTCAATTATCCGGTAAAATAACACAATTGTCTATTTGGGCTTTATTTCTATTGGATATAGGAGTGAACTAAATAGTTGAATCATTTGAATAATACAACTTCCTTCAATATAAATGTTGTTGTCATACTTTAATAAGTTATTCCTCTAAATTTAACTATCCCCAAGCGTCAGTGGTGTAATGCTTAGCATTGTTGCCTTCCAAGCAATAGATCTGGGTTCGATTCCCGGCTGACGCAAGCTCCATGTATTTCTTACATATCAATAAATTGTAATGTCAAATGTGTGGAAACCGATGAATTCAGTTCCTGCATTTCCGATTACCAAAAAATTTGAAACGATGTTAAATTTAAACTGCACACCTTTTCACCAATATTTTGGTCGTAATTTATTTTAGGGACTAATCACTTCTATATTAGTTGTGTTTAAACGAAAAGTCGTAACGTGTAAGTGCTCTAAGGATAAAGAGTTTGCCATCATTTAGGGCTAATGGGAATCTATTCCCTGATAACCTAATCTTCATCTTAGTATCATCTATTCGCCAACGCGGAAAATTACAATAAATTTATCTTTCTGGCATAAGTTTCAAATTTATCATTTAATTTTGTTAATAAAGCAAAAGCTTCAATTTATGTAGTTCTTATTCGTATTGCAAAAATGAATAAAATCTATAGTGGAATCTCGTGAATACAACATTATTGAGTTAATTTAAATGTTATAATCAAATTTTTCTAGGTAGTTCTTTAAGTGTCAATTATCAGGCGAAATTACCGATCTGTATATTTGGGCTTTATTTGTTTTGGAAATAGGAGAAAACTAAATAGTTGAATCATTTGAATAATACAAACTTGCTTCCATGTAAATGTTGTTGTCATATTTTTATCAGTTATTCCTCTAAATGGAACTATCCCCAACCGTCAGTGGTGTAATGGTTAGAATTGTTGCCTTACAAGCAATAGATCTGGGTTCGATTCCCGGCTGACGCAAGCTCCATGTATGTGTTACATATCAATAAATTGTAATGCCAAAAGTGTAGAAACCGATGAAGTTAGTTCCTGCATTTTCGGTTGACCAAAAATTTTGAAGCGAAGTTAAATTTAAAGTGCACTCATTTCCACAAATATTTTGGTTGTAATTTATTTTAGGGACTAATCACTTCTATATTCGTTGTGTTTAACCGAAGAGTAGTAACGTGTCAGTTGTGTAAGGATAAGGATTTTGCCATAATTTGAAGCAGATGGAAATCTATTCCCTGATTACCTAAAGTTCATCTTAGTATTATCTATTCACAAATGAAGAAAATTACAATAAATTTATCTTTATGGCATCAGTTTCAAATTTATTATTTAAATTTGGTAATAACCCAACGTGTTCCATTTACTTTGTTCATATTCGTATTGCAAAAATGAATAAAATCTGTAGTGGAATCTCGTAAATACAACATTATTGAGGTAAATTAAATGTTACAGTCAAATTTATCTAGGTAGTCCTTAAAGTGTCAATTATCCGGTAAAATAACACAATTGTATATTTGGGCTTTGTTTGTATTGGATATAGGAGTGAACTAAATAGTTGAATCCTTTGAATAATACAACTTGCTTCAATATAAATGTTGTTGTCATATTTTAATAAGTTATTCCTCTAAATTTCTCTATCCCCAAGCGTCAGTGGTGTAATGGTTAGCATTGTTGCCTTCCAAGCAAGCTGACGGAAGCCCAATGTACTTGTTACATATCAATAAATTGTAATGTCAAATGTGTGGAAACCGATGAATTCAGTTCCTGCATTTCCGGTTACCAAAAAATTTGAAACAATGTTAAATTTAAAGTGCACTCCTTTTCACCAATATTTTGGTGGTAATTTATTTTAGGGAGTAATCACTTCTATATTCGTTGTGTTTAACCGAAGAGTAGTAACGTGTGAGTTGTGTAAGGATAAGGAGTTTGCCATAATTTGAAGCAGATGGAAATCTATTCCCTGATTACCTAAAGTTCGTCTAAGTATTATCTATTCACAAATGAAGAAAATTACAATAAATTTATCTTTATGGCATCAGTTTCAAATTTATCATTTAAATTTGTTAATAACCCAACGTGTTCCATTTACTTTGTTCATATTCTTATTACAAAAATAAAGAAAATCTATAGTGGAATCTCGTGAATACAACATTATTGAGGTAATTTAAATGTTACAGTCAAATTTATCTAGGTAGTTCTTTAAGTGTCAATTATCCGGTAAAATAACACAATTGTATATTTGGGCTTTATTTGTATTGGATATAGGAGTGAACTAAATAGTTGAATCATTTGAATAATACGACTTGCTTCAATATAAATGTTGTTGTCATACTTTAATAAGTTATTCCTCTAAATTTAACTATCCCCAAGCGTCAGTGGTGTAATGGTTAGCATTGTTGCGTTCCAAGCAATAGATCTGGGTTCGATTCCCGGCTGACGCAAGCTCCATGTATGTGTTACATATCAATAAATTGTAATGCCAAAAGTGTAGAAACCGATGAAGTTAGTTCCTGCATTTCGGTTGACCAAAAATTTTGAAGCGATGTTAAATTTAAAGTGCACCCCTTTCCACCAATATTTTGGTCGTAATTTATTTTAGGGACTAATCACTTCTATATTCGTTGAGTTTAAACGAAAAGTCGTAACGTAAAGGTGCTCTAAGGATAAATAGTTTGCCATCATTTGGGGCTAATGGGAATCTATTCCCTGATAACCTAATCTTCATCTTAGTATTATCTATTCGCCAACGCGGAAAATTACAATAAATTCATCTTTCTGGCATAAGTTTCAAATTTATCATTTAATTTTGTTAATAACGCAAAGGCTTCAAATTATGTTGTTCATATTCGTATTGCAAAAATTAATAAAATCTATAGTGGAATCTCGTGAATACAACATTATTGAGTTAATTTAAATGTTATAATCAAATTTTTCTAGGTAGTTCTTTAAGTGTCAATTATCAGGCGAAATTACCGATCTGTATATTTGGGCTTTATTTGTTTTGGAAATAGGAGTGAACTAAATAGTTGAATCATTTGAATAATACAAACTTGCTTCAATGTAAATGTTGTTGTCATATTTTTATCAGTTATTCCTCTAAATGAAACTATCCCCAAGCGTCAGTGGTGTAATGGTTAGCATTGTTGCCTTCCAAGCAATAGATCTGGGTTCGATTCCCGGCTGACGCAAGCTCCATGTATGTGTTACATATCAATAAATTGTAATGCCAAAAGTGTAGAAACCGATGAAATTAGTTCCTGCATTTTCGGTTGACAAAAAATTTTGAAGCGATGTTAAATTTAAAGTGCACCCCTTTCCACCAATATTTTGGTGGTAATGTATTTTAGAGATTAATCACTTCTATATTCGTTGTGTTTAACCGAAAATTAGTAACGTGTCAGTGGTGTAAGGATAAGGAGTTTGCCATAATTTGGAGCAGATGGAATCAATTCCCTGATTACCTAAAGTTCGTCTTAGTATTACCTATTCACAAATGAAGAAAGTTACAATAAATTTATCTTTATGGCATCAGTTTCAAATTTATCATTTAAATTTGTTAATAACCCAACGTATTCCATTTACTTTGTTCATATTCGTATTACAAAAATGAATAAAATCTGTAGTGAAATTCGTGAATACAACATTATTGAGGTAATTTAAATGTTACAATCAAATTTATCTAGGTAGTTCTTTATGTGTCAATTATCCGGTAAAATAACACAATTGTATATTTGGGCTTTATTTGTATTGGATATAGGAGTGAACTAAATAGTTGAATCATTTGAATAACACAACTTGCTTCAATATTAATGTTGTTGTCATATTTTAGTAAGTTATTCCTCTAAATTTAACTATCCCCAAGCGTCAGTGGTGTAATGGTTAGCATTGTTGCATTCCAAGCAAGCTGACGGAAGCCCAATGTACTTGTTACATATCAATAAATTGTAATGTCAAATGTGTGGAAACTTATGAATTCAGTTCCTGCATTTCCGGTTACCAAAAAATTTGAAACGATGTTAAATTTAAAGTGCACTCCTTTTCACCAATATTTTGGTGGTAATTTATTTTAGGGAGTAATCACTTCTATATTCGTTGTGTTTAACCGAAGAGTACCAACGTGTCAGTTATGTCAGGATAAGGAGTTTGCCATAATTTGAAGCAGATGGAAATCTATTCCCTGATTACCTAAAGTTCGTCTTAGTATTATCTATTCACAAATGAAGAAAATTACAATAAATTTATCTTTATGGCATCAGTTTCAAATTTATCATTTAAATTTGTTAATAACCCAACGTGTTCCATTTACTTTGTTCATATTCTTATTGCAAAAATGAAGAAAATCTATAGTGGAATCTCGTGAATACAACATAATTGAGGTAATTTAAATGTTACAGTCAAATTTATCTAGGTAGTTCTTGAAGTGTCAATTATCCGGTAAAATAACACAATTGTATATTTGGGCTTTATTTGTATTGGATATAGGAGTGAACTAAATAGTTGAATCATTTGAATAATACAACTTGCTTCAATATAAATGTTGTTGTCATACTTTAATAAGTTATTCCTCTAAATTTAACTATCCCCAAGCGTCAGTGGTGTAATGCTTAGCATTGTTGCCTTCCAAGCAATAGATCTGGGTTCGATTCCCGGCTGACGCAAGCTCCATGTATTTCTTACATATCAATAAATTGTAATGTCAAATGTGTGGAAACCGATGAAGTTCAGTTCCTGCATTTCGGTTACCAAAAAATTTGAAACGATGTTAAATTTAAAGCGCACTCCTTTCCACCAATATTTTGGTCGTAATTTATTTTAGGGACTAATCACTTCTATATTAGTTGTGTTTAAACGAAAAGTCGTAACGTGTAAGTGCTCTAAGGATAAAGAGTTTGCCATTATTTAGGGCTAATGGGAATCTATT
Source organism: Turritopsis rubra (assembly GCA_039566895.2). Classification (NCBI taxonomy): domain Eukaryota; kingdom Metazoa; phylum Cnidaria; class Hydrozoa; order Anthoathecata; family Oceaniidae; genus Turritopsis; species Turritopsis rubra. The sequence goes on along the minus strand of CM077627.1, from coordinate 2,330,964 downwards.
CCCTGATAACCTAATCTTCATCTTAGTATCATCTATTCGCCAACGCGGAAAATTACAATAAATTTATCTTTCTGGCATAAGTTTCAAATTTATCATTTAATTTTGTTAATAAAGCAAAGCTTCAATTTATGTTGTTCATATTCGTATTGCAAAAATGAATAAAATCTATAGTGGAATCTCGTGAATACAACATTATTGAGTTAATTTAAATGTTATAATCAAATTTTTCTAGGTAGTTCTTTAAGTGTCAATTATCAGGCGAAATTACCGATCTGTATATTTGGGCTTTATTTGTTTTGGAAATAGGAGTGAACTAAATAGTTGAATCATTTGAATAATACAAACTTGCTTCCATGTAAATGTTGTTGTCATATTTTTATCAGTTATTCCTCTAAATGGAACTATCCCCAACCGTCAGTGGTGTAATGGTTAGTATTGTTGCCTTCTAAGCAATAGATCTGGGTTCGATTCCCGGCTGACGCAAGCTCCATGTATGTGTTACATATCAATAAATTGTAATGCCAAAAGTGTAAAAACCGATGAAGTTAGTTCCTGCATTTTCGGTTGACCAAAAATTTTGAAGCGATGTTAAATTTAAAGTGAACACCTTTCCACAAATATTTTGGTTGTAATTTATTTTAGGGACTAATCACTTCTATATTCGTTGTGTTTAACCGAAGAGTAGTAACGTGTCAGTTGTGTAAGGATAAGGTTTTTGCCATAATTTGAAGCAGATGGAAATCTATTCCCTGATTACCTAAAGTTCATCTTAGTATTATCTATTCACAAATGAAGAAAATTACAATAAATTTATCTTTATGGCATCAGTTTCAAATTTATTATTTAAATTTGTTAATAACCCAACGTGTTCCATTTACTTTGTTCATATTCGTATTACAAAAATGAATAAAATCTGTAGTGAAATTTCGTGAATACAACATTATTGAGGTAATTTAAATGTTACAGTCAAATTTATCTAGGTAGTTCTTTATGTGTCAATTATCCGGTAAAATAACACAATTGTATATTTGGGCTTTATTTGTATTGGATATAGGAGTGAACTAAATAGTTGAATCATTTGAATAACACAACTTGCTTCAATATTAATGTTGTTGTCATATTTTAGTAAGTTATTCCTCTAAATTTAACTATCCCCAAGCGTCAGTGGTGTAATGGTTAGCATTGTTGCATTCCAAGCAAGCTGACGGAAGCCCAATGTACTTGTTACATATCAATAAATTGTAATGTCAAATGTGTGGAAACCTATGAATTCAGTTCCTGCATTTCCGGTTACCAAAAAATTTGAAACGATGTTAAATTTAAAATTCACTCCTTTTCACCAATATTTTGGTGGTAATTTATTTTAGGGACTAATCACTTTTATAATCGCTGTGTTAACCGAAATGTCGTAACGTGTAAGTGCTCTAAGGATAAAGAGTTTTCCATCATTTGGGGCTAATGGGAATCTATTCCTTGATAACCTAATCTTCATCTTAGTATCATCTATTCGCCAACGCGGAAAATTTCAATAAATTTATCTTTCTGGCATAAGCTTCAAATTTATCATTTAATTTCTTTAATAACGCAAAGGCTTTAATTTATGTTGTTCATATTCGTATTGCAAAAATGAATAAAATCTATAGTGGAATCTCGTGAATACAACAATATTGAGTTAGTTTAAATGTTATAATCAAATTTTTCTAGGTAGTTCTTTAAGTGTCAATTATCAGACAAAATTACCGATCTGTATATTTGGGCTTTATTTGTTTTGGAAATAGGAGTGAACTAAATAGTTGAATCATTTGAATAATACAAACTTGCTTCAATGTAAATGTTGTTGTCATATTTTTATCAGATATTCCTCTAAATGGAACTATCCCCAAGCGTCGGTGGTGCAATGGTTAGCATTGTTGCCTTCCAAGCAAAAGATTTGCGTTCGCATCTCGGGTGACGAAAGCTCTATTTATTTACTACATATCAATAAATTGTAATATCAAATATTTAGAAACAGATGAAGTCAGTTGTTGCTGTTTCAGTTTACGAAAATTTTGAAACGATGTTAAATTTAAAGTGCACACGTTTCCACCAATATTTTGGTGGTAATTTATTTAAGGGATAAAGATTTTCTATATTCGTTGTGTTTAACAGAAAAGTTACAATATGTCAGTTGTGTAAGGATAAGGAATTTTAACATCATTTGAAGCAGATGGGAATCCATTCCCTGAGAACCCAAGTTTTGTGTTAGTATTATTTATTCACAAATGCAAAAAATTACAATAAATTTATCTTTATGGCATAAGTTTCAAATTTATCATTTAAATTTGATAATTACGCTAAGTGTTCCATTTATTTTGTTCATATACGTATTGCAAAAATGAATAAAATCTATAGTGGGATCTCGTGAATACAACATTATTGAGTTCATTTAAATGTCATAATCAAATTTTTCTAGGTAGTTCTTTAAGTCTCAATTGTCCGGCAAAATAACACAATTGTATATTTGGGCTTTATTTCTATTGGATGTAGGAGTTAACTAAATAGTTGAATCATTTGAATAATACAACTTGCTTCAATATAAATATTGTTGTGATACTTTAATAAGTTATTCCTCTAAATTTAACTATTCCCCAAGCGTCAGTGGTGTAATGGTTGGCATTGTTGCCTTCCAAGCAATAGATCTGGGTTCGATTCACGGCTGACGCAGGCTCCATGTATTTGTTACATATCAATAAATTGTAATTTCAAATGTGTAGAAACCGATGAATTCAGTTCCTGCATTTTCGGTTACCAAAAAATTTGAAACGATGTTAAATTTAAAGTGCACTCCTTTCCACCAATATTTTGGTGGTAATTTATTTTAGGGACTAATCACATCTATATTCGTTGTGTTTAACCGAAAAGTAGTAACGTGTCAGTGGTGTAAGTATAAGGAGTTTGCCATCATTCGGGGAAGATGGGAATCTATTCCCTCATAACATAAACTTCGTCTTAGTATTATCTACTCACAAATGCTGAAAATTACCATAAATTTATCTTTATGGCATAAGTTTCAAATTTATCATTTACATTTTTTAATAAGGCAATATGTTCCATTTATATTGTTCATAATCGTATCGCAAAAATGAATAAAATCTATAGTGGAATCTCGTGAATACTGCATTTTTGAGTTAATTTAAATGTTTTTGTAAAAATTTTCTAGGTAGTTCTTTGTGTGTCAATTATCAGCCAAAATTACCAATCTGTATATTTGGGTTTTATTTGTATTGGAAGTAGCAGTGAATTAAATAGTTGAATCATTTGAATAATACAAACTTGCTTCAATGTAAATGTTGTTGTCATATTTTTATCAGTTATTCCTCTAAATGAAACTATCCCCAATCGTCAGTGGTGTATTGGTTAGCATTGTTGCCTTCCAAGACATAGATCTGGGTTCGATTCCCGGCTGACGCAAGCTCCATGTATGTGTTACATATCAATAAATTGTAATGCCAAAAGTGTAGAAACCGATGAAGTTAGTTCCTGCATTTTCGGTTGACCAAAAATTTTGAAGCGAAGTTAAATTTAAAGTGCACTCATTTCCACAAATATTTTGGTTGTAATTTATTTTAGGGACTAATCACTTCTATATTCGTTGTGTTTAACCGAAGAGTAGTAACGTGTCAGTTGTGTAAGGATAAGGATTTTGCCATAATTTGAAGCAGATGGAAATCTATTCCCTGATTACCTAAAGTTCATCTTAGTATTATCTATTCACAAATGAAGAAAATTACAATAAATTTATCTTTATGGCATCAGTTTCAAATTTATTATTTAAATTTGGTAATAACCCAACGTGTTCCATTTACTTTGTTCATATTCGTATTGCAAAAATGAATAAAATCTGTAGTGGAATCTCGTGAATACAACATTATTGAGGTAAATTAAATGTTACAGTCAAATTTATCTAGGTAGTCCTTAAAGTGTCAATTATCCGGTAAAATAACACAATTGTATATTTGGGCTTTATTTGTATTGGATATAGGAGTGAACTAAATAGTTGAATCATTTGAATAATACAACTTGCTTCAATATAAATGTTGTTGTCATATTTTAGTAAGATATTCCTCTAAATTTAACTATCCCCAAGCGTCAGTGGTGTAATGGTTAGCATTGTTGCCTTCCAAGCAAGCTGACGGAAGCCCAATGTACTTGTTACATATCAATAAATTGTAATGTCAAATGTGTGGAAACCGATGAATTCAGTTCCTGCATTTCCGGTTACCAAAAAATTTGAAACGATGTTAAATTTAAAGTGCACTCCTTTTCACCAATATTTTGGTGGTAATTTATTTTAGGGAGTAATCACTTCTATATTCGTTGTGTTTAACCGAAGAGTACCAACGTGTCAGTTATGTCAGGATAAGGAGTTTGCCATAATTTGAAGCAGATGGAAATCTATTCCCTGATTACCTAAAGTTCGTCTTAGTATTATCTATTCACAAATGAAGAAAATTACAATAAATTTATCTTTACGGCATCAGTTTCAAATTTATCATTTAAATTTGTTAATAACCCAACGTGTTCCATTTACTTTGTTCATATTCTTATTGCAAAAATGAAGAAAATCTATAGTGGAATCTCGTGAATACAACATAATTGAGGTAATTTAAATGTTACAGTCAAATTTATCTAGGTAGTTCTTGAAGTGTCAATTATCCGGTAAAATAACACAATTGTATATTTGGGCTTTATTTCTATTGGATATAGGAGTTAACTAAATAGTTGAATCATTTGAATAATACAACTTGCTTCAATATAAATGTTGTTGTCATACTTTAGTAAGTTATTCCTCTAAATTTAACTATCCCCAAGCGTCAGTGGTGTAATGCTTAGCATTGTTGCCTTCCAAGCAATAGATCTGGGTTCGATTCCCGGCTGACGCAAGCTCCATGTATTTCTTACATATCAATAAATTGTAATGTCAAATGTGTGGAAACCGATGAATTCAGTTCCTGCATTTCCGGTTACCAAAAAATTTGAAACGATGTTACATTTAAAGCGCACTCCTTTCCACCAATATTTTGGTCGTAATTTATTTTAGGGACTAATCACTTCTATATTAGTTGTGTTTAAACGAAAAGTCGTAACGTGTAAGTGCTCTAAGGATAAAGAGTTTGCCATTATTTAGGGCTAATGGGAATCTATTCCCTGATAACCTAATCTTCATCTTAGTATCATCTATTCGCCAACGCGAAAAATTACAATAAATTTATCTTTCTGGCATAAGTTTCAAATTTATCATTTAATTTTGTTAATAAAGCAAAAGCTTCAATTTATGTTGTTCATATTCGTATTGCAAAAATGAATAAAATCTATAGTGGAATCTCGTGAATACAACATTATTGAGTTAATTTAAATGTTATAATCAAATTTTTCTAGGTAGTTTTTTAAGTGTCAATTATCAGGCGAAATTACCGATCTGTATATTTGGGCTTTATTTGTTTTGGAAATAGGAGTAAACTAAATAGTTGAATCATTTGAATAATACAAACTTGCTTCCATGTAAATGTTGTTGTCATATTTTTATCAGTTATTCCTCTAAATGGAACTATCCCCAACCGTCAGTGGTGTAATGGTTAGAATTGTTGCCTTACAAGCAATAGATCTGGGTTCGATTCCCGGCTGACGCAAGCTCCATGTATGTGTTACATATCAATAAATTGTAATGCCAAAAGTGTAGAAACCGATGAAGTTAGTTCCTGCATTTTCGGTTGACCAAAAATTTTGAAGCGAAGTTAAATTTAAAGTGCACTCATTTCCACAAATATTTTGGTTGTAATTTATTTTAGGGACTAATCACTTCTATATTCGTTGTGTTTAACCGAAGAGTAGTAACGTGTCAGTTGTGTAAGGATAAGGATTTTGCCATAATTTGAAGCAGATGGAAATCTATTCCCTGATTACCTAAAGTTCATCTTAGTATTATCTATTCACAAATGAAGAAAATTACAATAAATTTATCTTTATGGCATCAGTTTCAAATTTATTATTTAAATTTGGTAATAACCCAACGTGTTCCATTTACTTTGTTCATATTCGTATTGCAAAAATGAATAAAATCTGTAGTGGAATCTCGTAAATACAACATTATTGAGGTAAATTAAATGTTACAGTCAACTTTATCTAGGTAGTCCTTAAAGTGTCAATTATCCGGTAAAATAACACAATTGTATATTTGGGCTTTATTTGTATTGGATATAGGAGTGAACTAAATAGTTGAATCATTTGAATAATACAACTTGCTTCAATATAAATGTTGTTGTCATAATTTAGTAAGATATTCCTCTAAATTTAACTATCCCCAAGCGTCAGTGGTGTAATGGTTAGCATTGTTGCCTTCCAAGCAAGCTGACGGAAGCCCAATGTACTTGTTACATATCAATAAATTGTAATGTCAAATGTGTGGAAACCGATGAATTCAGTTCCTGCATTTCCGGTTACCAAAAAATTTGAAACGATGTTAAATTTAAAGTGCACTCCTTTTCACCAATATTTTGGTGGTAATTTATTTTAGGGAGTAATCACTTCTATATTCGTTGTGTTTAACCGAAGAGTACCAACGTGTCAGTTATGTCAGGATAAGGAGTTTGCCATAATTTGAAGCAGATGGAAATCTATTCCCTGATTACCTAAAGTTCGTCTTAGTATTATCTATTCACAAATGAAGAAAATTACAATAAATTTATCTTTATGGCATCAGTTTCAAATTTATCATTTAAATTTGTTAATAACCCAACGTGTTCCATTTACTTTGTTCATATTCTTATTGCAAAAATGAAGAAAATCTATAGTGGAATCTCGTGAATACAACATTATTGAGTTAATTTAAATGTTATAATCAAATTTTTCTAGGTAGTTCTTTAAGTGTCAATTATCAGGCGAAATTACCGATCTGTATATTTGGGCTTTATTTGTTTTGGAAATAGGAGTGAACTAAATAGTTGAATCATTTGAATAATACAAACTTGCTTCCATGTAAATGTTGTTGTCATATTTTTATCAGTTATTCCTCTAAATGGAACTATCCCCAACCGTCAGTGGTGTAATGGTTAGTATTGTTGCCTTCTAAGCAATTGATCTGGGTTCGATTCCCGGCTGACGCAAGCTCCATGTATGTGTTACATATCAATAAATTGTAATGCCAAAAGTGTAAAAACGGATGAAGTTAGTTCCTGCATTTTCGGTTGACCAAAAATTTTGAAGCGATGTTAAATTTAAAGTGAACTCCTTTCCACAAATATTTTGGTTGTAATTTATTTTAGGGACTAATCACTTCTATATTCGTTGTGTTTAACCGAAGAGTAGTAACGTGTCAGTTGTGTAAGGATAAGGTTTTTGCCATAATTTGAAGCAGATGGAAATCTATTCCCTGATTACCTAAAGTTCATCTTAGTATTATCTATTCACAAATGAAGAAAATTACAATAAATTTATCTTTATGGCATCAGTTTCAAATTTATTATTTAAATTTGTTAATAACCCAACGTGTTCCATTTACTTTGTTCATATTCGTATTACAAAAATGAATAAAATCTGTAGTGAAATTTCGTGAATACAACATTATTGAGGTAATTTAAATGTTACAGTCAAATTTATCTAGGTAGTTCTTTATGTGTCAATTATCCGGTAAAATAACACAATTGTATATTTGGGCTTTATTTGTATTGGATATAGGAGTGAACTAAATAGTTGAATCATTTGAATAACACAACTTGCTTCAATATTAATGTTGTTGTCATATTTTAGTAAGTTATTCCTCTAAATTTAACTATCCCCAAGCGTCAGTGGTGTAATGGTTAGCATTGTTGCATTCCAAGCAAGCTGACGGAAGCCCAATCTACTTGTTACATATCAATAAATTGTAATGTCAAATGTGTGGAAACCTATGAATTCAGTTCCTGCATTTCCGGTTACCAAAAAATTTGAAACGATGTTAAATTTAAAGTGCACTCCTTTTCACCAATATTTTGGTGGTAATTTATTTTAGGGAGTAATCACTTCTATATTCGTTGTGTTTAACCGAAGAGTACCAACGTGTCAGTTATGTCAGGATAAGGAGTTTGCCATAATTTGAAGCAGATGGAAATCTATTCCCTGATTACCTAAAGTTCGTCTTAGTATTATCTATTCACAAATGAAGAAAATTACAATAAATTTATCTTTATGGCATCAGTTTCAAATTTATCATTTAAATTTGTTAATAACCCAACGTGTTCCATTTACTTTGTTCATATTCTTATTGCAAAAATGAAGAAAATCTATAGTGGAATCTCGTGAATACAACATAATTGAGGTAATTTAAATGTTACAGTCAAATTTATCTAGGTAGTTCTTGAAGTGTCAATTATCCGGTAAAATAACACAATTGTATATTTGGGCTTTATTTGTATTGGATATAGGAGTGAACTAAATAGTTGAATCATTTGAATAATACAACTTGCTTCAATATAAATGTTGTTGTCATACTTTAATAAGTTATTCCTCTAAATTTAACTATCCCCAAGCGTCAGTGGTGTAATGCTTAGCATTGTTGCCTTCCAAGCAATAGATCTGGGTTCGATTCCCGGCTGACGCAAGCTCCATGTATTTCTTACATATCAATAAATTGTAATGTCAAATGTGTGGAAACCGATGAATTCAGTTCCTGCATTTCCGGTTACCAAAAAATTTGAAACGATGTTAAATTTAAAGCGCACTCCTTTCCACCAATATTTTGGTCGTAATTTATTTTAGGGACTAATCACTTCTATATTAGTTGTGTTTAAACGAAAAGTCGTAACGTGTAAGTGCTCTAAGGATAAAGAGTTTGCCATTATTTAGGGCTAATGGGAATCTATTCCCTGATAACCTAATCTTCATCTTAGTATCATCTATTCGCCAACGCGGAAAATTACAATAAATTTATCTTTCTGGCATAAGTTTCAAATTTATCATTTAATTTTGTTAATAAAGCAAAAGCTTCAATTTATGTTGTTCATATTCGTATTGCAAAAATGAATAAAATCTATAGTGGAATCTCGTGAATACAACATTATTGAGTTAATTTAAATGTTATAATCAAATTTTTCTAGGTAGTTCTTTAAGTGTCAATTATCAGGCGAAATTACCGATCTGTATATTTGGGCTTTATTTGTTTTGGAAATAGGAGTGAACTAAATAGTTGAATCATTTGAATAATACAAACTTGCTTCCATGTAAATGTTGTTGTCATATTTTTATCAGTTATTCCTCTAAATGGAACTATCCCCAACCGTCAGTGGTGTAATGGTTAGTATTGTTGCCTTCTAAGCAATAGATCTGGGTTCGATTCCCGGCTGACGCAAGCTCCATGTATGTGTTACATATCAATAAATTGTAATGCCAAAAGTGTAAAAACCGATGAAGTTAGTTCCTGCATTTTCGGTTGACCAAAAATTTTGAAGCGATGTTAAATTTAAAGTGAACACCTTTCCACAAATATTTTGGTTGTAATTTATTTTAGGGACTAATCACTTCTATATTCGTTGTGTTTAACCGAAGAGTAGTAACGTGTCAGTTGTGTAAGGATAAGGTTTTTGCCATAATTTGAAGCAGATGGAAATCTATTCCCTGATTACCTAAAGTTCATCTTAGTATTATCTATTCACAAATGAAGAAAATTACAATAAATTTATCTTTATGGCATCAGTTTCAAATTTATTATTTAAATTTGTTAATAACCCAACGTGTTCCATTTACTTTGTTCATATTCGTATTACAAAAATGAATAAAATCTGTAGTGAAATTTCGTGAATACAACATTATTGAGGTAATTTAAATGTTACAGTCAAATTTATCTAGGTAGTTCTTTATGTGTCAATTATCCGGTAAAATAACACAATTGTATATTTGGGCTTTATTTGTATTGGATATAGGAGTGAACTAAATAGTTGAATCATTTGAATAACACAACTTGCTTCAATATTAATGTTGTTGTCATATTTTAGTAAGTTATTCCTCTAAATTTAACTATCCCCAAGCGTCAGTGGTGTAATGGTTAGCATTGTTGCATTCCAAGCAAGCTGACGGAAGCCCAATGTACTTGTTACATATCAATAAATTGTAATGTCAAATGTGTGGAAACCTATGAATTCAGTTCCTGCATTTCCGGTTACCAAAAAATTTGAAACGATGTTAAATTTAAAATTCACTCCTTTTCACCAATATTTTGGTGGTAATTTATTTTAGGGACTAATCACTTTTATAATCGCTGTGTTAACCGAAATGTCGTAACGTGTAAGTGCTCTAAGGATAAAGAGTTTTCCATCATTTGGAGCTAATGGGAATCTATTCCTTGATAACCTAATCTTCATCTTAGTATCATCTATTCGCCAACGCGGAAAATTTCAATAAATTTATCTTTCTGGCATAAGCTTCAAATTTATCATTTAATTTCTTTAATAACGCAAAGGCTTTAATTTATGTTGTTCATATTCGTATTGCAAAAATGAATAAAATCTATAGTGGAATCTCGTGAATACAACAATATTGAGTTAGTTTAAATGTTATAATCAAATTTTTCTAGGTAGTTCTTTAAGTGTCAATTATCAGACAAAATTACCGATCTGTATATTTGGGCTTTATTTGTTTTGGAAATAGGAGTGAACTAAATAGTTGAATCATTTGAATAATACAAACTTGCTTCAATGTAAATGTTGTTGTCATATTTTTATCAGATATTCCTCTAAATGGAACTATCCCCAAGCGTCGGTGGTGCAATGGTTAGCATTGTTGCCTTCCAAGCAAAAGATTTGCGTTCGCATCTCGGGTGACGAAAGCTCTATTTATTTACTACATATCAATAAATTGTAATATCAAATATTTAGAAACAGATGAAGTCAGTTGTTGCTGTTTCAGTTTACGAAAATTTTGAAACGATGTTAAATTTAAAGTGCACACGTTTCCACCAATATTTTGGTGGTAATTTATTTAAGGGATAAAGATTTTCTATATTCGTTGTGTTTAACAGAAAAGTTACAATATGTCAGTTGTGTAAGGATAAGGAATTTTAACATCATTTGAAGCAGATGGGAATCCATTCCCTGAGAACCCAAGTTTTGTGTTAGTATTATTTATTCACAAATGCAAAAAATTACAATAAATTTATCTTTATGGCATAAGTTTCAAATTTATCATTTAAATTTGATAATTACGCTAAGTGTTCCATTTATTTTGTTCATATACGTATTGCAAAAATGAATAAAATCTATAGTGGGATCTCGTGAATACAACATTATTGAGTTCATTTAAATGTCATAATCAAATTTTTCTAGGTAGTTCTTTAAGTCTCAATTGTCCGGCAAAATAACACAATTGTATATTTGGGCTTTATTTCTATTGGATGTAGGAGTTAACTAAATAGTTGAATCATTTGAATAATACAACTTGCTTCAATATAAATATTGTTGTGATACTTTAATAAGTTATTCCTCTAAATTTAACTATTCCCCAAGCGTCAGTGGTGTAATGGTTGGCATTGTTGCCTTCCAAGCAATAGATCTGGGTTCGATTCACGGCTGACGCAGGCTCCATGTATTTGTTACATATCAATAAATTGTAATTTCAAATGTGTAGAAACCGATGAATTCAGTTCCTGCATTTTCGGTTACCAAAAAATTTGAAACGATGTTAAATTTAAAGTGCACTCCTTTCCACCAATATTTTGGTGGTAATTTATTTTAGGGACTAATCACATCTATATTCGTTGTGTTTAACCGAAAAGTAGTAACGTGTCAGTGGTGTAAGTATAAGGAGTTTGCCATCATTCGGGGAAGATGGGAATCTATTCCCTCATAACATAAACTTCGTCTTAGTATTATCTACTCACAAATGCTGAAAATTACCATAAATTTATCTTTATGGCATAAGTTTCAAATTTATCATTTACATTTTTTAATAAGGCAATATGTTCCATTTATATTGTTCATAATCGTATCGCAAAAATGAATAAAATCTATAGTGGAATCTCGTGAATACTGCATTTTTGAGTTAATTTAAATGTTTTTGTAAAAATTTTCTAGGTAGTTCTTTGTGTGTCAATTATCAGCCAAAATTACCAATCTGTATATTTGGGTTTTATTTGTATTGGAAGTAGCAGTGAATTAAATAGTTGAATCATTTGAATAATACAAACTTGCTTCAATGTAAATGTTGTTGTCATATTTTTATCAGTTATTCCTCTAAATGAAACTATCCCCAATCGTCAGTGGTGTATTGGTTAGCATTGTTGCCTTCCAAGACATAGATCTGGGTTCGATTCCCGGCTGACGCAAGCTCCATGTATGTGTTACATATCAATAAATTGTAATGCCAAAAGTGTAGAAACCGATGAAGTTAGTTCCTGCATTTTCGGTTGACCAAAAATTTTGAAGCGAAGTTAAATTTAAAGTGCACTCATTTCCACAAATATTTTGGTTGTAATTTATTTTAGGGACTAATCACTTCTATATTCGTTGTGTTTAACCGAAGAGTAGTAACGTGTCAGTTGTGTAAGGATAAGGATTTTGCCATAATTTGAAGCAGATGGAAATCTATTCCCTGATTACCTAAAGTTCATCTTAGTATTATCTATTCACAAATGAAGAAAATTACAATAAATTTATCTTTATGGCATCAGTTTCAAATTTATTATTTAAATTTGGTAATAACCCAACGTGTTCCATTTACTTTGTTCATATTCGTATTGCAAAAATGAATAAAATCTGTAGTGGAATCTCGTGAATACAACATTATTGAGGTAAATTAAATGTTACAGTCAAATTTATCTAGGTAGTCCTTAAAGTGTCAATTATCCGGTAAAATAACACAATTGTATATTTGGGCTTTATTTGTATTGGATATAGGAGTGAACTAAATAGTTGAATCATTTGAATAATACAACTTGCTTCAATATAAATGTTGTTGTCATATTTTAGTAAGATATTCCTCTAAATTTAACTATCCCCAAGCGTCAGTGGTGTAATGGTTAGCATTGTTGCCTTCCAAGCAAGCTGACGGAAGCCCAATGTACTTGTTACATATCAATAAATTGTAATGTCAAATGTGTGGAAACCGATGAATTCAGTTCCTGCATTTCCGGTTACCAAAAAATTTGAAACGATGTTAAATTTAAAGTGCACTCCTTTTCACCAATATTTTGGTGGTAATTTATTTTAGGGAGTAATCACTTCTATATTCGTTGTGTTTAACCGAAGAGTACCAACGTGTCAGTTATGTCAGGATAAGGAGTTTGCCATAATTTGAAGCAGATGGAAATCTATTCCCTGATTACCTAAAGTTCGTCTTAGTATTATCTATTCACAAATGAAGAAAATTACAATAAATTTATCTTTACGGCATCAGTTTCAAATTTATCATTTAAATTTGTTAATAACCCAACGTGTTCCATTTACTTTGTTCATATTCTTATTGCAAAAATGAAGAAAATCTATAGTGGAATCTCGTGAATACAACATAATTGAGGTAATTTAAATGTTACAGTCAAATTTATCTAGGTAGTTCTTGAAGTGTCAATTATCCGGTAAAATAACACAATTGTATATTTGGGCTTTATTTGTATTGGATATAGGAGTGAACTAAATAGTTGAATCATTTGAATAATACAACTTGCTTCAATATAAATGTTGTTGTCATACTTTAATAAGTTATTCCTCTAAATTTAACTATCCCCAAGCGTCAGTGGTGTAATGCTTAGCATTGTTGCCTTCCAAGCAATAGATCTGGGTTCGATTCCCGGCTGACGCAAGCTCCATGTATTTCTTACATATCAATAAATTGTAATGTCAAATGTGTGGAAACCGATGAATTCAGTTCCTGCATTTCCGGTTACCAAAAAATTTGAAACGATGTTAAATTTAAAGCGCACTCCTTTCCACCAATATTTTGGTCGTAATTTATTTTAGGGACTAATCACTTCTATATTAGTTGTGTTTAAACGAAAAGTCGTAACGTGTAAGTGCTCTAAGGATAAAGAGTTTGCCATTATTTAGGGCTAATGGGAATCTATTCCCTGATAACCTAATCTTCATCTTAGTATCATCTATTCGCCAACGCGAAAAATTACAATAAATTTATCTTTCTGGCATAAGTTTCAAATTTATCATTTAATTTTGTTAATAAAGCAAAAGCTTCAATTTATGTTGTTCATATTCGTATTGCAAAAATGAATAAAATCTATAGTGGAATCTCGTGAATACAACATTATTGAGTTAATTTAAATGTTATAATCAAATTTTTCTAGGTAGTTTTTTAAGTGTCAATTATCAGGCGAAATTACCGATCTGTATATTTGGGCTTTATTTGTTTTGGAAATAGGAGTGAACTAAATAGTTGAATCATTTGAATAATACAAACTTGCTTCCATGTAAATGTTGTTGTCATATTTTTATCAGTTATTCCTATAAATGGAACTATCCCCAACCGTCAGTGGTGTAATGGTTAGTATTGTTGCCTTCTAAGCAATAGATCTGGGTTCGATTCCCGGCTGACGCAAGCTCCATGTATGTGTTACATATCAATAAATTGTAATCCCAAAAGTGTAAACACCGATGAAGTTAGTTCCTGCATTTTCGGTTGACCAAAAATTTTGAAGCGATGTTAAATTTAAAGTGAACTCCTTTCCACAAATATTTTGGTTGTAATTTATTTTAGGGACTAATCACTTCTATATTCGTTGTGTTTAACCGAAGAGTAGTAACGTGTCAGTTGTGTAAGGATAAGGTTTTTGCCATAATTTGAAGCAGATGGAAATCTATTCCCTGATTACCTAAAGTTCATCTTAGTATTATCTATTCACAAATGAAGAAAATTACAATAAATTTATCTTTATGGCATTAGTTTCAAATTTATTATTTAAATTTGTTAATAACCCAACGTGTTCCATTTACTTTGTTCATATTCGTATTACAAAAATGAATAAAATCTGTAGTGAAATTTCGTGAATACAACATTATTGAGGTAATTTAAATGTTACAGTCAAATTTATCTAGGTAGTTCTTTATGTGTCAATTATCCGGTAAAATAACACAATTGTATATTTGGGCTTTATTTGTATTGGATATAGGAGTGAACTAAATAGTTGAATCATTTGAATAATACAACTTGCTTCAATATTAATGTTGTTGTCATATTTTAGTAAGTTATTCCTCTAAATTTAACTATCCCCAAGCGTCAGTGGTGTATTGGTTAGCATTGTTGCATTCCAAGCAAGCTGACGGAAGCCCAATGTACTTGTTACATATCAATAAATTGTAATGTCAAATGTGTGGAAACCTATGAATTCAGTTCCTGCATTTCCGGTTAACAAAAAATTTGAAACGATGTTAAATTTAAAGTGCACTCCTTTTCACCAATATTTTGGTGGTAATTTATTTTAGGGACTAATCACTTTTATAATCGCTGTGTTAACCGAAATGTCGTAACGTGTAAGTGCTCTAAGGATAAAGAGTTTTCCATCATTTGGGGCTAATGGGAATCTATTCCTTGATAACCTAATCTTCATCTTAGTATCATCTATTCGCCAACGCGGAAAATTTCAATAAATTTATCTTTCTGGCATAAGCTTCAAATTTATCATTTAATTTCTTTAATAACGCAAAGGCTTTAATTTATGTTGTTCATATTCGTATTGCAAAAATGAATAAAATCTATAGTGGGATCTCGTGAATACAACAATATTGAGTTAGTTTAAATGTTATAATCAAATTTTTCTAGGTAGTTCTTTAAGTGTCAATTATCAGACAAAATTACCGATCTGTATATTTGGGCTTTATTTGTTTTGGAAATAGGAGTGAACTAAATAGTTGAATCATTTGAATAATACAAACTTGCTTCAATGTAAATGTTGTTGTCATATTTTTATCAGATATTCCTCTAAATGGAACTATCCCCAAGCGTCGGTGGTGCAATGGTTAGCATTGTTGCCTTCCAAGCAAAAGATTTGCGTTCGCATCTCGGGTGACGAAAGCTCTATTTATTTGCTACATATCAATAAATTGTAATATCAAATATTTAGAAACAGATGAAGTCAGTTGTTGCTGTTTCAGTTTACGAAAATTTTGAAACGCTGTTAAATTTAAAGTGCACACGTTTCCACCAATATTTTGGTGGTAATTTATTTAAGGGATAAAGATTTTCTATATTCGTTGTGTTTAACAGAAAAGTAACAATATGTCAGTTGTGTAAGGATAAGGAATTTTAACATCATTTGAAGCAGATGGGAATCCATTCCCTGAGAACCCAAGTTTTGTGTTAGTATTATTTATTCACAAATGCAAAAAATTACAATAAATTTCTCTTTATGGCATAAGTTTCAAATTTATCATTTAAATTTGATAATTACGCTAAGTGTTCCATTTATTTTGTTCATATACGTATTGCAAAAATGAATAAAATCTATAGTGGGATCTCGTGAATACAACATTATTGAGTTCATTTAAATGTCATAATCAAATTTTTCTAAGTCTCAATTGTCCGGCGAAATAACACAATTGTATATTTGGGCTTTATTTCTATTGGATGTAGGAGTTAACTAAATAGTTGAATCATTTGAATAATACAACTTGCTTCAATATAAATATTGTTGTGATACTTTAATAAGTTATTCCTCTAAATTTAACTATTCCCCAAGCGTCAGTGGTGTAATGGTTGGCATTGTTGCCTTCCAAGCAATAGATCTGGGTTCGATTCACGGCTGACGCAGGCTCCATGTATTTGTTACATATCAATAAATTGTAATTTCAAATGTGTAGAAACCGATGAATTCAGTTCCTGCATTTTCGGTTACCAAAAAATTTGAAACGATGTTAAATTTAAAGTGCACTCCTTTCCACCAATATTTTGGTAGTAATTTATTTTAGGGACTAATCACATCTATATTCGTTGTGTTTAACCGAAAAGTAGTAACGTGTCAGTGGTGTAAGTATAAGGAGTTTGCCATCACTTGGTGAAGATGGGAATCTATTCCCTGATAACATAAACTTCGTTTAGTATTATCTACTCACTAATGCTGAAAATTACATTAGATTTATCTTTATGGTAGAAGTTTCAAATTTATCATTTACATTTGTTAATAACGCAATATGTTCCATTTATATTGTTCAAAATCGTATTGCAAAAATGAATAAAATCTATAGTAGAATCTCGTGAATGCTACATTTTTGAGTGAATTTAAATGTTATAGTAAAAATTTTCTAGGTAGTTTGTTGTGTGTTAATTATAAGCCAAAATTACACATCTGTATGTTTGGCCTTTATTTGAATTGGAAATAGCAGTGAACTAAATAGTTAAATCATTTCAATAATACAAACTTGCTTCACTGTAAATGTTGTTGTCATATTTTTATCAGTAATTCCTCTAAATGAAACTATCCCCAAGCGTCAGTGGTGTAATGGTTAGCATTGTTGCCTTCCAAGCAATAGATCTGGGTTCGATTCCCGGCTGACGCAACCTCCATGTATTTATTACATAGAAATAAATTGTAATTTCAAATGTGTAGGAACCGATGTAGTCAGTACCTGCGATTTCGGTTGACCAAAAATTTTGAAACGATGTTAAACTTAAAGTGCACTCGTTTCCAAAAATATTTTGGTGGTAAATTATTTTAGGATTAAATCACTTCTATATTCGTTGTGTTTAACCGAAGAGTAGTAACGTGTCAGAGGTGTAAGGTTAAGGATTTATGCCTTGATTTGAAGCAGATGGTAATCTATTCCCTGATAACCTAATCTTCATTTTAGTATCATCTATTTGCCAACGCGGAAAATTACAATAAATTTATCTTTCTGGGATAAGATTCAAATTTATGACTTAATTTTTATAATAACGCAAAGGCTTCAATTTATCTTGTTCATATTCATATTGCAAAAATAAATAAAATCTATAGTGGAATCTCGTGAATACAACAATATTGAGTTAGTTTAAATGTTACAGTCAAATTTTTCTAGGTAGATCTTTGAGTCTCAATTATCAGCCAAAATAACCCATCTGTATATTTGCGCTTTATTGTATTTGAAAGAGGAGCGAACTAAATAGTTAAATATGCTGATTAATACACACTTACTTCCATGTAAATGTTGTTGTCAATATTTTATCAGTTATTCCTATAAATTGACCTAACCCCAAGCGTCAGTGGTGTAATGATAAGTATTGTTGCATTCCAAGCAATAGATCTGGGATCGATTCCCGGCTGAGGCAAGCTAAATGTATTTGTTACATATCAATAAATTGTAATGACAAATGTGTTGAAACCGATTAAGTCAGTTCCTGCATCTTCAGTTAACTAAAAATTTGAAACGATGTTAAATTTAAAGTGCACTCCTTTTCACCAATATTTTGGTGGTTATTTATTTTAGGGACTAATCACTTCTATATTCGTGGTGTTTAACCGAAAAGTAGTAACGTGTCAGTGCTGTAAGGATAAAGACTTTGCCATCATTTGGGGCTGATGGGAATCTCTTCCACGATAACCTAAACCTCGTCTTGGTATTATCTAATCACAAATGCTGAAAATTACAATAAATATATCTTTATGGCATAAGTTTCAAATTTATCATTTAAATTTGTTAATAACGCTAAGTGTTCCATTTATGTTATTCATGTTCCTATTGCAAAAATGAGTAAATTCTATAGTGGAATCTCGTGAATACTACATTACTGAGTTAATTTAAATGTTATAGTCAAATTTTTCTAGGTAGTTCTTTTAGTGTCAATTATCAGGCAAAATTACCTATTTGTATATTTGGGCTGTATTTGTATTGGAAATAGCATTGAAATAATAGTTGAATCATTTGAATAATACAAACTTGCTTCAATGTAAATGTCGTTGTCATATTTTTATCAGCTATTCCCCTAAATGGAACCATCCCTAAGCGTCAGTGGTGTAATGGTTAGCATTGTTGCCTTCCAAGCAAAAGATCTGGCTTAGATTCCCGGCTGAGGCAAGCTATACGTATTTGTTACATATCAATAAATTGTAATGTCAAATGCGTTGAAACCGATTAAGTCAGTTCCTGCATTTTCAGTTAACGAAACATTTAAAACGATGTTAAATTTAATGTGCACTCCATTCCACCAACATTTTGGTGGTAATTTATTTTAGGGACTAATCACTTCTATATTCGTGGTGTTTAACCGAAAAGTAGTAACGTGTCAGTGCTGTAAGGATAAAGAGTTTGCCATCATTTGGGTCTGATGGGAATCTATTCCCTGATAACCTAATCTTCATCTTAGTATCATCTATTGGCCAATGCGGAAAATTACAATAAATTTATCTTTATTCCATAAGTTTCAAATTTATCATTTAATTTTGTTAATAACGCAAAGGCTTCACTTTATGTTATTCATGTTCCTATTGCAAAAATGAGTAAAATTTATAGTGGAATCTCGTAAATACAACATTATTCAGTTAATTTAAATGTTATAGTCAAATTTTTTTAGGTAGTTCTTTAAGTGTCAATTATCAGCCAAAATAACCCATCTGTATATTTGGGCTTAATTTGTATTGGAAATAGCAGTGAACCAAATAGTTGAATCATTTGAATAATACAAACTCGCTTCATTATAAATGTTTTTGTCATATTTTTATCAGTTATTCCTCTAAATGGAACTATCAGCAAGCGTCAGTGGTGTAATGGTTAGCATTGTTGCCATCCAAGCAATAGATTTGGATTCGATTCCCTGCTCACGGAAGCTCCATTTATGTGTTACATATCAATAAATTGTAATGTCAAATGTGTAGAAACCGATGAAGTCAATACCTGCATTTTCGGTTGACGAAAATTTTGAGGCGATGTTATATTTTAAGTTCACTTCTTTCCACCAATGGATTGGTGGTAATTTAATTTAGGCATAAATCAGTTCTATATTCGTTGTGTTTAACCAAAAAGTAGTAACGTGTCAGTGGTGTAAGTATAATGAGTTTGCCATTATTTGGGGCAGATGGGAATCTATTCCCTGGTAACCCAAACTTCGTCTTAGTATTATCTATTCACAAATGCTGAAAATTACAATAAATTTATCTTTATGGCATAAGTTTCAAATTTATCATTTACATTTGTTAATTACGCCATGTGTCCCATTTAAGTTGTTCGTATGCGTATTGCAAAAATGAATAAAATCTATATTGGAATCTCGTGAATACAACATTATTGAGTTAATTTAAATGTTATAGTGAAATTTTTCCAGGTAATTCAATAAGTGTCAATTATCAGGCAAAATAACACAATTGTATATTTGGGCTTAATTTGTATTGGAAATAGCAGTGAACCAAATAGTTGAATCATTTGAATAATACAAACTCGCTTCAATATAAATGTTTTTGTCATATTTTTATCAGTTATTCCTCTAAATGGAACTATCTGCAAGCGATAGTGGTGTAAAGGTTAGCATTGTTGCCATCCAAGCAATAGATTTGGGTTCGATTCCCTGCTGACGCAAGCTCCATGTATGTGTTACATATTAATAAATTGTAATGTCAAATGTGTAGAAACCCATGAAGTCAATTCCTGCATTTTCGGTTGACGAAAATTTTGAGGCGATCTTATATTTTAAGTGCACTCCTTTCCACTAATGGATTGGTGGTAATTTAATTTAGGCATAAATCAGTTCTATATTCGTTGTGTTTTTACGAAAAGTAAAAACGTGTCAGAGGTGTAAGATTTAGGGATTTTGCCGTGATTTGAAGCAGATGGGAATCTATTCCCTGTTAATCTAATCTTCATCTTAGTATGATGTCTTCGCCAATGCGGAAAATTACAATAAATTTATCTTAATGGCATAAGTTTCGAATTTATCATTTAAATTTGTTAATAACGCAAAGGTTTCAATTTATGTTGTTCATATTCGTATTACAAAAATGAATAAAATCTATAGTGGAATCTCGTGAATACAGCATTATTGAGTTAATATATATGTTATAGTCAAATGATTTTTAGTGTCAATTATCCGGCAAAATAACACAATTGTATATTTGGGCTTTATTTGTATTGGATATAGGAGTGAACTAAATAATTGAATCATTTGAATAATACAAACTTGCTTCGATATAAATGTTGTTGTCATATTTTTGTAAGTTATTGCTTTAAATTTTACTATCCCCAAGCGTCGGTGGTGCAATGGTTAGCATTGTTGCCTTCCAAGCAATAGATCTTGGTTCGATTCCCGGCTGACGCAAACTCCATGTATGTGTTACATATCGATAAATTGTAATGTCAAATGTGTAGAAACCGATGAAGTCAGTTCCTGCATTTTCGGTTACCGAAAAATTTGAAACGATGTTAAATTTACACTGCACTCGTTTCCACCAATATTTTGGTGGTAATTTATTTTAGGAATAAATCTCTTCCATATTCGTTGTGTTTAACCGAAAAGTAATAACGTGTCAGTGGGGTAAGTATAAGGAGTTTGCCATCATTTGGGGCAGATGGGAATCTATTCCCTGATAACCCAAACTTCGTCTTAGTATTATCTATTCACAAATGCTGAAAATTACAATAAATTTATCTTTATGGCATAAGTTTCAAATTTATCATTTACATTTGTTAATTACGCTATGTGTTCCATTTAAGTTGTTCGTATGCGTAATGCAAAAATGAATAAAATCTATATTGGAATCTCGTGAATACAACATTATTGAGTTAATTTAAATGTTATAGTGAAATTTTTCCAGGTAGTTCTTCAAGTGTCAATTATCAGGCAAAATAAGACAATTGTATATTTGGGCTTTATTTGTATTGGAAATAGGAGCGAACTAATTTTTTTTATCTTTTGAATAATACCCCCTTGGTTCAATGTAAATGTTGTTGTCAATTGTTTTATCAGTTATTCCTCTAAATGGAACTATCCCCAGGCGTCAGTGGTGTAATGGTTAGCATTGTTGCCGTCGAAGAAATAGATCTGTGTTCGATTTCCGGCTAACGAAAGTTCCATGTAGTCGTTACATATCAATAAATTGTAATATCAAATTTGTAGAAACCGCTGAAATCAGTTCTTGCAGTTAAGGTTGACGAAAATTTTGAAACGATGTTAAATTTAAAGTGCACTCTTTTCCACCAATATTTTGGTGGTAATTCATTTAAGGGATAAATATTTTCTATATCCGTTGTGTTTAACCAAAAAGTAGTAACGTGTCAGTTGAGTAAGGGTCAGGAATTTTGGCATCATTTGCAGCAGATGGGAATCTATTTCCTGATAACCTAAAGTTCGTGTTATGATTACTTATTCACAAATGCCTAAAGTTACAAAAATTTTATATTTATTTCATAAGTTTCAAATTTATAATTTAAATTTGTTAATAACGCAAAGTGTTCCATTTATGTTGTTCCTATTTGTATGGCAAAAATGAATAAATTCTATAGAGAACTCTCGTGAATACAACATTATTGAGTTAATTTAAATGTTATAGTGAAATTTTTCCAGGTAGTTCTTCAAGTGTCAATTATCAGGCAAAATAACACAATTGTATATTTGGGCTTTATTTGTATTGGAAATAGGAGCGAACTAAATTTTTTTATCTTTTGAATAATACCCCCTTGGTTCAATGTAAATGTTGTTGTCAATTTTTTTATGAGTTATTCCTCTAAATGGAACTATCCCCAAGCGTCAGTGGTGTAATGGTTAGCATTGTTGCCGTCGAAGCAACAGATCTGTGTTTGATTCCCGGCTAACGAAAGTTCCATGTATTCGTTACATATCAATAAATTGTAATATCAAATTTGTAGAAACCGCTAAAATCAGTTCTTGCAGTTAAGGTTGACGAAAATTTTGAAACGATGTTAAATTTAAAGTGCACTCTTTTCCACCAATATTTTGGTGGTAATTTATTTAAGGGATAAATATTTTCTATATCCGTTGTGTTTAACCAAAAAGTAGTAACGTGTAAGTTGCGTAAGGGTCAGGAATTTTGGCATCATTTGCAGCAGATGGGAATCTATTTCCTGAGAACCCAAGCTTCGTGTTAATTTTATTTAATTCACAAATGCTGAAAATTACAATAAATTTATCTTAATGGCATAAGATTCAAATTTATCATTTACATTTGTTAATAACGCAAAGTGTTCCATTTATATTGTTCATATTCGTATGTCAAATATGAATAAATTCTATAGTGGAATCTGGTGAATACAACATTATTAAGTTAATTTAAATGTGATAGTGAAATTTTTCTAGGTAGTTCTTTAAGTGTCAATTGTCATGCAAAATAACACAATTGTATATTTGGGCTTTATTTGTATTTGAAATAGGAGCGAACTAAATTGTTGAATCTTTTGAATAATACCCCCTTGGTTCAATGTAAATGTTGTTGTCAATTGTTTTATCAGTTATTCCTCTAAATGGAACTATCCCCAGGCGTCAGTGGTGTAATGGTTAGCATTGTTGCCGTCGAAGCAATAGATCTGTGTTCGATTTCCGGCTAACGAAAGTTCCATGTAGTCGTTACATATCAATAAATTGTAATATCAAATTTGTAGAAACCGCTGAAATCAGTTCTTGCAGTTAAGGTTGACGAAAATTTTGAAACGATGTTAAATTTAAAGTGCACTCTTTTCCACCAATATTTTGGTGGTAATTCATTTAAGGGATAAATATTTTCTATATCCGTTGTGTTTAACCAAAAAGTAGTAACATGTCAGTTGAGTAAGGGTCAGGAATTTTGGCATCATTTGCGGCAGATGGGAATCTATTTCCTGATAACCTAAAGTTCGTGTTATGATTACTTATTCACAAATGCCTAAAGTTACAAAAATTTTATATTTATTTCATAAGTTTCAAATTTATAATTTAAATTTGTTAATAACGCAAAGTGTTCCATTTATGTTGTTCCTATTTGTATGGCAAAAATGAATAAATTCTATAGAGAACTCTCGTGAATACAACATTATTGAGTTAATTTAAATGTTATAGTGAAATTTTTCCAGGTAGTTCTTCAAGTGTCAATTATCAGGCAAAATAACACAATTGTATATTTGGGCTTTATTTGTATTGGAAATAGGAGCGAACTAAATTTTTTTATCTTTTGAATAATACCCCCTTGGTTCAATGTAAATGTTGTTGTCAATTTTTTTATGAGTTATTCCTCTAAATGGAACTATCCCCAAGCGTCAGTGGTGTAATGGTTAGCATTGTTGCCGTCGAAGCAACAGATCTGTGTTTGATTCCCGGCTAACGAAAGTTCCATGTATTCGTTACATATCAATAAATTGTAATATCAAATTTGTAGAAACCGCTAAAATCAGTTCTTGCAGTTAAGGTTGACGAAAATTTTGAAACGATGTTAAATTTAAAGTGCACTCTTTTCCACCAATATTTTGGTGGTAATTTATTTAAGGGATAAATATTTTCTATATCCGTTGTGTTTAACCAAAAAGTAGTAACGTGTAAGTTGCGTAAGGGTCAGGAATTTTGGCATCATTTGCAGCAGATGGGAATCTATTTCCTGAGAACCCAAGCTTCGTGTTAATTTTATTTAATTCACAAATGCTGAAAATTACAATAAATTTATCTTAATGGCATAAGATTCAAATTTATCATTTACATTTGTTAATAACGCAAAGTGTTCCATTTATATTGTTCATATTCGTATGTCAAATATGAATAAATTCTATAGTGGAATCTGGTGAATACAACATTATTAAGTTAATTTAAATGTGATAGTGAAATTTTTCTAGGTAGTTCTTTAAGTGTCAATTGTCATGCAAAATAACACAATTGTATATTTGGGCTTTATTTGTATTTGAAATAGGAGCGAACTAAATTGTTGAATCTTTTGAATAATACCCCCTTGGTTCAATGTAAATGTTGTTGTCAATTGTTTTATCAGTTATTCCTCTAAATGGAACTATCCCCAGGCGTCAGTGGTGTAATGGTTAGCATTGTTGCCGTCGAAGCAACAGATCTGTGTTTGATTCCCGGCTAACGAAAGTTCCATGTAGTCGTTACATATCAATAAATTGTAATATCAAATTTGTAGAAACCGCTGAAATCAGTTCTTGCAGTTAAGGTTGACGAAAATTTTGAAACGATGTTAAATTTAAAGTGCACTCTTTTCCACCAATATTTTGGTGGTAATTCATTTAAGGGATAAATATTTTCTATATCCGTTGTGTTTAACCAAAAAGTAGTAACATGTCAGTTGAGTAAGGGTCAGGAATTTTGGCATCATTTGCAGCAGATGGGAATCTATTTCCTGATAACCTAAAGTTCGTGTTATGATTACTTATTCACAAATGCCTAAAGTTACAAAAATTTTATATTTATTTCATAAGTTTCAAATTTATAATTTAAATTTGTTAATAACGCAAAGTGTTCCATTTATGTTGTTCCTATTTGTATGGCAAAAATGAATAAATTCTATAGAGAACTCTCGTGAATACAACATTATTGAGTTAATTTAAATGTTATAGTGAAATTTTTCCAGGTAGTTCTTCAAGTGTCAATTATCAGGCAAAATAACACAATTGTATATTTGGGCTTTATTTGTATTGGAAATAGGAGCGAACTAAATTTTTTTATCTTTTGAATAATACCCCCTTGGTTCAATGTAAATGTTGTTGTCAATTTTTTTATGAGTTATTCCTCTAAATGGAACTATCCCCAAGCGTCAGTGGTGTAATGGTTAGCATTGTTGCCGTCGAAGCAACAGATCTGTGTTTGATTCCCGGCTAACGAAAGTTCCATGTATTCGTTACATATCAATAAATTGTAATATCAAATTTGTAGAAACCGCTAAAATCAGTTCTTGCAGTTAAGGTTGACGAAAATTTTGAAACGATGTTAAATTTAAAGTGCACTCTTTTCCACCAATATTTTGGTCGTAATTTATTTAAGGGATAAATATTTTCTATATCCGTTGTGTTTAACGAAAAAGTAGTAACGTGTCAGTTGAGTAAGGGTCAGGAATTTTGGCATCATTTGCAGCAGATGGGAATCTATTTCCTGATAACCTAAGGTTCGTGTTATGATTACTTATTCACAAATGCCTAAAGTTACAAAAATTTTATATTTATTTCGTAAGTTTCAAATTTATAATTTAAATTTGTTAATAACGCAAAGTGTTCCATTTATGTTGTTCCTATTTGTATGGCAAAAATGAATAAATTCTATAGTCAAATCTCGTAAATACAACATTATTGAGTTAATTTAAATGTTATAGTGAAATTTTTCTAGGTAGTTGTTTAAATGTCAATTATCAGGCAAAATAACACAATTGTATATTTGGGCTTTATTTGTATTGGAAATAGGAGCGAACTAAATTGTTGCATCTTTTGAATAATACCCACTTGGTTCAATGTAAATGTTGTTGTTAATTTTTTTATCAGTTATTACTCTAAATGGAACTATCCCCAAGCGTTAATGGTGTAATGGTTAGCATTGTTGCCTTCCAAGCAATAGATCTGGTTTCGATTCCCGGCGGACGCAAGCTCCATTTATTTGTTATATATCAATAAATTGTAATGTCAAATGTGTAGAAACAGATGAAGTCTGTTCTTGCAGTTTTGGTTTACGAAAACTTTGAAATGATGTTAAATTTAGAGTGCACTCTTTTCCACCAATATTGTGGTGGTAATTTATTAAAGGGATAAAGATTTTCTATATTCGTTGTGTTTAACCGAAAAGTAGTAACGTGTAAGTTGCGTAAGGATAAGGAATTTTGCCATCATTTGAAGCAGATGGGAATCTATTCCCTGAGAACCCAAGTTTTGTGTTAGTATTATTTATTCACAAATGCAGAAAAATTACAATAAATTTATCTTTATGGCATAAGTTTCAAATTTATCATTTAAATTTGTTAATTACGCTAAGTGTTCCATTTATGTTGTTCATATAAGTATTGCAAAAATGAATAAAATCTATAGTGGAATCTCGTGAATACAACATTATTGAGTTAATTTAAATCTTATAGTCAAATTTTTCTAGGTAGTTCTTTAAGTGTCAATTATCAGGCAAAATGACCTATGTGTATAATTGGGCTTTATTTGTATTTGAAATAGGAGTGAACTAAATAGTTGAATCATTTGAATAATAGATACTTGCTTCAATGTAAATGTTGTTGTGATATTTTTATCAGTTATTCCTGTAAATGGAACTATCCTCAAGCGTCAGTGGGGTAATGGTTAGCATTGTTGCCTTCCAAGCAATAGATCTGTGTTCGATTCCCGGCTGAGGCAAACTTCATGACTTTGTTACATATCCAATTGTAATGTCAAATGAGTAGAAACAGATTAAATCGGTTTGTTTAGTTTCGTTTTACGAAAATTTTGAAACGATGTTATATTTAAAGTGCACTCCTTTCCACTATTATTTTGGTGGTAATTTAATTTAGGGATAAATCATTTCTACATTCGTTGTGTTTATCCGAAAAGTAATAACGTGTCAGAGGTGTAAGGTTAAGGATTTTTGCCGTGATTTGAAGCAGATGGGAGTCTATTTTCTTAAAACCTGAGCTTCTTGTTAGTATTATCTATTCACAAATGCAGAAAATTACAAAAAAAATTTATCTTTATGGCATAAGTTTCAAACAGGCCTTACAGCTTCAAAAAGAACATTAGATTTGAATGAAATTTTTTTCTTTAAAGCGACTTGAACTATGCCATTGTTATCTAATCCTCGAGGTAAGATATTACAAATTTCATCTGCCTCTATTGGAACATTACAAATAGCTCCTTTCATTTTTGATGACTGTCCTTTAGGCATGATTGTGATCTTTTTGAACAGCAGGCTTTTGAAATAATTGTTTTTTCAAGTTTACGAACCTCAATGAATTCATTTTGCAAATCAAAAACTTGTAAATCATTAACAACAGTTTGACAGGGAAGTTTTCTTTTTATTAGTTTTAAATGACATGTTTGACATATGTATTCTCTAGCGTCGAAACTAAGCACACGGAATGTAAAAATCTCTCCATTTATATTATAAATATTTTCGTCAAAGTTTCGAACAGATTGCTTATACAAAGTTCTATTGCAACATACACAAATATAAAATGGTCCTTCCCTAATGATTTTCTTTAATGATTCAATTGATCCTGTTCGTTACTTACTCAAACTTACTCAAACTTACTTTTTTGCCCGTGTTTTCGATTTTAGCTCGTTCGATAACGCTGATCGTTGGGTTTTTTTACACACTCGGTTCCTTTCCCGTCGGTTGTATATTTGCTGATCAGAAAGTGGGACCAGTCTCTGTTTCGTTTTCTTAAGATCTCTTTCTCGCACTTCTGATTTTTGCTCAGTGGAAATATTAGCCCGGTAATTTTGCACATAAACACATTTTTTAGCCTGACTTGCTTCATTCTCGAGAGTCAATCCGCGTTTTCTCACATGAGATTTTTCGTTTCTGAGAACTCTTTGAACCCTTATTAAAGCAGCGCTACTTATTGAAACATCAAAACTTAGCATCTGATAAGACACACTTTCAAGTTTATTCGCGTTCGTCAAATATAGGTTTTTAACGTAATCTTCCGCATGCTTAAACGAATTGAATTTCATCAACACAGACACACCATTATGATCTGGTAAACCTGTATTTGAATCGCGAGCGTGTGAGTCAAAAATGTAAGTAACTCCGTTAACTGAAAATATAGATGTAGCGAAGCCACTTGCGATAAATATTGTTCCTTTACCGTTTCATAGTGAAGACAATGGAGGAAGTTCTCGGTATTAGACTTTAATATTCCTGTTATCTCCCCATACCTAGTTAGTGTCAGACCTTCATTATTAAATCTTATTCGGTCCGGAAGGTCATCAAAAGACAAGTACCTAGAAAAGCCCAACGTTTCGTACAATCCATTTCCCAGTGTTAATATGCAGTCTAAATCCCATTGCGACCAAAAACGCAAATTCTTTATAACTGAATAGCAAATGGACCATAATGTATTGCATCCGCACTGTTTCCCAGCAGATTCATCAAAACGAATACTGCCTTGACTAAATGATCCGCAAACTAGTTTTGCAGGAAAAAAAGGACCAGGATTCCATTCAATATCGCCGGCCATTTGCGAAATTTATTTTTGCGATCAGTGTCTTTGATTGTGTTTATATTGATAATATATTTCAAACTTTTCAAACAGTTGAAATGAGTACCTGATTTACAAAATGTACAAATGATTTGAGCACCGACTCCAGCAAAGTGTATGTTAAATCATTTCCGGGCGCAAAAAGTGATTGTATGAGGCATTACATCGTACCAACAGTTCAATTAAAGCCTGATCTGTTAATAATACACTGTGGAACTAATGATCTCAGGTCAAACGAAATGTCAGAGGAAATTGCAAATAAAATAACAAGTCTTGCAAATGATATCGTTAGTAAGAGTAGTGATACAGATGTAGTAATATCTTCTATTACTCCGCGAAATGACCGTTACAGTGAAAAGGGAGATGAAGTTAACCGAATATTAAGAGCCTCGTGTAATGATCGTAACATTGGATTCTTAGATATCTCAAACATTGATAAAGTGGCGCACTTAAACAAAAGTCGATTACACCTCAATTGGAAAGGATCAAAAATGCTAAAGGAGAATTTCCGTGTTTATATTGAAAGTTGACTGGCCTACAAGGAGTTGGAAATACACAAGTGTCTGCACAGTGATAGCAATGTACCTATTAACCTATTAACCTATGAACCTATTAACCCTCTGAAATCATTAAAGTCTTCTTCCCGTTGTAGAAACAGCGTTGTTATCTCATATCTTAATGTTAATTCGATTCGAAATAAATTCGATGCTGTTTCCGATACAATTTTGCAAAATGTTGATATTCTCTGTGTTGCCGAGAGTAAACTGGATTCATCTTTCCCTGCCGGACAGTTCTTTGTACATGGGTTTAAGCAGCCTTTACGGCTAGACGTCTCAGACAAAAGTGGTGGTCTCCTCTTATTTGTAAGAGAAAAACTTCCTTATCGAAAACTAGACTGTCCTGTAGTAAAAAATGACATCCAGTGTATAGTGTCTGAACTAAATTTGCGCAAGCAAAAATGGCTAGTGCTCTCAATCTATCGCAACCCTAAACAGAAGAATAAGTACTTTTTAGATGAGATTACAAATATTCTTGATTTTTATTCTAAAGAATATGAAAACCTCATTATAATGGGCGATTTTAATGAAGAAGTCGTCCAAATTGATCTCTCCGATTTCATGTCTAATTTCAAATTATTTAATCTTATAAAACAACCAACATGCTATAAATCTAGTGATGGTAGATGCATTGATCTTATACTTACCAATAAAAATAGGAGCTTTCAGGAAAGTAACTCCTTCGAAACTGGAATTAGCGACCACCATCATTTGATTTACACTATGCTTAGGCGGACGTATGAAAAGTCACCTCCACAGATTGTGCATTATCGAACCTTCCGAAACTTCTCTCTTGACAGGTTTCGCAATGACCTTGTAAATGCTCTTACAGTGCACCTGGGGATTTTGACTCTTTCAGCTTAATCTTTGAATCTGTCTTAGACGCTCATGCTCCAAAGAAGAAACGCACAGTCAGGGGAAACCATAAGCCTCATTTGACTAAAACCCTACGTAAGGCCATTATGTTGCGCTCTTCTTTGAAGAACAAAGCGAATAAGACTGGTGATGTTTATTTTTCTAATCTATATAAAAAACAACGTAATTATGTTGTACACTTGAACCGTCAAGCAAACAAATCCAAATTTCTGAATCTTGGAACCTCTGAAAACTTTTGGAAATCGACTAAACTCCTCTTCACCAAAGGTTCTCATGTTCATGAAAGCATTCTTTTGCGTGACGACGGTGATATTATTAAAGATGAAGAGCATATCTCTAAAATCTTCAATTCTTTTTTTGTAAATATAGTGGACAGTCTGAATATAACACCTTGGGAACCTTGTCCAGATAAAGTTCAAGACACCGATTCAAACATTGATTCGATTGATTCGATTGTGAGAAAATATCGCAACCACCCGAGCATTAAATCCATCGTTAGCTCAAATAGAGGGAAATCTTTTTCTTTCTCAAATGTGACCTCAGATCAAGTCAATCGGGTAATTCGAGATCTTAATCCTAGGAAAAGTGTAAGTGGACCTTTTCCTTCAAAAGTCCTTCGTATGGTTGCTGATATCATCTCTGAGCCAATTGCTTTATGTCTAAATGCCTCTCTAAATTTGGGTAAGTTTCCTCAAACCATGAAACTTGCTGATGTTACTCCAATTTTCAAAAAAGGGAACAGGTTTCTCAAGGAAAATTATAGACCTATTAGTATTTTGTCATCTTTTTCTAAAATATTTGAAAGAATTATTTTTAATCAGCTAGCTGGATACTTTGATGGCATCTTACATTCGCAGCTCTGCGGCTTCAGATCTAAGCATAACACTCAACACGCTTTACTCCAAATGATTGGTCAATGGCATAAATGTTTGGACAGGTCTGGTAAAGTTGGAGCAATCTTAATGGATTTGTCCAAAGCATTTGATTGTATTGACCATGAGCTTTTGATTGCTAAACTTGCTGCGTATGGACTTGATCACCAAAGTCTCAAACTTTCTAAATGCTACCTGAGTAATCGTTTTCAACGAACCAAAGTTGGTTCATCTTTCAGTTCTTGGCTGCTAATATTGAGAGGGGTACCTCAAGGATCCATACTCGGGCCCTTATTATTCAATATTTTTATTAATGATCTATTATCTTTTGTAACTAAGACTGGCATTTGTAATTTTGCGGATGATAATACCGTCTATTCTTGTGCCAACTCTCTAGCGGATGTTATATCAAATCTAAAATCCGTCAATCCGTCAAAATTTCAGATGTTAGTCTTAGGGGAGCCTAAGTACAATTTACCAGTTAGTCTATATGCTGATAATGTTTTAATTACCTCTGTTGAAACTGTTGAGCTTCTTGGTATTTCTATCGATAACAAACTAACTTTTTCTAGTCATATTTCCTCACTCTGTCATAAAGCTAGTTATAGAATCAAAACTCTCAACAGGATTAGATCTTTTCTCCAAGAGGACCAGTTAAAACTTTTATTTAACTCCTTTCTTTTGTCTATATTTAATTATTCACCTATTATATGGATGTTTTGTGGCAGATCTTCATGCAGTAAACTTGACAGTATCCATAAACGCGCACTTAGAGTGGTTTATCAAGATTTCTCTAAAAGCTATGAAGGACTGTTACAATTGGCTTGGTTTAAGCGTATACACGAGATCCATTTACGCTACCTTTTATGCGAGATATACAAAACCCTCCATGGGCTGAATCCCTCTTTTATGAAGACACTATTCATGGTCAAAAACATCCGTTACGGTCTGCGAAACTCAAATCTTCTCTCTCTTCCTCCATCAAGTTCAAGTCGCTTTGGCAATCAGTCTTTTTTATTTAGAGGAAGTCTTTCGTGGAACGCCTTACCAGATAGTGTCAAGTCGATTACCGGACAATTCCCCGACGGACAATTCCCCGACGGATAACTCCCCGACGGACAACTCCCCGACGGACAATTCCCAACCGGACAATTCCCCCCACGGACAACTCCCCGACAGACAACTCCCCGACCGGACAATTCCCAACCGGACAATTCCCCCCACGGATAATTCCCCGAACGGACAATTCCCCGAACTGACAATTAGAGACAGTTAAAAGGAATAATTACCCGATATTGACAGAAATTTGGATATGTTAACTAATCCCTGCCTGCACACGACGTTATTTTGACGTCACAACAACGTCGAGCCAACGTCATGACGTTGATATGACGTTGTAGCGACGTCGTTTTTACGTCATGTGCCGGCTGGGATATAGGATGTTAAATAATATAGGATGTACTTGCGATTACGTTTGCGTGTATAACAAACCTACATATACGTATTCCGTTTGATAAATCGCTAATTGTTGCACACGGTTGTAATCTCGTTCGGGGAGTTGTCCGTGGGGGGAATTGTCCGGTTGGGAATTGTCCGTCGGGGAGTTGTCCGTCGGGGAGTTATCCGTCGGGGAATTGTCCGTCGGGGAATTGTCCGGATACCGTGTAACTGTTTTTATAAGAGCACTCAACTCTGATAACTCTGATCAATTTTGAAGCCTTAAATTGTTCTTAATGTGTTCTTAATTTATTCACTATTCAATACCCAAAATTCGAAATTCAATGGACTGGGTAGACATTTTAAATTTTGATGGAGTTGAGTTGATGTAACCAACATGATCATAATATTCTTGTGTTTAACTACGTTATAATGTTGCTTCTTGGGAAATGTTAAAATATTTTCTTAAGAACAAATGTTTCTAGCCTCTTAGGATATTCTTAACTTTTAGACATTCGAAGTCTTTTATTATTATAACCTTTGTTCTTATAAAAAAATATATATAGGACAAAGTTTTAATTGAAAAATCTGTTTTTCATCTCTCCTTTTTTCCACCCACTGATCTCTAAATAACGATTATGAGCGATAATGAAGTGAATTGGTTAATTTAATATTGTTTTCAGCTTGACTTGCAATTCTCCGATTTAATGAAATTCAATAGAAACTCCAACACAATGTCGTCTTATTTTTTGTGGGTGAAACGTTAAGTTCATACAACATTTACACCAGAGCAAATTGTTACGGATTCATGAGTCAAGTTATATACTAAAAAATAGAAATTATTACGGACAGTGCCTATATTAGGATTCTGGAATTTATACGGTTTAATAATTTTTACCATCTGGATGATATTTTTGACTATAAAAACCACCTAGTGAAACACATTGACAATATTTTCTTTCGTTATGAAATGAAAATAACAAAAAGAGAACTGCTATGTCAGGGCTTGCCAAATTGGTGTACGTGCACTCGTAAGTACAACTACTTTAAGCAGCGCACATGCATCTTTCGCTTTTGTGTATGAAGGCCTACACAAACTTACTTCTTTTTGTGTACGTGTGATTGATTGACGTACATTATTAAAGTTCAATATTGTACGTCTTCCACCTTGGTAGACCATATTTAATCACATTAATTGCCGCTAGCCGAATTTGATTAAAAACTTAAATTTCACAATGTGTAACCAGGGTCCTAAAATGTGATCTACGTTTTGATTGAATTTGAATTCGAAAGAAACATCTTCTTAAATTTACGAATTTTGAAAGGTTTACACTCCTATTTATACTTTGCCGGTTAGTTTCTTTCTTCTGTTTTTAATAACTCACCCGTGGATGGTTTTTGAAAGTTTTAAATGTAAAAAATGTATATTGTATTTGACATAATATAATACATCTTTGATTTGTTGATATAATCTCAGTTCCCATGAAATTTTATTTTCCTAAAATAAAATGGTAGCACAGTTGTTTAACTTCGAAGACGGGAGCCATTGTTGTTTATTTCGTTTGTATTGAAAATAGAAGCTATGTTTTTTTTACCGAAAATTACGTAGTTTAACAGTTTTACCTGTACGTTGACGTACAGAGGGACTGGAAATTTTGTACGCCTTCGAGTGTTGCCTAAAACAGAATTGGCAAGCCCTATACATTTTACCTGCTTAGAGTATATAAACACCAAATAATTCACATGTTTTCAAAATCAGCATTTTAAAATGAATCCATAAAGATTATTAGTTGATAACTGTCGTTGCTACATCTTATCAATTGGAGGACGATAGGTTTATAGATTTAAAATTCTATATAGCTATACAATGAAATTTAAGATATTATATTTTTCTCCTACTATAAAACTTATATTTTTCATCTTCTCTTTGATGTCGCGATGGGTAGCAATATAGCATATTCGGTTAATACTGTTAGTCAAAAAAAAACATTACATGTTATTGGTTGTACTATCTTATTTTGGGCAAGTATGATTATATCTTACATGAATTTTTAAAAAAAATCATACAATGGAAGTTTATCATAAATGCTCTGACACTGCACTGACACACTGGCACTGACCGATTTTGAAAATCAGAAAATTTCTGCTCTGATGTTATCCAGTTCTGTTAAGTATTTGACAGTAAAAATAATTAAAAAATTTGGTTAGTTTATAACTACAATATAAACAACTAATGTACTTGCCTGGCCAATTCTTTCTTGGATGCAAATGTTCGTCAGTCCCTTTATTAGCAAAATTCGTGACGTAAACCAAAAATTCAACCATAAAAGAGACTGAAAAATATGGAAGAAGTATACTTGTATAAACATATGCTTGTATAGAAGTAAACTTGTCAGCTTTTATACTTTAATAACGATTAATGAATGTTGGATTATAAATTTCACCAAACCAAACGACAACTGTTTACACGTGAAGAAACTAGAAGGTTGATCCCAAAATGCACTGCGTTTAAATTTAGGGTGAAAAGGCGCGTTGGAAAGAATAAATGGTTCTAATACTAACACTAATCATATACTAACAAATTAGATATTAAATCTTTAATAGGCAGCAGAGAAGTTGATTTTTATATATCGAGAAACGTGCTTAAAAGTTTTGAACTGCGGCATTACAGAATGACCGACAGACAGACACGGGTAAATGAAAGATCGGCTTCCTCGCGGCGCTGACTAACAAGATAAACTTCAAAAACTACGACCCAACAAATACTTCTAATACACTTTAACTTCGAGTACTTATGGTATTACTCCGAAGTGGGACTCATTTTGCTCCTCCGGCACTGTTTTGCCACCCAAATGCGTAAGAGACTAAACTAAAGGACTAAAGAGCAATAATAAAACTTTTGGTCACATGCTCATTTTCACAAAAAAATATTTTATTCATGCTTGCGAAAAATACACACCACGATTTACGTCCTGTCTCGAACAAATACACATATTCTATAACTGTTTGTGCTTGGTGTAAATAAGAGTTATAGAGCATCTATTAAGTGGCAGTTTCTATGGAAACAGTTTTCTATCCTAGTACATTGTATCATAGGTCATAGTACTTTTTGTATGAAAGTAAAATGAAAATTAATACAAAATTTACCTGTTCGGCTTATTTCACGCTAGCCCTTACAAATCATCGTTTAACGCAAGTTTAACATCTAGGGTATTATTTTGACCTCAATGATTTCTATCTATATCATATGATCTTCGTCTCAAATATTTTCTGTGTAATGTTAATTTTATTTTTAAATCAACAGAATGAAAAGCATGAACAAATTTCGATCTACGATCAGCAATGATTTCAACCGCTTCGCCCTTCGCAATGAAAACTGAAATGTGAAACTTTCTTCTAATAAAATACACAACAAAAGTTTCATTCTTATCAGAATTGCAACGTGGATAGGTTCTCTGCAGGGCGGGGAAGAAAAACAACATGTGTGTCTATAGTAGTTGATTATAAATCCCGACAAATGAAAAGTTTCATGTTAAGATTGGTGGATGTGGACATTCCATTCAACTAACTCAAGCGATATCGGTATTTCAACGTATTTTTTTTCTTCAAGGAATTTTGATACCAAAAGAAGAACTTGCTATGACGGAATGTTTGGTGACTCCTGACTCTCCATTACTTGGAAACCATAACAAACATAACAAAGGAAATTACGCCGTTTAACGCACATTCAATATAAATATTATATACTTAATACCATGTGGGCAATATATGGTAAAGTTGCCGGGCATGAACCGCGGATGACCTTTGTACAGTTTCCTACAACTACTGTATTTCGTTGTTTCTTTGTCTTGTTCATAAAATCCCCTTTTCCGCAAAATTGGTAGAGTTGGGAAGCTACAATCTTAACGGAAACCAATGGTTTGAAGAAATAGCAATTTTGCAAAGCCACGAAAAAGTCATTGATTAATTAATAAAAAAATGGAGACTTGCATAGCTATTTTCAAATGGTGTAATAATGTAAATAGAAAAATAGACATTGCCCTAATAAAATTAGATGATTAATACCTCACTGAGAGACGCTTGACAAGCTAGAAGAACAAGAGTGTCTTGTGTTACTATCCATAGAAATATGAAGACATCGATTTCATGAACAGCAGTTAAAGATGAAAGATGAAATACAAAATAAAATAAAAAAAATAAAAAAAAGCATTTTCATATTTGAGTGAAACGAAAGTTTTGTTTTGCTAGGAATGAGATTTACAATTGAATCGAAGTAGAATTATGTAGAAATACTAACCAATTGGATCTTCTTCATCTCAATGTGCCAATTCTATCACTATTGGCTTTATTGCATTGACATAAATACAAGACTGTAATTGGATGTTTTAAAAGAAGCAAGCTTACAAAATCACAGTGATGACTTCCCAATTAAAACATTTAAAGAATAAAGGTTTTGTACATTCAAACTAAGTCTGTTTATACAGGAACTAACTTGTTCCAAAACAAAATATCAGTCAACACCGTCAAATCAAATCTGTCTGGAATGTTTAATGGAAAAATTGCATGATGAGCTATAAATAAAAATGCAAATATAATATTGGTGACTGGGCAACCATAGGAAAATGCAAGAGAAACTTGAAAAAAGATCATCCTACATTCATCCTTACCAGTTTCAAAGGATACAGATTGGATTGTAGTTAAAAAAACTAAGTTCAGCAGGGTCACAGGAACATCCATACAACCATTCAATGTTACCTCCTCAATTTGGCGTTTTAACAGACCGCGCTTGTACACGCTTCCTTGCTGCCATTAATGGAAATTTGCTCCATAAGTTCCGAAAAGATTTCGTTTTCTTCACTTGAATCGCCCTTTGGGTTCTGTCGGAATGCGAACGCTTTCTTAGCTCTTTCACAATGGCAAAAGAATCTACAAATCTTCGTTGATGAAAACGGTATTTGTCGTTGTCGTGGACGGATCTAGCATGCACCCCTTTCATACAATGCATGTTTTCCAATATTCTTAACGGTCGATTGCTACATCTCGAAATTATTAGTTATGGAATCACACTTAGCAGTTGGTCACAATGGATGTCGAGAAGTGTTGACACATTTACGACGTAATTATTGGATTCCGAAATGTAGAAACTTCATTCATAAAAATTTGAAAGAATGTAGAATTTGTAGAAGTTTCGAAAAATAACCGATCGTGTACCCAGACCTCCCACATTTACTAGAATGTGGATTACGACAAAGTCATGCCTTTGAAGTCGTAGGTACTGATAATGCAGGCCCTGTTTATGTGAAGGATATTTTCAATTCTAATTCTAACATGAACAAACCATGGATTGCCTTGATCACCTGTGGTAACTCAAGAGCAATCTATTTGAACTTAGTGTCAGAATTGTCTGGCGAACAATGTGTAAAACTATTGGAACGGTTCATATCCCGTTATGGAGCGCCAAGCATCATTATTTCTGATAATGGTAAAGCATTCATCAGCGAAATTACTTCTGTTTGACTTGATATAAGTTCTTCTATCAGAAATATATTGTTATGTTGTTCTATATGAAGGGGCTGCTGGTAATGTTGAGGAATCCATGGCAATGCTTGCACAAGTTGAAGAGTTAAAAGCTGATAAACGAAAAGCTGAAGTATAAAGTTTATGAAAGAGAACTTATATCAAGTCAAACATATATTCAATAACTTCCTCACTGGAGGAAATATTTGTGAAAGCACCTACTTCAAAACTTACCTAATTCTTCCGGATTTGAAGTAATTTCGATAAATTTGGACGCCTCTCCGTGGCAGAGAGGATTCTTTGAAAGAATGGCCAAATCTACGAAGAGATGCTTAAAGAAATTATTACTGAACTCTCGTATTACATATCAAGAAATGTTGACTTTACTGCTCAAGATAGAGATGATCATAAATAATAGACCTTAACACACGTGTACGAAGAGATCACTGAAGAACCTTTAACACCGAACCATTTAATATACGGACGAACATTAAAGGAATCAGTTCCTTTACAAGATCAGAAGAAACAAGCTGAATGTACAGAAAAAAGTTTTGAGCATTTGACGAACATACTAAAACATTTTTGGAGACGGTGGAGAGCGGAATATATCACTGAACTAGGGAGTTCCAAAGAAGTAAACGCGCAACGAATGAGTCGACACTGAATGTAAATGACGGCGTTATTGTGACGGATGAAAAGTTTTCAAGAATAAATTGGAGAATTGGACGAGATTATGTTGTTCGTGGTGCTAAAGTATTGACATGTACGGATGAAGGAAATCACAGTGTTTTGAGACGTCTGTTAAACAAGCTGATCTTGTTAGAACAACATCAGAAACCGACAGACGACGCCATATGTTTTGTCGACGACGCTGACGTTAAAGTGAAAAACTTTTGAACTTTTATTTTATTTATACAGTCCTCTTCCCTTTTTTGGGAGTGTTGTATTAGTTACCAGTCCTCTTTGTTTGTATATATGCGGCCACGTGTTACTATATTGCGTGGTCAGCCATTAGTCATCAAGAAGATAGGTCAAGAGTAAGTGTCTTGTTTATACCAGCATTCCCCCACTACTTCACAGGTTGAGAAGACACTATATCGCGCCAGTTGTAAAGGAAGTTTGGGAAAGAGAGAGAAAACCTGTTAGTTGGATCTTTTTATTATTATAACATCGTGTAAGTGAATTTATTATATTTTCACTTCCACTGTTACTTCCCATGTTTTTGAGAGATAATCGAAAAATTGAAAAGCCAAGGTTCTATGAAATTAATTGGCGATGAAGATGCGACAGTCTCGGACATAGAGCAAAGTACTGCACATACACCATGATGGATGTGACGTCAGGCGAAGTTGTAGATATTTGAGTTGTTCCTGTTACACAGGTTAAAATTTCGGATGCAATGGAAAAAGAAGGATTTATTCGTGTCTAAAATAGGTAGATAATTCAAACTTATAATTTGTTGTTTGTTTATTTGTTATTATTTTCAATAAATTCTTTCCTACCTTGATAGGATCCTAATGACATTAATGTTACAGTAGTAACAACTGACCGACATCCACAAATTTCTAAAGTCATGAAAGTTGACCTACGTTTTAAACCCATTTCTCACGAATTCGATCCCTGGCACATTGTAAAAGGACTCCAGAAAAAACTGATCGCGTTAGGAAAAATGAAAGGGACAGAAGTAGTGGGCGAATGGTTCCAATCCATCGTGAACCACTTTTGGTGGTCTCTTGCTTCGTGTAATGGGAATTCCGAATCTTTTGTGGAAAGGTTTACATCTGTGCTTCACCAGATTTCTAACAAGCACCATGATTTCCTTGGTAATAAGTATTTAAAAAACTTTGAACATGGACCGTTAAAGAAACGTTAAATGGTTGAAACATTTAAGTCCCAGTAATGAAGCTATAAAAAAGGTTATATGCTACACTCGATTCAAGAAAAAATAAGTAAATCAAAAGATTGAATGTAATTGAATGAGATCAAATGTGAATATATTTTTTAAACAAACCTGTTGTCTGTTTCCTCTTTTGATTTTGGTATATGTGCACTTTCCCGATCGTGCAAAGCCCATTACATTGATTTTTGCAAATACATCTTCCGTCTGGGATAACGTTTCTAAAGTTGATCATGTAATGTTTATTATGTATTCAGAATGTATGAGTTGTGGATATATAGATTTATAACTAACAAACCTTGATTTTAGTTTTTTTTTAATTGTTCCTTTTCCTGACAGCATAAGCACTCACAGTTTAGAGTCATACTCTTGCAGTTGCAACACTTACACCACGTCTTCACGTCTAAATTACAACGACCAACTGCATTCAAATGTTCGTCTAACTCTTCTTCGTCATCCCCCTCATCACAACTATCAGAATCGCTTTCCGAGTTATCATCAGACTCTGCATGACCTGCAAATTGTAAAAAACGATGAAAACAAAAATAAGATGTTCTAAATCTTATAGCTAATATGCGTGAGTTTTCTTTTGTGAATGAATGATTAATTTGGAGAAGTCATCATATTACGTCACAAGCACAATTAGGACTGGCTCTAGTATAAATAATCTTTTCGTTGTTTAAATGAAAGAAAAGACTTATGTTGGCGAAAAACAGAAGCTTTTGAGAAACATATTTATATTTAAAAACAAGTAGTAATTAAGAAATACTCAAAGAAATATTATTTGGGCATTTTAGGGCCCTTTAAGGTGATATTATATTGATCAACGATTTTGTTGTGATCAAAGTGTATTGGTAAATTATTTACTACTTTTTAAGGTAAATCCAAAATGTCAAAACTCATCATTTGTGCAATTCAGAGCAGTGTTGCCTTCATAGCGACAGATATGGGTTACTCATGAGTTACTCATGAATGCGCTTTTATCAGCGGTGAGGAATATGTTTTTATCACGGGAAATGTTTTTATCACGGAGGTAAAATATGTCAATGATGTTATCTTTGTTGCAATAGTTTTCAGTTAACCATTTAAATTACTCAATAACGCAGAGTGATCCTTTTGTATGTTTCGGCTGTATTTGTATTTCTAAAAGAACTGAAATTCATAGTTGAATCCCGTGCATAAATCATTCTTGATTCTGGGTTCGTTTCCCGGCTCATGCAAACTCCCTGTATTGGTCAGCGAGCATTACAATATGATTTCGATGAGTTAATAGCCCAAAATATTCGGTTCGTGGATTTCCGGTTTACTAATTTTTACAAAAGAAATGAAATTTAAAGGCAGAAATAGTCACTGATGTTATCTTTGTTGCAGAGGTTTCCAGGTTACCATTTAAATTATTTAATAACACAAACTGATTCTTTTTAAAAGTGAAATCCTGCCAATCAACGTTTTTGCTGTGATCTCATTGTATAAGCAAATCATTGGTAATTTTGTTGTGTTTAATAGAAAGGTGATAATGCGTCAGTGGTGTAATGCTGAAGATTGTTACCACCAGAGAATCAGATCTGAATGCAATTCGTAAGTTGTAAGGGTTCTTATCGCAGAGGCAGAAAATGATGTTATTTTTGTTGCAGAATATTCCAGGTTGCCATTTCAATTACATAAAATGATCTTTTGTATGTTTCGGCTTTATTTGTATTGGTAAAAGAAAGGAACTTCATAGTTGAATGTCGTTAAATGTCATTAAATGTCAGGTTTAACATTGTTGTTTTCCAAGTAATAGATCAGGGTTCGATTCCCGGCTGACGCAATCTTAATGTATCCGTATGTTTCATCTTTCAAGTGAAATCTTGTCCTTCAACGGTTTTGTTATGATCTACGTGTACATCCAGAATATTTGCTAACTCGTTGTGTATAAACGAAACTGTCTGTATGACACACGAGATTCAACTATGGAATTCACTTCAAATGGCAATATAAATAAATCAGAAGGATAATTTTTCGTTGTTAAGTTACTGAAATATTATTCGGAATACTTCCGCCGCGAAGGTGACACTAGTGACATTTTCCGCCTTGGTGATAAAGAATTAATTAATTTGCGAGGCACTTCCATTTGTTGAAACACTTAAAGATACGAGAAATATACGTTCGGAATAATTTGCTCCATTAACTGGTTGAAAGCGTAACATAAAATATCCTTTAACAAAGATAACATATGTGACATATTCCGAATCGAGGATAAAGACCCATACACGAGTTATGCTTCTGGTGATAACCGAATGCAGATCTATTGCTTGAAGGCAATAATGCTAATCATTACACCACTTACACGTAATGTTAATTTGCATTTGCTGATCTAATTGGCAAATAAAACACTGAGAATTAAATTGAATCACGATTGCCAAAGCACATGATCCTTTTTGCAATGTAATTAAAGCAGAAACATACCAAAGGATATTTATGCGTTATTAAGTGATAGAAATATTGCCCTGAAAAGTGCTGCGACAAACAGAACATTAGTGACATTTTCCGCAGCTGGTTATCAAACCTGTTTCTGTTGCTCGTTGGTGTACGTGATTTCAACTAATTAGCAAATATTTTAGAGCTACATTTAGATTGCAACACAAACGTTGATGCACAGGATTTCACTTTGAAGTTCAATCATTTTTAAAATAAAGATACCAGAAATACACAAACCGAATATTATAGGTTGTTAAATTTTTGTAATACAATTTTCTTGATGGGTGATTAAGGGGGTTACACGAGTTTACCTCAATCAGTTCTGAAAACCAGATCTGTTGCATGACTAGCCAAAATCAAACCCATTACGCCACTGACGCGTAATGATCTTTCGCCTTTACAGAACTACGTAACAAATAATTGGCCCGGGGATTTAAATTGAATCCCCAATGTTAATGCACAGGATTCCACTACGAATTTCTCTTCTTCTTTTAATTATGATAAAGCTTAAACGTACGAAAGAATAATTTATTAGACTTAGACTTATTAAATGATTTAAATGTAACCTCAAAACTTCTGCAATAAAGATAACTTTACTGCTAAATTCCGGCTCTGTGATAAAGTGGCATACATGAGTTATGCGTCAGCCGAGAAACGAACCAATATCTATAGTTTTTAAGGAAACAGTGATAACCATTGCACCACTGTGTAATGACTATTCGGAAATACTTATCTAAATAGCAAATATTTTACAGGTAGATTTAGATCGCAACAAAAACGTTCTTGCACATGATTTCACTTTGAAATTCAATACACCTTTCCCGAATTTCTGTTTAAGCGCCGTGTTTTTGTCTAGTAAGTACATCCGGCCTCGTTTTAGATATCAAAATTGCCTCTAATCATTCTACTGGGAGTTTAAGTAATAGAGATAATTACTAAGTAATAAAGTTAAAACATTATTGAAACAATAAATTTCATAAAAACGAGGTTGGATGTCCGTCGAAAAATATTATATTTGGATGTAAAATATTTCCCCGAATGTAAATATATAAATATGTAAATATTGACATGTAAATATTTAAATATGTAAATATTTAAATATGATGTAAATATTTGGATGTCCGTCGGGGAATTGTCCGGTAATCGTTTGTATTGATAAATTGGTAACGTAAATGTTTGGAACGTTTCAATCAAATTTTAACCTAATGAACCGAAATCATGCTTCAAACGTTCAAAATATGAAGATTACCGGACAATTCCCCGACGGACAATTCCCCGACGGAAAACTCCCCGACGGACAACTCCCCGACGGACAATTCCCAACCGGACAATTCCCCCCACGGACAACTCCCCGACAGACAACTCCCCGACCGGACAATTACCAACCGGACAATTCCCCCCACGGATAATTCTCCGAACGGACAATTCCCCGAACTGACAATTAGAGACAGTTAAAAGGAATAATTACCCGATATTGACAGAAATTTGGATATGTTAACTAATCCCTGCCTGCACACGACGTTATTTTGACGTCACAACAACGTCGAGCCAACGTCATGACGTTGATATGACGTTGTAGCGACGTCGTTTTTACGTCATGTGCCGGCTGGGATATAGGATGTTAAATAATATAGGATGTACTTGCGATTACGTTTGCGTGTATAACAAACCTACATATACGTATTCCGTTTGATAAATCGCCAATTGTTGCACACGGTTGTAAGCTCGTTCGGGGAATTGTCCGTTCGGAGAATTGTCCGGTTGGGAATTGTCCGGTCGGGAAGTTGTCTGTCGGGGAGTTGTCCGTGGGGGGGGGGATTGTCCGGTTGGGAATTGTCCGTCGGGGAGTTGTCCGTCGGGGAGTTATCCGTAGGGGAATTGTCCGTCGGGGAATTGTCCGGATACCATACAAACATATAACATGTTAACTGATGTCTTTTTTGTGTGCGCGTCATTCAACGAATAAAAGAGGAT
Source organism: Turritopsis rubra (assembly GCA_039566895.2). Classification (NCBI taxonomy): domain Eukaryota; kingdom Metazoa; phylum Cnidaria; class Hydrozoa; order Anthoathecata; family Oceaniidae; genus Turritopsis; species Turritopsis rubra. Next base: position 2,286,312 of record CM077627.1, on the reverse strand, counting down.
CACTTTTAAATTTTTTCATTATGCAGGTACATACATTTGTACGACATATATTTGCAAATCCAGCTTATTATCCGACAACATTATTTCTGTCGAAAATATAAGAATATATAAGATTTTACAACAAAGTGGATACAGAATATTTGGTTGTATATTTGTATTTGTATATAAGTAGAATCAGCTACAGTTGGATAATATTACTAATAATGGTGTCTTCAACTGTGTTCATGTTTTCTTTGAAGGTAGGTCAATAGTTGCGACACCTCGTTGAAAAGTGAACAGCATGACCACATATCAACTGTTCAAATCTATCTAATTTAAAACTACATGAAGATTTCAATTTAAAGATTTAAAATTAGGTTTTAAATTTTAAAACTAGAATTTTAAGACTAGAATTTTAAACCTAGAAAATTTAAAACTACATGAAGACCGTATTTCCATTTTCATAAGATTTGATAGAATACCGAGAAGACGATGAGTAGGATGAAAGTTTCGGTTTTGCTTCCTGAAAAAATAAAGAAGATAATATTGCTAACGTGTCTTTCATCAAGTAACAACAAACATGTCCATATCAGAATAAGGAAAAGCATAAAATATACCTGCACTGCATCTTGAACATGGTTTACGACTTGAAGGTTTGACAGTAGTAGTATAACTTTCAGGTTTGAAAGTTCTTTTGATGTAATCGCTATATTGCAATCCTCCGACGACATTGATGTCGTCATATCCGACATCGGATAACATTATTCCACCAATACGAGAATACTTCGAAGCGTATTTCTGAAATTATAAAGAAGTATTTACTGGAAATGTTGACACATTTCATATTATAGTTAACCCGTCCGTTGAACTAAGCATTTCTACAAAATGACCAACTTTCCAGTCTGTTTGGTTTACAGGTTTAAAGAATGTCTCGTAGATGACATCTGTCCAAATGTGGCCTTATTAAATATCACTTGAATTAATGGAATCAGTAGCTCCCTTGATGTTCTCTCTTATATGATAATGTTCTTGAAAAGGATTTCAAATTCATGAGATAAACATGTATCCCAAAACAACAGATCTCTTGTTCAATCTTGCTATCATTTCTATATTAGGTGGATCTTGAGAGAGGAAGTCTAATATTTACCTTATACAATTGAATTGTCTTCGTCTTGTTGATATAATATTTTCCTGTCCTGGGAATGTGTGAACTGGATTGTAGTCCAAGATAAATTTTGGGTCCAGGAAGAGATATCCACTTTTTTAACGATGTTTCGAAACTCTGTATGCTTGTCGTGTTGCAGTCGTCAACAAAAGAAATGTAAAAAGCATCAAATAAATGGCTGCTTTGTTTGTACGTCTTCCCAAGTTGAAAATGTGGAAATGTACACGTTGCAGTGGTTGTAATGAGATAATTGCGATTTGGATCAGAATCCATGTATTTTCTTAGTTCTTGAAGAAATTCATTGAAATAATCACGCTGACCACCCTGCACAATTTCCAGGTTGATGCCATCAGGTATAGCACTAACGAAAAAGTATATGATGATAGAAACAAGGATACAATTGACGAATGCTTGTGTATTATGAAGAGGGAGGTGAAATACTTATATATTTACTGAACGTAAATTCACCTGTTAAAAGTTCTGAGATTGTGTGTTCCACCAAGAAATAAATCCCATAAACGTTTGGCAAACAATTTTGCTTTTTCTACTGAGACAAATCCATTAAACCTTGCACCTTCTCCACCTATTGAAAGAAGTATTTTTTTTCCTTTATGCTGACAAAATTTGATTTGTTTGGCTATTTTGTCGCAATGTAAATACGTAGGATAATCCTTTCCAAATGAAGTTGCACAGTGCTTAGCAAACGTCATTCCAGGAAATCCATCTAAAATAAAGATAATTTTGACTTTATATGATCTGACTAGTGAAAATATCCTTTAGTAACTTCAAACTAGATTGCCGTCTGTTGATAACTCTAACAGGTTGATGAACGCGTTTGGTTTGAGTTTTTAACGAGAATATGAAAATGAGTAGTGATTACCTTTGTTGTTCCCCACGTCTGAAAATATATGAACAGCTTTGATTATTATGACGTCATAAGATGCACGCAAACAATAATAACCTAGTTCTAATTCGCTTTTTTTTTTATAGTTGTAAACTTTATTTTGTCCCCATTGTCCAACCAATTGAAAATCTAAAAAGTAACAGCTACAACATTAACACACGCAAACACATATCCCCGAAACTGTAAAATTATGCAGTTAATCTCAATATCTCTAATTACTCTATAGAAAATAATTAAATAGTGTGTAAAAATTGGTTTCAATTAAGGGAAGAACATGCTATTCGAAGAGTATATCCTATGTTATCCATGTATTCTATGCTTTCCACATAATGATATGTTCAATACGTGAAAGCCACCACAATTTCCTTACCAATCATATTCATCAAGGGACGATTAAGTGGATAATAAATTTGCTTCATACACAATTTCTTTAAAAACAATCTCCAAAATGGGTAAAAAGGGTTATCTATATCCTTGGTTGACAAAAATGTAAACAAAAGACAGAGCTGTTGAAAGTGCTGCATCCGATCATAGTTAAGATTTCATTAGACATCACTCACATTTGACATAATTTGGAATTGTTGTTGTTGTTGTTGTTGTTGTTGTTGTTGTCGTCGTTGTTGTTGTTGTTGTTTCTTGCAATCCTTTTGGTGCTGTACTTGTTTTTGTTGTTGTTGTTGCTGAGGTTGTCGTCTTTACAGATGATGTCATCATTTTCTTGGTTGTTGTGGTTGATTCTGTGGTTGCTGGAATGGATGTAGTAGTGGTGGCTGTTAAAGCAGAAGAAAAACAGGAAATATTATTATATGCGATATATTAATGAAGTTGAACAGAACAATCAAAGTGAGAACACCTTACTTGCTTGACCTGATACTTTCGACCATGCGATCATCTCCCCTAGATGTTGACTATATGTTTTTCCATTGATTGAAGTTTGATCATCGTATCCAGCATCCCAAAGGTAAAACCCTCCAAAATATCGAGCAGTTCTCAAGTGCTAAAAAGATAGACTGATGGTTTACCACAAAATCTCAAGAAATTAAAAGATTTCCTAAATCAAATCTAACTTAAAGTCTAAGAACTTGAGAGTAGATATGTGATGTGAACAAAGTTTTATAGTTTTTATAATTCAATACAAGCCCTTCCTATAACATCTGGTACAGAGCAACGTTTCAGAGAAATTAATATCTTCCATTTAATTCGAAGTCATTTGTGTTCAGGAATACAAAACAACCATTGATACTTAGAAATACTAGAATAACAAAAAGTAAAACCTTGTCATAAACTTTACTGAGGGATGTTGGAGTCATGTACACTGCTGGTGATATTTTAGATGAAACTGGTAACCTCAAGTACACCATCAAACTTGCTCCATTTGTTTTTAGTCTTCCCCAATGGTTTACTGTTTTTACATGTCCCGATCCCGTGACATCACAAGGCGTGCCATCCAGAACAACAAAGATGTTGTCTATGTATTCGCCTATTTTACTGTAAAACTCCTGAAAATTTTTATCTGGATATTCGCAACCAGTCATAATAGAAATGAAATAAGATTTTTGGTGATCAGTTTTCATTAATTGTCGTAGTTTGACTACAAAATCGATCCAATGATTGGCGTTCTTTGTTGCAGATGATAAATGTATTGTTAATCCATCAAGTATTGCACTGAACAAAAATCATTGTGAAACTAAGTTATAACCAACAGAGAAATAATGTGCAGTATCATTCAAACTCTACTATGCAATCGTAAATTTTAAAAGAAATATCAACTATCCAACTAGATTACTTTGATTATAAATTTTAATCAAAAGGAGTATCAAATCCACGATAAAATCGTCTGAAATAAATTCAGAAAGGTAAAGATTGCTAAAACGATGGACATTTATAATGTTTAATATAATTATGAAAATGTCAGATGTATTTCTTTTATATGAAAATTTATCGAAAAAAATCGTTCTTTACCGATTGAATGGTCTAGTTGAGGAGCTACCTCCAAAGAACATGTTCCATATATCAGTAGCTAGCTTTTCTGCTTTCACTTTTGAACTGATTGTCATATCTTTACTTCCAACACCACCAAGTGTAATAAATAATTTTTTCTTGTTTTGTTGACATGCTGATATTGTTTTTTCAAGGGCATGACAATTAAGTATATTCCAATTATCTGGTATCCATCCGCAATGTTTTGATAAATCCATCTTTAACTGGTCGTCTGTAAAATGTAGTATGACATAGAGTTTGACACCTTGTTTTATGTTCGAAGAAAATTAGCTAATAATACATCAAAAACATAGGCGTATTCAGAGTCAGTCAAAAATAGTTAAGGAGTCCAACATTATGATATTTCTTACCTATATTGTAAAGTAAATTAATGTCAATGACGTCATACTGCTTTAATGAACAGTACATGTTCAAATCATTCTCGGTACTTCCTTCTTGATGAACCCGGTTTTGACCCCACGATGCAACAAGGTTTTGTACATCTTAAAAAATGTCAAAATGTCAAGTATTATTATTGAAGAGTATGTCTCCTAAAGTCATTGGAAGTGAATTAATAACGATGTGCATGTAACTAGATTGATATATTTTATTTGAAACCTCTTTAAGAACTGCTGTTAAAAGAAAATGGAATTCATACGTTTCACAGTAACCGAAGATGTAGAATCTGTTGTTGTCGCTTGGATATATTTTGTTGTTGATGATGCTGCAGTTGCAGTGATTGCTGTAAATAACAGATATCTTGCATTAAAAATTATATTTATGTTTGATTCTCCCAGGTCATATTAAGCGTTATCAAAGGGAGACGGAAAAAAAACTTATTACTTTTTTGTTATTATCTTAAAAAACACTTGAAAATAAAAAAAAATTAGGTACTATTTGTCTTCTAATTATTTTCCAAACGGAACCCTCAAAGTTTTGTTTTTGTTGCTATGGTTTCAAAATTCGTGACATCATTGATGCAGCTGTCTTTCAGTGTTTCGATAATTCTTAGTTCAAATATCTTAGCGATGAAATGATGTTGTCACTTTTCTGAAAATTTAATCATTGATTTATATGAAAGAGCGTCAGAGAATGGTGAGGAAGAATTTTAAAGAAGTGAAAAACTAAGAAAACCGAAACTAAAGGAAAATTAGATTTGGACTTGGATGATTTAAATACCAGCTGCGGGAAGAAATACGTAGTTAATATCATATACTGGCATGAAAATGAAATAACAATTTAGTATTTATTTTTTATGTAACTAATGAATGAAAACATTTGTTTCGTATTTATGTTAAAAAGTACAAAAAAATTAAGATAAATTCATCAAATATGTTCAAACAAAAAAACTTGAACTGCGTCGTTGACGTCATGAAAGCATTCCATTTTCCAACGCGGTGTTTATTTATATACTTACAAAATACTTATTATCAGGCCGGAAGTAAGTCAATTTCAATTTTTTTCTTTGTTTTTTTTAATCTTTGTAATATTTCATTACCTTCAAACGAAAAAGAAAAACATTTTTTTCCAAACCTCCGTTTTCCTTTAATTAAGCTTTATATGTTCCAGCGGACGAACATTGATAGCATTTTTTTTTTCTCCTGTATAAATATGTGGATGGATGGATGGGTCAAAAAACGAGATCCTTCTGGAAAGTTTTTAATAAATATGCTTTCCGAGTTCACATTAGAAATTATTTGGTCCAAGCGAAATCCCAACTCAGCCGGGTCGTTTTTTTCGTATCAACACTCTGTCCCAGGATGATTTCAACAAACGATGAAACAGCTGGAAAACCATTAAATTTAAAACAATAAAATAATCGTCCGGCCCCTGTACTATTTTCATTTAAAAGCGAGATATAATCATTCCGTTTTTCGTCTTAACAGCCTCTAAGTTTTTCTACCTGTAATATTATAAACGTTCAAGAGCGTATTTGTATTCCAAGCCCTGAAGAATTGTACATTTGAGTTTATATACCGGATGTATATAAACAATTTTTATGACTTAAAATAGTCAGTTATGCTTTTTGGGCTGAACATTAATCCGAATTTAATAAAAATAATAATATTCTAACAAGTTACCTGCTCGCTTTGACCATTCAATCATCTCCCCTAGATGTTTACTATATGTTTTGCCATTGATTGAAGTTTGATCATCATATCCAGTATCCCATAGAAAATATCCACCAAAAGCATCACTATTATTCAAATACTAGAAACAAAAAAACATTTTTCCCTCTACCAAACTTATACGATGTGTACTGTCATGAACTAGTGTAACTTGGTAGGACTTTTTTCCTTCCACAAAAATCAAATAAATTGTGTCTTTGTACAACATCACAACCAATAACAAACCTTTTGGTAAGTTGTCTTTAATGCTTCAGGGCTAACATACACATTATGGTAAGATGCTTGTGTTGATACTGGCAACCCAATATAGATTATAGGTTGTTTCACTCCTTTTCTTAATGAACCCCACGATTGCATAGCATTTTTAATTGAATCACTTGTTGCATTACAATTTTTTCCATCCATATAAACATAAATGTTATCAATATATTCGCTCGTTTCATTGTATAGATTGCCTAGTTCACCAATTGGCAATATGCAACTACTTATAATTGATATGAAGTAGGACTTTCGCTCATCTTCTTTCATGAATTTATGTAGTTTTACAATAAAATCTCGCCAATAATTGAAGCTCTTAGTTGAATGCGTTAGATATAAGGTTATTCCATCAAGTATTGCACTACAATAAAGTATATTGGAGTAAGAGTAAAATTAATGCTATGGATAGCCCCTCAACCATTGGGAAAATCTAGTGGCTAAGCAATAAATAAAACTAGGTAAGGTTAAAACATCATTGCTGAAATGAGAAATGTTTTAACATATACAGTAAACAAGAATTAGATGTAACAAGAATAAGGAATACCGGTTAAATGGTCTAGTTGAAGAGCTACCTCCAAAGAGCATGTTCCATATATCAGTAGCTAGCTTTTCTGCTTTCACTTTTGAACTGATTGTCATATCTTTACTTCCAACACCACCAAGTGTAATACAAAGTTTTTTGTTGTTTCGTTGACACGTTGTTATTGTTTCTTCAAGTTCATGACAGTGAAGTACCTTCCAATTATCTGGTTTCCAGCCACAATGTTTTGATAAATCCATTGTTAAAGTATCATCTACAAGAATATTCTTTTTATAACGCTGTAATATTGGACCAAACGTTCGATTAATAATAATGTTTACCTACAGTATGTGCAATAATTGACCTCATTGTATGAAGTGGTTATATTCATAACATAATAACTCCAGTTAAGTTTCATTGAGAAAAAAAATGTGTGCGAATTACCTGTGTTATAAATGAGGAACATATTGATGATATCATATTGTTCTTTAGAACATTGTTGACTTAAATCAGTTTCAGATCCTCCATTACGTGAAACACTATTCTGTCCCCAAGCAACGACGATATTCTGTCCAACTTAACATAATAAAAATTAATTTAAGATGAAGGCTGTTCAATAACACTTTCTACCATTTTGTTTGTATCCCGAATACGGTTGTTGACGATATCTCAACATTAAAATTAACTTAAAACTTAGCAGGAACTTACTTCTTAAAGATAAAGATCTTTTTGATGCCTTTTTTGTAATAGATTTTACATGGTCACTGTATCTTTGATGGTTGATTTGATTTGCTTCATCCCATCCTGCATCCCATATCATAAAACCACCAAATTTGGCTTCAGATTTTATTCTCTGAGAAGATAAAGACCACGCTTATGTTTAATGTCAAAAAAACTTTTATTAAAAATTTATATTAATTAGGAAACAAAATTTATGCACTCACATCGAAAAGGTGTTCAATCTGGAGAAGAGATAAATAAAATTTTGGATTCTTGAAGGTGGCATCCACGTGACCTGTAATTCCGATATGGACTTTCATGTTTTTTGATTTTTTTGCTAAACTTATCCAACTATCGAAAGAATTATCAAAATATTTATCGGAAGGAGTACAGAAATTATTGTAAAATTGCACATAAACTTCATCAATGAGGTCTTTGTGGTCGCGAAAGATTGCCTCCATTTTCAAATCAGGATATGGGCATTGTGGTGTCGCAGTTAGAAGATATGTCTTTGATATGTCCGAAGACATTAGTCGATGGAGTTCTTCCACCAGAAATGGATATCCATTACTGGCTGTGCCAGCTTCAATGTTCAGATTCACTCCATCTAATATGGCACTAAGAAGAAGCAAAAGCCAAAGATTAAAATAAGTGGGTGGAAAGTAAATTTCTTTAACTGGAAAAAAATATAGAAACATTACTTTCCAAAAGGTCTGAGTTGTGAATCTTGCTTTCCACCAAGAAGCAAATCCCAAATTCGTCTTGCAAATGCAAAGATTTCTCTCTTATCATTGGGTAGCTGATAATTACCAGCTTGACCACCTAGTGAGATCTGCACCAATTTTTTATTTTTCTGACAGGCTTTTATACCTTCCTCAATAGCAAGTGGACAACGTATTAGTTTTGGATAATCTTTATTTGGTGCATATCCACAATGTTTAGACAGATTGATGACTGGATAATTATCTAGAAACAAATCAGATCTTTTTCAAAAAGGATAACGTTCCAAACAATTAGAAAACAAATTAAGCGGACATACTGTTGCTTGCATCAATAAATTCAACAACAAATCCAATAATGATGACGTCATAAGCCGAATTAGTACAATAATCTAGAAGAGGACGTTCGCTTTTCCCTCCATTTTGACCCCAGTAAGCAACAATTCGATGTTGGTAGCTATCTAGGAATAGAAAATCGCAAACTATAATCTAACCCTAACGAAAAAGTATATACTCATATGGAAACTTTCAGCCATTCAAATAACTGGCTGGAGGTGTAATGTGCCATATTGAACCCTCAAAGGTGATAACATAATGGTGTGACCATGGACGTAGAGAGAAAATTTCACAATTAATTTCTAAAAACTTTCAATTTTATTGTTATACGCTTTTTTGTCGGAATTCCACTAGCATGAAGATCGTCTCCCATTTCACTGGCTTTTGGTTTACATGGGACGGGTTAATTGGTTTACATGGGGCGGGTTAATACGAAAGTTTATGTTTCAAACACTGTATAAAATCAAAGAAATTAGAAGAAATATGAAATGTGTGATAATCTACGACTTTGATTGACACTTGAGAAAGATGCCTTATTAGCGCATGAAAAGGTACAGGAAGAAGAATATCTTTTCTTTCGGGTATGAAAGTTTTATAGCTGAGGTTGTAGCAAGTCATGAGGAATCAGATTTAAAAACTTAGCTACAAAATAAAGGTTATAGCCTGAAGTACATTATTGGTAGGTTAAGAAGATCTTAGAAGCCAAATGTATTTTGCATTTATTTTTAACTGTAGTGGAGGGAGTTTTAAAACTGAAAATATAAAGAAACCGAAAAACACCTTATTTGAATAGATTCATGGAAGTTGTAAACCAAGATTTCCATCGGATTTCCGTCCAACCAATGTGTACTTACTTACGCAACAAATCTTGAAAATTCGAACTTTCGTTTTGCGCTCAAAATTATTAGCCAATCAGTTTAGAGAATTAATAGAAATTACAGCCATATTTCCTTGTGTTGCCATCGTTCTGAACTTCGTGTTTCTTGAATGGTAATGCAAAAATAGTCCTCGACATATTTTCGCTCGGCGTATATATCCTGCTCGGCTTTGACAAATGTCTGAATGAGTTTATCGAGGTAATCCTTAGGTAAGAGAATCCACGGGGGGTTGAATATCAGACCGAGTCTGAGTTAACGGAATTCAACTGTAAATTATGTGAACCTGAGACAACGTCATATTCATGAGAGCAGTTTATCTGAATAATAATAATGATTGTGGTTTTTACATCATAAACAGAAATCAATTCACCTTTTGCGATCAATGCAACAAATAACACCAACACAAGTTTCATATCCATCCTACCAGGTAAACAAAAACCCTCTCTGTTTGCAGCAAACTGGACAAACGCGAAATGGTTAAAACAAAGTGAATATTCAATCAAAATTCTATTCCCAATGAATGACTTACATACTGATTAAATCATATCTTTTTGTGTCGATTGTTTGAAGAAAGTTTTTCACTTAGATAAGACAGGTTTTATAAATATATGATCTACAGCTAATTAGTTATGTAATGCTGATAGTTACAATTGCCGTTTTCTCGATATACGTTTCCTGTTTAGATTGTATCGCGGAAGAAACAAGCGAGGAGTCATTAAGGAAAAATTGAATAATCAATTATTTCCAATTTAGAAATTATAATTAAGAATATAGAATAATTTTCCCGTGGCATATATTATTGGATGAATGTTTTATTCTGGAAACGTATCCGTTGACATTGAAACTACTGAGAATACACCTTCCCGAGTTTCTGTTTAAATACCATGTTTTGACCTAGTTACTACGGTAACCTCTTTTTAATGAAATTTATTGTTTCAATAATGTTTAACTTTATTACTTAATAATTATCTCTATTACTAAAACTCCCAGTCGAATGATTAGAGGCACTTTTAATATCTAAAACGAGGCCGGGTGTACTTACTAAACAAAAACCCGACTTTTGAACAGAAATTCGGGAATAGTGTATTAACAGTCTTTTTCTTCCGTTTTCTTTTATTATCTGTTCCATTTTTACAGTTTATTTATTTATTTATTCACCAAATATTTATACAGGATAATTCAGATTATTACATGTAAAATTCTGTTTTCTGTTATGGGTCCTGTGAAAAATAATTGTTAAAAATGTGAAGAAAAAAAAAGAAGAAATTTGCAAAATGACACTAAAAGTAGAAGAGCTAACTAATTACGGCTAATTACTTACCGGCTAATTACTTACCGGCTTGGTGTCCTTTTAAGAATTAGCCGTATTTAATTAGTGTAAAATGATAAAACGAAACTAAGAGGATGAAGAAGAGGAGGCACAGCTATTAAACTCTTTTCTCCTGTTCTATTCAAATTTCTATTGTTCATGAATTCTAAAGAAGTATAACTGTGTTACGCGTTTCATTGGATTTGTGGCACTTTTGAGGAAAAATTGAAAATTTTCAACACGTTAAACAAAAATGCGACTAATCGTCGTGGGAATGACTTTTTACTTTAACTAGTCTGGTAACTAGCCTGAAAACTATTTGGTAAAGAACGAAACTTTTGTTTTTACCTATTTTGTTTTCAGACCTCCAGGAGTTCCTTAGTTACTGGGTGTTTTTATGGTATAAAATAAAAGGAAATTTTGTAATAATATTAACTAATTATATGTCTTATAAGAAAAGAGATTTCGTCAGCCTATTGTTGTAAAACGTGTAGTCGACACAACAAAAGAAATAATGAACTTGATAACCAATGACAAAGCAGGAATAAGTCATCATTTGTTTTTTTTATCAGTATTTTTATTAATGCCGCGAAGATTTAAAAATATGTTTTTGTTATATTATATTTATATTATGTCAGTTTTTAGTACGTCGAAAAGACGCAAAAAAAGAACCTACTCTTAATGACGGTAACACGGTTATTTCAAAATAATTTCAGAAGTTGTCTCCTCCTCCTTCATCCTCCTAGAAGTAACAATGACAATTTAAAATGACTTTTAACCGTTATTTATACATGTTAAAATTTCTCTGAATTCGTATATTTACAGGAAGTGTGTTATAAATATGTATGTTACGGGTAATATGATAAATTGGGAATTATGCATATTCCCCGGTTATTATGCATAATAACCAAAAATAGGTTTCTCTTTGGGTAATTTTGCATAATAACCGGTCATTTTCTATAATTCCCATTAAAGTTGGGAAATGTAACAAATATCATGAGGTTCGTTACTTTCACCGGTTATTTTACATAATAACCATTCGTTTTTGGGGAATGTTATTTATCAACCTGTTATTCTTTTGTATAGGATGAAAATAAGATTAATGAGAAAATAAGATTTTTGTGCATAATATGAGGTTGTTTATAGAGTTTTGTGAAACAGTGTTGCAAGAAGAGAACTCAAGATGGAAGCTGTAATGAAAAGAAAGTTTTATCAAAACTTGAGTGCGTTGATCGAAAGTAAAAAGCACAACAATTCTTTCTTGAGTGGAGAAAAGTACGAATTGCTCATTCAACAAATAAACACCTTGAAACACGGTAACCGCAAAAAGGAACCGAATGATTACCAGCTTTTGAAACGGTACGATGTTGTTTAAATTGGAAACGTCGAGAAGCTGATATATCCTGTAGCTGAGGGTAGCACGTCAATTAAATACTACGTGCGCATAGAGGATATATTCAATGTAATACATGAGGCACATGTTTCCATTGGCCACGGAGGAAGAAACCGAATGGTTAAGGAAACGGGTACGAAGTACAAAAACATCACAGCAGAATGTATAATGATTTATCTGAACTTATGCATTCCATGTCTAAAAAAGTCGAAAGTTCCGAAAAAGGGTTTGGTTATCAAGCCAATGGTTTTCAGTGAGATGAATTCCCGAGCACAAGTTGATTTGATAGATATGCAGAGTCTGGCGGATGGAGAGAACAAATGGATCTTTGTATATCAAGACCATCTAACAAAATTTGTGCAACTTCGACCAGTTACGTCTAAACGTGCACCTGAAATCGCTTACCAATTACTGGAGGTATTCAGTATATTCGGTGCTCCAAACATCCTACAAAGTGATAATGGAAGAGAGTTTGTTAACTCGATAATCGAAGAGCTTCGTTCAATGTGGAAAGGTTTAAAAATAGTGCACGAGAAACCAAGACACAGCCAGAGTCAGGGATCTGTAGAAAGAGCAAATAGAGACATCGAAGACATGCTGACAACATGGTTGCATTCAAACTCAACGACCCATTGGGCAGATGGACTCCGTTTTGTTCAAGTCATGAAGAATAGAGCCTATCACGAAGGCCTTAAGTGTTCACCTTACGAGGCTATGTTTGGACAGCCGATGAAAGTGGGTTTAAAAACCTCAAATCTCCTTAATGAAACCATTAATGAAATCCAAACGGAAGAGGAGCTCGAGAAAACTATTTCTTCTATGCATGACGTAGATGCAGCGCCGGATTTCCATCCAAATCTCCAATTCATTGAAGATTTACCTAGCGAATCTGACAATCAGGTAGCTAGCAATGATGAAAATGAGCATGCCATAGAAACTGTAATGGAAGTAGTGGAGACTGATGAACGACAAAGGGAGATCGAAGGTACAAGTCAAGATGAGATGGAAGAGGCTGAGGCACAAGATGCTGCTGCAACCGACGATGAACCACCACCTTCACCTTCACCTTCAATGATATCCCAGCGACAAGAGAAAATTAATAAAAAAAGAAAAATGGCAAAATGCAATCTTGAAGCTCAGGCCTTAAGAATGACCAGGCAGTCACAAGAAAAGTTTCCTCCAGGAAAGGTAGGAGACACCGTCAAAGTACGTGTGCCAGATGTTGATCGTGGCAGATGCGACTCACGAAATATATTAGGAGTGATCACTGAAGTCAATTTAAGTAAAGGTTTATACAGAATTGGCACCAAAAAAGGAATGCTCAAATCGTGGTACGCTCGGAATCAATTCACAACTTGCACAGCAGGAATCGTCGATATTGCTGATGTCCCTTCAACTGATATATCACTACGAGAATGCGCGGGAAAGTCATCGTTATCTGGCGGGCAAGGCTACAAGCGCTGCAACTGTAAGACAGCTTGCCGAAACAATTCGTGCTCGTGTAGAAAAGCTAAAAAACTGTGTACTTCTAAGTGCCACAGCAGCTTATCCTGTGACAATAAATAAAAGACATTGATATGTTAAGTTTTACTCTTTTGTTAGTTTTATTTTCTTAGTCTTCTAGTTTTGTTTTATCATCATTTGCTAGTTATTTTAGAGTAAAAAAAACAGCTTTATAAAAATAGAACGACGTGATTTTTCTTGGAGATACTACATTAACTAACTTGAAAAGTATTTTAACATACCCTTTTACGCTTTTTATAGCTTAAAAATCTTCTTCCGAGAAGATCTTCTTTTTAATCCGAGCAAGCTCGACGCGGTAAGGTATAGCTTAATAAACGACGTAAAACAAAGAAACGATACGTCTCCTTTCCTTTCAATTCTGTTTTAGCACAATTCCCAACCCAGTCCGGAGATTTTACATATTTCCCAAAAGAACCTAGAAATTATGCATATTAGCCGGTGAATTTGACAAATAGAACACTTTTTAATCACATTCTCCATTCTCTATGGGAATTATATAAAATAACCAGGAAATTTGATGAAAAATCTGTATTAATCAAATTACCCAATTTGGCTGGGAATTATGTAAAATAACTGGTTAATATGCATAATCCCCGAATTTATCACAATCCCCGTAACATGTACACCATTGTAAAAGAACGAGGCTCTTCCGAATTCCAGATGAACTTTCTAGCTCTTGTGAAGGAGGATTGATTGTCATTGAGTAGATTGTTGGCGTAGCTCTTTATGTACTAATTTTTCGTTTTTACATCAGCTACTGAACCTGATTTATTGAATGCAGTTACTTTGGAGCGTTTCCAATCTGATGGGTCATTGTGATGATAGTGATATCTGATGGGTCATTGCGATGATAGTGATATCTGATGGGTCATTGTGGTGTCAAATGTGTCAAATGTTCTGCGATGAATGTGATTTTCTAACAATCTTTTAGTAACCAGCCTGAAATATCATCCAAACCACCTATTTTTTTGCGTTTAGATTTTCGAGAAGTTGTTTTACTCCAGCAACAGAGCGGCTTTGAATTCAAACCTTTGAAAATACAAAGAGAAATAAGAAAACACCCAAAGAAAACACATAGATAAAATAGAAAAAGAGTGGGGAGGTTTCTGTTGATATTTTCCTTGGGATTGCGCATTTTTATTTTCACGGCATCGAGAAATCTTTTATCTTGTAACAAAGTATGGCTTCATTGTTCAGTTGACGCTTCCCACTACCGCGTCTTGCGATTAGCACAGTAGCTTCGCACATTTCAGAAAAACATTTAGCAGATGAATAGATACATTGGATTAAAATATAAAAATCGCTTTATCCAACTCTCACAAAGAATTAGCTATTGAAATTGTCTTTACAGAAGTAAGGAACAATTTTGTATACAGATCGTCGGTTGAGACGATTTCAATCTGGCGATTTGTAAACCTAGAGTGTTTTTTTTTTTCTATAGTTATTTATAAATCACTTTAGCATGATTTAAAATTAAAAATGTTTACTGGCTCGAATCAAAGTTTGATGTTCTGTCAAATGTTGATTTGTAATCTCATTTTGAGCATGAAGAAGTTAAAAACTGTGAAAATGATGGTGTTTGGTTTGTTTATACAATAAAGTGGAGAAGAGAAGAAAAATAAACAAAAATGCATCATGATGTAGCTGATTAATTCTGAAGAAAGATGAAAGTTTTGTTGATATTCCTTTTGGCTTTATGGTTCATTGGCAATGAAATTATTTCAGTTCGAAGACATTCAAAAAAACGGTTCAATGGTTTCAAAAACCACGGAGTTCGTAAAAATATCATTTCTGCTTTGCCAAAGGAAGATACTAAATTTTTAGACATAATTCTAAATCGTGCCGTAACCGAAATAATCGATAGTATTTCCAATTCAGAAAAGAGGAAACAAATTGCGAGCAGAAATGAGAAAATATTCGATTTGAATGTATTGCCGTCGAAGTTACGAAAAAACTTGCAAAACTCCATACGAACTGTGAAAAAGACGTGGAAGAATTCAAATACATGGTTTGATCCGTTTGATGGTGGAAATGATCCTTATAATGAAGGAAATAGCGATGTTCATGATGTATCACGAAATCAAAATCTCATCAGTATGATAACTTCAATTCCAAACAATGGAGCAAGTGAATTCACATCCAAAAAACAAGGACCAGAAATGGAGAAAAAACTCAAGAAAGAAGATTTACATTATAAATATCAGAAAACGTCTGAAAAGTCAACATACTTTGCAGAACCGCAAAAAATTGATGAAGAGCAAGTCAGCGAAATTTTGCCCGTAGATGGCGGAAGTTTAATGTTGCTTAAAGATGGACTAAATAATGACGAAATTAAATTGGATGTTCCAAACATGGAATTTGACGTTAAGTTGAACTCGTCAAATGATCGAGATAACATTGCCAGAAATCTGAAAAATGTTTTACATTTCATGAATACATTAAAATTCAAACAAGATGGAGAAACAGAAAATGATACTGGATATATTTCTAAAAATGAATCACTGTTAGTGGGTCAAAAAAGGGGTGGTGCCATGGATGACAAAAAATTATCATCTGGTCTTGATAATATCTCTTTGTCTGAAATGTAAATTCATACTTTTATAACTTTTTACGTGTGGGAGAACTCAGATATGCATACCAAGAAATCTCAATGTTATTCAGTACCGACTGGTGACCTCGTGAGAGAGTGCTTGCCTCCAGTGTGGGAGGTCGGGTTCAAATCCCGAGTCATGCCAACGACTATAACCGTGTAAATTAGTTCACTCAGCTCGGGATTGATATTTAATGGGGTTGTCTGGTTAAGCAGTTGGGCGTCCGTAGCCCAAATGGGGGCTTTTAAATGGTGTAGGAGCTCTTATGCAGGTCCCTTGATAACAGTTCTACTGAGGAGGCTACCCTGAAAAACATTAATGAATAAATAAAAAACATTCAAGATAAAAATCCTGCTTTCGTTTCTAGCAAAATGATTTATAAAAGATAAAACACTTTATTTTTTTGCTTTCAGATCTAAAGAACCCCCTGCAGACTTAAAGAAATTGTTGCCGAAAAAACCTTCATATTTTATGGATAAAGGGGGTGATCTGTATAGAATTGAGAAAGTTCAACTAAGTGCTTCCGATGAAAAACCTGATCTGACAAACACAAGCAGTTTAATTAAGAAGCCAATTGACCAGCAGCTGATTGAAAAGGAAAGGCCATCAAACGAAACGGAGATGAAAGATGGGATTGATCCGCCAAAACAAAGTGGAGCCGCACAACAAATCCCGAAGTGCGCAATATATTTCTGCATTATACCATAAATGACCGAATAAACGCCATGGCCGAAGATATGCCCACTAATTTTAGATGAACCCCAGCGGCGTTTAATCGGTTATATATGGTACTTCCATAAGACAAGCTAAATTTTTAAATTTTCAACCAATAATAACCAATGGTAAAAGGTATAAGATAATATTTTATATTATTTATTGGCGTAGTGGAGAGTACCTTCGGGTATTACCACTGAGGCCCGTGTTGGAGTCTCAGTCATGTCGTATCTCGATACTTCACTCCGAAACGATTTAAAATCCCATTTGGAGCCATCGACTGACTTGCACACTGACCTTCGGGAAAGTTAGTGGATAGTCAACTGCCCAGTTGCAAGTCGGCTGGCGACAGTAACCAATCGGGTGGAAGGATTCAAAACTTACTTATTTATTTTATTTATTTGATGTAGTCTGCTGAAGTCTGGTGAAGAAGTCAAAACTCCAACAACTGCAGACGTCAGCGAAAATTCTTTCATTATTAAACATGGTGTCCAAGTTTATAAAGTTGTTCAAACAAACGGTAACCAGCCCAACGAAAATTCGAAGAAAAAAGAAAACGAATATACATCGCAAATGTAAGCCTTACGATTTTATATGAGTTTTTGCGAAAAAGTAAATATTATAACAGAAATATTAAAAGAGTTATAAAAATAACAAATAAATTAGATGAAATTTGAATTTTGGCAGATAAAGTTTTCTTTTTAAGCTGTAAAAATATTTTTGTTTTAGAAATGATGACAACACAAGTGTAGGTGGCAAAGAAAATCCAGAAAATCCAGCTTTGTTTGAAGGAAATCTAACGAAGGAGATCCCCGCCTCCAAAACAGATGATGATACCTATGAGATCAAACACAATAACAAAATCTTTCGTATAACAGAAATTAAAAATAAATCGAGAAGTCCAAGCATACGAACAATCACAAATTTACCAACAGAAAGCCACAACAATGAACCATCAAGTATTTCAGATTCTGCTGGTCACACTGTCCCAAAGATGGATAATATTGCAAGTAATAAAAGCAATGATAACAATGAAATCTTAAGTCCTGATAATGTTGCAACCATGTCACATGATCGCGATGAAAAAAAGCTGAAAAGTGACAATTCAGCACTTTATCACAATGAGCATGACCAATCCATGGTAGAAGACGAGCACGCTTCTCAGTTTTCGGATGTTCCAACTTCTTCGAATGCAAGTAATGATGATGAGGATGTAACGTATGTTTTCACCACTGAAAATAACGCATTAAACGATAACAGAGAATCATTTAACAATACGTTGTATCAAGCTGTTACTCCATGACTAAAATAATTATGTAAATTATGTTAAAAAGCTATACTTTCTGTAGGAAAACTTTTAATTTTGATCAGCCCGTGTTTGGTGTTTCATCATACCTACCTAGAATATAAAGATGTTAACAATAGTCGCGGTTTGAACTAAAAGGAAATGGACAAGACGACAGATCAAATGTCTTGATTCGGTAAAACCTGTCATTACATCTTTCACTGATCGGAACCTGGAGCACTGGGGTTTATTAACCAGCAAGAAGCTTTCCTGATCTTTATAATTCTCATGGGGTCTAAACTTCTATACCTTACGTTCCTCCATACAAAACACGAAAGGTGTATTTCGCCAGAGCAGATATCCTTGCTATTCAGAAAGCCATGCGTGACATTAATTGATTAATTAATTAATTTATCGTCAAACCCTATCATGACCGACCTTTTTTATCGTTCCTGAAGCCGGGTGTGTGTGTGTGTGTGTGTGTGTGTGGGAGGGGGGGGGGGGGGGGGGGGGGGGGGGGGGCAACATAAAAACCATTTGAAACCAAAATACATCTAATTAACATAGTACAAATTAGGGTCGTTTCACAGAAGTTTTCACATCATAAGTTGCGCGAATCTTTGAAATATATGAAAAATTCGAAATATTTTGGAATATTGTGACGTTGAACGTTATGTTGATGACATAGTTACAGAAAATATTACTTCACATGTCTAGAATACTATCCTGGAGAGTTATGATACATGTACAGGTTATAATCAGTGCAATGTGCCTCAAATTTCCAAGTAGTACGTTTTGGTGAAAATGGGTGTACCTCAAAAAATTGCTGACGTTAGCAAAAATGCTTGAGACAATTTTTGTTTTATTAAAAATCTAATCTCTACTAAATAATAGAGCTTAATGTTAACCCAACGTGTGATTTTTAATGTTAACCCAACGTGTGATTTTTATGTCAAAGGTACTGGTCTATACTCCATCGTTTCCTAAATTAACGTAGATTGTCACGGATCATTCCAGTTAATCACATTGGTTGGGTGCTAATGGATGCATTTGAAAAAGCCAATATTTTCAATACTCTTTGCGAAACAATGCACCCCAATTCATACAGATAGTTTTTGCTCGAGATTGTTATTTTACCACAGGACATCGCCTTAACAGATTAGTCTTTAATGAAGACGAAGTATTGGCCATAATTCGTTCTCTTGACGTTAACAAAGCTCATGGTTGGACCGTTCGAATGTTCGAATGATCAAAATATGCGATATATCTTTGCTTAAACCTCTCATATATATTCCTATCCTGAACATTGGAAACAAGGAAACGTGAATTTAAGTCATAAGAATGCGGACAAGGTCACAAAGATTTGAAATTTTTAACTACTTTGAAGCGCATCACCTTTCTCTTAAAGTGAATCTGAATTTTTGGAAGAAATGACTCCTGTATGTCTCAGTTGCTGACAATTTCCTATAATCGCTTCAAAGGTCTTCATGGTAATCCGCCTTTAGACACCCTTGTGGTTTTCCTTGATATTTCCAAAGTTTTCAACAGAGTTTGGCACGAAGGTTTGGTCTTCAAACTTCGCTCCTATGGCATTGGTGGCCATCTTTTATCTTTTATCTGCAGAGAGTTTTTCTAAATGGTAAGGAATCTGCTTGGCACCAGATATTAGCTGGTGTTCCTCAAGGCTCAATTCTGGTACCACTTCTGTAATGTACATAAATGAGCTACTTAAAGTCAACATCAAAAATATTTGCTATTCTCTGGTAGTTGCACCTGATGCAACTGCCAGGGATTTAAATATCGATCTTCATATTATCAGCAACTGAGCTCATCGATGTAAAATGTGCTTCAATCCAGATCCTTTCAAGTAAGCTGTTGAAGTTTTATTTTCTAGGCGGACTCGAAATGTTCACTCACCTGACATATTTTTAAAAGGAGATCCAATCTCTCGACAAGAATCCCATAAGCACCTTGGCTTGACATTAGAAAAGAAGTAAAATTTCAGGGTTAATTAAGATCCCTGGTCCCAGCTGCTCAAAATCAACTGCATATCTGTTGATTTTAATTTATGCAATTTTTGGCTCGATAAGTCCTACATTTTCATAATGGCCTTTTGAAATAAGCAAGTCCCGCATATATAATGCGAGACATATATAGCCATAGCCAAGCGAAATGGATGAGATGATCAAGAAGAAGCTACAGGGAGCACGAGTAAATAAACATGCAAAATGTTGTGAAGCTTTTTGAAAGGCTGCAACTTACTTTGTTATCGTGTTATTGACACTATTTGTTTCAAACCAAAACAAATTGTTTGTTTTGAATATTTATTATTTGAAAGAGACGTTATTGCTGTTTTACCGACTGGCTATTTTGGATTTAGCTGTCTTAAACAAGAGTAACGTAGCAATTGCTTAAATTCACAGAATAAATATATTGATTTAATACCATCAAAAACACGTTATAGAAAAGTAGCTGACCAATCAAACCGTTCTGTTTTGTATGATATGCTGTTGAAAATTGAAAAACAAAAGTATGAAAGAATCCTTTTCACTGTCCACCGATTGAGCTAGCTGTTGCTGAAAAGATCATAATTGAAATAATAGGAAGTGAAAGCGATTTAGTTGAATATGGATTTGGGATGCTACTTATACCAGTCAAATGTTTGATTTAGTTAGTCAATATGCTCCACTAGTGAATGAATGAGTTTTTGATATAATTAGTATTTTGTTTTATTCTTAATTTTTCAGGTTGGAATCCATCATTGCCAGGCTGCCATTGAAAATAAAGTTGAATTTCCTAAGATGATCTGAAAAGTTACAAAAAGCCATCATCAACGGTTTTAGGGAAAAGGATAACAATCGAAAAATTGATTTAATGATTAACCGATTTGGAAATCTCAAAATCGAAAAGTATTTGTTTTTTATTCAAAATCCCAGAATCGATTCCTCTGAATCGCTTATTTTATCCAGAAATTAAGATTTCTTTATTCATTGTTATCCTTTTCCCTAAAACCATCGCTAAAACCATCACTTACATCACTTACATCACTTATGTTTTCAAGTATTAAAAGTGACAGTGCTTTAAAGAGTTAAAATCAAGGTTTTAATTAGAAATGGCCACTTTTAAATTTAGGATATTCAAACCTTTTGTTTTGTTTTGTTATTCATTAAAGTATATTCAGAGCAATGATAATGAGTGATATATACACACTTTAGGATCAGAATGTTCTGCATTTCACTATACGTACCGACTGCTCGCCTTGTGCTCGCCTCCAGTGCGGGAGGTCAGGCTTCAAATCCTGGCCGAGTCATGCCAGCGACTATAACAGTATGAATCGATCCAATCAGCTTTGCACTCAGCTTGAGAGAGGGATTTATGTCTAAGGGGGTTGTCTTGTTGAGCGTTTGAAGCTTCGGTAGTCCAAATATGGGCTTTAAATGCTGTAGGACCTCCTACGCAGGACCCTCATTGATAACAGTTCTATCCGAAGTGAAGAGGCAATCCTGGGTAAACATTAATAATAATAATAATAACTATCATAAACATTCACAAATGGACCGGATACAAATGTTCTGCAATTATTAAGCTTCTTCTTAAACAGATATTAAGCTGATATGCACAAAGTTTTTGATCCTCAAGTAGTTCAACTAGCAAAATATATAGTTCTAATATTTATATAGTTCTAATATTTATATAGTTCTAATATTTATATACTGCTAATATTTATATACTGCTAAAAAGCAAAACAGACAAGGAAGCTACTAAGTATGAACCAGTTCTTTTTTATGTTTCTTGAGTCATTCATGAAATTCTTGAATATTTAAGTACTATGGTGGGGTACGTTTGATGTGAGGGAAAATGCTATGTACTCTGCCAGGTGTGTGATTAAAAGGATCCAGCTTTAGCAAGTGTGCAATCATTTATTTTTCTTCAGTTATTGAGGTTTCCATGTTGTACTGATGTGTTATGGACATCAGCGGTTGCATCAAACTTTTCGATAATTTGTTTATACCATTAACAGCCTTACAGACTTTACTTATTGAAGGGATTGTTTTGTTAGCACGCATGCATTGTACAATTGTTTTTCCCAGTTTATTACTGATTTCTTGTACAAGGTCATCTTCCATATTGTTTCCAGGGCCTCCTCTCCAGTTCACGAAGAAACCCCATTTAAATTCTTCTGAGAGTCTTGGTGTCAAAAGACTCTCCATTTGGGCAATGCTGGTAAACATTTCAATTGCGTATTTACTGAATGCTCCCAATGATTTGAAGTTGGTAAGCAGCATCTTTTGGTTTACTAAATTTCTTTCGCCATCACCCTCCTTAGCAATTTCTCAATTCAACTCCTTTCAATTTCAAAATCAGAGCAGTGAGGAAAATTCTACACAATGCATAGTTTTTCACAAAGTCATCTTCGGATGGAACATACAAAATCAGAAAGCTACTCCAAGAATTTTCCAACAACACCATCGAAATATTCCTTGTTTTCTTGATCACTTGCATCAACAATGTCTTTAGGGAATTTAGATGGACATCAGTGTTTTGACTATCTTTCCTCATTTGACCTTTCAATATTTTGAGGTCCCAATTATCACCAGTGCTTCTGAACACACTTCCTTGCTTTATCCTTTCAACAATTTCATCCGAAAAATGTCCTCCAATCCACTCTAAAAGTCTATCTCGTTTATTATAGATAGACATATCCCCAAGAAATTAAATCGATACTGAAGCTAAAAGAGATTACGAGATTTATGTTAATGTATTTATTTTTCTGCTTGTTTCTCAGAGTTTAATAATTCCATTATATTATATTATATATTATATCATAGCCATTTGTTTTTATTATATCTTTTGCTTTACATTTGAGATTTTCAATAACAAAATGATCTGTCTTATTACAATAAATAATTTATCCATGCCTTTTTGCTACCACCTCCTTCAATCATTGAAACTGTATTAAGACGTTGTATTAGACTGTGTTCATCTTATGTTCATAAGGATACCATACATGAAGCAGTACTTCATTAGCAATTGATCGGTTGTTTCTTTATTGTATTTTCCAGTAATGGTCTGCGGCATATCCACAATTACAGGATGAGTCTCTTATATTTCTTTCAAAACTACTTTAAAGTCAAACTGTGTTAAACCTTCATATCCAGTGTTTTTTAAGACTGACACAAATCTTTTATTGACGTTTCCATATCTCTGAAAATGTTTCGTTTTATTCCTAGCAGTATATTTGGGCAGTAATTATTATAAGGACAATGGCCAGTGGTTGTTTTGTATTTGAGACTCCCAGGATTTTCTTTTCTTGTTCCATTGTTATTGACGTAGTATCAATATCATCATAGTGTTCATGAAATACAGATGTGTAATGGTTGACATTTTTCTGTCCATTACATGGTTGTTATGTCAAAACTGAGCAGTTTCTTTGATTCTGGGGCAATAACGTGATGCAATCGTTTAAATGAATATGTTTGCCTTAATTCAATTTGACTCTTCTGACAAGTTTGTTGAAAATTCAAGATTTTATCCAAAAAAATATGCAACTTCGACACATAGTTTCTGGCTGCCTTCATGTATACATATACCACATACTGTTAAAAAAATTTTCCTTTAATTTTTTTCTTTGACAGACTTTAAATGAACTTTTAATAAAAAAACTGTGGTCAGTAACTTTTCTACACAATCTGCATGCGCCCTTTGCATGCATCCTCTGCTCTGTTTTTCGAGAATATACTTTTTTAGGTGTTTTAACTCCTCCCATTTCATTACTGAACTAAACATTCGTACTTATACGTCATCTTATATCTTACTTGGAAACTATAAAAGATGTGTGTACAAATTATCATTATGATCTATATCAATCATGTATAAAATGTAGAACTGTATTCTTCTCTCAGAGAATTTATATTGACCCCCAGCAGCCTTATACATCATTATACATTATACATCATTACTTTTGGCAAAAAACAAACAACAACAAATGATTAAGAAGGGTTTATAATAAGGAATGCATACAAACTAAGACAAACAAAAATATAATGTTTTTTTCCAAAAGCAATGATTTTATAAAATTTGCTCTTCCAAAACATGTGTTCGATTTTTCACTCTCGCTTCTATCGTTTACCATTTTGGTAAACAAATGTATTGCTTAATTTTTCGAGAAATCGTAAACCAATAAAATCGTAGAAAGCAGCATCCGGGACCAGAGTTTTCTTCACCGCCGTCCGTTTATCGAAAGGCAAGAGACCCTGGGTTCGAGGTTGATTCAAGGTATCGGTCTGTGACTTTGCACTTATCTTCCCAAAGATTCATTACCGACAGTTTACAAGACCTTTATCAGACTTCACATGGATTGTGGAAATGTACTATATGATAATCCATAGTACAAAGCTGCTCTTGCAATATCTGGTTGTTTCCGGAACATCAAAAGAGAAATTATATTGTGAGTTAGGACCTTTGTCAGATCGAAGGTATTGTTGGAGGATGTGTTTTCCTACAAAATTTGGAATGCAGATGCCCCTATGTATTTGCAGGATGCATCTATCTGTTAATGAACCTGTCGATTGCTTCAAATACTCGTTCTTTCCATATTGTATCTTTGAATGGAACAAACTAGATGCTGAGTTAAGAAATGCTCCTACTGTTTTGAAATTTAAGCAAAACTTCTTGAAAGTTGGAAGAACTTCTCCATATCCAGTTTTCAAACACTTTGATACGCAGGGTGTATTTCAGGGTATGCAATCTACAAACCATTATCTTCTGCCTTGCTCAAATTTCTCAAATCCCCGGTTTATGCTTTTTAATTTATATACTTGAATATTCATACAGGATTTACACTTCAAAATTTGTTGTCAATGTCTTTCCTGTGACACACCTATTCTACACAATGACCTACACAACATCAAAATTCTGTTTACGCCTCTTCATAGTTCTTATTTAGAAACATTTCTCCTCAAAGACAAAAAGGTATTTAAGTATGTTTATTTTTAATTTATATTATTACTCGTATTACCATTTATAGTTGTTCTTACTATTTACACATTTTAGCAAGCCAATGAAATTGCAGAATGAAGCAGCCGGGACAAGGGTCTTCTTCGGTGCCGTTTGAATATCGAAAAGACAAGTGACCCTGGGTTCGAGGTTGGTTCTTTTATTTTCAAAACACGATTGGTTGCTTTTGGTATTGTCATGTCCGTTGTCGATGAGAAATGATAACGTTGCATCAATATGAATCCTATGCTTAAAATAGAAAAAATTGGTAAATAAATATTTGGCCTCGCTTTCAGAATTAGGGCAAAATTAGCGATTTTAACATAACTTTATTTCAGATATTTGGAAATCCATTTTGCATTCACTTTGATCACATGATAGAAAATAATTACTGTTCATTGTATCTCATGATGATAAAATGATAAAATCTGCCTTTTGAAAAGATCAAAGAAGTTGTTATAGTAGGCTTCCAGACCATACAGCATTCTAATGACTAATATGTGAGACCTAGAAGCTACCTATCATGATTGCATGTAAAAACGACAGCATAGGGATTACTACTATCATTAACACAAACGACATCAGAGCAACTTTAAACAAGAACGAGCAGTGAGAGCAATCTTACATAATTTTATAACATACATTTTCTACAAATACTTCTTAAGATTTTTAAATTAAAACATAAATTAATACACTTTTCACATAGCTGCTGTTTTTTTTGGTGAATTGTCTGGTCTCCAACCTTTCACTACAAAATTTAGAAGTTTCTTGGATTCTATGTTGGACATATTTACACCATGGTCATGTTTTAATGAGAGCAAGGTATCTTTATCAAGAATGTCTAACAACAAGTCGCCATTCACTTGATTTTGTTGACAAAATCCTGCCAAATCTATCAGATTTATAGTCGTCAAGTGAATGTAAACGTCATTTTCCGACCAGTCACGTGGATTTAGGCTATTTCTTCTTGATGTTTGAGACGGTTGATCTCCAGTTGATTCAGGCCTCCAACCTTTAACGTATTTCATAATCTTCTTTGCTTGAAACAAAGAAAGTTTTAATTCATTCACGAGATCATCTACTTCAAGATCAATCAAGAGCTCGCCATTAATTTGATTTTCTTGGAAAATATCTTTAAAATCTTCCAGTTTCAAAGCCTCAAGAATTTGGCCAACTCCCTCTTCGCTGAATTTTCGGATCTCTTCAATACTGCTGCGCTGAACTGCTGTGAACGGCGAAGGAGTGCTCAAGTCAACAGAAGAATCTTCTTTTTTGGTTCCATCTTTTTGCGTAATATAATTCGATGCGATAAATGTTTGATTAGTATCCATTGCATCATGCTTACTGTTATTGTTGTTGTTGTTGTTGTTGTTGTTATTGTTGTTGTTATTGTTTTTGTTGTTGCTGTTGCTGTTACTGTTGTTATTTAGATGATTAGTGTTTCCATCATCTGCGGACCACAAGTAGTTAGCTGACATTTTTCGTGACATCATGCTTCTTTCAGACATTGGCGAACATTTCAGAGGTGCCGGGATACTCCATTCGGATAGATTGTCGAAAGCATGATCACTCGGAGTACTAAAAGCTGTTTCTGGGGTCAGACGAGATCGTGACCGAGATCGATTTTGTTTTCTGCCAGATAAACAAATTCCTGAGTCGCTGCTTCCCTTTCTGCTATGCCTTCTATTGATGGGAGGAACTGATTGGTTATCGAGAGATAATGCATCCATACATTGTTCTATATGGTGGAATGAACTGTTAAAGGCACTGTCGCTTCCGCTTGATCGTATATCGATAGAACAAAGTCCAGTACTGGAACTGCCATCTTCACTTGTCAGGAACGTACTTGTCGATTGAGTGTCAAAATCGCTTTGCATACTTTTTTCTTCCATTTGATCGCATTTCTTTTTGGATTTTGATTTGAATTTTTTAAGACTTTTTAAACTCAACTTAGATTTAACAAATTTTTCCAGATCCTTGCCAATGTCTAAACCTTTGTTTCGCTTTTTCTCGTCGTGAGTTTTTGGAATTGTAGAGCTGCTATCGAAACGTTTCGAATTTTTTCTGGAAAAACTGTAATCACTTAGGAGGCTGTTATGTCGTTGAAATGTTGGTTCATGTCGTGGTAACAACGGCGTCCGAAGTTCGTCATAAACTTGATTTTGAATTGCACTCGAAGTGTAAGGATTATTTTTGGACATGTAATCAAATCGTTTCAAATCGACCTTTACGTGTGGCCGATTGTTAACCAAACCTTCAGCTACTTGAATAGTAATAGGTAAGTCAGCCGAGAAAGTCATTGCATGTCTAACGCCTTCTATAACGGATGTCGCCAAAATTGAGTTGAAGGACAATTTCTTCTCTACACATATGTCTCCTAATTGTGGACCGTAACCGCTGTTTCTTCCGCTCTCCGGTAAAAATTGCACTTGAAATGGTAACGTATGTTCTTCATATAACTCTGCCAATAGAAAACTTTTATTGCTCAACTCCACTGGTATGGTCTCCAAAAAATGTGCATTCAAATGAAGTGGCAGCACGAGAAACTGTTCTTGACTTGATTCCCCATTTGGATCTGGTATATGACAGTTAAGTCCTATAATTTGATTTTCATCACCTAACACGTGATTCATAATTTCCAATGTGGAATATGCTTCGACTTTTTCACTCCCATGTCCTGTATCTAATGTTTGTTCAAGCCGAACAAATTTCGGTGGATGTTCACAAAAACATAACTCACTGACAGATGTAAATCTTCTTGGATTTCCTAACGATACAACCCTCACTTTGAACGGACAAGTAAAAGGGATGTTAACATCTGTACCGTGTTCATCAGTACCCACAAAAGTGTCTGAGCGTTTTTTGCCATGTAAAGTTAAAATTTGCCCACTGGCAATCGAGTCATCCTCGTCAACCATGTGTCCTTGTACAACTCGTACAACTTGTGGTAAATTAAAATTCGGGTTATCGAGTACAAATTTCAATTTATATTCTGTGTCATTCCAGACAATATATTCATTGTTTATCTCCATATCTTCCATTTTTGCTACTGGTTAATTCTCTTTATTTTTTTGTATTTGAAATGTTTAAGCTGTAAGAAAAAAGGTATTAAAATCAACAACAATGCCTGTAACTAAGCAACAGATTCTTTAACAGACAATATGGAAAACATGAAATAAAGTCAAACTTTTTCGACAAACATAGAAAGCCAATAGAAACGTTTGAATTGTGCGATGTTATTATATGGGCACATTAAAATGTCATTTCGATGTACAGTTACAAGAAATACACTAGAAATACACTTGCCAACATTCTCAAATAATCATCAGAAGACATGTTCGCATTTCGAAATAATTTTTCCGGTGGAGGAGGGCGATTAAAAATATATTTAAAAAGCCGAAGAAATACTACAGTTACGTAAAAGATAATTTAATGTAAAATTGTGTTTTAAAAAGTGTAGTGCCAAAGTCAGCCTTCAACTCTGACATAACATTAATGAATCCTGTTGGGTTACAAATCAATATAAAATGTTACAAACACAATAATAACAGATGTTGCTTTCTGTTGATACCAAGATTTTTGTTGTACTTTGAGGAAGTAAAACAATCCAATACGTAATTTGTTTATTGAAATGGTCATTATGAACGAAAAATTTTTCATCATTAATGAATTCGTGTCTGTGTAATTAACTGAATTTCCAATCTGGAATGTTGATGACTTTATTCTGCCAACCAGTTCATTCACACCATATCAAATGAGTTAGAATTTCTCATCGTTATATTAAACTTTTCATTTGTCATTTTAGTCAAAGTAGTTTCAAATAATTCATTGTCACAATCTTTTTTTAATTTAGCAATGCAACATTTTTTTCATTAACTATTATTCTATTAAAAGATCTATCAAATATTTTTCGTATGATTAAAGATTTACAAGCTATTAGGATACTGATATTCTATGAGAGAATAGTTTACATTATGTCAGCTACTGAAGGTTCAAGCAAACAAAACAAACCGTGTAATTTTTCTTCGCCAAATCAAAGCTGTCATGGATGAGTGTTGAATTAGAATGAAGGGAAAAGATAATGTTAAAGCAACTTATAAGAGCTTTGCCATTGCGTAAAAAATGACAATTGATTACCATGGAAACCAGACCAAGAACATGAGTAGAAATTCATCATCCAATTACAAGGGATTTGAGCTGTTTCTTGAGTTGAAAGGAACGAACTACTGTTGGTAAACAATAATAAACCATAGGAAGGAAACCAAAATCAAAAAAAATTATCCAATTAATAACCAATTCCGTACTTGTTCCTTTGATCCTAACCGGGTAATCAAAAGCCAAGAATTTTTTGTTAAGTGAACTAACCAGTTGATATCTTTATGATTATAAACTAAGTTCATGTATTTGTCCATTTTCATGAAGATTAAGATAAGATAATGTTCTTTATAAATATTTTTTTATTCCCCTCGACCTGGTATGAAAACAACATTAAAAGAAGTGACAAAAGGCTCAGCTTGTATCAAGTTCTTAATACGACGGATTGTCGCCGTGTTTTAAACGATATTTCACTGAAGCTTACATACAAGTATTTTCTTTCAGTATAACTGAATGATTGGATTACTTTAAAAGTTTTTGAATTATGAGTAGAGAGTGCTTGTAAGAATGTTGTTAATTAATATGTTGGCCTTATGTACCAAACAGAAAGAACAAAGGAAATTGTACCATTTACCTGTGGTCGTTTGAACCGGAAATATAAAGTTTCGGAAACACTCGCGTATAATCAATATTCTCCCTTGCGATAAAGAAAAAATACATATAGTTTTGTTAATTTGCACTTTCACGATGTTTGTATCATTGACATATTACTCTGTACAAATACTCTAAAGGTTAAAGTAATAAATAAAAAAACTTACAAAAAGTAAACAGAGTCTAAAATTCCAACATCTTTTATAAGCTAGGTTGTTTCAAAATAACATGGTGAGTTCTAGGCTTTAAGAAGAAAAACATCAATCAAGATCTGAAGGAGAAATGAAAAAGTGTGAATGCGTCTCCCCCTGATAATTACTCTCTAATGAGTTGAAACTTTCGCAAGTTTCTTTCAAAGACGATCAAGATATCAACAGTTCAAGTGTTTATTAATTTATTTATTTACTTTTGATCGGATGGTGAAATATGTTTATATATAATTTTTAACCGACAATTTCTCCTCACCGAAGTTTATGGTGAAAACCTTATAAATTTGGTCTGGGAAAGTGAGGCTAGAGTCAAGTTATGCCAAGATTTTTATCAGATTTTCCATCCTAAATTCAATAGTGATGAGAAATTGTCCGATGGACTCATCCACTTATAGCAAACCTTGCAAAACATTATTTAATTCGATGAGAAACAAACTTTGTTTTTGTTTAAAAAGTAAATTTCGTCGTTCATACTTACTTGTGCTCGTGAAATTGTCATTATATTTTGTTACAAAGACGGTCGGAAACATCAGATGTAACAGAAACACTTGATACATGAATATACTATATAAGTTTGTTTGTTTGTTTACATAAATGAAATATAATAAAATCAATAGTAATATAATAAAAAGGGATTGAAGTAAAAGTATATAACTAAACAATAACAAAATCTCCTTCAAATCACTTTTGTAAAAATGTTCCTTTACAGCGTTATTCCCACTTCACTTTTTTATACGCGTATCAGCACAAAATACGGTACGGTACGTTCGATGCCGTACGTGTATTAATATCCTATCAAAAAATGGGTTCGTATTTTTTTACAGAATATTCATGCAAAACCCAGACGTTGCAAAATGTTTTGTTGGTAACCTTTTTCAGTGATACGCGTATTTCCAAATTACAATCAATGCGCATGTTTAATGAGACAGTACGTGTTGATACGCGTATTATTTTAAGTTGACATCGCGCTTAAAAGCTTACCTTAATTCAGCAGTGGTAATGTTCGAAGTTGAAGAACGTTTATCTATTTATTTATTTATTTATTTATTTATGGCATCATTTAAATTCTTATCAACTTTGCACTCAAGCACAAATAATGACATAATGGTAGGCATCAAGTTCTTCATCCTCGCTAATCTAAAGCGCTTCATGGAATCTACTCTACAATATAGTTGATTTCATTGTCAAAATGTCTGTTTACATCAGCCTTCCATGAGCTCTTTAGTAATGTAATAGGTTATTAAGCGCAAACATATTTCCCACTGACTTTCTTGCTTGGCGGAAAGTGTTCATCCAAAATCGACGAATAAACTTTAGAATGAGGGATAGTAGGAGCGGTTGATCATCACAGTTATCTGATAATGAATTATCATATCAATGCTAGTTAAAATTTCTGATCGATGATTAATATATATTTATCGCATTTGCTATGAACTCAATTCTCGCGTATTCAATACAAACCAGTCCAATATGTGAACCTTAACAACTTCATAAAAACTTTTGAACAAACAAAACTTTATTTGTTCCATTATTAGATGTAACTTGCTTATCATAAAGCGACACCTCCCTACCTTGAGCAGTGCGATTTGTTAAGTAGATTACGGTATATCAATAGCTTTTATCAATAGCTTTTGAATTCTCAACTTTTTGTAATATAATAATCAGCACGAAGGAAATCGAAAATAGTTACCTTTGAATATTTCTTTAAATTTTCTTCCAAAATGTTATGAATCAAATTTGGTGAAATCATTTGTGAAAAAACTAATATCCTTGAATGATAGGTAGGTAGTTTGGCGGGACGAAAAGAATATACCATAGTAATTGCATGTACAAAACGCACAATGCTTTCAAAATAATAATTTCTACATCTTAAAGAGATCAGTATATGTTACTTCACGTTAATCCGAAGATTGCTGTGGCCATAGTTATTTGAAAACTGATAAAAGCTGCGCGAACATCCAATTTTTTTTCGGAACTTTGGTTATTTAAAGAAGATAAAAAAGCTGTCTGTGATTTTCAATCTGACTTTTATCTGTATATTACGTGCTTAGTAGACATTGGATTATTAACTCCAATGAACTTTACGTCCTTTCATTTAGTGACGAGAGAATATCAAAAGTTCTTTTATGTGCGGTTTCTTACTTAGTTTCATTGAGCGAACATTCAAGGTCGTATCTACCAAAGTACGGTTTTTAGTAACAGTTATGTACCAGTTATGTATTTTTAATTGTGCTGTTATATTCGAAAAGAAAAGAAAATCATCACTATTGCTTTTCATGGCCCTCTTTTGAAAAATCCCTTTCAATCTTCACACCACCACAGCCATTCAACCCCATTAACAGCACACTTCATCCCCACACCTACACACAAAGAATGAATGTATAACTGACGAGAGTTTAGGACACCAAGTCAACATCTCTTCTCAAATGCATCAACTTTGCTCCAAATACATCAACTCTGCTCCAAACTCACAACTTTCTTCGAATGCATATGAGTACTTACGAAAAAACATTGGGAAAAAAGCAGAAAAGATAATATGGAAACCCAAGCAAGCCCATCGTTTGTAATATGGAAACCCAAGCAAGTCCATCGTTTGTAATATGGAAACCCACGTACGCCCATCGTTTGTAATATGGAAGCCCACGCACGCCCATAAGAGGATTAGTTCGAAAAGCAAATTTTTGTGAATTAACAACACTAATTTTTTCAAGGATTTCGAAGATCGATTTAAGAAATAAGAATATTGTGTGTTTTATTGATATCTTGATAATTACATTTTTAGAGTTTCATAATTCTCAAAACACCTGCACTACGTCTACACCACATTTCCATTCAAAAACAAATATGGCGAACTGAAAATAATTGCTTAATTTTTTATATCGACATCTTTCAGGCGTTCAGAGCATGCGTAAGTTATAAACATGTGACAAAAAATGTACATCAATGACGTCAGCTAATGGCAGGAGAGTGGTGATGTTATAATATATACATACAAAAAGTAATTTTCAATATATCTAGCACAACAAGAATAACAGCGAGCAAAGGTTAATCATGCAAGTTTAAATCAGATCGAATAATAGATAATTGAGCGTTTATAACAGACCGTCTTTTCAGTTTTGGAATTTTTGAAATATCAACTCTTGTTTATACAAGAAAGGGGCGTGTCGATTGATTTCAATTAATTTTCTTTAAAAGGGTTTATTTAAGCGTAAGGAGGAGTGGTCATATTTCATCATATTTCGTCTACCAGTGCACGATATATTTTTCTGACCCTCTCCAACATGGTAAAAATGTTAACTCGATGAGTTCAAATCTAATTTCATACACCCCTTTTCTCAAGTCTATCCAATTAATGGTTGTTTATTAAACCTTATCACTCCGATTGATTGTAGCTACCAAGGCGAGAGCTTAAACATCATCGATCTTCATCTAAGTTTTCTTTCAAAGTCCCATTGGACCTGCTAAAGGTTATAGCCAAGTGAGATATATCAGCGTGACCAACGGTGACGTGACGTCGTTTTAACGTCAGGACAACGTTCAGACGTTCTAAGGACGTCCATATAACGTTCAATCTACATGTTGGGCCTGTTGAGTATTGCCAATCTAAATCGCTTAATTTTAATGGGAATACATTTTCGAGGATTTCGTGAATTTTAAAATTTTAACAAAAAATTTGGAATCAAATCAACACGAAATTAGACAAATTTTCTGCATAATTAGAACCGCGCGAATGAAAGCAGCTATTTGCCATCCGCGAAATTAAATCTCCGCGATAAATCTAAAAATCAATGTCTCTAAAATTAAATCCATGTGATAATGAATCTGCTCAACTACAAAAACGTGTAAAACACAACTTGTTAACCAAATTAAAAAGATTTATTAGATACGATCCAAACCAACTCTCAAAACATTCTTCCAATCAGTAACACCAAAATGTCAATCATTTCGAAACGCTATGTAGTATATTGACGTTAAATAAAGAAGGAAAAAAAAGCCTCACACCAATAAATAATTCCTTACACCGTTATTTCCTAAACACCTTGCCTCGCATGGACCGGTTACAACAGTTCCATTGTTCTTGAATTAATAAATTGGGACATCACAGCACAGTCAAAAATTTAAATTCATCTTCAAGTTACAATTTGTTCAATAAAAAAAATAATGTTTCTATCTCTAGTCTTATGGAAAAGTAAAACCCCTTCGTATGAACTATTTATTGTTATGAAAAATAAGTTTATAAAAAAAAAGAAGAACACTCAGAATTATTTCAATGTTATTAGTGCAATGAAACCATTAAACATTTATTTCAAATTTTTCCTAATTTTAACACTCACAAAAGGAAGAAAGGTTTCAGTGAATATAGAGGTTAAAATTTCATGTGTGGATTTTTATCCAATCAAAAACGTTCGAACATTAGTTTAGATCGAAAGGGAGGTTGGAAATTTTACAGAAAAGTTTTCTGAGATTAGTTGTTGGTCAAAGATAAGAGGTTGATAGACGTAAACAAAATGTAACGTGCATCACATAACCTAGCAACGATTTAAAGCCGACCTCCACTTCACAATTTTATTACGTTCAGGCGTGCTCTGTACCCATCCACATAAAATACACTTACTAAGTGAAAAGAGAAAACACAGTGTTTATAAGCATGAAAGATATTTTTAAAATTTATAATTAATCTCCAAATATTTCTGTTCGCACACGTATATCTCAAGCTGCACTCCCCCACGCGTTCAAAAATTGTTCGAGGTCGAATGATGCTTTGTTAATTTATTTTTTTCTAACTTGATATTCTGCGATGTATGCTCAGAAGCCCTTTCACTGTTGCAACTGTAAAACATTTGACGGGATTAAATTTTCGAAGATAAGCAATCAGTAATTATATTGATCATCTGCTTGATTCAAATAACTTCATAAAGGGTGTTCCATAAATGAGTCAGACGAGGGAGGGATTTATTAAGATAAGCAAATATTTAGTAAATCATTGTGCTAATGGTCGTCTGACAAACAAACAAAACGATAATATCATTATTTCACCTTTTTGTGAGTTTGTAATTACGTGCAGCTCTGACTACCATATTACCTTCACACAAGTCGAGTAAACCAACATCGATCAGTTTTTATGTTGTCAAACATCATTTCGTATGTCCTACTTAACATGCCTTTAGTTAATACTTATTAAACCTCGCAAATACCTTTCTTTCGACAAAATAGAATCATGTAGTGAGATGGGAACAACATCAATCATGGTTTGTATCGCCTGCTGCGACATCCAACGAAAAAGGCGTAAGTACTGAAAATATTCACATTAAAGAACAGCGGAAACACATATAGTAGACATATAAATTTTGTCTGAAACGAAAAAATAAACACTTAGTCTTTGATTTGGGGACATAATCCTGTAAAACAAACATGTGATTTTCCAATAGAAATGCTTGTTACAATTAGGTATTAAACTGCAAAGCAAGAACAACGAACCATCTTAAATAGGTTGATATTCAAAAAATATTTACGTGTGATGGTTGTGAAATAATCTTAATATGATCTACGCTGTATTCATTAAAAGTCCATTAAAAATATTTGGTAAATTGTTGATGAAAATATAAAAACAAAATACAGTTGATTACCATAATGTTCAGCTAAAGAATAAAAACATTCCATTATATGATTTGATGACTCTTCAAGCACCAATCTAGTGCGTTAAGCTAAAAAGCACCAATATCACCATGCACAATGTCATTTGAAAGTTGTATGGACGATTTTTACAACCGCTGAACGTTATCGTTTTATTTAGACGTTGGGAACAACGTCGTGTGACCATCACTTCCATTTAAGAAAATAATTATTTCTTCATAACGAAAATAAACATTAAAAGCAAAAATTCGAATTCCATTTTCAGTTTTCTTATTTTTACATGGCGTGTCCAGATGCACATTTCTACCCGATGATACATACAGTTACCAATAGCCAAGCCTTAACCAACAGTTTCCTTTTACCTTTGAAACTGTTCAATTTCCTTTTCATTTCCTTGCCGCCATAATTGAGAAGATACAAACAATATTTAATGTCTCCAACTCATCGTCTCCTCATCAATCAACATTAATTGAAACAAATACTGAAATTTAACCGTTATGCAAAGGGTCATTATTGAAAACACTAAAACTAATTTGGTGAAATTATATGGCTTAGAAAATGAATAGTGAATCAAGATGTAAAACATTATTTAACTATGTGATGTGTTCAGAAAATTATGAATTATTTTCAGAAAACTATGTGTTTAGAAATTATCTGAAGGGTTTTTTTTGTTTCAAAAAGATAAAGTGTACTCGGTATAAAGCGGGCACCATATACGGAATCTCTATAAAGCATAAAATAGGTGTCTCCTTTATAGAGATGTCCGCTTTATAGAGACTTTACCTATGAGATTTTGAGTGTAAATCCATCCATACGTACATGGAGTATGTGTCCGTTATACGGAGATGTGAGGTGTAATCCAAACATAATTGAGCCGAGGAGTCCATTATTACAGCCCACCTACCGATTTATTTCGAAAACTTTAAAAAGTAGAAAAATTGGCCAGAATCCATTTTTATCATTTTTTGTCACAAAAAATTAAAAAAAACAAAAAACTATGATATCTATATATATTGCTCTATATGTTAACAATCAATCTATAGCAACGAGGAATTAACAGAAGATGCATTCTTTAGATTTCTTAAGATCACAATTTTGACGTGTCTTACGATGAATCAATATAAGTTAAAAAATATAGATTCCTTAATTAAAACTCTGTCCTGTAGACACAAACAGTCATGTTGAGTTACTTTAATACCAGATCTGTCACATTTTATCCTTTTTTGTTTCAAACATGCTATTATTAGTATTATTATTAAAAATCTATATACAGGATGTACAATTCAGTGTTGCTGTTAATATGTGTTCTGTTACAAAGTAAAAAACGTCGAAATAATATATTTAACGGGATGTTGCAAGATCTTACCGGGAAAAAGTTGGAATTTTTATTTATTATCCGATTTGTAATCCGATCAAACACAGATCCACTATATTAAAAATGTGGACTTTCAAGACTTCAATAACAAACGATTTTTCTAAAGCGACCTTCCAAATACTGTATCAAATCTTAAAATATAAAGATAGTGAAAAATATTGAAGCTACCTTGAAGATACCTTTAGTGAGCAAACCTTTTTAGGTAAAATATTTTGATAAATACCAACAGACAGGCTTATCTATCTTCAGAATCGGCAAGAAGAAGTTTTATTCAAAACTCCTTGGTTTCATAAATATGAAAACTTTCATTAAAGTTAATTAAAAGCAATTAAAATTAATTAAAATATTTTAGACTTTCTGTAATTTGTGGTAGAAAGCTGCTCTGCTTATTGCGGTCAATATCAACGATAAGGGTTGCTAAGCAGCTATATATACTACATATGCTGTTTCGATGAAATAGCAGAAAGAATGAGGACCTCCAACTGGAATTACTTTACGAATTATAATCAAGATTTAGTCGATCGATAACAGACATCAACTGACGTTTGTTTCATCCAGATCGCAAAATTAGCATAATTAGTTGCGTTGCTACAAAAATGTGAAGATAATTAATGATGATTTATGATGATTTATGCACGTGATTTATCAACTCAAAGCATCCAACCTCCTCTGATCAATATAAAAGCATTGAACTACTTTTTCCCTTTTTGTATCTCCATAATTTTTGTATCTCCATAATTTTCTGAACTCATCCACATGATTAAGTTTAATGAAGTAACTTCTTGGGCGGCAACATTTTTATTTCATAAATTCTCACTATTTCACGAACAGTAACCATCTCATCAAAAACCAAATTTTGGAACAAAACAGTATGTGTTCATAAATTTGAATTACTAG
The DNA here is from genome assembly GCA_039566895.2 of Turritopsis rubra. Taxonomy (NCBI): domain Eukaryota; kingdom Metazoa; phylum Cnidaria; class Hydrozoa; order Anthoathecata; family Oceaniidae; genus Turritopsis; species Turritopsis rubra. Next base: position 2,248,051 of record CM077627.1, on the reverse strand, counting down.
TTGTAAATATTTTTCATGAAGAGGATGAAAAGAAAAGAATAAATATATATATATATATATATGTGTGTTTCGAAAACAGATTAGTTGAAATAAGAGGATGAAAAATGATATAACTTTTATCAAGGCAATCAGTTTCCATTCAAATATTCAAATCAGCATTGAAAAAATATCAAAGGTCGGTACAAGAATTAATTACGATCTCATTTTTGATGAACAGAAAAAAATGATTATTATCGGCTTTCACAACAAGACTTTTCATCTAAGAACATCACGTTTCATGTTTCGAAAACTTAATTTCAAACATTTAACATTAATCAACTCCAACATTACATAATCAAAAAGTCACGTGACCACCGATGGACAATGCGGTTGTAAAAGCCTTTAATAGTCGTTTTTTTGTTCAATAGTGGCTTTGTTTTGCTTTCGTTTCGTTTTGTTTATTTCAAAATGGCGTTTTTGTTTGTTGACAATCCGTGTATCGAAAGTATAATTCTATTATCGATTTCAAAACGAATCAAAACGTTTTTCGTTTTTCAATTTGAAAATAAACAAGAAGCCCGAGGCTTGAACAGTTTCCGCGTTCCTAGTAATTCTATGAAAATGCTTGTTTACAGAGCACAACCCCAATCCTGAATTAGAAACAAATTTCTACTGTTATCATTTTTTACATAAAACTGTGAGAAAAGCCTCATCTATAAACAATCAACTCAATAAATCAATTAAAATTAGAGGGTAATGGTTAATTATGAGGCAAATACCAGATGCAAGTTACATGTTACAAGTTACAAGTTACTATTTATAAACATATACTTTGAAGAAGGAGTTTCCAGAATATCCATTAGCTGTTTAAGTTTTAAAATGAAACCACCGCTAATGAATTGTTCTACATGAAAATTGAAGCACTTTCGACATTTGGTCCAAATTTTGCCTGAATTTGGATGTAAACATATGCTCATAGGTCATCATCAAATTCCAAGATATACTTAATTTCTCTCGCTACATTTTTTCTTTCGGATCCGTAGATAAATACGCCGATACCCCACAGGCTATTTCTGTATATCTCGGGTTTACACAATTAAAAAGTTCGATAACGAATACACAGATACAACATCTCTGTTAAACTTATGATTTTCGTTATCTGAAATTCATTTTAATTTCAAAGTTAACAATAATGCTTTGCATATGGACAAATTGCGAAAAGGAACCTCTTCACGTTAGGAGTTATACGACACAAACACATCACCTTAAGGAAAATCTAGTTCGTATGCTCACAAACATACATGATTCTTGCGTTTGCATTCAGGCTTAAATCAGTGGTGCATACTCAGCAACCTGAATCACGGGGATTCTTTGTTCTTGTTTCAAAGCACAAAAAAGGTAAACAAAATAAAACACAAAATAAAAAGTAAAAATCATTACCGGTTACTGAAACCTACAAGTGAGTAGGGGAAATAGACCAGCTGAAGTGAAGCTCCCTTGAATCCTAGGTTGAATTCTGTCAAAAATGAGACATTTTTTTGAGTTCAGGCAATTTCTTCTTCAGATTACAATAAATGCTTCATATTCATATTGTATTACTACATACGATGACTATATTACTATATGACTATATGATATTACCTGCATATTCACTGAAAGAAGTTTCATATAAGTTCGTACGGTGGCGAGCTGGCCTGGTTAGCCGCGCTGGCTCATTTAGAAGAGAACTCAATGGCATTAAGAAATATTCGTAAAATAAATCGTGTTCAGCCCACTAAAGAGAGATCTCACTTCTGTACTATGTAAAGTAACATTGATCTTCCATGTTTTCTTGTAACTTCCAAAAGAAAGTATATATGATGAAATAAAGTCCAACTTATTCTCCACTTTCATGGCAGCCATTTTTTCACGGCAAGAAAATGTGGACGTATAGTTATCATGGTAGGTTTGGACAGGATGGAAAAAAAACACCGCCGGTTGTAATGTCTTTCACGCTGACACAGAAAGCCAAAATTTAATAACAAAAATCATAATCTTGTATTTGTTTTTTTTTATTATAAATATGAGATAAATAAATCTTTTTTTATGTTTTGTTTTTTATTTTCTTATTGAAAAACAACTAGAGCATAGACTAGTATAAGGCTTTCTGCAAGTGAGCTTATTGTAACCAAACTGTAAATATAAGGGAGAGTTTTCTCTTAACATGCAAAAAAAGCAACAACAAAAAAAGGAAAAATTCCTAAATTTGATTCGTACTAGTAATCATCATAGAAAGTGTGTTGAAACTAACTTTTTGTAGGAGACTTCAACAATTTATAGACACAAAATAAGGAGAAACTGCAATGGTTGCTTTTGATTGACACAGAGAAACTTCGCAATTAAAAAAACCGGAAACCATTGCATTGTGTTGTTGTTATTTAAAAGAAAGGAAACAAAATCAGTTAGTCAGTAAAATTGATTTAAGTTCCGATTGTTTTTAGAAACATAGTCTGCTAATGTATTTTTAGATGTAATTTGTACTTTGCAGAGTAGAATTAACGATTAATTGTACTCTTCAGATCCCGTCTAAGCCAATCAGATTCGTGCAAGTTTGTACAGTTGATGATTAGTTTTAAAATCGAAAATCGAATTATACCTTCCATCGACGGATTGTAAAAGAAGAGAGATGTGTGTCGTAATAATTTAAATTAAGTTGAATTGAAAATATGACAATACTGATTTGTTAATGGTGTGCAAGAACCACAGAACATTGATCCCCTACTTAAAAACAGTCTAATAAAGCTAACCAGGGATCATAAAGAAATAATTGTCTTTTGGGTGACATCAACATCAATTTCTCGAACAAGATAATAATAATCATGTATAGGTTCCATTATTAACACAATGGTTCTTCTCCATAAAATAAAATGTAGATAAGTCATTATGAAGATAAAATAAATAAAATTGATTTATTATAAATATATAAACAATTAAAAAAAGTTAAATTATATATACATATAATATAGTATGTAGTATTTGCAAATAAAATTCATTCACACTGCCTGGGTAGATAGTAAGATATCATTAAAATAAATAAATAAATAATACTAGTTGCAATCGCATACTATAGTAACCGGTAGAAGCAATGTTGTTAAGAACATTTGGTAAATATACTGCTACAGCTAATTAATTAGAAATAAAGTGATAACAAAATAATAATAAATAAATAAAATAGATAAATAAATAAATAAATGATAATAAAGTGACTATAAAAAAACTAAGAAAGTATTATGAAGATGACCACAAAGAGCTTAAAGAAAGGTTACAAGGGGTTCAAACAGATAATAAAAAAGCCAACGAGAATAACAAACACCACCGAAACTTTAATTGACGCTGTTCTTACAACCAACATGGACAAAGTTAGCAAACAGGAGATCTGTAAGTGAGCATGATATGGTAAGTGAGCATGATATGGTAGGATTGGTACGAAAATTGAATCTCCAAAGTTTGAAAAGAAGACGATAAAATGTAGAAACTTAAAGTATAAGTACAAGTTTAACCAGCATGTAGTCTGGTGGCCAAACCACCATGTAGCCTGGTGGCCAAACGCAGATTTTAAAAGGGACCTTGACATGGAGTCCATATGGGATTTTTTTGCATTTCCTGTTAATACGGTCTATATAGACCCCAAAAAGCCAAACTTGCCCCTCCTAAGTATTGGGCAAATTTTTTTATGGACTTTTAAAAATGGGGTATCACGAAGACCGAAAATTCTGGGAAATTTCTGTAAAAAATGATAAAAAACCCTTGTTTATACTCTTTGGAAAGATTATTGCCTGCAGATTACAAAAATTATACTTGTTTATGTTTCAGCCGTTAAAAATAAAAAATTACAGCCAAGAGCTTACCTTTTCCAACTTTCATATAAGTCGTTTCAATAGCCATGTCGGTCCAAATTCAAACTAAACTATATGAATGAATAGAAAGTAAATTAGCTGACTTGCTAAAACCTTTTTTCCTGGGCAGACTAAGCAGCTTGAAATTTTTAAATAGAGTAGATGGCTAGAGTCGGTGGCTTGAGTACCCTGTACATTCTTAAATCCTACTTCTAACATGCATTCAAACTTTTAATTCTTAAAAAACTTTCCAAACTACCTTGCATCCGCAGCGTGAAGGTCAGATACTGCTCCTTGAATTCGAACACGCACTTTATCTGCTAATATGTGTCCCCGTTCATCACATGTCTAAAAGCAAAACATGGTTTGAGAAATAATTATCTTGACTAATTACCTGTCTCAGTTCAGCCTGTTAAGATGCAGCCTGGGTAACTATTATAATGAGAAATAGACAGTATATACAGTATAAAGTTCTCAATTAACTCTCTTCTGATATGATGCATGTCATACCTCCAAGATAACTTCTTTGAAGGATTTTCTTTGTTTACCAATTTTACTTTTTCCTCTATCAGCAGTTCTACACAACACTGCTGGGTTTCGATCAAATCTATCTGGGTGTTTCGGATCTGCTTCGACCGTGCACACTTCTTCACAAAAGAAGCAAAGCTTTTGAAATTCAAACGATGAGCCATCAGCGTTCGTTGATCTGAAAATTCAAAATAAAATTTGAATTGACAAACAGAAAATGATACAAATACCATTTTCGAAAACCTGTAATAACTTGGTCAATAATAGCGAGGGGTAAATCACCCCTTCAGAAAGTGTACGAGATTTCTGGATTTCTAAGATTTGAATTGATGTTTCTTCTCAAAAAATGGAAATTATGCGGTATATATGGCTGTAAACCATTGATATTTAGCATTTTTAGAACAACCGAGAGTTAAATCGTGCAAAAATTTACAAAATATACTCAATTTTCTAAAATCAATTGCACCAATTCCACAGAAGGTGTACGAGATTTCTATGAGTGATTTCCCCCTCGAATAATAGACTAACAATAAAGTTTATCGTGCTAAAGCTGACTTATCCACTTCTTAAGTACTTGTGGAAGTATATGTTGCATAACAGCTAGAATGATAGCTGATGTTATTCGATTGCTTGAAATCTTTACCAAACCCATCATGTCGTTTCTGACTGCAATTCATTACAACAGCCACTTGATTTTCTGAGAGTGGCTTCGGTGAAAATGATTTATCTCCATTGGAACAGGATTGAAGGCAGTCTTGAAAAATACATTCCGTAGGAGTGGTTTCCATGTTATTTACATCATTTGATTTCCATTTTGTTTATATTTCTTAAGTAAAAAGATGTAAGATTAGAATAATTGTCACCAATTCTCAAAATATATTCAACAAAACTTAAATTTGTTGGTCTCAAGAAGAAGCCACTGCATTGTGCAATTTATTCAGACTTCAGAATTATCTATCGAACATAACGCATGCTTGTGAAAGCGAGATGTTCATTTTCATTGAAAAAAATCCCAACAAAAAGGTGGAAACAACCTCGTTTTCACTATATCTTTTTTTTAACACTGACGGAAACAAAAGCAAGTATCATTTTTGTAATCTGCAGGCAATTATCTTTCCAACGAGTATAAACAATAAGGATTTCTGATCATTTTTACAGAAATTTACCGGGATTTTCGGTTTTCGAGATATCCCATTTATTAAGGGCCATAAAAATTTTTGCCCAACATTTGAGAGGGGCAAGTTTGGCTTTTTAGAGTCTATATAGACTATATTAACAGAAAATGCAAAAAAATCCCATATGGACTCGATGTTGACATCTCGAGGGATATCTCGAAAACCGAAAATCCCGGTAAATAGGTAGGTCACATGAATTGGCCACCGGACTAATGCACTTCTTGAAGATCAGCAAACGACAATTTGGCAACTATTGTATGAAATGCTGGTCTTCGTTCAAAACAACTTTGAACGAAATCTTAACAATCATGCACCTTTTATCGAGAAGAAAATAAAAGGCAAACCATGTCCCTGGTTGAATCAAGAAATTCGTCAAAGAATGAATGAACGTGGCAAGATCTTAAAAAGAAGATTGGGATGCTTACAAACGAAAACGAAATGAGTGCACGAACCAGCTAAAAACAACTATCATCAGCAATTATTTTCCGAAACTCAAAATGATCCAAAGAAGTTTTGAAAACCATTAAAAACATCTTACCAACAAAAGCGTCTGTAACAGCAACAGCCATCAACTTTATACCCATTGGACCCATTACAGCAACAGAACCACAAGAGACATCGAAGATATTCTGCAAATAATTTACCGATGCTGTAGCAAAACTGACTCTTCTACTGGTTGATTTCACATGGATAAATCTAAACACCCAAGTCAACAAAACTGACAAAATCTTTCATTTCAAAAGGGTTTCTGCCGCAGAGATTGAAAAGCTAACGAAACAGCTGAAACGAAAGAAAGCTACTTGTAGTGACAAACGTCCATCCAATCTACTTAAAGACTCACCAAGCGTAATTGCATCACCGCTGGCTTTCATCACCAACTTACCAGAAAAAGGCAAGAATTAGGCTGGTGTCTGAGCATCAAAATTCCAACACTGTTGATATGCATATCTAGGAACTGAAGTTTCTCATCGTAAATAAGCGATTAATGTGTCACTGGTCGGAAATCATCACCCAGTGGGCACACGACGTTTTTGAGACGTCTCATTTTAATCGTAAAATGGTTGTTTGGTCGTGAGATCATTTTACGACGGTACAGGGACGTCTGAAAATGAGACGTCTTAGTAGGGATCATTTTACGACCAAATAACGACCTGGTAAAAATTTTCAAATTTCATCCTGCATTAAACATTATGCGTAAAGTTAACACCAACATGCTATATGGAATTTACATCATCATATCGATTTTTTTCTCTTGATCGTGTGAGAGATGATTAAAGGACGTCTCTATACAGATTAAATAACGACCTAACAACGAATAATTCTAAATTTATAAAAATGATCCGTCTGTAAAAATATTCCACAATGTTAGTAAAGCAAGAATATTTTTTTAAAAAACTGATTTGAATTAAAACTAGAAGGCGGGGGGGGCTTGACGGTCAGCGCATTTAGATGTGTCAAGTGTAAACGATAATTTTCGCATAACTATTGCTCCGGCCATGTACCGATGAATTTTTGGCAACCTAGACACCACTGTCTGATAACGTCCGGATATCGGCAAGGCAAGAAACCCTGGGTTCGAGGCTGGTTTCTTTGAGCAGATTTTGTAGCGCCAGATGAACTTGAATGTTATTACGGGTACTTTTATTTACTTTCATATAATAATAATTGCTTCAAATGAAAATGCTTTTCAAATTATTATTAATTTCTCGGTGAAAGTCGGAACTTAATAATCAGTAGAAGAGTGCGTTTACATGAGAGCCGTATTGAACTCAAGCGGTTTGAGACTTCAGTAAGATCTCATGTAAACGCACTATTAAACAGGGTGGCCACCAGAATTTAAAAGAAAATTCAAGAACACTTCAAGAACATGTGGATCGCCCTATCAGACGTTGGACATGAGATAAAAATTAATAACAAACATACACCTGAAGGAAGTTTATAACAATTTTACATCTTCGGTCAGCCATTAACTGTAACTAAGAACTCAAATACCTAGGGTAAATAATGGCACAAACTGAAATGTTATTTTCTTACGAATCTCCAATAGGCGGCAACCAGAAATGTTGTAAAACAAAACAATTCAAGGAATTCCAGAACCGGTGGCCACCCTGTGTTAAAGACACCCAAATTATGTAATGCATAGTATAATGGATTCATAAAATAGTACTATTAATTATTGATGTACGTAATGTTTGGAATAAAAGATTACTTTTTCCATGTGTTGTTATCAATTTAGCTGTACAAAATAAAACTATAAACCGCTGGGTTCGAAAATTTACTCATGCAGGAGTTGAAGTATTTTGAAGATGAAATGCTCTCGGCTGTACATTAAGGTACCTAAAACAGATGGTTGAAGTGAATGAGGGGATGGAATACAATAATTATTTAAATGTGCATATTTCGTGGCGGAAATACCGCTATTTGAAGTCATTTAAGTTTTTGAATTATTTCGTCTAAATCCCATTGCGACCAAAACGCAAACTCTTTATAACGAAATAGCAAATGGACCATTAAGCATTGCATGTGCACTGTTTCCCAGCAGATTCATAAAAACGAACATCGCCTTGACAAAATGATCTGCAAGTATTTTGTCAGGAAAACAGGACCGGGATTCAATTCAATATCGTAGGCTATAATCAAAATCATACTGACACAATGAACAGGGTGTCTAGTCTTTTCGTTCTAAAAATCCAGCTTTTTTGGGCAAAAGTTTGTATTTTTCCAGCATCGTCAAAGTTAAAAGCATACATTTTTCCAGCTCTTGCCGGAATTTTTATATAAAAATCCAGCCTCGATAATACAGTTTTTTCAACGCTAAATTATAAAGGAGAGGTAAAATGTTTGCTAAATGGTTTGAATTGCACAATGAAACAATTAAAGAACATCGTATATGGATAAAGACGCAAATACTTGTCTCCAGTCTTGTACATAATCTCAACCAGAAGAAAAATATTTTTGTCCTAAATAATAATAAAAACTTTTCCAGTTTTTCCAGCTGAAATTCTTAAAACAGGCCTTTTTCCAGTTTTTTCAGCCTCGGTGGACACCCTGACGAAGTAAAATATCTGAACAAGCAAGAACAAGCCATCCTTGAGCATCCCAGCATTATTACTAAAAAACTTTGTATTAGAAACCTGGGAGATTTTAGTAGCATAGTAACTACCAATTGCTAAAGGGAGACAATAAGGAGACAATAAAAACAACTGACTGTTTATCGTTTACTTAATATCTCTGACACTATTTATCTAAATTCCGAGCTTTGAGCTTTCAGTTACGAGTTTGGAGCTACGTGTTACGAGTTTGAGCTGAGCTTTGCTGTTCACCTCAGTGAACTTAAGTTTCCACCAAATAAAGTGGCCCTCCCTCAAAAGAGGTGGAGGTTCTTTGCTAGGTATTTGAATTCCTAAAAATAAATGCAATAATTAGGTAAAAACAGTGTTTTCCAACACATTAATGTCATAACTTTCACAAAAAACAATAAAAAAGGTGCAAGCTGGTGAAGAACAATCAGAGCAGAAGGCCCTATATACATAATTTTAAGGCCCTATATACACGGGTTTTTTTTGTAAGAGCACTCAGCTCTGATGCTCCGCCCTTCTGAAAGGCCAAAAAGAGAAAAAAATATTGAAAATTCCAGAGGCCTTCAAACGTTCTTAACATTTCAATTTTGAAGCCTTAAAATGTTCTTAATATGTTTTTAATTTATACACTATTTAATATCCAAAATTCGAAATTCAACCGACTTGGTCGACATTTTAAATTTTGATAGAAATTCAACTCAATTGATGTAACCAACATGTAACATCATCATGATGACGTTTTCTTGAAAAAAGTTAAAATATTTTCTTAAAAGCAAACGTTCCTAAGCCTCAAATTTTCTTAGGATGTTCTAAACTTTTAGACTTTCGAAGTCTTGTGTTCTTAATCCTTTGTTCTTATAAAAAATGTGTATTTATAGGATCATCCATGGTTTACAACTAAGATAAATGGATTGATTATAATAGTTTTCAAGAAATTCTATATGACAAAAATTGTAGTTAAAAAAACTGTTTTTCTCCTCTCCTATATTTTTTGAGTTATACTATGGTGATTATCATGTGAATCCATTGATAGATTGCTAATTCGTTAAGTGGCAAGTCAAATCAAAGAAGCTACGGGACCCTCAAACTTAGATGCTGATGACTGGCAAAAAATGTTAACATCCTCGAATTTTGGAGACAACGGCAGAAACCTATGCGAAGCCGTAGCATTCCTTGCCAGAAAACTATGATATTGTGGATCAGATGGATCAATTAAAGCATTGATGGCCTGTAAGTTAATAAGTTTTCCCATCTCGAATTAGTAACTGGAAAATGAAATTAAATATTTCCAATCTCGAGTACTAATTTGAAAACGAATTTATGTTTTTCCTAATTTAAGTTAGCAAAATGGAAAAATCACAATTGTAACATCATAACTCACAGTTGTGACGTCATAACTCACAGTTGTAACGTCATAACTCACAGTTGTAACGTCATAACTCACAGTTGTGACGTCATAACTCACAGTTGTAACGTCATAACTCACAGTTGTAACATCATAACTCACAGTTGTAACGTCATAACTCACAGTTGTGACGTCATAACTGAGAAATCGCAGTTTCTAACTTGAAGTCATAACTCGAAGATTATCCGCACTTAGAGTACAGGCACTTCATACGCGTATAACGTGGAATGTTTCTGAGCGTTTCTAGTAAGTTCATAGATGATTGGTACCGTGGTTAACACATCGTTGTTTGCATGAACGAAAAGTGGTTTTATTGTTTGAAAGTGCGGTAACGATGAATAGTTTCCCTAGACTTCCCTAGACAAATTTCCATGCCTGCCCTTATATATAACTTTAAAACTTCGGAAAAAATTGTAAATATTTTTACATATTAATAATTTTACAATCTGGATATTTCTTATTATAAAACCACCTGGTGAAACATTTTGGTGATATCTTCTTTCATTATGAAACACCAACAATCAAAACGATAACTGTTATGTTTTACCTGCTTAGCCAAATAATAACTTATATAAGGTAGGTTCACATATCCTCGCCATGCTTCTATTCTCAACACACGTTAATATTGAAGCAATTAACCAATGAAAAAATTGAGAAACATTTAAAATGGAAGCTTACAGTAAGTACTATTGACTTTATAGTTAAAATTTGAAATACCGCTTAATAATTGGGGGTAAATTCAAGAGTCTGAAACCTCTTTAAACAAGTCCAAACACCAAAAACACGACCGAAATGAAGTTGTTATTATTCACCTGTGCTGCTATCCCGACATCTTGAGTATCTTTAAGGGTAAATAGTGGTAAAGAAAAGAAATATCTTCTCTAGTGTTTCCTTTGGGACTATTTCACCACGTGGTTTTAATGGTATCTACTTTGTTATTCTACTGACAATTTCGCACGAGGAGCATGGTTGAACACGGATGTGTCCTCCTGTTCCTTTTCTCATATGTTTATCTAATCTTCAAAGGAAAGAAATGTTTTTATATTTTTATTACTAATGTTGTTTTGATATTGTATTCCATATCTTAGGGTAAGTTTATACGGCCGCTCTTATGTCGTGTCTAACTTAATTTTTGGCATTTATTGAATAAAGTTCAACAAAAGTCTCGCCGTATAAAACGAAATGTTCCACAATATAATTAAATCCAGCAAATTTTGTCGAACTTAATGCAAAAGTGCGGCAGAAGTTAAGCGTGTATTTATACAGGCGAACTTGTGTCGTACTTAATATTATTTGGTGTATCCTTTATTTGAAGTCAAAACATTTTCTATTATCTTTTATGCAAACTCAGCGGATAATTTTTCCCGCTTCATTTTCAAAATAGCTGACGAAGGCTTAGCATGCGAGCAAGTAAGTAGAAAATATATAATATAGCTAGCTGCAACTGAAGATTTTGTGAATAAAAGTTATCTTTTTAGTTCTTTGAATATCTGCGAAAGTATCTTATTATTTATAAATAACAGTATTTGCAGAATGTGTGCTTTGAAATGCCTGAAGAAGATGATTCAAGTGGTGAATCTAATCCGATCCTCCTCGAGAAGCTTAAGAAGAAAACAAAGAAAAAGCAAGGTCGGAAATGCCAATGGTCAGAAACCATTGTTAATGACTTAGTAGATATTATAGTTAACAACGAAAAATACAAAGAAAAGTTGCTTTTGACAAACATAAGGAATGCAAAAAATGGAAAGTATTATGAAAAGGTGATCGAAGAAGTGACACAAAGATGTAATGAGAGGGGAGATAAATATTCATCTGATATCATGCAGACAAGACAAAAATTTAAAAGATGTGTTGCTATATGTCGGGATGCTGCAATGAAAGTAAAGTCAGCTTCTGGCATAAAAAGATTTCAGGAGGATAAAGAGCTTGGTGCATGGTTCAATAAGCTCTTTCCTGTTATAACCTCTATGCCAAACTGTCAACCAGAGCAATCCGTTGAACCTGGCATAAACACCGAATTGTCAGATGGCATAGATAATGATGATGTGCCTGGTGAGTTGTTATCATCTACTGATGGCAGTAGCAAAAAACGTAAATATGTACCAACCCTTCCTTCAGCAAGTAAATCAAAGAAAGGAAATATTGAAGGAATTGTGAGAGAGTTGTCTAGCTCCATCAAAGAATTAAAGGATTTAGTAGCTAATGACACTTCAAAAGATATTTTAACTTTTCTCAAAGAAGAAAGTCAACGGCAAGCAAGCCGAGATGAAATGTTTTTTAAATTAATGGCTAATATGTGTGCTCTTCTTCAGGTTTTTCAACCTTTCAAAATTCGCATCCTAATGCAAACGATATTCCAAATAGCTATCCTGGTTATTCACCGCAACTACCCTCGATGAATTCACAGACTGGTTTTACAGCACAACTTTTTGACCAAAGATATCTTTAAAGTGTAGAACTCAATTTTATCACATGTTGTTGTTTAATCTTCTTCAGTCAACAATAAATGTGTCAAAATTAGTGACGCTTTTTTCAACTTTACTGTTATATGGTCGTTTTTGATTTAGCGTCACTCGTTTTAGATTTGAATATCATACACAGAGTAAAATTGTTTTCATTACAAGCTTTGCTTTTGTTCACTTTGGTCTTCTTTTTCTTCCCAAAATAATTTTGTTAATATGTTACGAACACTTTTAGCTGCTGTTTGCCCTGTGATATCAAAATGTTTCTGTTTTGAATCAGTGAGATCCAGGAGATCACGGACCTCTTGTTAACTACGTCGTTTGTTAGCAGCGTGATCGAAAGATATATCATATTTTCTCGGTATTAAATCACCTTCTGCGATGCAAATGTTGTGCAAGACAATACAAGCTAACCCCATAAGTTTTACAGTTTCTTTGTTGCTTTCACATCTTCTATGAAGCACTCGAAACCTGCTTTTTAACCTACCAAACGCACCTTCTGTGACTAACCTAGCTCTGCTGTGTCTAAAGTTGAACTATCGCCTTTCGTCCGTCAAGACTCCTTCCCCGTGCGGCTTGACAATCCACGATCGCATTGGAAAGGCGCCATCTCCAAGGATTAAGGGTGGGATTTCAACGTCACCGATAGTTTGAGATACGTTCGGAATTATTATTCCTTTACATATTCCATTCCATAAATTCGTGGATTGGAAATACGTGAAATCGTGAGTATTTCCTGGAGCTCAATGTGATGCCCAAATGAAGCGATATTTTGCGTCAACAAGCGCCATCAGCACAATCGAGTAGAAACCTTTAAAGTTAAAATAATGTTTCATTGATTCTGCACCCCCAGCAGGGCAAATGGGATATCAAATACCGTATCTGGACTTCTCGATGACATTCTCGTATGTACGGCTGGCGTGCTGTGCGTGAAGAATCAAGCGCGTATCTGCTTCTTCGTGATCACTCCTTAGCTCATTCACTTCAGATACGACCAAATCAAATCCATTCGAACAGCAATGGTAACATTGATCATTATTGGTTACGTAAAGTTGAACATTTGAAAGAAAGTAAATTAGATATGTCGACAAGCACATTATCACATCATATTGACGTCGAAAGTAATTCAACGTAACAACGACGTAACAACAACGTAACAACAACGTAACTTACTCTTCCCTTTATCTATCTACTCTACATACATCTACAATCATATATACACAATCATAAAAAATTATACTGATGGTTTATTTTTTTTATTTTTTCGACCGACTCATTTTTAATGGCCATAACGACACTAACATAACATATTTTTGAGGTTGGCCTAATGATTACTTAAGGTCCCAGTTCGATTTAGCCGCCAGGCTGAAAATAAATTTTGCGAAATAAGTTCCTCTTCTAGATAAGTTTGCAGAGGGAATTATTTTTATTATTTTAATTTTTTTCTCAAGTTTTTAGTCAATTGTTTCGTATTATCCTAAGATGTGCTTAAACCACCCTTCTTTCTTAATGTCACATAATATTTAGGTAATGCAGTGAATACAATATTATTATGTTATTCATATGTTAATAAACCTTTACTACAATAAAAGAGAGTACTTGTCATTTTTTCAATCAATTTGATGGTAACTGTGGGTAAAAAGGTTAAGTGAGTCATCCCTAAAGGCATCTGGTTTAGCTTAGTAAAGATTGGCAAAAAGTACTTCTTTCCAATGAACAGCAAAATCCGGTTTTCGAGGAAATTATGTTTTGCCTCTCTGAAGCATATAAATCGTGGGCGAAATAGCGCACTATTCCCAACAAGACACACCTTCACACTGTTCTTTGTTTCTTCGTTCTGTATAACTTCCCTGCTGGTGAAGAGTCAACTTACATAAAAAAATATGGCGGATGAGTTCGTTAACATATATTGTCGAACTCTCTTCTTTTTTATAGAGAAGAAGGGCAGAAGTTTATTTTGTCTTGCTGTGTTTAGCGAAAATAAGATGTTACTTAAATCTTGGTTCTGTGCTGCCGGATTTTATTATGCTTGTGGGATTGAAAAGCAGTGTGTATATATATTTCCTGAATCTGCCTGTTGCTTTTATTAGCAATAATACTTTTTCTAGGGTAAAAACGAAGGTAGAAAAAAGAAGAATCGCCAGGCCATGAATTGCTTTATTCATTTTGATGGCTCATTAGTTACGCTTACTGAGTCAACTTTCAAGAAATTTATTGAATGCAGGAAGGAATGGTTATCTTTTGAAGAACATAGACTGTCTGGAAGAAATAGAGAAGCTTATCAGATATAGTCAGTGTAAAGTTAATCACTGACAAGTTTTAAAATAGTAAAGACTGGCCTAGTTGGCAGTTCAATAATTTTCTTGTCCTGCAAAGATGATGAAGTCAGAAACAGAATGAATTGTTCTTTGAAACCAGAAATTATTTTACAGGTTGATGAAACGGGTCAATAGTTTCGGGAATGAACTGCAACTAAGCCGTATTGGCTATGCTTTGTTATAGATTGCTATTTCTTCGTCTATAGTTCCAAATGATTCACAACAACAGGATTTAGATTTTCATCGGCAGTGTTACCAGAATTTTACAAACAAATCTAATGTCGATAGAGTAAAAAAACAGATGGACCAGTGTTCATCCAATCAGATATCAACTTATAGTTAATCAGAGTAAAATAACAACAAAGCAGCATAAAACGTTTTCGCCAGTCAAAAGAAAATCATCAACAGGATTGAAACAAAGTAATAAAAGACTAGGAATTTTAGAAGAAGTATGCATTATTTGTCATCAAAAGAGGAAGACTCAGTTATGTAAGGTAATTATTATGTTTTTAGATGTTTATTTATTAACTGGGAGAAATCCCAGTTCTTGAATTCGGTGGCATGACAGTTTCAAGATCTTTTACGTATAAAACTTTTATTGTGATCTGAAAAGGTTGTGAAATGTAACATCGCGAAATATCTTGTTTATTTCCGAATTCACAATGTTTTCACGACAGACTAATTTTTAAGCCTCGAAGAAGAACAAATTTTCGATATTCTTCAAAATTAAAAGGTTAGTTTCTTTTTTGTTTTGAAGTTTATGGTCGTTTCTCTGTGAAAACTTTGTCACGACACGACGATATTTTTTCTTGAATTGGTTTTCATATTTACGCACGAATGCCGCTCGATTCGCACAATAAGGGGAAACTGTTTTGCACAATTATGGGGCAACGCACCCATTACAAAGTGGCAACAGTACCCAGCGGACACAAAGACGTCGTAAAGACATCTTAGACACGTCCTTTCAGGACTTCCATAAGACGTCGCTCAATGATCGCAAATGGGAATCTCAAAGTCGTCGCAAAAACATCTTCACCGAGACGTCTCTACGACATCGCAACGACGTCGTGAAAATCTTAAATTTGCTCTTTAGTCGTCGTAACGACGTCTCTCGTTCTTTTTGTGGGGACATTGTAAGAACAAAATAAATATTAAATTCAAGACATCTTCTTTTTCTAAATAATTTACAACGTAACAGATATTGATTTGTTACAAATACACACGAATCCTAATGCATAACGTGTGACGTCAAAATGTGCTTGTCGACATATCTAATTTACTTTCTTTCAGATGTTCAACTTTACGTAACCAACAATGATCAATGTTACCATTGCTGTTCGAATGGATTTGATTTGGTCGTATCTGAAGTGAATGAGTTAAGGAGTGATCACGAAGAAGCAGATACGCGCTTGATTCTTCACGCACAGCACGCCAGCCGTACATACGAGAATGTCATTTTTCGAAGTCCAGATACGGATGTTTCATTTTTGCGTTATCTATGTGTTTACCTGTCCAAGTATTCTTCGACACAGGTACTGGGAACAATCGACGAATTCTCTTGATAAAAGAATGCGAAGACTCAGTTGGCCAAGAATGGTTGCAAGACATTGCTTGGATTTCACTTGTTCACAGGTATCACTTAAACAACTTTTCAACGCTTTCCCTTGTCTTGAATTGCTTTTCGCTATACTAAGTATGCGCGGTACTTTCATAGTTCTTCTTGTTTTATTACAGGATGTGATTCAACGAGTGCATTTCTTGGTAAGGGGAAGGTGACATCGCTAAAGATTGCTGAAAAGAAAGATGTGTATCGAGATGCTTTTACCATGCTTGTAGATACGATACCACCTTCAGAAGATCTCCTTTCAATTTGGAAAGGTTCGTATGTCATCTATATGGTGCAGAAAAGGAAACATTCGTTAATTCGGCCAGATACACATTGTTCAAGTCTGGAAAGTTTTGTGAGGAAAGCATACCGCGAAATCAGGACTCCCTTGTTCAGCATATCCTGAGGGTAAACTATGAATGTTTCATTCGTAATAGATGTACCACGGCCATTATAGATGCTCCGCAACCGAGTAAAATGGCTGGGTTGTGAAAGATGACTCCATAAAAATATCCTGGATGACATTGCCTCCAGCTCCGATTTTGTAAGCTGCAATTGTAAAAGTGGCTGTTCCTCCAATTGATGTTCTTGTAGGAAGTCAAACATCAACTGCACTGACTTATGCAAATGCCAGGACTGCAGTAACCATTACTCAGATGAGACTAATTGCAGTGGAGATGAATATTCCAGTAGTGAGAGTGAGGAAGATGATTCTGATGCTGAATATTCGTAATGGTACCTTGAAAGTAGAAGCTTTGGTCAGGTATTTCGTCATAAAATTTAATTTACATGTATCTTTTTAGGAGTTTGTTAAATGATATGAAGTTGGCAGTATCTTTTACTTCATTTTTGATTACCTTTCAAATGGTTTCATTTTTTTTTTTTTTCAATTTTTCTCCATTTTTACTTTTTTTCGTTCTTCATGACGTCATCAAAGTACATTTTCGCGATTTGCGTCTGAACGCACCCGCGAAAAAGTGGCAAATTACACTTTCTTTTATCTATTCATATAGCATGAGAATTTGCAAAGAAATTTCAGTTCCTAGATGCGTAAATCAAAACCAACTTTATGAACGACTTTTCAGCCCTCAGACTCCGGCCTTAATATCGCCAATATTCAAATCTGGTAAGGCAACGTCAGGTAATAGCTACCGACCCATCCCAATCATACCTACCCATCTCAATCATACCGACCCATCTCAATCATCTTTAAGATAGTGCACACACAATTGACGACCCACATGGAAAATAACAATCTCTTCTCTGCGCAACAATATGGGTATCGGAAAAACCTGTTCAACAGAAATGGCGGCAAATCTGCTACTAGACAACATCAGAAAACATATCGAAAAAGGAAGACTTGTAGATGCACTGTTTTTAGACCTGTCCAAAGCATTTGACACCATAAGTCACAGCAGCCTATTGAACAAGCTTTCTGCCTACGGCGTCATCGCTACTGAATTGAATTGGTTCAAAAGTTACTTTTTCAATAGACAACAATTTGTGATGTTCGAAAAAACAACTTCCGAGCCAACGTCTGTTTTATGTGGTGTACCGCAAGGTAGCATACGCGGTCCTCTGCTCTTCCTGGTATTCTTCACCGACTTTGAAACTTGTCTAAATAAATGTGATGTTACGATGTTTGCCGATGATACAGTAGTGTACACTTCCGGTCGGTCGTCAGAAGAAATCGAAAAGATAATGAACGAAGAAATCAAGAACATCAAAGACTTCTTTGAGGATAACGAATTAATAGTCAACCCGAAGAAAGGCAAAACGGAATCCATGCTTTTTTCAACAAACAGGAAACTTTCAACAGCAAAGCCATTATCTCTTAAATTCGGAGATACCGCTATAAACAATACCAACAAGAATAAATATCGTGTATTATAGAAAAACTTCGACATTAATTTCAAGAGAGCTACATCACATCTTCGACTCCTTGCAATAACCAGACCATCGTTACAGGTAAAAAGATTTACTTTTAACAGTACTCTAGCGTTAATACTATGTTATAACTGAATCAACTATTTAATTCGGTATAATTATTTACTTTTTTGTCATAATGTTTGTGAATGGAGAGGCGACACTAAAACCAGCCATTCATCATTTGTATTTGTGTGTATATACAGTGTGGTTTAGAGAAAATGCTTTTATATTGTAGCTCAACATTTTTTTGTTCACCGTTTTAGGAGAAGTATTTTTTCGAACCAAACTGTACTGTAATATATCTGGAATTTTTTTGAAACAGGACCAATGTTAATAGCAGTTTATAACTGAAATTGTAATCCTGTTGTAAATAAATATTCAATAAATAATAATGAAAATTTTAATTGGGGACACCCCTGGTGATATTGGGGATACCCCTGATGTTATTCTCAGCTTCTTCTTTTTCCAAGATTCTTTTTTTAAACCAGGACCGTAGACACGAAATCGTTTCTTGGGGAGGGGGGCAAAATTGTTTTTGATGCACTCAATTTAGTGACACCTGAAATCCCACCACCTTAACCTGTCAGTAGTAACGAGACTCGACTGCAAGTAAGCCTAAGTATTGAACGAGCATTGTAAGTTTTTTGCTCGAAGCAAACTTACAACTGAACTGGATGTTCGTAGAATAAAGGAAATCAAACATAGTACAGCAGATTATAATCCTTTTAAAGCCGTCAAATTACGCTTGTCTAATTTTATAATTATGAATAACGTCACAATATAACATCTTCCCCTAAATAAGTACTTCAGGAGTGTCGTCACATCGGCTTGACTGATGTCTAAAACATAAGAATATTGGCAGCAGTAAACAGTTCAATACTATCTCCACTCACTATATTGTTTTTTCTAGAAATAAACACAGGACCTTTGTAAAGTTTGGGGTCTTGTTTTCTCGGAATTGTCCTCTTTTGGGCTCCAACTTTGTCAATTGACTCTTCCCTTCTCTCATCATCAGCTATGTCCTTCCACTCTCCCTTAAATCTAGGAAACTCCGCGGTCTGGAGAAGGGGCTTAAAATGGGAAAAAAATTGCGGGCCAATGTTTTATGCGAGGGTCTTTTAATAATAATCATTGTTCCTTTAATAGTGATGACTTGATAGTGATGACTTGATAGTGATGACTTGATAGCGATTACTTGATAGGTTGTGATGGCAAATAGCGGTGACAGTTTGTTTGCTTTCCGTTGTTGTACGAGGACTTGGTCGCCAATGCAGAGAGTACGTGTCTTTGGATGGCGTTTACAGTTTGCGTAGTCGAAGCCTTCTTACGCGGAATGATCCCATTAGATTTCTATCGTCAATATTAGTGTATATACTGGTTGGTATATGTGGTATTGTGTGTTTCAGAAAACGTCCAAACATCAATTTAGCAGGTGGTACTTTCGTCAATGCATGCGGTGTTGAACGGTATTGGCGTAGAAATTTGTAACACTCAGTCTCCAAGTCTTTGCCTTCTACATATGCCGCACGTATTGCTTTTATTAGTGGTTTGTTGAAGTTCTCAACTACTTGGCCGCTTGCTTGTGACCAAACAGGTTTAATTCTATGGTGTATGAAGCCGGTTTCTTCCATGAATGCTCGAAGTTCTTTCGATAGAAATGGCTGTCCATAGTCAGTAACGATTGCCGTCGGATTTAAAATGTGAATAGTTAAACGATTATACCTGCTCAGGATACAACCGAAGTGTCATTCTTCTTTGAATTCGCCAAAAGATTTCCCAATGTACCCTATGATGTAAAACCATGATTGGCACATTCATTCTCCTTCGTCATAATTTTTATTTATACCAATTTTTTTAATCTGAAAAGAAAGAAACCAAATAGAACAGAAGCAAGCACATGATCATCAAAAACAGAATAAATTCTTTTAGAATGTAAAATAGCAATAAATAAATAATCATATGCGTTCACTTTTCCACTATAGGATCAAGTAAGCATCATGGCTTAAATTCAAACTGGGGATTCCTAAACAACATATGTAACGCCAGTAACAATAAACAATAGAATGCACATCATGCAAAAAAACATATTGCACACTCCCTCCCCTCCCGCAGACAAAATAAAACAAACAGCAAACTACAACAACAGAAATAAACTTTAAGAACTATGATATAGATGTCATCAAAGAATAGCCATACGTAATCAATGAAGAGTAAAAAGGAACGATATTCAGTGGTCTCCCTCTTACACCCTCATAAAAAATAAAATAAAAAACAGTTAACTGCCAGTCATTTAAGGCTAAGAAAACAAAAGAAACTGCCGGTCATGCAGACAGGCGTCTCATATAACTGCCTTCAGTGGCGGATCAGTCTGTATCACCAACGGAGTTATTTGCATGCTTTTCTTTTATACTTTAATAGCCAACATTCTCCTCCACAAATTTCGACTACTCTCTAGATCCACAGCTGGCTTTTATGTTATGGATTAAATTCAGGTACGCATGCGTATAATAGCAGTACTACTATTACTATATATAATTGATTCATGATCAAAACTCTTAATCTTTGCATACTTTATTCTTAAAGTATATGTGAATTAATTTTTGTGTGGATTTAACTTTGTGGGATGATATTGTGAAGATTATTTTTTTTCATGTCAGACAAGATGTCCACCGGTAGAACTGTAAACCCGGTCCAGACTTTAATATCATCACAGTGTTTTCTCTGTATATATACGACTCGAAAAGAACAGTGAAGTGGGGGACGATTTAACCTGTGAACCCTTAACATAAGGATACTGATTGCCTTTGGTATTTTATTTACATATATGTTCGTTGATTAGGTTCTTTTGTCGGACAAATACTGTTTTTACACCGAACAATTTCAGATGTCTGGAACTAATATTCAGGTTGATTTGAAATTAGGAAAACCCATGCCAAGCAGTTGTTCGTGCATTTTATCATTCTTTAAAACAATAAGAAAAAAAAGTCAACTGACGAGCTTATAAAAAAATGAAAACATTAGACACAGCTGTGGATGTTGACGACATGGCCAAGAAACGATAGAAAGGGATGCTAAAGCGAGTATGGGGACGATGATAAAACATTATGTAGATAATTTTAGATACAAAATGTTTTCAAATTAGTAAAAGAACACCCAGGTGGTTATTAAAATTTCTTTGATGATAATAATGAGGAATATATACATAAGTATAACAGAAGTAACCACACGCAATAATGTTTTATTCAAATTATTATCCAAATTGTTAATAAATGACCTCCTCTTATGAACTGCCCATCCAAGTTGCAAAAATTAATAAGCACCTGAGTGGTTTAAAGGAAAAATAGAGTTAATAGAATTCAAAAAGTAAATAGCAATACTAATATTACTGAAAACATCCATCGTTCCCTGTATTTTTCTCTGTAAAGTGCATTAGGAAGAAAATTGTGCCCAAAAATATATTTGGTACATGTTTAGAACTGTTGTGCCACGAGTCTATGAAAGCATTGCAAATTTATGTTACCACAAAAAATGTCCGCAGTGTGAAGGTTTATCCAATTTCAAATCATGCATGGACAAAGTCTAAGTAAGCGCTGATCTTCAAGGCGTAAGGCTCTTGTTCGTAATTCATTGACTAATCTAATAAAACTTTTGGAAGAAGAATCTGATATAGCACTTTCATGGCTCAAAAATAACAAAATGATAGCATATCCTGAAAAATTTCAAGCAATTTTGATCAGTAAGGGTAAAAATTCAAAATCCGAAATAAGAGTAGGTGATAAAATGATAAGTACAGAATCAGAATCAGAATCGAACTGCTAGGTATAAAAATTGACCAAAAATTAAAATTCGACTTACATGTTAAGAATTTATGTCAAAAAAAGCCCCTCCACAAATGAATGCTCTTTTCAGATTCAAAGATATGTTACCCTTTAAAGCAAAGCTTTATTAATTCAAAGTTTTGTATACGCAAACTTCCATTACCGTCCGTTAGTCTGGCATTTTTTCGCCTGGCATTTTTCTTCTAAAAGTAACAAAAATCCATGAACATGCTTACTCAATTATCAGGAAAATCAAAAACCATGTAAGTTTTCAGACTTCCATCAGAATGAGAATTTTATGAGTTTACTACGAATAAGAAATCTATGTACGGAAGTATTCAAGTTTCTGGATGACATTAGTCCTAATGGCATTAGAGAATTAATGAGGTAATCGTATATCTCTGGATACTCCATTTCGGGCCACTGTGTAGGGTCGTTATTCCAAGCATCTGCAGAGGGAGAAGATAAGGACATTCCTTTAATTTGCATAATTGTAACTTTTTCTATATCTTTCTCTGGCTTCAGGAGGTAGATCGTTGCTAGGAGGTAGATCGTTGCTAGGAGGTAGATTGTTGCTGTTGTAAGAAGACATAATCACAAAATACAATAAATCAGTATAAATAAATCAATAAATCAGGAAATACAAGAATACAAGGACAGCACACGTCTTCTTCAAAACTTCACTGCAGTGAAACGGTTTGTTTTCACTGCAGAAGATCGCGCATGCGTACTATGGGTTCCGATTTACTCCGATTTTGCGATCAGCCCGGAAGCGAGAAATGAAAAATATTTTCTCTCTTAAGCATAATTTTAGGCCTGTAAGAAAGAAAAACAGAAATAACTTAACAATTCTTAATGTCAAAACTTCTTCATTCGGTACAAAAAGTATTCGCTCTTTAGCACCAAAAGTATGGAATGGACTGCCATATCATTTAAAATGCAATGAAAATCTACTTAATTTCAAACACGAGATAAAAAGATGGGATGGTGATTTGTGCCATTGCTTTGAGTGCAAAAACAACAGGAAAGCATAGTTGTGTGTTTGTTTGTTTTGTTTATTTTATATATATATACTGTATATAGTTCCAAAAGTGATGCTAGGTAACAAAGTGTTTATTGTATCATTCACGGGTAAACACAAAGTGTTTATTGTATCATTCACGGGTAGAATGGTTTGAGAAACTTTCAAACGTCAAATGTTCAAGGTATGATTGCCCACATGGTTGCTTATCCACATCTAAAAAAACATACGGGAAGAGCAACATGGCAGCCATTCGTAACGAAGGAGTCGAGTGGTGCCGAAATTGGTAGTTTGTAGATGGTTAAGACATATTCATACACGTATAACGTGGCTATAGAATGTTTCTGAGCGTTTCTAGTTAGTTTTTAGATGACCGTCGTTACTGCATCGTCTCCGCCAAGCCTTATTTGTGTAAACGAAAAGTCGTTTTATCGTTTCGGCAGGCTCCAAACTGCGGTAACGATGAATCATTTCCAGGCCTGATACAGATATAATGTATATATATAATGGAATAATAAAAAATAAAAAAAATTGGTTTTCATTAGTTTTTTTATAGTTTTTTATTTAAAACTGTGTATATTGTATACCGACGTTAAATAAATTTACAACAACAACAACTGTAAACCCGCCTTTACGCGGGCGGAGGAAAGGTAATGGTTTCTGTGCTATTATTGACATCATTCTGAAAACTAACCAGAACCATATGGTGTAAAACGGTAGCAGCAACACGAATAAAATAGATATAAAATAGATACAAAGAACTCATCCATCCGAGTTTTAAACTTTGTAAGGCTAAGTTACACTAACGCCATTTCATGTTTAAAAAAGATTCGTCAGTGTAAATAAGGTTAAATTAAGAAACAACAGAAACTATATTGCTAAAAACAAAAGATATATACATACATGAGTTGTAACCATGGATACATATCTTATTCTAAAATATTTATAAAAAAAATGTATAAGATCCAAAAGAGAGAGAAAAAAAACCCGAAACCAACAACAAAAAAACCCGTCTTCTTCAAATATAACAAGAAAATGCTGTGCATATTTACAAATCGCTCGGAGAAGAGAACCAAAAAGGGATTAGAATACCTAGCTGGTGTTTATTTATAAATCGGAGGCGAAGAAATAACCTGACACAACAAATCTCTATCGGATAGCTTTTGATTCTTATTAACAAGTCTTACTTTATAAGCCTAATCGAACTTACAGCATTTCCGTTTAAAGGGACACAGAAGGGAGAAATCAGCGTCCTTTTCGATTCAGCAAGTGTACGATAATTTCCTTCATACTAAACATTTAGCATTTAGCAAGATTTTAATGTATCTTCGTTGCGGAAGGGAAAAAACATAAAGAGCAAATGATGGGCATATTCCTCTGGATATTTATTTTTGTTTGGCACATGATAATGCAAAACCGCTTTAACCTTTCTGCATTGTAGGTTTTCTTTAGAAGACATCAGAGGGATCATTTTGGGATAGCCACAATCTGCATGATTTGATTCCATCAATTCGTCATTGAGGACAACAGGCTGAAACTCATTTTCAGTTTCATGAAACATTTTCTTGGCGAGATAGTAATGGGACAAAAATTGGGCAAAACAAATGTGTTCCAGAATTCTAAATTTGCCATTTTGAAAGAATTGATTTGGCCTGTCTATATAACGATCAATCATGTTTCGCTGAAATATTTCTGTGCAGTCTTCAGGCAACTCATCTATTTCCTCTTTGCTTCTACATATTCTATAACGTTTTTCAGGTAGATGGTTATTAGCAAAAATTACACCTGGAAAAGTTTTCCTAAGCCATAACTCTGGCATAATTAAGTAAATAGCTTCCTGAACAGAACATTCTCATTTTGTAGTATATACCCGAGCTATAGCTTTCATTTGCTCAAAATGGTTTTTATTAGAACTAACAGCCTCTTTTGCAACTTGTTTCATAGCCTGTGAGGTTTCATCTTCTGCTTTAGAAAAATAAGCACACATATAAGTTACGGCCTTGAAATGATTGAAAACTGGTTGAATATCAATGTTAGCCTTCCAAGCTTGCAATCCTTCACTAAAATAATTGTTTAGAAAACAGGAATCTGGTGGTCGTTTTAAATGGATTTGAAAGTCTGAGTCGCAGGAAATGCTAAGTGCATCATAGTAATCTGTTTCGGATACTTGCATCTGCTCCAAAATTTTTGAAATACATGAAATGTTTTCAATTTTTTTTTTTTTTTTTTTTTTTTTTTCAGGATCAAGAATATTTCGCTTCTTTGGGTTCAAGTATGTGTCAATATATTCTTTAACAGTTGTGAACCTCACTTAATGGCCAATCTCATTGAGTGCGAGACATTTATGGTTTTCAAACAGATCAGTATCATTGGAAAAAAGACTATTTTGCATCCCAAGAAAATACATTTATCATTATGTTATGAGGCATTTCATCAACTGCTAGAGGTCCTGTAGCTTTCAATATCTTAAACAATGTGTCACCATAATTTAAAATATAGTCTAAGTCCCATGATTTCCATTTAGATACTTTCTTAATAGCACTGAAGCATATGGCAAGAAAATAATTACCAGTGCATTGGAAGCCTGCTGTCTCACCAAATTTGGAATCGCCGGCGATTCCAAATTTTCATCAAGGCGCGCCTTGGATGAAAGGATCCTTGTGAACTACTTTTGAAAAAGTTGGACCTGTATTACTTTCGATACCATGCACAAGTAATAAAATAAAATTCAACACAGAGAAATGAAGATCAGAGTAAAACACAGTTGAACTAAGTATAACATGCCAATATTTATTATAAATATAAATATATGTATAACAAAATTATACAGTGCTGGAAGGAGTGTGTTGAGTAATGTTGATTAGCTTAGGTAATGCTGCGTATTCTTTCTGAATTAACAGTTTCATAAAAAAGAATAATAGATAAGTAGAAACGATAGAAACTCACTAAATTCCAGAAATATCCAAAAGTTCCACCAGATACACGATTAGATACACTGTAGTAGAATATACTGACCCTCTAGATAATATTGACTCCCATGGTTTACGATTATGACCAAAAGCAATAAGATTCAATAGAACATAACGAGAACAGTACCAAAAGCGCGAGTTAACTATGAGCGCCACCGATCCACTTCAATTAAATAATGATCCACAGGTGTTTTCCGAGGTAGATTCATGCATCCATGCAGTTGGTATTCTTCATTCGAGCACGTCTGAAACATATGTAGAGGGAACGGAAGTTTGGACGGGTTAGATTACAGAGGGGAGGGGGGGGTCAAAATAATCTAAGAAATTCAGCCTTAGAAAATAATGCCCCCTCAGCTGTTTCCTGCGGAGAAATGAATTTCAACTTCCCTTAACGCATCCATGGAGTTGGTATTCTTCATTCGAGCACGTCTGAAACATATGTAGAGGTAACGGATGTTTGGACGGGTTAGATTCCAGGGGGGTCAAAATAATCTAAGAAATTCAGCCTTAGAAAATAATGCCCCCTCGGCTGTTTCCTGTGGAGAAATGAATTTCAACTTCCCTTAACGCATCCATGCAGTTGGTATTCTTCATTTGAGCACGTCTGAAACATATGTAGAGGTAACGGAAGTTCGGATGGGTTAGATTGCAGGGTGGGTCAAAATAATCTAAGAAATTCAGAAATGAATTTCAACTTCCCTTAACGCATCCATGTAGTTGGCATTATTCATTAGAGGACGTCTGAAACATATCAAAATATTCTAAGAGTTTCAGCGTTAGAAAATAATGACCCCAGGTATTTTTCAGGGAGGAATAATTCTCAACTTGTCTGAACGCATCGCTACTTTTGATATTCTTTATTCGACGCCATTTTAATCATTTCTAGAGAGAACAGATACTTGAATTGATTTGGTGTTCCAATCGGAACAAATTTTTGCCAGCTTGTTAATGCTGGACCAGCGAAAGTGTTCAAATGGTTTATAAAAAAGAACAAATGATCTGGCTGGAGAATGATGAAAATATTGAACTTTGGCTTGGAAATGATGATCGAGATCTCTCCTGCAAAGACCGCCGGATTTTGATCACCCATTGGGTTGGTGAAGCTTACCGGAAAACATCTGAAGATGAGAGTTTTCTTCGTATGATGTACAGAATCCTCGATAAAAAAGGGTGTCTTATCACGGCTGACGGTAGTGAAGATGAGAAAATTAAGCCAGAAGGTATGCCGGACTTCTGTTTATATTGTCAATGTTGATGAAGAAACAGAGACTTCTCTTCCAGATGAGGTAAGAGACACTGCTGACGGCGTTCTTCCTGAATCTGACAAAGAAGTCTCTTTTCCTTCAGAATGTGAAGACGGGAACATTTTATTCTAGTGATATTTTGTAAGTTTTTAGCGTTTTTTCTCCTGTTAGATATATGTTATTTAGACAGGACAAACAAAAACGTAATTTACTGTTTTATTAACCCTCTTGTTATCTTGCTACATACTAAATTACTGAAAATTAGTCGAAGAAAATTAAGCGACCCTTAAGCAACTTTAGACCTAAGTATTGGCTGAAAGATAAGCAACTTGAGAGCTGTACAAAATCCTAAGTTACTTATAAAAAAAATCGTGTATTACTGTAAATTCAAAAGCAACATATTTGGAAAACGGCGAACTAATTTTCTGTGATCGAGTTAGTAAGCAATATTATTTTACTTGCCCACGGTCTTATAATCACACATGATGGAATGAAAAGGCATTTGCGACCGTTGTGACCTTCATTCAAGCTTCATTTCATTTCGATACTCCACTTTAGGAGTCATTGACTGACCGCAAGTGATAGAAATGGATGGAAGCCCAAGAAACGTAAAATGACAAGTCACTTAGATTTCTACATGAAGGTGGGAAGTAAAACGTTGGTCAAAGGCATTTAGGCGATTATTGAACTAGAAACATCTTTCATGTTTGCGATTCTTTAAGTAGTGATTGAGACGCCACGAAAGGCTGATGTCAGCAAAAGTGCGCATTTTCACTTTTTTGCACTGTGCACCTAATTCTTTGTTGCAATCTGTGAAGGGGAAAGGAACAAAATGGCATGGTAACATAAAATAAACAGCATAAAAATGTTTCAACGAGAGTGAACTAAAATAAAAAAGTTTTTACAACAAAATAACAACAATATGTATAACAAAATATGTAAAAATATTAAAAACTAAAGTTTCACAGCCTAGGACGACATCGGACATCGGACAGCATTGTATTTTTAGTCATTCAGTAGCACTCTTATGTTAACATGCAAAGGTACGCAGAATATTCCGTTAGCATGATTTCTTTTGATGATGTTTTTACATCAAGGTAACTGTTCAAATAAAAAAGTTTATATAACAAAATATTGTTTGAATATTTCCAGCAATCAATGGAAAGGAAATAGTAAGAAAAATCACAACCAACTTCGGCGCAGGTTAGTGTGCGGTATTCTGTGAGTAAACAAATCCCACATAAATTCAGGGTTAAGCTGATGGAGAGACTTATAAACCTCATTAAGTAGTAGCCTATTGCATATGGTGTGAATTGGGACTACGTTGAAGAGACGTAAGATTTCCTCCTGGTTTGCATTGAAAGTTAGGAGTGTTGCCCTTAAAGACCGCAATTGCACAGAATCAATCTCGCGGCTAGATCTTTTAAAGCTGGACATATAATTGGGCAGTAATTAAAACATGATAGTATATAGCCATTGCAAGCTTACCATGCCTGGCGTGTATCCAGATAATTACGAATTCGTAATAGTTTAACAGTGTCACTTAATTGAATTAATTGACTAGCAACTTTTGTAGACGATTTAGTACTACATCAAAAAATGTCATAGGCATAAATTGTGTTATCATCTGCAAAGGAATATGAATTTTTGTCTGGGCATAACTTGACAAAAATACTTGAATAAACACTAAAACCTCGAATTAATATTCCTTCTGCGTGTTTCAAAAACCAAGAAATTAAAGCTCGCCGTATATTCGAGGGGTGCTGATTCGAGTAAATGACAAGGAATGTGTTATTGTTTACATTTACACAAACTGGATTTCAAGATCATCTATAACTTTTTTTATGCAACGATAATAGATTTAGTCCTGCCTCCAATTCACATGTTCTGTTATGAACACCTCTCATGCAGCCCTTGTCCAGATGGTAATGCACTCAGGTTAAGTATTGTTTACCATCTGGAGCTTTCTCTCATTTCCGAAATCGTTTTTCTTTCCTTTTCAGACACAAGTCATAAGGTGGCAGCATCATTTCTTTAAACCCACCTCTGCATCCACCACAAACTTTAACTCGCGTTGTCCTCTTTCTGATAATACATGTCCCCTCTGGTTCGTTTTTCAACGGATAAGTATTGAATTATCACGTTGTTATAGATTTTGGGTCTTAATAGCGTATTGTTTCATTGTTTTACTGACCTTTACTTTCTTTTTGTCACCAAAATCTTCTTTTTCTCTTTTTCTTTTCAATTCCGACACCTAATAAGTGTGTACCAAATAACACTTTGATTATGATTAAGATTAATACAAATAGTTCTTTTTTACTTACCTCAATAACCTCATCCCAATCCTGGATGTACTCTATCCTTTTTTCTGGGAGCGAACTACAAATCTTTACAAATCTTTTGCATTTATATGTAAAAATTCATTCCTTCACAGTTGCGTCAATTTCTTTCAGGCTTTACTGTATATATACCAAATATATACTTCAAGGTGGTAAGAAAATTTCACTGGAAAAAAATGGATTTCACGTATTCTTAAAATTAAATTCTTGTGAAAGGAAAGAATACTTTTTGCCTCAATTCCTGTCAACATATGCATGGTAATATTTAATTTTTAAAAAATAAGAAAACTAATTATTTGTGAAATTAACAAAATTAAATTCCTGGGAAAAGTTTATTTTATCTCAATTCGCGAAATTAAATTTGCACGAAAACTGCTACTATGGATCAGACTATTGACCTGTAATGGTTCCAAAGAATGATTCATTATGACTCATTTTTGCTGGGCAAGATAATCGTTCCAGGAGTGAACTGCAACTAAGTCGAATATTTCTACGACACTTCCTTTTGACCGCGAATTTGTGAATTTTTGCCCATTAACTTTTGGGAGATTATCAAAATATGGGATATTGCAGAATTTCTTTTTATATTAATATCAATTTACGTTGTTTTTTCAGGTTAAAATGAAAACAAAATCACATTAATTCTTCCCACTAAAATTTCTAATAATACTTGTGAAAATTAGTTAGAAATTCATCACTAGTGCATTTGAGATTGTATAACATTTATATAATTTATTTTTTAGGTCCTTTGTTGGTGGCATCATCTCCTATCTGCTGCCAGAACTCCTCCTCAAAACTTGACCTTGTCAGAAATACCTGGACTTGTCCGAAGTCTCTGAACTTGTCGGCCTTATCTGAACTTGACCAGATTTTTTACTTTCAGATATTTCCAAAAAATGATTTCCATTGCTCAATTTTCCATAGCTATTTTTGTCACGTGAGAAGTATATATTCTTCAGTTGTATTCATACATTCTTCTGTTTTTACTTTGGCGCATATTTTGTTACATTGTACTAAACATTTTTTATAATAGATTGAGTTCATAATACATGATGATAAATTGTATTCAATACTCCAGTATAAGGATTTCAGGTTGAAAATCGACAGTTATAAAGGAAATCAAATTCGGAATAGAATTCGTTGTTTGGCCCAAATTTTCTTTCTAAAATGTAGTTCTTGCCGCCGCAGGAGAAAGGCTGTGAAATTTAGAAAATACACGCAGAAGGTTATCTGAAGTGTTCTAGTTTTCCTTCGTAATGTGTATTACCTTTCTGGTATGCCCAACCGCGCTGACCTTCAGGCCCCAGGACCTCTTGTTTTATAATAGAATGAGTTCATAATACATGATGATAAATTGTATTCAATACTCCAGTATAAGGATTTCAGGTTGAAAATCGACAGTTATAAAGGATATCAGATTCGGAATAGAATTCTTTGTTTGGCCCAAATTTTCTTTCTAAAATGTAGTTCTTGCCGCCGCAGGAGAAAGGCTGTGAAATTTATAAAAAACACGCGGAAGGTTATCTGAAACCTAGATTTCCTTCGTAATGTGTACTACTTTTCTGGTATGCCTAACCACGCTGATCTCCAGGCCCCAGGGCCTCTTGTTGCTTTTTTCAATCGCTATGTCAATGCTCTAACTAGAAGCCCGGTGGCTTTAACCAGTTTCCACTAGATAATGTCATTTAAAAAAGAAAGACAATGCCGCCAAATATTTATCGATGCGAGAAGAATAATCAAACAATCAAAACATTTTTATTCATCACGAGAAACCAATGGTAATTTTGAGGATATCCTTGGAATATTTTGGGGGCGGTATAATATTCCACAATCTCACAAATGAATTTGCAAAAATCAAGTTTAGGTCGACCAAGTCAAATTTTGCATACTTAGGTCGGCTATAAAAAAGTAAAAAAAAATAGAAGTGAAAAAAAACAAAAAAAAACAACAACGAAAAAATGAAGAAAAAAAGCTAAAAAATAAGAAAAAGGTGCTATTGCCATGATAGGTCACCATACTATGGTGCATACTTAGATCGACCGAACAAAATACATATGGGAATACATAACCTTCTGAGGCAAGCCAGCCAAAATGAAAACTGAAATTCCAGGACTTTCCAGGATTTTCCAGGGTATTTTTCACGATTTTCCAGGATTCATAGCATGAAGATTCCAGAATTTTCCGGGACACTTAAGCTAAATTCCAGGACTTTTACCAGGATTTTTTATAATTAAGCTGTTCAAAGTTTTTCATACTGGAAAATATCATGACCAATGCATTAAATTGTTTAGTATTAAATTACTCATATATGAGCAAATCTTTAGCAATTTAAATAAAACTAGCACTAAAACTATGCATAGCAACAAGAGACAAGTAGTATGGATTAGAGTTAAATTCACCTGATTATCGGAGAGTATGATTCAGATTCCACAACATTTTCAAATTATAAGTTTGATTCCTTTAACTCAAAGAATTACCAAGGAAAAACAAATTGTTAAAACCCGTTTCTTT
Source organism: Turritopsis rubra (assembly GCA_039566895.2). Classification (NCBI taxonomy): domain Eukaryota; kingdom Metazoa; phylum Cnidaria; class Hydrozoa; order Anthoathecata; family Oceaniidae; genus Turritopsis; species Turritopsis rubra. The sequence goes on along the minus strand of CM077627.1, from coordinate 2,215,792 downwards.
TTATCCGCGGTTCGTCTCTCTTTTCATTTGACTGTTTCAAAAATTCCAAGTTCATGAGTTTTTCAGCTTTTGTTGCCAATAAATCTGCATCTACAAATAAAGTAGTGATTTCGTTGGACAGTTTGAGTTTCTCTTCCCTTACTGCTTTGATTTTATCGGTAACGATTTTACGTATCAACGATTCGTTGCTGTTTTCCTTCTCTACTCTCTGCTTTGAAAGTTCAGATTGGTAACGAGAATGAGCTTCCTTTGCACCTTGAATCATTTTGTTTGGAATTCTAATGGTTTCAGGAGTTAGCTCTGAATACCTCATGTGGTCTACAATTGTTCGAATCGCAACCAAAGACTTAGGTTTCAGATTTTCTGATTTCTGGTAGAGCACCAGAAACATTTTGATGAATTCCCAAAGGTTTTTCATAAAGCTTCGAAGATCTTATCAAGTTGGAGAAGAACGTGTCAACTCTATCCTGCGATGGATTGAAACATGAAATGGTTGTAGGTTTTGATCAACAACCTCGAAGAACTTGATGCACTGTTTCTTTACTGATTCAGCAAACTTACCGGAAATTCTCCCAATGGAAACAAGCTTTTGAAGGATTATTACCATTCCCATGAGTTTCACAGGAATTTCTCTTTGATTGATTTCCCATATAGAGTGGGTTTAAGCATACTGCACTGCGAACGATGGCATACTTCAGTGGAGATTTTTCTATAAGGTGAGATAGAAGATGTCCCAGGAAGTCTCCTGCTTCTTTTTTGAATTCCAATTTTTTCGATGACGATGTCACTCCTTCCATAATTTTCTTCACTTCAAACCCAACATCAACATGTTCTGGCGGTTTCCTTATGATCTTATCTAATGGATCGAGCTGAATCAGGTTGTACCAGCTAGGAGTTTTCTTAATAACATTTCAAGATAATTCGGCTTAAAAAATCCCCCACCAGATCACCAATAGTATCAGCCATGAATGAAATCATTGGAGCATCTATTTGAAATCCCCACAAAAACGAATTCAGTTTACTTGCAACCATCTCAAAAAACTTTAACTTTGCCGGCAACAAAGGATCATGTATCATGCTTTTAAGCCGTGTGAAACTTTTGTTTTTACGGTCAGGTTGCTGGCTTTTATTCAGGCTGCAGAGATGTGTTACAAACTTTCGATACCCACCCAATAAAGAGGCAACTTTTGCAGCGCAATCTTCATTTTCAACCCATCTGTGATCACAAAACTTCGCTGGGTAGTCTAATGATTCAGTAATATTTTCATAAATGGCCCTTCTTGGGGGCGCATCATGTAAAAGTTGCCACATGGACTTCAAAAGTTTCTGAAGTTCCCAATCACTTCCCTTTTTGGCACCAGTTTTGAAACTACCATGGATGGCATGGAGACCACATGTGCCTAAAAATAGGAGGTTAACATTTGGACTATCCGACGCAACCTGCAAGATTTTCGATTGGTCAAGGCCCTTCACATCAGTTAAAAAAGTCTCAAGAACATCTTCTGCAGTCGATCTACCCATGAATTCTGAACCAAGATAACGAGTAGCGATTTGATTAGCATCATCATCCCAATATCGAATATTAAGATCCAGTTGACCCTTCTGTACAACATCATTCAGGGATTCATTAAATGACACTGAATAATATGGACAACAATAGTTGAGAAAGTAAATTGTCTTTGAAGTATAGTGCAAGAACAAAATGGGCAACATAGCCAGCCTTTATACGTCCACGTTGAAAGCGCTTTGCAATGTCGCTATCTGGAAACATCGAAGAAAATAATGCTCCTGAATTAGACGAAGAGTTCATTGAGTACTTGGAGCAAACGAGATTCAATACCCAACAAATTTCTGCCATAATTACAGCAGAATTTGAAAACGACTTTGAAAGGTGAACTGGAGATTCGTTTTTCTGCTGTGACTCTTTTTTGCTCGATTTTCCTGAACTTTCTTCTCTTTCTTGTAAGAAGCACTGAATATTCCCAGCAAAGTTGTTACTTGTAGATGGAGACCATTCAATTAAACGTTTGGCAGTAAGATGAGATTTCAGGGCTGGTTCTCCCATATTGTTTATTCTTATGTCTTTGCAACAATACTTGCAATAGGCTGTACTATCATCTTTCTTCTTAACCCAACTTTGATATCTTTCATCTCTAAGCCAGATGTCTTGAAATGTACACTTGTTTTTAGGCATTGTTATTACTACACTATAAAAAAAACACAATGTTAAAATGAATCTTATAAAAAGAAACAGGAAGAGTAATCTAAAGGTCGATAGCAAAACCTGGAAAGGACAGTAGTCAATCACTGATCAAAAAAATTATAATGTATGTTATTCAAATTCCAGGATTTTCCAGACAATTTCATTTTTTCCCTGAAATTCCAGGATTTTCCAGGACTCTGGCAACCCTATCCTGTGAGGTTATCCTTGTAGTAATTTGGTAATTTTTTGTCACATAACATTCTCTTTCAAGTTTATCATACATAAGAATATCAAAAACATAAGATATATCATCGGAACCATTCAACAACGCATAATTATCGGGACCGTAGATTACTTATGGAATTTATGGACGGTTATATTTGAATGTTATTAGGACCGGCCATTAACCTAAACAAACACCGTTCAATACATGTTTTCCCTTTCATAAAGTGCCGGACTTGGACCAAATTTAACGAACGAAAATCGCTATCGGGACCACATATATGCTGTTGATTTATCGGCACTGTCACTTTGCCGGGACGAAAAGTGGAATAACGGTGACATTAGCAAATAAAGAGAATAAAGAGAAAATAAAGAGAATAGGGTGTTAAACATGACCTCTTACACACTGTATTGTTAAAAAAACTTGACGTATGCACCAATAGCTGATTATAGACCCCGTAAACGCTTTGAGTCATTGAAGGGAAGTTTGCATGTTGTTGATAACAATTTAACCATTAATAGAGGTTGTTCGAAATGAGTGTTTCAAAGTAGACCCTGAAGAGTTTCATTCCATAGATGAGCAGTCATACCTTCGAACACACGTCGTTTGAAAATCCGTCAGTACAAGCCCAAAAAACCCGGAAAATGTGGTTTCAGAAAATCTTGTTCGAGGTAGGATGTCTGGTTTTATGTACGATTTCTACCTGTACGCTGGAAAAGATGAACCTGATCCCAAGCTCTCTGGTCTTCAAAAATGTGCACAAGCGGTTTCCAAGTTCTGCAAGGATTTGCATCAAACATGGGGCATAAAGATTTTTTTGATATTTGGTTTGCAACGTTAGAGCTCATGCAATTCTTGAGAAAAGAAGGACCTCTTGCTGTTGGAACTATTATATCAAACAGACTTCATAAACGCCCCTAAGTTGGAGAAACACTTGGAGCAGGAAGGTCCAGGAGCTGTTGATTATCACACTGATAACAATTCTGGTCTTATTGTTGTAAAGTGGGTTGATAATTTTGTTGGTATTGAACATTTTGTTGATATTGAACCTATGTTAACAATAGACAGATGGAGCAAAGCTTTGTTGCAATCTGTGAAGGGAAAAGAACAAATTGACATAAAATAAACAACATAAAACATGTTTCAACAAAATTGATATATATTAGTGATATATATTAGCTCTTATGTTAACATGCGAAGGTACGTTTACTTGAGCGATCGAATTTGCAAACCATGTTAAGATACCCTCATTTAAAATCATCTATACAACGAACTCGATATTTTGTGTCCAGTCAAGGTTCATTATGTGGAGAGTTCACTGCATATAAGTATCGAAAGATAAGCTTCAATCTTGCGCAGCTTATTTGCATTCTCCGCCACGTAAAGGATCGGAACGTTTTCACAAATCCAAATTCCCGTTAGAATTCAAAAAAAATTTTCAAACGTGATTATGAACAAGAAGATACCTGTTCAGACACCCGATGTAAGAATCGGCTGATTTTTAGTATCAACTAGAACGTATTCTTCACTTCTATACACGTTGTATAAAGAGAAGAGTCTCTCGAAAACGCACGGGGCGGAAAAGCGTGCGTCTGCTTCGTCATCCCAGCAGTCTACAGTTTGGTACAAATTAGTCACAGTATCTGAAAGATAAAAGGGTTTTAAGAAAAGAAAGAAAAAAATGATAACCCAGAACGAGAAATTTTGTTTATTATTCACGTAAAATCATGCCACCCATTTGACTGGAAAATAATCTTATCAGCATCCAATATACAATCTAAAATCACATTCTCTTGCCACTCGTGTTTGATGATCGGCCGACAATGTCTGTCCACGACACAGGCACGCATATCATCGATGGTTGGGTGCTGACCGACTTCATTTTCAAACACAACACGAAAAGTATCAACCGTGCCTAGGATTACATAGAAATGTGAATTTTCTTTTTCCGACTTGGCCAAAAAAAAAATGTAATGAATTCAATCAACTTACCAGTGGCATTACGTGTCAAGCACTCCCACATAACAAGAGCTAAGAGGTAGGCATCGATGCTTAGAAATGATTCTGTTTGGAAGCCAACAGCGCCTCATAAAACTTCAGGTGCCATGTACCTCTTTGTTCTCACATGAAACAAGTGACTTTGAGATGTATAGCAGTCTATTTGAAAGTAAAATGTTAGAAGAGAGGAGACAGGGAGAAGTTTTCTTGCCTTCAGAAGGCATTTTAATAATCAGCTAATAATAACTTTTGTTAATATTTATAATTTGCTATGAATTTTTAATTAAGGTAAAACCCCCAGATACTCTAAAAATACGTTTTAACATACAATTTGAAATGTAATCGAACATTTCATGATACATAAAATTGTTATCGTAATACCTGTAACCTTGATATTTCACTTCCATGACCATCAAAAAACGAACAAGCAAGTCCAAAATCGCCTATACAGTAACTACCATCAGGCTTTACCAGTATATTACGAATTTTGAAGTCACGGTGCTCAAATACCACGAAGTAATCGACCAACAGCATGGAAAATGTGAGTGAAAACCATTGTTGCTTCATCGATGAGAAACAGGTCCACACTAGTAAGTATTCAGCATGTTGGGGTTACATAATAAACACTGCTTTCTAAATTGATGAAGGTATGAAGATGAAGGCAGCCAAAATATGTTGCGAAACTTGTGTGTTTTTTTTATTTGTAAACACTAAAAAAAATAAACTCTTTTTTATTCTTTATAGAAAAAATCAAACAGTCACAATAAAGACCTATCGGACCCATTAGATGTTGCTCTCTATTATGTAAGAGAAAGAAAAGATCCCCCAGGCTTAATAAAATGTTGGTTGAATGAATTTATAGGTTTGTCCCTCTAAATGATAGCTTTTTGTTCTGTTTATGTTTTTACATGTCTATGGCTCTTTAGTAGTTGAGGTCTACATGCATAAAAGTTAATTAGATATTCTTGACTATAATCATTACACATTTCAATCTTACATTTGTTATGAAAAAGAAGATTTTGGAATTATATTATTTTTCATGCAATTTTACATTTAGGCTTTGGTGTATTTTGTTCAGTTGATTTTAAAATTTTTTATGTGAATACCACTTCTATCTGCACAAAAAGGAAGAGAGCTGGAGGGGTCCTACTCAGCATCATACGGATCATACTTGTTTTTTTTATGGAAAATACTGGTAATATGGAGTCATTTCTTTCAATATATTATTACAGAAACGTAATGCGAGTGTTTCTTTGTCTGTTTCTTTACTTTTGATGCAGCGTTGATGCAACTTTTAAAGAGCATTATGGAAAATATGTCAATCACTCGTCTAAGCATGCAAATTGTGTTATAAAGCCAATGGATATTGGTAACGAGGTTTCTTTGTGCTTATTTGCCTTGTGTGATTTGTCCAAGGGTACAGAGCTACGTTAGAATTATGGTATTACTGGCATGTCTTGGCAAAAGGTATAGACTTTTTCTGTTGATTAATTGATTGATTTTTCTGTTTTCCAAAAAATATTACTATAAACTTTTGTGTTATATAATTATACTTACACAAGAGAAATACATTTATATATATGTTTACAATACAATATATTTCAGCCTCAGTCTTTCATTAGATCATCAGATTTTTATAATTCTATGTATAGAAAGTTGCTACTGATAAGCCCTGGAAATTGTCAGATTTATTTTGTACAGAGCTAAGGGTATTCCAACGGTGATGAAATATCAAATGTTTTATTTTAACTGTTAGAAATTACGTACACATCCTAGTTAACCTCTTGTTTATCTCTAGAGTGAAAGTGAAAGCATCTGAGGTAAACTTCCCATTAAATGATAGAAGAAAAACAAAAAATGTTAACTCAACAATCTTGGATTATGGATCTTGTGAGCTTTGAAGATTTGACCAAAATAATATAGTTCATAGTTGATAGTAGCTTTTCTGTATTCCATAGGTTTTATCTGCTATGAAAGTAGATATTGAATGCACTGTTGTTAAAGATGGAGATCAGGAATTGACATACCTCAGTCTTCCATAATTATGTATAATCAAAGCTTAAATAATTTTTATTACTTCAAATACTACTGGCTTTCAATTAAAGGATCTTGAGGTTACAAAAACAACTCTGGCATGTGATTGCTGTGACTGGATAAAGCTCCAGTTAGGGTATGTAAGTCCAAATTTGAAATTGTTGGTGGCACTTAACTTTATATATTAGGTTAGGACATTTTTGTTTATTTGCACATTTTTTCCATTCATACAAGGGTCTTGAGGTTACAAAAACTATTGAGGCATGTGACGAATTGCTGTTGATTGATGAAACCCCAGTTGAAGTATGTAAGTTTAATTTTGAATTCATTAGGCTAGCACATTGCTGTTTATTTGAATTTTTCATGTAAGCCTAAATTTGAATTTGGTTGGGACCTTATTTGCTTATTTTGAATTTATTTATTGATGAATTGATGCTTGATGTAGTAGAGCTGGAGGTTTCATAGTCATTAATCTTTTATGATGATCACACTGCAGATTTATACTAAATATAAAGCTTTGAAGATGTGGTGAGTACTTCCAAGTGTATTCCTTTTTAGGATTGTAATGTCTGTAAAACAAATGGTTTGAGTGATGTATTGCTCAAAATTGATGTAGCACCATTTGAGGTACAGAGAGTTTACATTAAAAATATGAGTTAAGGACGTAGAATTTACTCCATGTTTTAGTTCGGATTTAAGGATTCTGAAGTTATTGAAGTACCTGAAAGTGGTGAATTGTCAGTACCTGATATGACCCCAATTGAGGTACATTATACATTAAAAATAATTTGTTGACAAATGTTTTATCAAAGATTTCACTTGACATTTGTTCATATTCTTCATTTATTACTCTAGGGCTTTGAAACATTCATCACAGGGACTCCAGTGTTTTCCAAAACTACATCATATTAGATTTTTCCTTTGGCTTTATTATTATAGTTTATTAATTATTTTCCTTTTATAAAATATGTATTTTTCTTTCTCAGCTGATAGCATCATTCATAAATTCAAAATCTCCATAACTGCCTTGATGATATATGCAGTTTGATTTCCTTTTTGATTTACGTTATGAAGATTACTTCTGTTACATCTGATAATTTTACATATTGAAGTAAATTACTTTTCTTAGTCCAGCCACTGTTAGATGATGTTATGGTTGCAATAGATGCATTTTGGAAAACGTACAGTCTAGAGACATTGGATAAGCTTATGGATGTTGTGTCACTACTAGTTCCACTATTACTTACAGGAAACTCAATAATTCCCGTCATTATGTCATGAATGGGAAAAGTGTATTAATAGAAGGCAAACGATTGCCTTAATTTGCATATGACTCAGGTGGTATCACAGATTTACACTTCAACCTTATTTATAACAAAACAGATAACCTGTTCCATTAAAAGCCTGAATATTATTTCAAAGTTATCATTCCAACTCTAAAGCATTGGGTATTAGTTGGTCTGACTAATTTAAAACATCTGCAAGTTAAATTTTACTTGTCTAATGGCGGAATTGAAAAAGTTGATGCATTAATAAAGAAACTTGCAAAGAGAAATAGCACATATAGAGTTTGTTTTGTTAGTCATTAAAGCTATCGATTATGTTTCATTATATATTACATTGCTGTCTTCATTCATTAGAAAAGACGAAAAAGAATGGTTCAAGACCAGCCTGTAGTAATTCCTCTAGGTATACATTAAAATGAAGAAAAGTTTCATATTTTCAAACTGTTCAATTTGGTCAAGTCCGTCCTTTCTTGTAAAATCCTGCTGAGGTAAACAGAGCCTAGAATTATGTTTTATACTGGTAAAGCCTGATGGTAGTTACTGTATAGGCGAGTGTAAGGTCTTGACAGGAAACATATCTGTATTATCAATTTTTTCCCCGATTATTTAAGAGTGTTCAGGTTACAAAAACTTATGAAACTATTGAGAGAAAAAAATACTGAGGCATGTGACAAATTGCTGATACCCAATGAAGCCCCAGTTGCAATATGTATGCCTAAATTTAAATTTGTTGCTGACAGCTAATTTTATACATTTTAACATTATTTTATATATTTCAATTTTTTTTCCATTCTTTTAAGACTGTTACGGTTACGAAAATTACGGAGGTTACGAAAAAATACCGACTGTGACATTGAGCAGAAGCTATAGGATTATGAATGATTGAAATTTCAATAATAAATGTTTTATTAATACCTTTTAGAAAGATGACTCTTACTAAAGGTAAATTTTGTTTAAAAATACCGTTACTAACTGAAAAATTTCCAATGTTCCATTTTTAAAATGGTATTGTCGTTTCACATCAGTTCCTATTATTTCTGATTTATAACAATAAGTAGTAGTATTTTCAATGCTTTAGCCTGGTCCACGAAAACATCCTACTTAAGAAGAAAATTGCTGAATTAGAGAAACAAAAAATGTCTCCTGCCTCAACCACACAAGATGAAGTCGTATTTTATAGATAATATTTGAGTAGAATATTGCAACTGTCGTAACCATTGGTACTTTTTTTACAAAAGCTTAAACTGAAAACCATGCCCATTATCGTCTTGTATTAGTGAAACTGACAATTTATCCTTCCATTTGATATAGGTACATCACTGGCCACATAAAAAGAGCTAAATATGCTGTCAACGCTTTTGGATTGAGAAAAAAGAACGCAAAAGCAGAAAACTGTAAAGATACTTTACCAGATGGGAATCCCAAGTTTAAAAACTATCACCAAATGAGAAAGTGTCGGAACATGCAAATGTCACAAGTGCATACGATTGAGAAAGGAACGCCATTATTATTACAGCTTGCTTATGACGGCTCTACCATGTCAAACATTAAGTCTTAAAGAAACGAACGAGCAACCTGATGATGTCACAGAAACTGACATTGATGGTGAAAAGCATCATCATTCTGACGATTTCTTGAAAATGCTCGACCATTTTGAAGCATATAAACTTTCGGTAGATGTTGGCAAAAGTTCCATGAAGACAGCAGTTCAGGCGAAGCAAGAATTAAGGGGCATAATGTTAGCTTTTGAAACCACTAAACCCAGTGATTTGGTTAAGAAATATAAAATATGAGATGTATTTCTGGCGGAATATGCGGAAAAAAAGAAGTGATACAAAGCCTTGACAAATAAAAGATATTTGCTCTCTCTTGTGAATTTTTATGATTTTAAATTGACAGAGGAAATCAGCCTTCCAGCAGTAACGTCGGAGGACATACCGAGAATGAATGTGAGTGTTGCACGTTGGAGCAAGTCGTACAATGATACCATTCAGATTTAACAACTCAGCCGGCAAATATCGCCGTATGCTGATTTTCAGCGACAAGATCCTAAGCCAGATCCAGTGTGATCTGGATAATGTGTTTGTTTCTTTTTATGGAAAAAGTAAGAATCCAGGGCTATATCAAAGTATGCTATGGACAGCAAGTCGGCATCTATCATTCCTTCTTTAAAAATTTAACGGTCATTTTCTCAGGAGGAGCGCGTAAAACCACGATGCTGTGAGAAGCATTTTTTCAGTATTAGTATAGTAGTTGAAATGATGACTTGACGTCTGATTTTTTGCAAGAGGATCATTGCATTGCATCCCCAGTGGAACGCGACGTTTAGGGGCAAATATCTCCAGAACCAATGAAAATAACTGACGTTTTTTGGTTTCGCGATATTGGCGATGGGGTGACGAAAAAAATTTGGGTCTAAAACTTTTTGGGGATGGGTGTGTCGTCATTAGAATCTATGATCGACGATATCTCCGTAACGGTACATCGTACACAGACGATCCCATACATTTTTTTGATCAGCTTTTGGAGCTTTACAACTTAGTGATACTTAACATTTTGGATTGTGTGATTTTATTTTCGGTCATCCCTATATTGAAAGGAAAATCGCGGGATGGGGTAACTCTTGGGGAAAAAGATCCAGTAAAATGTTTTTACCCGGGATACTAGTTATTGAAAATTGTTCTGACCTTTTCTGTTCAGGGCCAATTTCACAAACTAGGATCCATCAAGCACTTGACAAAAGTGCAATTGGAAAACGAAAATTGCAGAAATATGAAATGAAGCAAATTCAAACAAGATTAAAATATGAATGTTTAAAGTGTAGGAAGAAAAAATAACTAGTTATTCCATGACAAAATACGCACCAATAAAGTGGCGTTGTTTTATTTTATTGTTTATATTCTTTTGTTGTTTCTTGTGTCAAGTCTTGGTCGATAAGGTATTTGTTTTCTTGGATGCATCAGTGTTACAATGAAGACTTAAGATTTATGAATGCCTAAGGATTTTTTAGTTGGGCGTCCCACAGTAGGTTAGCATTCCAAATCAGAAACCACTAGGTAGTGCAAAACTAATTTACATGTACAACTTCTTTATTTCTATTTCTGTTATTTCTGTCTGGGTTAATGAGAACATTCTTACCTCGTTCTTTCAAATGAAAACACGAGACTTATAACCATTAGGTTTTGTGTTCGCAAAATGGTATGTAATAATACACTAGGTCACAAATTCAACCTAGATTTTATAGTAAGAACTGACTTAAGAACTGACTATTTTGTGTTTTTCTTACATGGTATATTTGAAAACTGTGACGATCTTGTATTTTATTTCCGGAGTTCATGCTTTAACTGTGTTGCAATAAAAACTGATACACGGTCAGTTTTTCGAAATATTTGATAACAGCGAGATTGGTCCGTAGTTTGAACAATCAACTTTGGAGCCTTTTTTAAATATAGGAATAACCTTTGCAATTAGTTGGGATGGAAAAACACCAGATTGATCAGTAATGAGAGTGGCTTGGCAAATTCAAATTTGAGAAAAGATAATAGATGACTAGGAATACTGAAAGGGCCAGATGCTTTATTGCAATTTAGTGAGGAAATGCATTAGATTATTTCATCAGTATCAGTTGGTGAGAGAAACATAGAAGCTGGATTACTGTTTTGAAGAAAGTGAGAGAAGTGCTGGGAAGTGAAAGGAATTTTAGATCGTATAGTATCCGCAATAAAGGAGAAATAATCATTGCAGGCATTGGATATAATGAGAGGGTCAGTCATATTAGAATTACGAAGATTTAGGCAGGTAGGAAAAGATGACTTTGACTTTTAGTAGACATATAGAATTGATACCTTTCTAAACCTTATGTTGAGGCTATTTCTAAAATAGTTTATAAAAAAAATCCTTTTACTCAACCTGCACAAAGTTACAATTATATTGCGATAATGCTTATATAAATTATTGAGAGTAGATTTAATCAATGAATCTTTAGCCTTTATAAATAATATTAATAATGATCTTTAGCGATCCAAGGATTTGAATCACGCTTTTTTGACGCTTAGTCAGTACCCTTATAGGTGCATACTGATCATCCAGCCCTCTACCCCGTTGAAAAACTTTTCAAAAAGAAGGTTGATATCATCACGAGACGAGAATCAATTTCAAGGGTTTGCTTCCAAACCGTATCAAGAATGTCTAGAATAAAATTTTCACGGTCAAAATTTAATGTTCAAGAGCTATATATAGGCAGAAAGAAGAAAAAACACGTAAGGGTAACGGGTAAAAAGGGGAGGGTAAGGGTATCTTTATTATACTTACCTCGTTCCAACAGATTTCAACATAGGTACTGAACTGGTACGCTTGAGCGTATTCGTCAGAAATGGATTACCAGATATGCGTTACCCTAAAAGATATACGTGAAGACCATGGGGGGGGGGGGGGTCAATATTATCTACGGGGTCAATATATTCTACTACAACACACGTGGTGAAAGGTCACTTTGATGAATGCTTAGCCTAGAACCCTAAGCTCTGTATCGAGGAACATTGAGTACTACCGGTACGGATAAATAATCAAAGTCTAATTCTTTTAGACTGGTTTTTAGTTGTTCGTACTTATATAGAGGCTATTTTTTTGTCCAGTCGACGAGCGCTTTGCATTCCAAACACCTCGCGTATACGCGATTTGAATTAACATAAAAACGAAATTAGAAGCCTGACGGCTTAAACAATTTCCTCCATAGAAGTCATTGGTCTTCCTGCATAAGTTTACGAGTAAAAAGTGTTCCATTTAAGTGCTAAACTAGGTCTAGACGTTTCATATACATTGAAGACTTTTGGTTGGCTTTTAAAATAATGACCCAAATTCTAATGTCATGAGAACCTAAAACACGGCCTTCATATCAAACGTCTTGAGCCATGTTGATTGTTTTTCTTATTTTGTACTATATGGATGGTGGAAACGAATTCATAATTGAAATAATATGCAACTTAATTAAGTATTTCGGGTCTTCAAGTTTACACTTTGGTTTTCAATCCGAAAATCCGGACTTTCCGAAAAATTAAAAAAACTGTGAGATACATAACCAGATACAGATACATACGGAAGGGTATGAGTGCCAATATTTTATTTTTCTTTAGATAGAAATGTTCTATGTGAAAAAAAACAACTTAAGCATTAATTTCTCTACATAGAAATGTTAATGTGAAGAAACAAAAATTCCTTTCACTTTTTTCCTCACTTAAAATTATGTAAAAGAAATCAATTATTTTTTATTTCGCCTCATGAATTTTTTTATGTGAAGGAATTAAAAAACTTGATTTCCTTGTGCTTGGTTGAATTTCTTCTGGCTTGACGTGATGTGTGAGTGGTAACAAATTGATGTGCATATTTGTTTTCAAACATGGCGACTATCAATCCACGCGGTAACAGCTTTTTGTTTAGAATAAGTCAGGACTTTCTGACTGTCCAACTGACCATCAGACCAGAATATGTAGCTAGCTGATTTTGGCATTATGCGATATAATACCGAAATATTTTGTAATCTAGAATATATGATGGAACGAATTGCTGCTTATTTTCATTCTGGTTACAAATATCAAGAAATAGTTTCTTTATTATTAGCAAAGGATGGAATCAGAATCAGGTTACTCTAGTTTTTTTATATAAAAATGTGATAAGGTTTTTAAATTTTAGAAGGAATTTGAATTTGATTCATACTTTGTATTATAGGTTCTTGTTCTTGCTTTTCCTTATTCTTCCTCTGCCAATGTTTATTGTACTAATTTAGTTTACGACAATTAAAAAGACATTTTGCATCCCTTGGCCTCTTCAGACAGAAGCCAAACTGTTCGTGTAGCTTTATATGTGATGTAATACAGGTAGGACAATAAAAAATACATTAGTATTATATATATATTAGCCAAATGGCTTTATTGCTTCAGTGTAATTTTTACATTTTACATAACATTTCCAGAATATACACAATCTTTTCCCAAAGGTTAAGATCAAAATGCATTGTCATAAGTCAAATCACCACATTAACTTTTTTTTATTTTCAGAGGGAAATTAATAACAGTGGCTGTTTGTTAGAATACAGGCGCATGCACCACAAACTGCAATGTGTGCACAAGATTCAAACTACACAGTAAGTGTTTCTTCTATCATTCAGCACAGTTTCAAAATATACTATTCAACTATGTTATTGTGCTTTGACTAATCAGCATATTTTATTAAATATTTTGAAGTAATATTGTGAGACAAATCCAGAAGATATTAGATCCGGAAGGAGTGGCACAAAGAGAAGCAAAACGACTGATCAGAGGAAAGTATATAGCTAAGGTAAAAGACTGCAAAACCAGTAAGATTGAATCATGAAAAGCTGGACTCAAACTAATATGTTATAAAACATACGGTGTTATAATATGGATCGTGCTGACGTAATGCAAACATATTTCTGGTCTAGAAATAGGGGTCAAATTACCTTCCAGTTCCAACAAATGGAATTGTTTTGATAATTTTCCCAAAGATTAAAGGCTGAAGTAATAAAATTATTTACTACCAATCATATTAGGGTCCAAATTATTTATGGCATCTCGATGGATATGACAAGTTAAAACCATATGGGTTTTGTATTCATGGATGCATTGACGGGTATGTGTAGCATGACTTACATACGCCTCTTTTATTTACATTGTTAGATTTTTGAATGGATACTGTTATTATAATTGATATCATTTTTCCTCGTTTAGATACTCAAGAAAATTATTGTGGTTGGAAACATCATCCACTAATAATTGCCCAAAAGTCATTGCTGGATACTACGTTCGTTGTGTTCAAATGTTAAAAGGTTTGTACTACTGTTCTATTTTAAAACAACGCTGCCGTGAAGTAAATTTATGGTACAAAAAATCCACAACAGTTGATCTAACGAATGAAGTATATGTACTCCTTAGGTACAGCCAGAGTTATTCGTGGAGATGCTGGGAATGAAAACCTAAATGTTGCTGGAATACAGAGATTTTCTCGGAATGATCATCAGGATGCCATGGCCGGAGAAAGGAGTTTTTTATTTGGAAAGTCTACTTCTAATCAGGTATAAATAAATCTTTAATTGGAATTTGTTTCATGTGATCGAGGAAAAAACAAACCCAAAACATTTTGGAGTTATAAAAAAGATTTATTTTTCTTACTTAGTTATAACTTTGTTCACTTAATTCTATTAACATTATATTTATCTATTAACATTATATTTATCTATTAACATTATATTTAGCGTATTGAAGCGTTTTGGTCTCAGCTTAGAAGGTGCTTTGGACAATGGTGGATGAACTATTTTAAGGTATAATCATAAATAACGTTTCTATTATAAATTTAAACCCAATAATAATAAATACTCAAAAAAGCCCGAGGATCTCATTTTTTTTATAATAGAATCTAATAAATTTCATTGGGTGACAGAATTGGTTTAAAAGAAAATGTATTGTTATAAAAACCAATCTGGACTACTGCTGAATCTATTCATTATTTTAATCATTATTATCGATTGTAGGATATGAAGGATGCAGGTAGCTGGGATGACACAGATCCAATTCAAAGGTAAGTAACACGCGCATATATTTAATATGCAATAAGAAGCTGAGCAGCATGAAACGGGAGAGCGAACAGGGCTATCAATAAAAATGCATATAGGAAGCTGAGTGAGGTTTTAGCATATTTAATAATTTCAGCCAAGAAACAGAATTATCCATTGATGTTTCTCACCCAAAATATTTCGATTTAGCAGATTGACGTTTCGCGGAGAAGGAACACAAGCTGGTTTTAATACGGGACGCTCTAGCTCTCATGCATATTCTGAAATGAAGAAACATATCCGTTATTATTTGCAATATTCAGTTAAAAATATCTTCACTAGTAAAAGTGTATCAAAAGTAAAATTATAAGTTTAATTCCACTCGATATTAAAATCCGTTTGTTTTTTTAGAGAATGCTTGAAGTTTTGTTACACATTTGTAATTAAGAGGGAACTTAGAGAAACCATGATGCTTCATAATTCGCATCGAATTCGGCCGTATCCCAATCAGGAATGCCCAAATGGAATACCCGATATTATTTACAATTTACCTGAAGGTGATTCTATAATTTCTATTATCTTCTAAGTTATCGTATCATAATATGCTCAAACAATTTCTTTTTGTTGTAGGCAGTACAGACCATATGATGAACGTCGCATCTCGCGACATTGATATTGCAAGACAGTACAGCGCAACTATATTTCCATTTGGTTGCAGTCAACAATTTGAAACATTAGCGCTGTTCTACATGATTCAAAACAACGTAGACTTTCCAAAAAATGCTGATGAAGCAAGGCATTTATATGATGACATTTTGTCATTCATTAGCAATATTCCATAGTATTACTCGTTTTCAATTATCATGTAATTATATATAGTAAAAAGAACGTCGTAAAAAAATTTCTCGACATATCGACATTTAAATTGAAACTCGGGTGTATTTTTCCAGTCAGTACTGGAAGTCTATGATCTTAAAAATATTATAAAAAAGCTCAAACCGCAATACCACACTTTCCAATATACATAATTCCTATCATTAATGCTTTATATTCGATCCTCTAGAATATCATTTATTAACTGGATTTAGAAAACATTCAAATACTAAAAGATAAACAAATCGAGAAGGAAAAATTCTTTACCTCGCCATTAGTTTTAACAACACCGACTTGCACTTTGTCTGCCATATTTAAAATTTGAAGATTTCTAATAAAAATCCAGTGAACTGCAAATGTTCATTGCCACATCCAGTGTATATAGAGAAAAACAAATGTTTTTGTATTTCTTCACATAGAAATTCTTAAGTGGCGAAACTTAACCCAACTAAAAAAATCTTTACATAGAATTTTTTATGTGGCGAAACTAACGAAACTAAAAATATCTTTACATAGAATTTCTACTTAAGTGGTGAAATGAAAGGGTAATGAAAGAATTTCTTTACATACCATAGTTTTTATATATTTTTTGCTTAGTTTTGGACCAGTGTTCGATTCCCATCAAATATTTTCAAAATTTTCGATAAATCTTTTTTCCCTTATTCGTGACGCCATCAAAACTTTAAGGGGAACACCCTCTAAAATGTCAAAAAAGTGAGAAGGAAGATTTTATGTTTGAAAGAAACCATAAGGTTTGCCGATATTTTTCCACATTATTTTTGGAAATTCGGAAATTCGGGGATAATTTTTATACTAACTTTTCTCAAAAGTTTGAATTTCTGAACTCCTGGAACAGATATCTCATGAAATTTCGATCCAATTTAGTTGCCATTTCGCAGAAATGTTGTTTCCACTTGCCTCCGTGGGTTGAGCGAAGAGATTTTACCACTTTTAAATTTACAAATTTCAGGAAAACCCAAATTTTATGGTCATTAAACTACGTAAATCGATTTTTTGTGCATATTTTCGTCGCTCATCCCACGCGTCGGCCTCTTATGCTTTATTTACTTTCAAAGCAACGCCATTCAAATAACGCTTCCCTTCCAGGGCAATTTCCATAGTTTTGAACTCATTAATTATTGAGATGCATAAAACATTCTTTCTCATCATATTTTGACAGAACCTTTAAATCATATCGACGGAAGCTTTAAAAAATGCAATTTTCGATACTTGAGGGTACTTCCCCATAAAGTAGCCTGGAACTGGCCCAAAGGTGACTTCACGACGTCCAGTAAAATGATTTGGAATCCTGATATTACCATAATTCAATCACAACATTCATTTAAATGTGCAGCTCATTGTGGAAAATTTTTCCTGACCAGATGTAAAAGTTCAGGTTTTTTTTAAATTCTGGGAACCTTGTTTCTTGAGGCAAAACATAACATTTTAGAGTAAAGTCATTATTCTGGCATAATATTAAAGGGAGGAAAAATTCATGGCATCTAGTTTGACTGGCCAATTGTGTTTTTTTTTTCAAGTAAGTGATGTGCATAAATAAGCATTAATTAATATGCATAAAAGTGCAAAATTATATTTTGAGTGTTAATAATTACATTCTAGTTAATACAATGATAAATTACTTTTGTAATAAAACAGAACATCAGCTGGTTCATTTTTGACTTAGTTTGAGAATGCTTTCTTTCAATTTCGCTTCAGATGCTCCAGTAATACCAAGGTCAGGCTGTTCTTCTCCATTTACGAAAAATTTGAATGTTGGCATTGCTGAAATCCCATATTTTTCAGATGTTTCAGAATTTTCATCCACATCGACTTTAACAAACATAATGGTAGAAAATTCTTCCGCAAATTTCTAAAAAAAATAAAGCAGATGATTAGAGTTTATAAGCAAGTTTATTTCCATCACTATACCAATAATATGGTGATATTATGGGGATATGAGGACATGGATATGTTGTTGTTTTTTCATGTTATGGTGATACCCTTAGACAGAAACTTTCATGCGAGAAATTTTCGCAGAATCTATTTTCACGATTCGAGCCCTTAACCTATTGGAATCGACTCAATTGAGAAAACTCAATTTTTAAGATTACCATGGAACTTCACAAGAACTCTCACAAACTAACTCAATAGAAAAATTAAATTCCATGAATTGCCTATTTTAAAACTTGTCAGAATTTCTACCTCAAATGTATTCTTTTGGCCATTTTCATAAAATTTTAATTATTTTAGGAAAATCAATTCAATATTTTGCTTCTGTTTTTTCTACAATCTATTCATTTCATGTTTAAATCATTAGAATGAAAATGAAATGAAATGAAAAAAATCTAGATACTGTATTTTTGAATTTTTTTGAGAATTTAAGTTCTTTATTTAATAAAAAAAGAAAAGAAAATGGACTCAATATGCAGTGAGAAAAATTTTAATCAAGCTTACTAAAATTTATAAAAAAATTGATGTTACAACAGCTCATAAAAACAGTTCTTTTTTATAGTCTAGGTTTATAAAATATAATTTATAAAATATAATTTATAAAAATTATAATTACTTTAGGCCCTGAAATAATTCACGTAAGAATTAAATATATATATTTTTAAATAGTGGCCAACTTTAAGTGCAGCTTATTTACAAATTTAGTTTTTTTTTTTTTGTTGTTCTCTTTTCAATGTACATTGACGTCTAAACTGTAGTCTAAATTGAATAAAGGTTACAGTATACAGCCCAAAGGAAACTTTACACGTGGCAGTGTAAGATATTAAGCTTTCAACAACAGTAAGCATCTTTAGAAGTTAATAGCTTTTTGTTTAACTGATGCAAGATTTTGTAGTAATTGTATCAAAAACATAATTACTTCATGTTACAGATAAAACTTTTCACTCATTAGCTTCTATCTGAAAATTCGCTTAAAACTGAAAATGTAGGAATAAGGTTTTACCAAGAGCTTCACCTGGTTTATCAAATGTAAACAACTATCCACTCATCTCTCACTATCTCAAAGATCCAATACCTCAAACAAAAATCTTAGTCTCAAACTCCTGCCATCTCTCTAACATCTTCCTCAGTCCCTGGATAGTTTGAGATAGTGGGGGTTGACTGTATAGTTGACTGTTTAAGTGAAGTGTAAATTTTGTGTCAAGTTTTTATATACATTTTTGCGAATTCAAAAATGTAAAAAATATATGAACAACTATGGTGCTCTTGTATATGGGTCCAAACCGCAAAAATTAGGGAAAACAAAACAAAACGAAAACGAAATTAAAACAAAACGACAAAACTGACCACAAATACAGGTCCAATCATTCTGCAGGGAGGACACCAAGTAGCCGTAAAATCGACAGCCACTAACTTATTGGTCTTGATAATTTCTGTGAATTCGTTAAGAGTTGCAACTTGCTTCACCATCTTGACAGATTAATACAGTTTCCGCTTTAGACGTGCTTCCAATCAGTTCGATATCAGTTCACTAAAGAATGTAAAGATGGCACCCCTTTTGTATTATTCAGATATTGTGCACCATCAGCAGTTATCAAAAGACAAAAACCACAATCGTGATGATGTCATCAATAATATTATTGCATCGTCATTCTCCTCCTTATCACGATGATACTTCTTTTTTTATGATTGTCAAAAAAGGATAAAGAATATTCCAGGAGGATTTTTTAAAGGTTTTTTTTGTAGTGAAACTTAGACAGTAAAATCCCGATAACTCGAACCTCAAAATAGGTTTCATCTCTTTTACTTCTAATCTTGACTCGGAAATTGTGTTTCGTATAATAAAACATATCTACTTTGTTGAATCACGTTAACTAAAATGGCGGATTCTCACGCTGAAGAGGAACCAATAAATCTGCCCTCTATATTAGTTTTAACTGTGATAGTTGGAGCATTTGGAATAGTCATATATTTACTCCTTTTCAAAAGAAAATCTGACAATGATGCACAGGAAAGTATTGGAGATTATGAGAATTTGGAAAAGAAAGATATCGTAAGAAATATAGCAAAAAAGAATCAAAATATTTCAAAAAAGAAACCTGGAAAGGAAATAAACACTAACAACAGACTGCTTCTGTCATCGTTAAAAGGACACACTGGTGTTGTTCTAGATGCCGAATTTAGCAGCAATGGGAAATACTTAGCTTCTTGCTCTGAAGGTGGGGTTTTCATTATATATAAATTAGATCGAGACAGGAAAATTATAACAAAGTGTCTGCCATATGGCTGGCAGCCTTTTCTGGCCGGCCAGTGTCCCATTCAAACATATTTGTTGTTCTTTTTAGAGAATAAAAGGGTAAGTAAGTCAACTGCCGGCCATTAAAAAGGCATGCAAACAGTCAGGGAAAACAATAGAAAGGGTATTACAATTGGTATTATTTTATACTGCATTTGAGGGATCCCTCCTCAATTGCAATGTTCCACACCATAACAATTATGTTTTAAAATATTCATTAAACATAAGCATTTACGAATATTCATGTTTTTTTCGACAAATTTAAGCCGAGCAGAGTTTCACTACACATTTTATCAATTCAATATCTTCCTTATCAAGTATAATTCTATATTTCCAACGATTTTGGGTATAAAAAAACAAATAACAGATGAAATATATATATTTTCATAATTGTTGAAAAATGCTATTTCAAATTAGAAAAAAATTATATGATAAAATTTTGACCACCATTTAAACTTTCATTGTTTCATTTTTAACTTAACAAAAATAACATGGTCTCGATTTCTGTAGAAAATCAACGAAACAGTTATTTTTTTACATCTCTGAATTTAGTTGTGACTAATGTGACCAATTTTTCCTGACTAATATATCATTACGACTATATGTCATAGTTTTCCTCCAATAAGTTAATCTTTCATTAATTTTTTTTTTAGATCGTACTATCAGATTATGGAATGTTAAAGATTTCACTCTAAAAGATCACAAGTAATTTTATATTCTGATATCATTTAATGTTGATGATCAAATTTGCAAACCTTTTTTTAGGGTGCTTGACAGCTATTCATTAAATCTTTGAAATAAATATAAAAAGTATATAATTTTTGGAAAGCTTTTTTTCTTCCTCTACATAATGGATTAAAAAATTAATATACATTATTTGGAAAATTAACTCAATTTATAAGCCTACTAATGAGTTCCTGTCACACAGCCACTAAATGTTTTTGCATTGAAAATTACTTCTTTCCGTTTTTTAAATAATTCCATTGTGTAAAATCTCATCAACCATTGTGCTTTGTTGCATTAAAACTAGTGAACAGCATCAACATTTTAAAAATGCTGTTTTTCTTTAACCTTCAATGTTTGTTGGGAGAATTGTGTGTGTGTGTGTGTTTTTTTTAGATCTCTGCAACGTTAATGTCAGAATATATATATACTAGTATCCCGTGTAAAAACATTTTACAGGTTGATTTTTTCCATTAGTTTGCCCCCCCCCCCCCCCCCCCAAATTTAGTTTAATTCAGGCTAAAGTTCCTCGCAAAGTGTTTGCGCTAAAGAAATTGTCCCAGTAAACCAATCAGGATATGTTCAGGCAGAATTATAATGTTTCATCACAAAATATGAAACTTATCAGATTTCAAGCCATCCCAGCACAACAAGCTGAAGGATATAGTGTGAACAAGATACAAGTTCACATTGAGCTTGTGGTCATAAGGCTCGTGTGATCTTATGATCTGCTAAGAAGGTTTCTGTTTGAGTTTGTTGTCCTCTTTAATTCTTCATAAATAAAAATAATGCACTTTGTAATTTTAGATACACAAGAGTTAATGTGGAATACGATCATGCAACCTCAATATCATTCAGTCCTGACTCAAGGTAAACCTTGTTTGAACGGACTCTAGATTTAATTTTATTAAATGTTATTAATGGAAATGTCAACACATTCCATATTTTTAGTAAACACCCGTATAAATTGACCAAGCTCGTTTTGAGCCTACTTAAGTGTGGATTATTTCATACATCAGAAAATAAGAGTTTATATTCTCGAAACTTCCAAAACCATCTATGTTATTTGTACTTTAACTTAAGAGAGAAGGACTACTCGTCTCTTTGAGTAAGAGAAAGTGTAAAGGACAGGAAAATATTTTCATCCCTATGATTTTGAGTATAGTGTAGTGCATAAGTGGTACTGATGATGATTATTAAAAAAAAACGTGTAAATCACATGGAAAACCACTTCATACTTGCAAGACCATCCGTCTGCTGTGAGGTTTTGATTGGTTTGTTTTGTATTTAGGGCTTTTATCATTGGATTAGCACTTGCTAAAACTGTGCGTGTTTACAAAATCCACAAAAAGAAAGATGAGGGGACATCATCAATATCAGTAACACAGGAATCAGATTTCCCGATTGAACATAAATCTGAAATAATATCTGCAGGTGTCTCTTCTAATGGGAAATTTATTATGACTGCTGACAAAGATACTCAGATCATTATATGGTCTTTAAAAGGTTCCTGAGTTTTCTTCTTTTAATGTTCTTATTGACTGTGGAAATTTTAGGGATAGTTTCATTTGGTGCACCACAATTTGTTGTGTTACACAGATAATTACGCAGATAATTTAGAAAGGTGGTGGGAGGATTCAAGAAAACAGGGGGAGTCAGACCTTTCTGTTAGCTATGTAAAACTATCTAGGTGTAGTTTGTTATGTATTAACTTTCAATACATGATAAAAAATATTTACTGTGTAATAGGTTTCCATGGTACTTTCTATAACTTAAGTATTCTCTTTGAGATTTGAAACTAGTATGTTTTAAATTTTTGAGTTTTCTGGTACTTTCAGGGGAAGTTCTTGAAAAGATTGATTCTTTGCTCGTCTACAATAGCTATGCTGATATTTCCCCTTGTGGAAAATTAGTGGCTGCTTGTGGTAAGTGATTACGGCATTTTATTGGATAAAATCTGGTCCAATAGTTTTCATTCATCTAACTTGAATGACCACCTAACAGCAACTGCATCTTCAGACGAAAAGAGTAAACAAATATTAAACTAGTCATTCCTTCCTCTTATTTTCTCCATCAGATTTTATTTATTGATAGAAACACTTGAAGAATGTGTCTGGATGATTTTATTAATTCTTTATGTTTGCCACAGTTATCGTTATTTTGTGATAGGTTTCACCTCTGATGTGAAGATGTGGCATGTTGGATTCCATAAAAATGGCGATTTCAACCAGGTAATTCTTTATTGCTATACTCAATCAAACTCTTTATAAAAGTAGTTTCTAATTAATCTATACTAGAAACTTTTTTTCATTTCTGAATAATAGAAGGCAAAATCATGAAAAAAAACCCCGAAAATTTAAATTTTTGATATTATATTAATATTTACTTTTTTGAAATAAGTTCTCATTTCCTGATAAACTTTTAATTTCTTAATTTTTAATTTATGAATTACGAAATGGATTGCTTATAAAATTTGATTGACGTAACATTCGTAAAATTCGAAGACACGGTTTATAAATATAATGCAAGAGAAACATTATGCAGTGTTTTTGAAAATGTAAATATTAACCATTGTGACACAGGACACTTTTAAATAAGTACGGGGTAATTTTACTTTTGAAGACAGATTTCCAAAAACGCAAACTTTTTTGGGAATTTAATTTAACCCAACATTTAGAACAGGATTAGAGCTTTTCAAAAATATACACTTTTATAACTTAATTGTTTTAAATTGTAAAAATATTAAGCATCAAAGATTAATTTTGAATTTTGTTACCCAAGTTCTTCTTTTCAACTTAGGTGGTGAAGAGTTTAGAACTGAAAGGTCATTCCGCAGGTGTTTTGTCGTTTTCTTTCACAGCTGATTCTAAAAGGTATTGTTTTTATGAAATCTGTTTTTTCTCTACAGCCCTTTTAAGCAGTCAAGTCTCATATTTTAAAATCCATAACAATGAAGAAGATTGTGTCACTAAATTCACACCCTGCTTTTATGATGTTACACAATGACACAATGTCAGTTTCTTCTGAAAGGATTTTAAAACGATGTCAATTCTCGCAGGATAGCTACAATCTCCAAAGACAGAAACTGGAAAGTTTGGGATGTGGACGGTAAGGAAATTCGATAATGTTGTTTTCGAAGTTTTGTTGATATAAATGGTCGATATAAATGATCTTATTAATTCTTTTTTTGATTTCAGTTGATTATCTAAAAGGACAAGAAGCATATCTCCTTCATACAGGTTCTGTACATTCAACAAACCTGGATCATACCACAACAAGAATAGCTATATCTCACGATTACTTCACGGTAGCAGTTTCTGTGGGACCGTCTATATATTTATATAACACCAATACTGAAGAACTTGGTGAAAGTTTAGAGGATGTACATCAAGGTATGGTTTTTATAAACAGAGTTCGAAACAGATGGAATCAACCAATCATCGTGAGGAATGACAAAAACAAAATCGAATTTATGGTCACATATACTCATCGGTGGGGGTGGGAGCAGTCTTAATTGAATAGTGGTCCGCTAAATGTAGAGGTGGAAATAATGTACTTAATAACTGAGCCAAAAACTGAATGATTCTCATCACGATTCTCATCACGGTTCTCACCACGATTCTCACCATGATTCTCACCATGATTCTCGCATTTGCATATAGGAAAATGTGGAGTTTTTGAAGTTTCAATTAGAAGTATTAGTTGTGATGTACATGCTTTATTGTTTCTTCCATAAAAATGTTCTCAAAAAAAAAAAAAAAAAATGTTTCATCAAGTATTATATCTTTCATAACTGCAATATCCTATCTTTCATAACTGCAATTTTAGTTAACAAGAATTTGTTGTTTGTAATAAAAACTTTAGCTTACGATTTCACTTGTTTTTAGGAGATATAACAGTCCTGTCTTGGCATTCTGAATCTAAGCAATTAATTTCTGTGGGCGGTACGGATCGCTCGATAAAGATATGGCACAATCCTGTGGGCGTAAAGGCGTTTTTACAAGATCTCCAGGAAAAGTTACCAAAAGCGAAAAATCAGTCAATGAAGGTAAATCCAATATAAATCATATTGACCACTATCCATTGAGTATATGAATCAAATGGCGCGCTGTATCTTACCTCTCTGATCGTATGTGATTGGTAGGAATTTATTTCATCCTCTTTTACGTATTTTCAGGATCGAATAGAACAGCAAATAGATGAATCAAGGTACATATTATATACGGCTAGTATTTTTAAATTGTATCAAGAAAATCCGAGTCTGTTAAATAGCGTGCCTGCGTGTCTTACGTGTCTGTGTCTGTGCGCCTTTAAGGCGGATCTACCTAGGCGGAAATGTCGCCGTAGAAAAGCCCTCTGCAATCTGATTGGTTCACAAAGTAAGAAATTTTAATAGAGCCAATCAGATTGCAGAAAATATTTCTGCTGCGACATTTTCCTCCTTGTGGAGATTCGCCTTTACGTGCACAGAATCAAATGTTTCCTAATGTTTCCTCACCTTCGGCATATTGAACTCCTCCCCTCCCTTATCTTTTCAATGAAAACACTAAAGGCTGTTATCAAAAGCAGTGGAGGAGACCGATTATCACAAATGTTGAAAAACTCACATGCAAATGATTTCAATTTTTTTTTTCAAGCTGGTTAAAACAGATTTTCTTCGATACAAAACCATGGCAACATAAAGCAACATTTTCTTCTTTCTTTTTGCTGTTTCTTTCGTTATGCAAAAGATGGCTGTTCCGAGACATTTGTAAATTCTAATTCGAAATTTCAATTACGCTCTCCTCTCTAAAACGACGAATGTATTAAAAAGTAGCGCAAAACAACTCTCACGTGAAGACACCTTAAAGTTATAGACAGGAAGCTACGATGTTAAAAAACTGGACTGGGAGGTGAATTTATAATTTTGCCTTTAAACGAACTCCAAACATGTATTGAAAGGAAAAAGTTTACCGGACACGTTAAATTTATTTGTGGCCTTTTTTAGGTCCAAATGACATTCTAAAGGGAAAAATTTAAGTTTTTCAAATTTCAATGTATTATATACCATTCGATAGCAAATTTTATGTTGATTAAACATTATACGAAGATCTAGTAAAAATAATCAATATTTAAGAAGTTCTACGTCATTGAATTTGTTCTCGTGATGTCATCAGCATATAACAGAAAAAAATGAATTTTTCACTTTTCAATGTGTTATGCACTATTCGATAGCAAATTTTATGCTGATCAAAAGTAACAAGAAGGTCTAGTAAAAATAATCAATATTTAGGAAGTTATACCTCATTGAATTTGTTCTGGTGACGTCAGCAGCATATAACAAGAACATCGCCTTCTAAATAGATTTCAAAGATATTTCAAAGTATTTTCCTGGTTGAAAGATCTTGACGTGCAAAAGGAAGAGTTAAAATAAGACTTTACAAGGTGTAATTTGTTCTAGTGACTAGAAATGAAAACAAAACAGCTCCATTTGCCTTGCCGTAGGTTCAATCCTTATATTCTGAATTTCTTCGTCATCGAGGTCGTCTTCGTCTTCAATCTCTTCATCAGATGATGAATCGTCGTCTGAAATGCAGTTTGAACAATTTATACCATTGCAAAGTCCTGCACATTTCAAGTTATCTGAGAAACAGCTACAAGCTCTGGTTTGACTTTCTACAAGAAATTTATTGTAATACTGCATCTGGAGCTGGGTCCCGTATCATCCATTGTATTTTCAAGCCATCCTGTCCAAAATCCAACCATACCCTTCATATAGAGATGGCACATCTCTTGTTAGGTGGTAATTTTTGTGGTTGCGTTGTCTTGCTAACCAACAAATTTAAGGTAACGACCTTAATCGACATTATTGCAGTTCAAACCGTAGAGTCGACAGACAAAAGCTTCAGGAAATAGTTGCGCATAAAATCTAAAGTGATCCCCCGTTGGCTTAAAAAGAAACAGAATAGTATTATTTAGCTATCTTTTTGTTGCTAGAGATGATATGTTCTTATGATATGAAATTTCACAGAAAACATTAAATAGAAGCGTTCGTAATAAACCTTGCTTGAAAAGATTAGATTTTTTTCTTAAAAGATTCTTTCTTAGTTCCTTGAATGCTTTGGATTTCACCAATCCCGTAAGCATGAAGTGCACGAAGTGCGGCGCAACAATCTTTCATATGTTGAACTGATGGGCGTGTTGGTTGCGCAGCATAAAAAATATTTTTTCAGCCGCTCCTTTTGTATGTGCATTTTACTCCCATATATCTGCATCGATGATTAACATTTAGAAGCTTAAAATTATCAACTACACTACATCAAGACGTTTACTATGCCGATCTCTCTTTCCTGAAAACTTGTTCCACTTTCATGTTCCATGTGTCTTTGATATGGTTGATATGTGGTTGTAGCATGTGTGGTCCAAGCAAACATTTTCATCACACCTGTACTAATACTTTCATAGGATGACATGTCCTTGACATGAATTACGTATTACTCCGAGTGGTAACAATGTAGAACACCTAGTAAAATCTAGAATACTCAGGAAAAGGTTTACGGGGTGTACACCGGATACACCGGATTGGTTCCAAACGGAGGGTACATATTCCGGTATACTTCACGGGTTCTGTGGGTCCGATATCGTTTGGATATACGTTATCGGTAAAAAATAAATCGGCAAAATATTTTGCCTGCAAAAAAAGTCGGTAAAAAAAACTTTTTACCAACGATTTTTTTTCTGGCTATCTGAAAACATCGATTGACTTTTTTCTTTAGTTGTATATATTTCGTTTTTTAAAAAAGAAAAGAAACACAATAAATACTGATTATCAATCTATGATAATTGGAACAGGTATGTCCTTATTGATTTCCAAATCAATTTTGCTTGGCTGACTTTTTCGATCTCCTGATCTTTCCGGTTCAAGAATAATTGCTTGATAATCGTCGTCATCCTCGTCCCCGCTATCATTGGTATCAACCGACATGGTATCGACAACCCATTTTTCGTTGGACGGAAATGCCAATGAGAGAGGGACTTCTAATCCACCAGAAGGAATCGGTGACGGCTTGTATTTCAACGACTTTAGAGTTCCAAAGACTTTCCCATTTTCTTACCAACAAGTTCCAGCCCCTTGATATTTCTATCAATCAAAAAGTACAGAAGTTCATCTCTCATAAATTCAACACGTGGTACGCAGATCGTCTTAGCGAACAGTTAAGAAAAGGTGTAGCTCCTGGTGATGTGAAAGTATCAATGAAAATGTCTGACTTGAATCCTTTGCATGCGCGTTGGATAGTTGATACCTAAAGCAACAGAAAGAATCGATTCTGAATGGATTTGACAAAGCTGGCATAACAGGCTGTCAAGTCAGCTAGTGAAGTATTCGTGAGGATTGAAAACCCTTTCGCTGAGAAACGAGTAAAAGAAATGTCAACGTAGATTTGCATAGTTTTTATTTACTGAAGAAAACAATTCTTATTTTTTTCGCGTTTTTATTCTTCTGTATTTTTTACCTCGATTTAATAGTCGAATAGATAAACTAAGGGTATTTTAAAGTTACAAAATACTGGTTTATTAAAAAAATATCGGTAGGAATAATCGTCGTTAAAAAAAATTCGTAGGAAAAAAAGATAGGCGGTGAAAAAATTTCGTCGGTAAAAGAATTCGTCATTTTTTGCCGACTTATTTTTTACCGACCAGGTAATCCCAAAAATTCCCCATTAAAATGGATTTTTCTTTCCCGTACTGTATCCATATTAGTGGAAATCCCTTATAATCTGTTCTAAAGGTATTCTATTGCTTTCAATGAAAAAGGGATAAAATTACACATGCGATTATAAGCGGGGGAAAACTAATTTCATATGTGATCGGTATCAATACTACCAAAGAAATGGTATTATTTATCAAACCATTTATCAATCAGACTTTTCATACACTTCTTGTACTCCTACAACATATCGATGTTTACTTTAAAAAAAATCTCATCAAATTCTTCCCCTTCCAGTTGATTTTAGAATACATGCAACAAAAATATAAAATCAACACCAGTGGAAACCAAGCTTTACTCCAATTAAGCGGGCGATACACGATCAAATATACGGAATAAAAACTTTTCATACACATTTTGTACTGGGGGTGAAATCGAAAATGTGTTATTTTTTTTATCTAAGATAAAAATAGAACGCATGATAAGTATAATCTCTTTTTATGTTGTTTTGCACCCCCGCTTTTTTAAATCGAACTAAAAGTGAGGTGTTAAGATGTTTGGGCCAACAAATCAACGGTAACAATAAAGGAAAGAAGCTTTTTCTTATTTGATTTTTATAAAATCTTGTGTTTATTTTATAAAAAAACCGTTTCGACCGGTTTGCGATTGGGTCAGTGCACTTATAAACGGATCAACCTGATTACAAACGCCATATGAAATGTTGAATTGGTTGTGTCAACATAATTTTGAAATGGTTGTGTCAACGCTTAAAAGCTTAAAGGCCGAATCAAAATTAGGTCAGGAAGAAGCCGAATCAAGGATTTTTCCATTGCGCATGCGCCGTTTTATTTTTTTATTAATTACTACAGACATAAATAAACATCAAGCTATTAATTGACAAACTAAACCACATTTATCAATATATTGTTCATATCGACCAAAAACGTGCACGTAGGGCCCGCTATTTAGCAGACTTCTCAATCAAGTGGAAACTCGGATAAAATGATATCGGTTTTTGATGTATGTTCTGTTTTCTATTTTTAGAAAATATTTAGCACTGTTAGAAAATTAAATGAATTTATCATATTTGTGCAGCTGGTTATTGAAGATTTTTTTTTCTCCAGAAAATATCGTTTCTTTTAATTTTATGTCTCTTCCTTGAACATATTGACTTGACAATTCTTTGAGTATGTTGACTTGACAATACTTTGAGTATATAATTTACCAATGGGCTTGTGTGCTGAATTAAGGAATATCCTTTTTTGTAAGGTAGTACTGGTCTTTTACTCTGTACATTCCAGGAACTGCAGGCCCATTTACCAGATCCGGGTCACTTTCTGAAATTTCAAAAAGGCTTTGTCATCAAATTTCCGCTTTTAAGCCCATGGCCATTTAATAAGTTTTTTTCTTAAATCGCACTATTGCCAAATGCCCTATATTCCGAATGGTCTTTACAATCGTTATTTTCATTATCCGAATGGTCTTCACTATATCGTTATTTTCATTATCCCAATGGTCTTCGCAATCGTTATTTTCATAATCCGAATGGTCTTCACTATCGTTATCTTCATAATCCGAATGGTCTTCACAATCGTTATTTTCATAATCCGAATGGTCTTCATAATCGTTATTATCATTATCCGAATGGTCTTCACAATCGTTATTTTCATTATCCCAATGGTCTTCACAATCGTTATTTTCATAATCCGAATGGTCTTCACTATCGTTATCTTCATAATCCGAATGGTCTTCACAATCGTTATTTTCATAATCCGAATGGTCTTCATAATCGTTATTATCATTATCCGAATGGTCTTTATAATCGTTATTATCATTATCCGAATGGTCTTTATAATCGTTATTTTCATATTCCGAATGGTCTTCATTATCGTTATTATCATTATCCGAATGGTCTACACTATCGTTATTTTCATTATCGCAATGCTCTTCACTACATCGTTATTTTCATTATCGCAATGCTCTTCACTACATCGTTATTTTCATTATCGCAATGGTCTTCACTATCGTTATTTTCATTATCGCAATGCTCTTCACTACATCGTTATTTTCATTATCGCAATGGTCTTCACTATCGTTATTATCATTATCCGAATGGTCTACACTATCGTTATTTTCATTATCGCAATGGTCTTCACAATCGTTATTTTCATAATCCGAATGGTCTTTATAATCGTTATTATCATTATCCGAATGGTCTACACTATCGTTATTTTCATTATCCCAATGGTCTTCACAATCGTTATTTTCATAATCCGAATGGTCTTCACTATCGTTATCTTCATAATCCGAATGGTCTTCACAATCGTTATTTTCATAATCCGAATGGTCTTCATAATCGTTATTATCATTATCCGAATGGTCTTTATAATCGTTATTATCATTATCCGAATGGTCTTCACAATCGTTATTTTCATATTCCGAATGGTCTTCATTATCGTTATTATCATTATCCGAATGGTCTACACTATCGTTATTTTCATTATCGCAATGCTCTTCACTATCGTTATTATCATTATCGCAATGGTCTTCACTATCGTTATTTTCATATTCCGAATGGTCTTCACAATCGTTATTTTCATATTCCGAATGGTCTTCACAATCGTTATTTTCATAATCCGAATGGTCTTCACAATCGTTATTATCATTATCCGAATGGTCTTTATAATCGTTATTATCATTATCCGAATGGTCTTCACAATCGTTATTTTCATATTCCGAATGGTCTTCATTATCGTTATTATCATTATCCGAATGGTCTACACTATCGTTATTTTCATTATCCCAATGGTCTTCACAATCGTTATTTTCATAATCCGAATGGTCTTCACTATCGTTATCTTCATAATCCGAATGGTCTTCACAATCGTTATTTTCATAATCCGAATGGTCTTCATAATCGTTATTATCATTATCCGAATGGTCTTTATAATCGTTATTATCATTATCCGAATGGTCTTCACAATCGTTATTTTCATATTCCGAATGGTCTTCATTATCGTTATTATCATTATCCGAATGGTCTACACTATCGTTATTTTCATTATCGCAATGCTCTTCACTACATCGTTATTTTCATTATCGCAATGGTCTTCACTATCGTTATTTTCATATTCCGAATGGTCTTCACAATCGTTATTTTCATATTCCGAATGGTCTTCACAATCGTTATTTTCATAATCCGAATGGTCTTCACAATCGTTATTATCATTATCCGAATGGTCTTTATAATCGTTATTATCATTATCCGAATGGTCTTCACAATCGTTATTTTCATATTCCGAATGGTCTTCATTATCGTTATTATCATTATCCGAATGGTCTACACTATCGTTATTTTCATTATCCCAATGGTCTTCACAATCGTTATTTTCATAATCCGAATGGTCTTTATCAATCGTTATTATCATTATCCGAATGGTCCTACACTATCGTTATTTTCATTATCCCAATGGTCTTCACAATCGTTATTTTCATAATCCGAATGGTCTTCACTATCGTTATCTTACATAATCGAATGGTCTTCACAATCGTTATTTTCATAATCCGAATGGTCTTCATAATCGTTATTATCATTATCCGAATGGTCTTTATAATCGTTATTCTCATTATCCGAATGGTCTTCACAATCGTTTATTCATTATTCCGAATGGTCTTCATTATCGTTATTATCATATCCGAATGGTCTACACTATCGTTATTTTCATTATCCGCAATGGTCTTCACTATCGTTATTCTTCATATCCGAATGGTCTTCACAATCGTTATTTTCATAATCCGAATGGTCTTCATATCGTTATTATCATTATCCGAATGGTCTACACTATCGTTATTTTCATTATCCCAATGGTCTTCACAATCGTTATTTTCATAATCCGAATGGTCTTCACTATCGTTATCTTCATAATCCGAATGGTCTTCACAATCGTTATTTTCATAATCCGAATGGTCTTCATAATCGTTATTATCATTATCCGAATGGTCTTTATAATCGTTATTATCATTATCCGAATGGTCTTCACAATCGTTATTTTCATATTCCGAATGGTCTTCATTATCGTTATTATCATTATCCGAATGGTCTACACTATCGTTATTTTCATTATCCCAATGGTCTTCACAATCGTTATTTTCATAATCCGAATGGTCTTTATAATCGTTATTATCATTATCCGAATGGTCTACACTATCGTTATTTTCATTATCGCAATGGTCTTCACTATCGTTATTTTCATATTCCGAATGGTCTTCATTATCGTTATTATCATTATCCGAATGGTCTACACTATCGTTATTTTCATTATCGCAATGCTCTTCACTACATCGTTATTTTCATTATCGCAATGGTCTTCACTATCGTTATTTTCATATTCCGAATGGTCTTCACAATCGTTATTTTCATATTCCGAATGGTCTTCACAATCGTTATTTTCATAATCCGAATGGTCTTCACAATCGTTATTATCATTATCCGAATGGTCTACACTATCGTTATTTTCATTATCGCAATGGTCTTCACAATCGTTATTTTCATAATCCGAATGGTCTTTATAATCGTTATTATCATTATCCGAATGGTCTACACTATCGTTATTTTCATTATCGCAATGGTCTTCACAATCGTTATTTTCATAATCCGAATGGTCTTTATAATCGTTATTATCATTATCCGAATGGTCTTCACAATCGTTATTTTCATATTCCGAATGGTCTTCACAATCGTTATTTTCATAATCCGAATGGTCTTTATAATCGTTATTATCATTATCCGAATGGTCTTCACAATCGTTATTTTCATATTCCGAATGGTCTTCATTATCGTTATTTTCATTATCCGAATGGTCTTCACAATCGTTATTTTCATATTCCGAATGGTCTTCATTATCGTTATTTTCATTATCCGAATGGTCTTCACAATCGTTATTTTCATATTCCGAATGGTCTTCATTATCGTTATTTTCATTATCCGAATGGTCTTCACTATCGTTATTTTCATATTCCGAATGGTCTTCACAATCGTTATTTTCATTATCCGAATGGTCTTCACTATCCTTATTTTCATAGTCGGAATGATCTTCACAATCGTTGTTTTCATTATCCGAATGGTCTTCACGATCCTTATTTTCATTATCCGAATATTCTTCACTATCCTTATTTTCATTATCCGAATGGTCTTCACGATCCTTATTTTCATAATCCGAATATTCTTCACTATCGTTATTTTCATAATTTGAATGGTCTTCACTATCGTTATTTTGATGCTCCTCGTTTTCTCTTCGTTTTCAGATTGTTTTAAATTGATTTTTGGCTAATCTTATAACTCTATCATTGCGTGTACTCCAAGAATAAGGCTCATCGTTAATTTTAACTTCTAAATTACCATCCCACTCAATATATAACTACAATGTATGAACCCATACATACAGTTTCAAATTTCGACTTGGGGAACAATTTCTGTGAGGTCCTCCACACACATGTCAAGTCTAAAGACTTAACTCATACGGGAAATGAATGTTTCAAATGTGACCAATGGCGTCATCATGACGTCACCAGTACCAAATTTAGTCTATGTGGAAATTTACTATTAAGGTCCTTTACGTGCTTTACCAAATTTCAAGACCTAGCCCTAACAAGAAATGGCTATGCTGTAAGGTATTAGAAGTTCTGGTCTAGAGTAGGAGTTAAGCCTTGAAACTTAGTATACAAGTGGAGGACTGTCACATGCACACTATAATTCAAAGTTTTGTACTGGTGACGTAATGGTGGCGTCAAAGATCTCATTTTAGACACCCATTTCTTAATGAGGTTTTAATATTGCTCGAGAGTTCCATTTATTCAGGTCTCGTGAATTCCACTTACTCTTTTCTATTTCCTGCTATACGGTTTGGTTTAGTTTAGTTTTTGTTGCATGGAATTTAGACCACGATCCACAATATGAAAAATGCTTCAGAATGTACTTTTCATGACCTTCCTCTCAGAACCGATTTATTTTCTTGATTTAAGCGTGTCTCGAGAGCTTATTCCAAATACGAAAAGTTCCTAAGCTTCCCACCTGCAGTTTTCGAGAAATTAAAGACCGAATTACGCATTAACAGAGTGATTTCGATTTTTGACTTTAGCAATGCACGATGACATAAATATTGAAACCCAAACAAAAAGATATATTAATATGCTTTACACGTATTTTGAGCCTAATTGCAAGTCAGAATCATCCTCGGATTCGTTCTGATCATCGAAGACTTCTTCGTTTTCGCTTTCTTCGTCGTGATCTGATATGCTGTTGCACCAACTGGAGCATTGACATAAATCAGAGCACACCAGTTGAGCTTTTCGACATAAACAACGTCTTGTTTCATATCCACTCGCACAATTACAACTGATTTAGTTTAAAATACTACCTGGAGCGTTTTCATTTCATTACCACTTGATTTTCAATTTACCATCTTCCATCATCAAACCATGTTGTAAAAAACTTGACATAATTAACAACGTTGAAGTGGCATATTTCCAGATGTAAGCTTGATAGTTGCACTGCAGCAGATATTGCTTTAATGCATCCATTGTTAAGGGCAGCTGCTGTTCAGTAAACTTACCCTTGACTGAATAAAATGGTTTCATTACCATAAAGATGACAGACAAATTTCATGATGTTAACATACAGATCGGGTGTGATGATGTTAACATACAGATCGGGTGTCATGATGTTAACATACAGATCGGGTGTGATGATGTTAATATACAGATCGGGTGTCATGATGTTAACATACAGATCGGGTGTGATGATGTTAACATACAGATCGGGTGTGATGATGTTAACATACAGATCGGGTGTGATGATGTTAACATACAGATCGGGTGTCATGATGTTAACATACAGATCGGGTGTGATGATGTTAACATACAGATCGGGTGTGATGATGTTAACATACAGATCGGGTGTCATGAACTCCACCAACATATTTTTGTACTGTTCTTTCTTTTGTACAACCTTCAAATCCATCGTTTTCATTTTCCATAAAAAGACCAAGCTGAAATGAATTGATACACTCATTAGATAAAATGTTTTTCCATGTTTCTTTCAAAAGACTTAGAAGAATAAATATTATTGAGAGCTTCTTCATGTAAGTAAATTGGAAATCCGTGTATAAACCTTCATAAATACCTGTTAAAGAATGGAAACCAACTACAGCATCAATGAAAGGTTTTGCCCAGTGACCAGTGACCAATCACTTTGTTAACATGTATTATCATGCACTTTTTGTTTAGAGTACCAGTCGCAAAAAAACACATCAAAACACTTTGTGAAACACAAGATCTGGGTAACGTTTTATAAGTCTACTTTATTTAACCGACAACAGGTACGGATTTGCTGCTGATGACAACCTAGAAAACTTTCGTTTGGTTTCTGACAGTCTCACTCTTCCACTTTTCTTTCCTTTTTCTGGTTGTTTCAATCTTAGTAAAATCCAAGAAGTTCATTAAAAATTTCAGGACATTTCGCAGCTTTGCAATATTCTTTGCTTCCGACTCTTCATCTGTAATCTTAAGCCATTCAGCGAAATAACCGTTTTGTAAGTTGTACGGTAAAAGGTTTTAATTCTTCAAAATTAAGGAAATGTTAAACAAGAATCTTCTGCATCCACATCCACATTTATCGAATGCAGACCGCTCGGAAGAACTCCAAAGTTTTGTTCTGTTTTTTGCTATTATAAGTAATGATGAAGCTCGATAGAAATCGAACTTCGTGTGAACGTATTTTTCTGAAATATAAAACATATATTATTCTCAAAAACTGCAGGCGGAAATCTTGGGACCTTCATTGATTTCCTAAATGATACAAACGAAAAGACACAAACGAAAAGACACAAACGAAAAGACACAAACGAAACGACACAAACGAAAAGACACAAACGAAATCACACAAACGAAAAGACACAAACGAACGATCAAATCGACGATTAAATCGACGATCCTTTTCAACGAGCGATTACGAGATCTCTCCTCCGTGGGCTGGTGTCGGTAGGGATTTCAGGGC
The DNA here is from genome assembly GCA_039566895.2 of Turritopsis rubra. Classification (NCBI taxonomy): domain Eukaryota; kingdom Metazoa; phylum Cnidaria; class Hydrozoa; order Anthoathecata; family Oceaniidae; genus Turritopsis; species Turritopsis rubra. The sequence goes on along the minus strand of CM077627.1, from coordinate 2,178,902 downwards.
TGGCATTGGTAATTTATTAACAGACCCTATTAGATAACAGTAATTGATAACTGGTAAGGCCATCCTGTTAAAATATTACTTAATAAATTATTAAACAAAATATTTTGTATTGGCGGTGACCGGTGGCGGTGGACGGTGGCGGTGGACGGTGATTTTAATCAGACTCTCTTTGCCCTTATTTCTGATTGAACTTTGGCTCCATTCGTCCTTCTGTATTAGTTAGTTCAGAGCCTCTAGTTAAGGCTTGGACATCCTCTGGCATCTTCAGTAGTGTTATAGGAAACTAAATTGTGTAGCTTGAAGTTTTAATTTTTAGATTTAAACTCAAGAAACTGATCGTTGTGAAGGGATGGTTTTAAATGAGTTTCAAGATTGTAAAGGTTGTTTCATTGTTTTTTCTTTGGTACATAGTGTTTATGAGAACATGAAATTGTCACATCTTCATTAGATTTAACGTCAATGTATTTTGTCATTCTTGCAATGATCTTCTACTGTTGTTCCTGATTGAAATTGATAAAAAAAGAACGGTTTCTAGTTGCAAAATGAGAGAAGGTCGGAACCAAGGATCAAGACTTTTATTGTAGGTGACGAGATCTTGAAAATATAGCACGTGTTCCAGACAACTGTAACAATTCTTCAAACAAAGCAGCAAATCACTTGTTAAGCCGTTTTCAACTAGACAGAATATTCAGAGCGGAGCGGCTATTGTTTTCCCCACGTGATCACTAATGGAACCATTTGATTGGCTTGCGGAATATTCCGCGGTGGAGAAGTTGAACTTGATCCGACTTTTCCGCGGACGCTTCTGGCGGAATTTATTAAAAAACAAAAGCCACCAGCCCGCAAGCGAAATATTCCGCCTAGTGGAAAACCAGCTTAAGGCTTCTACATATGAAAACACCGTTGCGCAAATAAGTCCACAATGTTGTTATATACAGCACCCACAAAGCATAGTTTTATGACACATGCGCACACGTTCCTTTACATTGCATCACGTAAAAGTCCTTTCGTACCAAAAAAATGCTGGTGGACAACCGCCTTTAAAGGTGATGTGTATTCAAGGGAGGCGTTTATGGATTTGTTTTTCTTTTTATGAGGGCGCTGAAAATAATGGGCGTTGATTCGAAGTAACACGAGTCTCGAACATGGGCCTCAGCGGTCGAAGTAACCGATAATTGTTTACATAAAAAACATTGTATATAAGTTTAAGTTTTGATAAATATATCTCAAACTAGATATTGTCAGCTCTCAAAGCAACACTAACTATCGTGGAGAAACAAGCTGCAACATAATATTGATCTTACACTTAATCAAACATCATCTTTCTATGTGAGATTATTGACTTTATTTCAACAATGGATTTCCGCTTATAAACAATGAAGTATTGCCAGAAGTATTAAAAATATCATATGAAAAATATGATGTTACGATAGGGACGAGGAAGGCTGATATGATGTTACGATAGGAACGAGGAAGACTGATGAATTAGTTTCGCTTATGATTTGATGATCTTTATCATTTTCAAATATTCCATTTGCGACTTTCTCTAAGTAAGGATGAAAGTATGGCAGAATATTGAAAAAGTCCAATTTATTGATCAGATTGGCGTTACGACTAGTTAAGTCCTCTAACATTCATCAATAACCCTCTGAAAAGAAAAACAAAAAGATGGATTTATGATTTATGAATAGTTTATTGATCAGAATCGCCGTAAAACACAAGATTAAAAAAAGGATGAACAGCATTCCAAACTATCTTGTTTATAAGATGATTCTGATATTGGATTAAAGGAATAATCATTTATCAGATGTTCTGTTTTTAACCATCCCTCTCTTTGAACATGGTTTGGTTGGAAGCCCAGTTATGATGGCCTGCTCCTTCGGCTTGGAGCAGCTTTATAAAAAACCTTGTAAGCCACCCTATTTCGAACATCAAGGAAAATTTGAAAAAGGTTCAATTTTGAGCTTACCGAACAATGTATACAGTAAAAAAATCCATAAGTAAACATTACAGGGGCGTTACATGACAGGGGCGTAACGTGATAAGGGTATAGGAACAAATTTTAAATCCTTTTTACTACTTCATTATCATCAATCACTTCTATCAGAACCATTTCTTTTTTCCTGAAGATTTTTTTTTTCTTTTTGTAGATGTTCTGTCTTCCCTAAAAATTCAAAATTCAACCCCAAAAAACCTTCTGTGAGATTCTAAATTTGGTATGTTTCAAAACCATTCTCTTGCACAAATGGTTGCACTGACAATACCGATCTCCACTGGTACCCACTGGTTCTCACAAGTAAGTAAGTAAGTAAGTAATCGTTTATTTAGTTTCTAACTCTCATACTTACAATTACAATGAAAGAAAGAATAACTAGGAGACCACTCCATATAGACAAACACTTCCTTTGTTATTGTTTTTTTATTATTTATTTTTTGAAGGGTCTCATCATATTCGAGAGTTTGTTTTCTTTTTCTGTTTGTTCTATAGCAACTTAGTTTCCATGACTTTTCATCCCTTCAACATGAAAGGTCTGGAACTGTGATTAGTGTGTTAATGTTTGTTTTATAACGCAAATTGATGCAGTGTAAAAACATTGTTGACAAATCGAGAAAAAAAAAGTTGCAGGTATAAATTTTGTAAAATCAAGCAACATTCTGTAGCACTTAAGAACTGGATGACCCTTAAAACTCTCAATGAAAAATATTGTCAACATCCGAACAAACGTTCACAAGCTATTAAAGACGTTCATATAATGTTTAAATGACATCAACATGTGTATTCTGGGTAATCACTATGACAACTGGCGGCCGACATTTTTCAACTATTTTTTATGACGAATATACTTAAGTAAAACCCCGTGACCATATCAGTTCCAATTGAATAGAACACTACATTTCTTATAGTTCAGAACCTTTTACAGGCTTTATTTTTATACTTGGCAATCATTCGTATTACTCACATTACTAAACATTCTCAGATTTTCCATTCATATGAAGCATTTCCTATCCAAATCTTTAAGATTCCGCATTGAGGACGTAATTCTTAATTCAAATCAAGAAAAACAAATGTATGAAAAAAGCTAAGAACGGAACAAAGATAATCATGAACATTTTTCATATAATCTCCTGACAATCCCTGATATGTTTTCCTCGATATTTTTAAATTACTTCCTTTACAGGACTATGGTCTGCAAGCCTCAAAAACCCGATAACTCGATAAACAATAGGCTATGAACAAAGTAACTCGTTTTGAAATATGATTTCTTGACGATCCTCCTTAAATCAAATTAAGAACAGATATTTTGAAAATTTTACTTGAAGTATGTTTTACCAAAATTTCTCATCACTATAAATTTACCATGAAAACTCTTATAGAAAAAACCTTACTAACTGAGATAACATTTAGAAGGTTTGCACCATAAACTTATAGTTTAACTATATCATTAAACACTTTTTCAGAAAATCTTTAAAGTTTTTTATGGGTCTTTATTTTATTACGTTCTAATTCTTTGATAATTCTTTGAAGCATGCGAGAATAAGACTGAACTATATGGCGCTTCATCTGTTTACATTTGCTACGTAAATTGATGTGTTGAAGATTGGGCACGAGCTAATAACACTGCACACAAAAACAAAAACAACAATTTGAAAACAAAACACGTTGTTCACCATTGATGTTTTTTTATAAGAAGCACGTTTACGCTTCAACAAGAAAGAAAGAAGAGGAAAGAGTCTGGAAGTATTTGCTGAAAATATTATCAGCTTTGTTAACTTGCAATTAAGTATTGCCATTGTGAGGAGAAACATTTGAAATTGTTCATGAAGCAAATTGGGATAAACCTCTAAATCATTAGTTACTTAGAATTCTTGGAAAATGCTGAAAGAACAATGTGGGCCGTCTCACAACATGACCGTATTGTCGATATTTTCATTCACCACATCTCTAACATTGGCTGCATTAACCATCCCAATAAATACTGTCTTCATATACTGTGTCACGAAATACATCAACGTGCCACAGACCAGACACAAACTGTTATTCTATAAACTTCTTCTGAACATCGCAGTTGCAGACTTACTGAAAGGACTCTTTGCTGATACTTTTTCGGCGTCCTTTCATGCTAAAGAAATGCTTGGGTTGCTACCAGCTACGATAGGGAATATCGATATTATTTTAGTTCATCTTTCCCTGTTTTTTACGGATGCTGTGGCATTAGTTACAATGGCAATGTTAAGCGTTGACAGGTTGGTAGCGTTACAATTCCCGATGAAATATCGTGTTGGCTTGACGAAGACAAAAGAAAACTTAATCGTATTTTCTTCATGGCCATTAGCCGGTCTTGTTGTGGCTCCATACGCCAAGCTAAATTTTATCAGAGAACTTGCTATTTTTTGTAGTGTTACTAACTCTATCGCTGTAGTTTCTCTTATTGTATTGACAGTGATGTTTCGGCTCAAATTTACTGACAAGACAAAAGCACATAAAAATTCTCTTGCATTGACAAGCAGTTCATCCAGCCAAGTGGTTATGTTTCATCAACGTCACAGCGAAACCGCGACACGTCGTGACGAAAAACATGACCTCGGAAAACAAAACAGAACAGCTTCTCAGATGGATCTGAAAGTTGACGAAATTTCAAAAAGTCAGTTAAGAGATTTTAAAGAACGAAGTGTATCCGTAAATGACATAGATAAATACATGCCTTTTAAGATTTACAATACGGAGATAAACGCCAAATGTAACCGCTCAATGTCGATGGATTCTGACCAAGTGTTCAGTTCAACGAGCACATCCTTCACCAAATCATCAAAAATACCAAAGCAATCCAAATCTCAACGAAGAGTGACAAGAACTTTTTTAATCATGTTGTGTGTTTTCATACTCACTTATCTTCCCACATGTATCACTATGATATATATGGCGCAGTCGGAGTTTAGCAATGTCATCTGTGACGTACGACATGTTTTACGCGATGTCAGTGTGTTGGCGATATTAAGTAGCTCTTTATTTCGAGCCATCACTTTTTTAGTGATGCTTCATCATTTGAATGTCATTGCAAGAGAACTTCTTCAAAATTTCAAACAAATTTTGAGAGGGAATTGATTGGAACTTTTTTGAGATTTTATTTTATTGTATATATAACCTAAATATAACATAACAATATCAACAACAAAACAAAACAATGACGACGTGTAACAATATGACGACGTGTAACAATATGACGACGTGTAACAATATGACGAGTAGATATAAGTAAACCAAAAATACATACTATGTACTTGATAGTAAAGATCAATTATTAGAGTGTGTTTACATGCTCTATCTGCGAACTATCATACACGATCATCATACACGATACCGTATTTTGTCAAGTAAACGCAATTTGTATAAACGCCCCTCTCAAATTAACGCCCTCTTCAAGATTTGCTTTCTGAACCCAATCCAAACACCCACATTTCTCTCTTGTATACAAATAAAACCAATAAAAAAAACAACCTTTACAACTTTTTATGGATTTCTAAGTAACGTTTTCATTCCTTAAAATATAATATAATACTGTTCCATCTACTTTATTAATCGCGATCTGTGCATAACACTTTTATCTTGGTAAGTGTAAATAAAAGGACTGGGAACGAAATGTTTGTATGGACTATTATAGAGTGACATTTTAGATCGTGCGTTACTGAGTTGTGCAATTCAATAGCGATTTAATAGTAATAGTAATATATTTAATAGTATTCTAAAATGAATTTGACGTAAGAGTCTTCTTTTACCAGTTTTGTTTATACAACACCCGTCCACCATTAAAGAGGTTAGAAATATTGAGAATGCAACATGTATCTAACATATTCTCTGATTTTATTTTTCGTTATCCTAAGATTATTGAGAGAGGATGAACACGGGTGGGAATGGGGTGGTATAACTCATGGGAGAAGAATGAACCTGTAAAAACGTTTTTACACGCTATACTAGTTCCTTCATATACCCAATTTTCATTTTCGTAATAAACACCGCTCTCAAGTAATCTTTTGTACTACTAATATTCCACAGCTTTTATTTTCACCACCTTTGTTGCACTGATCAGATCAGATAATATGCGGTGTGCCTCTCAGCCATTCAGATTACAGATATTTTTGAAGTCGTCTTATCTATAATTGAGGAAGATTTACTGGATGAAAATCCAAAAATTGATGCTGTGGATGTTTCTAAAGAAGAGCTTAAACATTCAAATGTACTTTCTGCTCAAACGTTTGCATCACAAAGAGAGGTTTATGCAGACACACAAATGTCAATCATATATCATATCATCAGCGAAGATCCTTAATTTTTTTAAATTTTTTTTTATGCGAGACGTACCTATCTGTATTAATAGGATGCATAAAATATCCGTTAATAATAAAAAAAATAATGATAATAAAAAATAAGACAGAAAAATCAGAAAAATCTCTCTTAAAAAAATCACCTGAAATTGTGTCAATTTTGCTTATCAATTTGTTTCTGACTATCTATTTCACTATCCTTCGTGATCATGTTTATCACTTTCCTCCTCCCGTTGGTGTTAAAGTCATTTTTTTCCTCGTGTAACACGAAAAATACCTATTCCAGAGTTTCTTCGGGATGTATTACAACCACAAATAGAGCAATTGGCTCCAGGCATCTTCTATTTTTATGCCGAAAACATTACACAGAAAAACATTTCAAAACATTTTCAAATTTTTCCGCTAACACTTGTTTCGCTACATTCTATGCGTTACATTTGGGACTGGGTTCTAGAAATACTTGAAAAGGGAGTTCGAAATAGACACAGCCAGCTAAATCGCCCTGTTTCGTTTTTTCTCCTATGACTATTAACAAATTCAATGGATGAATAAATGAACGAAAGAATTGGTGGATATTGTCCTTTGACCTTGTAACTTGACAAAACAAAAACGTGGTTTTAACACGACATTGTGGTAGTTCCTCTTTTGTTTTGACACTAAAGTCTCGAAAGTATGTACTCGTGGTATATTTTAAATTTCTCACAACAGTCTGCATAAGTTTCAACAAATTTACCCTTGTTGAAAAGAGTAGAATATGATTTCGTAAATTTTATAAATAAATGTAAAATATAAGAAGAAAAATGAAGAAGAAAAACTTAGCATTTTCTACGTCACCTATACGTCACCTATACGTCACCTATACGTGTAGCTCATTTTTAAAAGGTTATTTAAAATTAACACCATTAAGGGCCGGCGTAAAAAGGGCCAATGATGTATTCAAATTACCTAATTTTTTCTCTCCATTTATAAAACGTACAGCTTTTCTGTGAACTGCTTCGACTTTTAATAAAGATTTATAAGAAGGAAATGGAAAATAATTAAAGTTAGCGTAGATAAAGCTTTTCAGCTAAAATAGATCGTTCAAGTTAGCGTAGATAAAGTTTTTCAGCTAAAATAGATTGTTCAAGTTAGCGTAAATAAAGCTATTAAATCTTATTAAGATTTCTCCGTAAAGGGGGAGAAATCTCATTTATTTAGGCTTTCCGTCTATCGACTAACAGTTGTGCTACAACCGCTTTTCTGCGATTCCGAATCGGTTATTAGTTTTTAAATGGTGGAAGTCCGTGTTGAGAAGGTTACTATTTTCCAATAATGTTTTTTATATCCATGGTTTCGATGATGATGTGTAAAATTACGTTAAATTTTAAAAAAACTTAAAGAAAATCTAAACAAGTATTTTCTTGTATTATTTAAAGGCATACCGAACTACCCAAGGTCTCAGCGTGCTTCATGCCCATGAATTATGCGGACCAGAAAATAATATATTTTTTTTATGATGAACTTATAATAATTGGTCAGCGCCGCGAGGCAGCTGATCTTTCATTTCCCCTTGTGTCCGTCAGTAACATCGCAGTTCTTTGCGCCCGCATACAACGCCCCCAATTATGTTTTCCATTTCAAATCAGAAAGTTTGACTTCCTTTCTACCAAAACTTTTAGCACAAATCAATTTTAGAAGCAAACTGTCATGTACTTTTTGTAATGTTATAATTGCCATTGAATACCACTACGTCTCTCGTGGCTCTTCCATTCCTACTCAAACATATCAACACCCTGAATTCAAACAAATTGCATTTTGGGAATTTGCACGACTTCTCCAACTCCAGTGTGCTCACAAAAAGGAAGCAAATAGCACGTTGTTTATAATAGTTATCAGCTAGTGAAATCAAAGTTGCGTTTCATTTCACATTATTCAAGTTGTCTTTGTCATTTTGATGATCTCTGCACTGTGTGGAGCTGCCTGAAAGTCGTCATATCCTCTCGCTAGTAGGCAAGTATACATTTGGTTAGCTAGTTAGCTGTAGTTTTTCATCTTATTATTTCGTTATGTAATGGTCTTAAGCCTGCTTTTGATGCCTTTGTACCCTCATAGTGTTGAATTTTGTGTGTTGTGGTTCTGCACAAACATATATTTAGGTTCTGTCACTAAGCTAAAAATGGCAAATAGCATGCTATGAATTTTACAAATGGCAACCTGCAAAAAATTTACAGAAGATTCAAATTGTGTGAGGATACATTATCCATTTTAAAAATATGTATAACTCTAATCATACTCCTGTTTCCTTCAAAGAAAAATGTTTTGTATTATTTCCGAACAACCAAGTATATATCTAGAAAAAGCCATGACAGTATAAAAACAGTTTTTTGTGGCCCTCAGTGCACCATCTGAAAACTTTTGCTGTATATTAAAAAAGGAAATTAAAATAGTTATGTCAACTGCCATTCTTTAAAGTAAAAGAAAACAAAAGAATCCCCTAACCTTAAAGCTGTTTTGATATTGCCAAACAAGATACAAAGATTTAAGCTTTTTGATTATGATTTTCAATTTGAGAATATACCTTTAAAGAAATTAATTGCGGAAGAAATTCTGAGAAATTTGAAAATAAAAGGTGATTGCAATTAACGAGATAGAGAAATTGTATGAAAGTATACTTTACATCTTAAATACCCTCAGACATTCATTCATTGATAGAGATTTTTACTTTTTAGTTGCCAACCTTTGGTTTATCCTTATAAGGGATGGAAAAACTTGCTCAAATTAGTGAAATGCAAAAAATAAATTTGCATTTGCTACTTTTCAAGTCTTCAATTCCAAACATTTTTCTTGTAAAAACTTATTCTGCAATCAATTTTTTCCTTGAAGGTAGTAATATTGTAAGTTAAAAACTTCATAAATATCAATATTGTTTTAATACACTTGATGCAAAGTAAAAGGCGATTGGATATATAATTTTGAAAAAAGTCTATGGTAAAACAGTGCACATATATCTTTACATTAAGGGGATTAAATTTCTTGGGCCAATACAACAGATTTGTAATATCTTAAACATATTTAATTTCGTGGTATTAAATTTCGCAAAGATTTAATATCACAATTTTTTTGGAAAATTTGCATAGATAAAAATAGACTGTTGAATTATTTAGATATAAAACAAAAAAATGCAAAATCAGGCAAAAATTTCAAAAATGTAAAAATTGCAAAATTCGGAACATTGTTCACTCTGTGCTTTACTTTAGGAACATTTTCGATATCTTTGAGTGATTATTGATTGATTGAAAATGTAAATGGTCCAAGATGATGTTAAGGTATTACTATGACATAAAACAATTAATATGGCAATTTGCAAAATTTAATGCTCGCCAAAAATTTATTTTCAATAATATTTCGCAATTGCAAAATTAAATATGTTTAAGAAAATCATTTCGGTCTACTGTCAAAAATGCAATGCTCAATTATCACTTACATAAGATGGTAAAGTGCCCAAAAACTGTCATGGTTTTGTGATTACCAAAATAAAATCCAAATCGTGACAGTATGTTTAACAAAAAAAGCGGAAAAAATAAGGAAGCAGATGCTGACAAAGATATTAAAAAAGATGACGAAGTGTTAACTAAGTGTTAGCATTGTTAATTGCTTTTATCTGCTTTATAAGGTTTCTCCAGTAATTTTTGGTGTTGTATCCAGTCCTGTAGCATTAGCATGTACTACCACAAACAAATTACCTTCATTGTGGGCCATATTAGGTTTTGAAAGTGTAAATTCTCTTTTTAAATGTTGTAACCTTAATTTATTAATTTGTGAGTGTATTTTTATTTTCGTGAGCTAAAAAAGATTGTATTTTGTGAGTACTAATTTTTGTGAATAACAAGTATTTGTAGATTTTGTCGGTTTAAAATTTATAAAACTATTGCAGGTTTTACTATTATTGAATAACTCTAGTTCAGTGCAGAACAACAACACACAAAACAAATATATAAATGCAGAAACAACTGTTTTAAACAAGCAAAAAGCATATTATTTTGTTTTATATATTTACTTTCTCTATTTTTTTAAAACATGACTTTCAAGTATGTTACGTGTATTAAATTTGCTAAAATTAGTGCACTCGAAAATTAGTACACTTACGTAAGTTTGACATGCACACTGGGGCCCAAATCAGCTTGCAAGGGTAAAGGTTTTAATATCAACTTGTCCATGTCATGCGGTGTTGTACATTTTGGCCAGTATATGAGAAATCCCAAAACAACACCGTTGAATTGTTCTTAAAAGCAAATTTTAATGAAAGTATAAACTTCCCTTTTTGTCAAATTTTGATGACCAAGAAATTTGAAACAACAACATCTAATTAACCTTAGTTCCATTACATTTTCTTTTTATTAGTACATTAAATTTTCTGATGAGGCCGTGTTACCATATTGTAAGAAATTTTCGCGGAATTATTTTTTTGCCATTTTGCTCCCAAATCGCGAAATTAAATTCCGCGAAATGAACGGAAAGTTGCCCGAACGCGAAAATAAATTCCTCGAGACTCATAAAATTTAAAAAAATTCGTAAAAAATTCGTAAAAAATTCGCGGAATTTATTTTTGCAAGCGGGCAATTTTCCTTCAATTTAGTGGGATTTAATTTCGTGATTTGGGGGTTAAATCGCGAAAATAAATTCAGCGAAAATATCTTTTTCTTACAATAAGGTAGGCCATATTCAACCACAATCGCTTTTGTCTGTATACTCCGTGGTGTTTTCGAAGATTGTATCTAACGACAATTCTTTGTGCGTGAAAATGCATTGGTATTATATTAATCCGTTCTTTTTTTAGGAATCGGAAGCTACTTAGCTGAGGAAAAAGCAGATACCTCCATTGAGGGCCGCCTAATTGGTGGAAACAAAGGTTCACGGAGGTGAACGCGCAAGAAACTCCAAGCTCTCAAACTCTAAGCACTCAAACTTCAAGTTCTCAAAGTCCGAGTTTTCAAACTCCGAAAAGGCAACTGAAGCTTGTAATCGAAACTGAAATATTACTTCTAGAAAACACTTTGATAGTACTGAAAACATCAATAGAATAATTGTTATCAATAAGTGTAGTTTCCAAAGGGTAAAAGTAAATAAAGGATTACTTTCAGTTACTTCCGAATTTTTACGTTGTCTGAGATGATCTCTTTTGTAGCATATCGCGTCTCAATTGACAGTTACTGTGCTAGAACCCAAATTTCGCAGGCTCACAAGGTAATTGTAAATTATATCAGCTTAAAGGTGGTTGCTTTCGTTTTAAGTGGTATATTCATGCTATACACGCGTTTGCGTCATGATAGTCTAATCTTGATTCTCGCTGGCGATATTGAACTGAATCCCGGGCCCGCTTTTCCTGACAAATTAATTTGTGGCTCTTTTAATCAAGGTGACCAACGTTTTAAGGAATCTGCTTGGAAACAATGCACATGCAATGCGCTTTGGTCCATTTGTTACTCAGTCATGAAGAATTTGCGTTTTTGGTCTCAATGGGATTTAGACTACCCATTAACATTAGGAAATGAACTATACGAGACATTAGGCTTCTCGAGGTATCTTTCTTTTGATGATTTACCTGATCGAGTACGATTTAATGGTGCTGAGTTGCTACTCACGAAACACGAAATGATAACAGGAGAATTAAATTCCAATAGCGTTAATTTCCTCCATCTTGAAAATGGCAGAGGCACAATTTTGATTGCCGAGGGCTTTGCAACATCTCTGTTTTCTATGAATGGAAACACTTACTACATTTTCGATTCACATTCTCGCCATCCTGTCACTGGTTTACCAGATCCTAATGGTGTGTCTGTTTTAATGCAATTTTATACCTACAAGGGTACCGAGGACTACGTTAAGAATCTTTATCTAAACGCGTGTCAAACCGATAGTGTGTATTATCAAATACAGTGTTTTGATGTCTCGATTAGTAGCGCTGAATTAAAGGAGGCTCAAAAGGTCGTAAGAAACGAAAAGTCTCGTGATGGGGTGAGGAAACGTAAATTACAAGCTTCTCTGGGTGAGAATGAAACAAAGGCTAAATCACGAGCTAATTATATGCAAAATTATCGCTCAGGCATTTCTTTTGAGCGTAAATCTGAACTTAGGGAAAAGAATCGAGAATATAAGAGAAATCAACGAGCTATTCAATCAGAAGAAATAAAATTTGCATTACGACAAAAAGATCGGGTTCGTAAACAAAAGCAACGGGCAACGCTTTCTAGAGCGAAAAAAGAAGATGTCTGTGTTCGTAATGCAATAAGATGTTTCAAAAAAATAATAAAGCAAGGGCCTTTTTACATTTGTGTATGCTGCAATAGAACTTTATATAAACAATCTGTTCGGATATTTTACAAAAATGTATATGATAATGTGGATGCAGGTATTTTTACTTACCGTAAGCTTAGCTTCGACGGGAGAGAATACATCTGCCAAACATGCCGTTTAAAATTAACTAAAGGTAAAGTTCCCTATCAAGCTGTTGTTAACGATTTGCAACTTTTTGATTTGCCAAATAACTTTATTGATGTTCGCAAACTTGAAAAAGCAATTATTTCAAAAAGGTTGCTATTCAAAAAGATCACTATCATGCCTAAAGGACAGTCTCCAAAAATGAAAGGCGCTATTTGTAATGTTCCTATCAGGGCTGATGAAATCTGCAACATTTTACCACGAGGATTGGATAACAATGGAATAGTTCATGTTTCTTTGAAGAAAAAAATGTCATTAAAATCTAGCGTTCTTTTTGAAGCAGTAAGACCTGATGTTGTCAGAGAGATTTTGATGTACTTAAAACAAAATAATAGATTGTATTCTGACATTGAAATAAATCTTGATAATGTGCCTCATTCCTGGATTGGAGAAATAAATACTACATTCGATAATGAAGTTCATTTTGTAAACGAAAGTCAAATTCCCCATGTCAAACAAGGTGATGAAGAAGAAGAAGAAGAAGAAGCGAATCCGTTAGATCAATTTCGATTGACTGCATCTGAAACTGCTTACGTGCCTGAAATTGCTTACGAAGTCATCGATGATGCAACAGTAACTATTGCACCAGGAGAAAATAAGCAACCTTTGTCTATAATATGTGATGAAGATTGTGAGTTACTTGCACACCCATGGTTGTTTCCGACCGGGAAATTTGGATATAGACATGAAAGAAAAGAAAAGTTAAGTCCCTGTAAATATTTCAATCAAAGATTATTAAATTATAAACAAAAATTTGCTTCGGACTCTGATTATATATTTTTTGCGCAGTCTCTGACTCAACATTTGAATTTGAATAGATGTATCAACATTGCCATGAAAAAAATAAGATCTGACGGATTAACAGCTGGCGAAATTTCACAAAATTTCAAACAAAAAATTGGAGAACTAATAGCTAATGACGAAGCATTCAATTTCATGAACACTTTAAAAGGAACTCCTGCGTATTGGAAACGGTTTCTTTTTGAAGTACTAGCCATGTTTAAACAACTGGGATTACCAACTTATTTCATGACCCTTTCTTGTGCAGATCTTAGGTGGAATGAGTTAGTTGAAATTATAGGGAAATTAAACGGTATGAATTTAACAACAGAAGACATTGGAAATTTGAATTATTTTGAAAGAACTAAGATTCTTAACAGTAACCCAGTTCTTTTGGCCAGACATTTTCAATTCAGAGTTGAAAATTTTTTCAAGTATATAGTTTTAAAAGGACCTTTCGGTAAAGTTATTCATTATGCTATTCGGGTAGAATTTCAAGTGCGAGGAAGTCCCCATGTTCATTGTTTACTGTGGGTTGAAAATGCTCTTGTTTTATGTGAGCAAAATAAAGACGAATATGTTGCTTTCGTAGATAGTGCAATCAAATGCCAACTGCCTGAACAACATGATAATGATCACTTGTTTGATTTGGTAAAAACTTACCAAACACATAGTCATTCCAGGTCTTGCCGAAAATATAAAAATGTTGATTGCAGATATTCTTTCGGCAAATTTTTTACAGAAGAAACAAGACTTGCACGGCCAATTTCTGAAAACTTGACTCAGGAAGAGAAAGTTAGAATGTTGCAAATACGAAAAGAACTTTTAGGTAAAGTCCAAAAATATATTAATGAAAATTTGAATCCAAAGCATCGTAACATCCACGACCATGCAAAGGATAACTACGACCCACCTAAATCGATTGATGAAATATTAGCCGTATTAAACATTGAAAAAGCAGATTATTACCGTTCACTTGAAGTGGCACCTGATAATAGTTATCAAATCCATTTCAAACGATCTCCTGATTCTTGTTTCATAAATAATTATTTTGAAGATGGTTTACTTGCATGGGAAGCAAACATTGACATTCAACCTGTATTAGATTATTACAAGGCCGTAGCGTATATGTGTGCATATCTCTCAAAATCTGAAGATGAATCTACGGAAGCCATGAAACAAGCAGCTAAAGAAGCATATCAGACAGGACAAACTGCTTATGAGAAAATGAAATCTGTATCTAAGGCTTACAGAACTCACAGAGAAATGTCAATTCAAGAAGCAGTTTCAATTGTTTTGCCAGAAATTTGGTTACGTAAGACATGTCCTGCAGTCACTTTTGCAAACAGTAACCTTCCTGAAAATCGGTATCGTGTTTGTCGAAGCGAAGAAGAAATAGCTAATATGCCTGATGATGAAACTAATATCTTCAAAAGAAATATGTTAGACCGCTATATAGATAGACCAGATTCCTCTTTTAAAAAGGGAAAATACGCAGTTATGGGGGATCTCTGTTACGCCGAATTTTTATCCAATTATATCTTGGATGCAAAAGTAACATATGAAGACGAAAACGACTGCCAGCCAGACCTTCTTGAAGATTTATTGGTAGATGGAGAAAACTCACGATTGCCAGCATCTGTTCCACTGATGTCATCACAAGAACGTGTTAAATTAAGGAAAACCAAATATGTATTAAGATTCCATGTACCTAACAAAATAACGAAACCAGAAGCCTATGCCCATCATATGTTGTTCATGTTTTATCCTTTCCGAAATGAAACTGAATTAAATGCTACGCTTTCTGGAACATATACAGAGAAAATGTTAGATCAAAAAGTTTTAGATGTTATCAACGCTAATAAATCAATCTGTGAACCTTTCGGGGAAATAGTCGATAATGCTTTTGTTCATTTCAACGAAAGCAATGCGAACGGATTAGATGCAGCTGGTGAACAAGAAAACGACTCTGTAAGAGATGAGCTAGAAGAAAATGCAACTGATGATATTGATGAGCAAAATTATTGTGGAGCACCAGCTCATACACCATTAACAGTTTCTGATGATGAATTAAACGAAAGAATCCGTTCTTTAAACAAGAAACAGAGAAATATTTTTGATTTCATAAACAAATGGGCAAGACAGACAATGCAGTCTTTACGAATCGAGGGAGCACCAACCCCGGATCCATTTCAAATGTTTATTACAGGAAGTGCTGGTTGTGGAAAATCGCATTTACTAACAACAATAAGAATATACCTACAAAAAGCTCTGTCTTACGGTTCGGGTGGTTTTAGCCAAGAAAGAATGTTAATGTTAGCACCAACAGGAGTAGCAGCAGTTAAAATTGATGGATCAACTATCCATTCAGCTTTAGGGATTCTACCCGATTGAACCAGTGGTAAATGCGTGTCTAAGTTAAGTGACAAAAGAAGAAGCATGTTCAGGCAAAAGTATTCTGAACTGAAAGTGATAATTATTGATGAAATATCAATGGTATCAAATAAACTACTACTGTACATTCATCAAAGAATATGTGAGATATTCGGTTGCACTGAAGATCTGCCGTTCGCTGGAATATCAGTAATTGCTTGCGGTGACTTTTATCAATTACCACCAATTCAACAAAAACTTGTGTACGCAGAATATACTGATTATATGTTAAATATTTTTCCTTGTTGGCGATACTTTAAGATTGCTGAACTGACTGAAGTCATGAGACAAAGAGGTGATCAAACATTCATTGATCTATTAAACAACATTAGAATAGGTTTGCTTACAGACAAAGACAAGGAAATTTTACAATCTAGGAAAATTCAGACAGAGGATTCTAACTATCCAACGGACGCAATTCATATATGGACTGAGAATGCTTTAGTTAACGAACATAACCAGAGAAAATTACGAGAACTTCCAGGTATTGAGTATGAAATCGAAGCCATCGATAAGTTACCTGAGCATATCACAGCAAACGTTCTAGAAAAAGTCAATCAACGAAATCAAATGGATACTGCTGGGTTGGCTCGCAAATTTTCAATCAAAATTAATGCAAAAGTGATGTTAACATGTAATCTTGATGTGGAAGATAAACTATGTAATGGTCAGATAGGAAAGGTTTACCATCTGAAGTTCGATCAAGGAGGAAACAACATCGTTACAATATATCTTAAAATGGAAGAAGAAGATATAGGCATGAAAGCAAAAAATGGTGATTCTTATGAAAGAGTTCACAATTTAGTCCCAATAAACAGAGTGGAAAAGGAGATAAAAATAAAGAAGAACAGTTTATCCTCACCGGTAATAAAAAGGCTCCAATTTCCATTAGTTCTTTCATGGGCTTGTACAGTACATAAAGTTCAAGGTAAAACATTTCCCAAAATAGTATTCAGTCTGGATATGCTTCGACAACGACGATTCAATTCTGGTCAAGCTTATGTTGCCTTAAGTCGAGTAACATCCTTAGCCGGATTGTATATATTAGGAGATATTAATGAAAAGCATGTTACCACTGATCAAAGAGCGACTGCAGAGTACGAATTTATGAGAAGAAACCTATCTTTAGATTATACTATTACAGAAAATCTATCAGAAAACATCCTATCTATTTCATTACTCAATGTTCGTTCGCTTTCAAAACACGCTATTGACATTAAGCAAGATAATGGACTTATGAAAAGTAACATGCTTTGTCTCACCGAAACCCAATTAACCTCTGCCATGGACACAACACAAATATCAGACTCGTTAACCCCCTTTTCACTATCATTCAACAATACTAGTTATGACAAATTTTCAAACATCGCATTAGCTTATGATGAAAGTGTCACGTTAATCAATAGCATTTTCATTCCAGGAGCTTCTCTTTACACATTGCGTAAACCTTGTTTTTCCTCTAACCAACTGAATATAATCCTTTTATATCGAAAAAATAATTTACGCTTAGTAGACTTTTTATATCTTATCCGACATTTACGTTGCCAGGTTGACATGGTTCATATAATATTAGGAGATTTCAACCTTAATGCTCTGCAAGGAGATAACACAGTGGTGCATGGTTATTTGAATAATGACTATATATTATTGAATAACACTGCAACTCATATTTCTGGATCACTACTTGATCATGTCTATGTCCAGAAAGAATTTGCTCAATCTACTGATGTCGATGTTTCGACGCATTTTGTTTACTATTCAGATCATGACGCAGTAAATGTGACGATAAATCAAAAAGAAAATGCATAGATACATGATATTCATTTACCCGGTAATTAATCATTACTAAAAACCCTCTAAAAGGATATTAATCATTATCAACCATATAGACGCATCAAAACAAGGTGGGGTTGGATAGTTTGGCGAAATATATAAATGTGAAACTCGGGAAATGTGTATTAGCACCAACTGGGATCCAATAAAATGAAAGTAATATTCTTGTCGTTTGTTCTCTTGATCATATATCAGGCAGGGTTTGTAGTCATGATATAGTCGATGTATTTTTATTGTATTGGGAATTAACGATAACAAAAAGGAGCACTCCTATGATAATACCTGTAAGTTACTTCCAAGTAATCAAGAAAATCAGACAAATTAGGTTGACGCTTATGTTGTTCGAGTTGTTCCTCCCTCCTCCGGCAAGAGCCTGATGGACAAGACAACCTCGTTAGCCAAACGCATTGGGGCGAATGGGAGTCTGGGCTAAAGGGACTACATAATGGTAGAAGAAAGTCAATTTTCCCACATGTTTCTACATTGCTGTGGTATCGAAAGTATTGACACGAGGTAACGTCTTTTTTACTGCCTAAAGCCTTCTCTGCTTGGCACAAACTTTCTTCAATCACTTCATTAGTTTTTTAAACAGGTATTTTCTGCTTCTATGCTATATATAAAGAGGCTGTAAGTGTTGTTAGCAGTGAGCCTTTTTGTACTAACTAAAAAAATCGCCCATCCTAATATTACTGTGGGTCAGGAATGTATTATCTACATATTCATAAACAACATTTGCCAACCATGTAAGTTGCCAATTGAGGTTAAAATCAGAAGTTGATTTAAGGATCTGAACTCTTCTTTACACGTTTTTTTTTTATAAGAAAAATTTTTTTAAGAAAATGATAAGAAAATGAGCCTCAAAATCCTCAAAAACTTAAGAAAATTGTAAGAAAATCTCCAGCCTCAAAATTTCAAAATCATTGATTTTTCTAAAAGCACCTAAATTATTTTTTTTTTATAATAATATTATAATTAACATCTGCCAAGTTTGATAATAAAATGAAAAAATAACACTATAATTTCTCAAGTAAGTTTAGTATATGAATGGAAAAATTTAGAAAATAATTAAGAAAATCGCAGCCTCAATATAGTCATTTTCTTAAGAAAATTGAGCCTCAGGTCAAAAAATGGTTTTCATATATAAAAAAACGTGTACTTTCGTTTCAACTTCAGGTAGAGTTTCAACTATAGCCAAATCTAGAATAGTATTAGAAATATGTCATCATTTTTTTCCAATTCTTTTGTGATGCTTCAGCCATAACCCTGAATCCCTTATTTTCATAGATGTCGAAACGAAGAAGTACAGACCTCTTGTGCTATGTTGAGAGTGTTTCTCCACAGAAAGCTAACAAATGTTTCAATGTTAGACTGCAGACTTCCGCAGGGGAAACATCACGAGCTATCTGTTTTGATAAGGAGAAGTATCAACCATTCAAAGACAAAGCTGTGTCTGGTGAACCCCTTAAAATAAAGAATGCTGTTGTGCAGACACCTAATAAAAATGGAAACTTTGCTTCAGTTGTCATCAATAAGCGAACATCTTTCCACTACAAGTATCCTTTTCAAAAAAGGAAGAAAACTATGTATATGTTAAATGTGCCGATGTTCAAACACTTGGTCAACTTGTTTGTATAAAAGCACATATCAATATTGATCACGCTAAAGTAAATATCATAACATCTGGTGTTCGTGAAAGTACGGTGATGAATGGGGCCATATTGTCTGATGAAAGTGGCAACATAAGGCTTTCATTATGGGAAGAATGGGTTCCATTCATTAAGCAACAAGTGTCCCAAGGAAACAGTCATTTTGAATTCAAGAATCTTTTTGTCAAGGAATTCAATGGTGACGTAGAATTGTCAACAACTGCAGATACTACACTCAATCCTGTTGATGCTTTTCAAGTGAAGCCATTGGAACTTCAAGAGGAGGCTTATCATGTAAAAGAATTTGATTCCATTCGGGATGTTGAATACCAATATATCTGTGCAACATGCAAGAAGGGTGTACCAGCTGTTGAACAAGAATTGGTTATTTGAAATACGTGCAATTCAACAATGAGATCAAAAAATCTTTCGAAAAGAGTTTCTATGAAAGTGTCCTATCCCAATATTCAACAACAGTTTTTGCTAGATGCTGAACAGCTCAAACCATTCATAAACCATATTGATCCTACAAGTTTTAAAACTGATAAAGATGAACTTGTCATGAGCATGATGAAAATACAAAACTTTTTCTTGGTTGTGCAAGGTTCAAATGTTACTTTGAAGAAGGTAGATGGCTATGGGGACATGTCACCTGATAATTTCGAGGAAGATGAACATTCAGACCCTAATTGATTGTCTGATCTTAACTCTTGAGAAACATTTTAGAGATGGATGAGTAGTTTTATTTTGTTCTTGGTCTTGAATACATGCAGACCATATCTTTGTTATTTTGAAGTTTATGATTTTCTTCTCTATGTTATTTTTATATTCTTTTACCATTTTTGTTCATCGGTTTGTATGCATACAGCCATGTTATTTTGATATTTATCTTTTCATTGATCTTGTCTTTTTCTTTCATGTACATTTAGTACCCAAAAGTAAATCTCCAAGAATGCATTACTCTCAACTTTGCCCAGTTCGTATATTTGTCAGAACTGTGAGCTAGGTGATCTGTATTTCTTTGTGCCAGTCAGCTGATTTATTCATTTTGTGGTGTTAGTAAGTCAGCGTTTAATGTCAGTGTTTAAGTTGCAGTTCTGCGTCCAGTTCTGCGACGCCTTCAGAAAAACCGCTTTTCTACTTAGCCCGCTTGGTACGCCCAACATCGTTAATTTAGTCTGTGATGCGTTCAAAAGTTTAAGAACGTTTTTTAGAGCAAAGTTAGCCTTTGTTAAAGAATCCATACACACGTGTATATAGATTCTGCATTGAAACTTATGGTGCAAATCTTTTAAAATTTGCTTGGGTTATAAAGGTTAGGGTCACGCTATGACTCGTATTAGATGATACCTTAAGGGGATTAAATTTTTCGAATTTTGGCCAACATGCAGTCAAGGCTGGTTATCTGGAATATCCGCCATCTCGAACTTTCACTACATGTTTTTTTTTATATAAGCAATGAAAAATCCAAAATCAGGCTGGGATATGCTTACGCCGAGATCTTAATAAGGCTCAATTAATGCTTCCAAGATGCTTAAAACAAAAAAAATTTAATGGGATATGCTTATGAAAAACAGTCGAATCAGGCTGAAAGCATGTTTAATAGAACTGCAGCATTCGAATGTCAAAAATCGAATGTAATTATATTCGAAATTCGAGTGTTTGCTACAATATTTTAATGATGAAACAAGGTCAAGTGTATAAAGTATGGTACTGTTCTCCTCTTTTCTTCTTCATACAGGAAAAAGATTACTGTAAAGCATTTTTGAAGGCTCGGCATAATGCTTAGCATATGCTTAAAATTTCCCCTTATCCGAGCCTAGATATGCTTATAAGCGCAATGCTTATATAAAAAAAAACATGTATGTCGAATTATTTTCTCGGTCCCTTCAAGCAGCAAAATTAATCCACACAAAACCCACTCAAGTTTGGACTCGCTAAAATTTGTCCATGCAAAATTTAATTCCCTAAAGGTAACTCGCATTAGAGTTTTCACCAAAAAGATTGATGGTCGAACCTCTTGCAACCTTATTCTAAAGACTGAGATTGATATGACGTTATTTTCTTTGTAAAATTCAATTTGATAATTTGTTACATTGCGCTGACCTTCAAGCCGTCAGGCTCTTGTTTTTATTAATCGCGCCTCATAAATTTGTTGACCGTGGAATTCTCATTCTCTGTATATTCCTTCGAATAATTTTTTTACACACACTTTGAACATTTTTCAGTTCTATTTTTGGTTTTTATTGGCTGATAAGGAATAATGACGTCAAAGCACGCCAGCGAACTATTTGAACTCTCAACCTCGAACCCAGATCTCTTGCCTTTTCAATATGCGGATGGCGCCAAAGAAGACCCTCGCGAACGCTGCTGAAATAAGGAGTTTTATTGGCTGAAAATATTACAACGACCGCAGGAATTTGTTATAAAAAAGTCACAAAATATTGCTGAGGACGAAAAGGAAGTAACAGCCCGCCAGAAGAACATATTCAACTATTCAAAATAACATTATTTTAGCGATCAATGAATTTTATATTATTCAAAATGCTTATAATTATAATTTGTATTTATAATTTGTATATCAAACCTCAAACAAATTTCTTCATGAAATCAACAAGTGAAGAAGAAACATTTTCATTATTCTAATACACCTTTTACTAAAAAAACAAATTGGGGCCAACAGTGATAAATTATGGTGACACATTGTTTTTGTATAAGAATACAGTTTCTAAGAACTTTTACAGATTGATCAATATTTCTATTATTTAAATATCATTATCGATAAATCAAAATGAATTTGGCGAATCCAAAAGTTCGTTCAACATCACAACGTTTTTGTCAATCTTAGATAGAGGGTTTTGAATCAAAACAGGGTCCAAACAAAGCATTGCAGTCAATACTTGGGATCAAATTAAGATGGTTATGTGCACATACATAGGATGAAAAGAATGTGATTTAATTTTGATGCTATGAAAAGTATATATTATAAGCATCAAATGACAATCATAAAAATGATATGTGATGGTCTAAGGGAAAAGGATACAGTAATCGAAAAATCAATTCTCCTGAAATGGATTTCTGGATGAAATACGCAATTCAGACGAATCAATTCTGGGATTTGGGATTTGCCAGAATTGATTTCATGATTTAGGGACTGTTCATATGGACACAAATTACCTCTGGTTAGCAAGGAAAACTTTCGACGTACCAAAACGTTTTGCTCTGTTCATTCGAAAAACGATTTCCTCAGTAAGCGGGGAAATGACCTGCACATGCATGGTAGTATAAGAACAAAAGAATAAATACAAAATTTTGCTGACTTAGCGTAAAATTTCCCCGCTTACCGAGGAAATTGTGTTCATATGAGAAAATATTGTCTCGCTTACCGAGATCTCGCCTATCGATAGACGAAATCTCGATTACCGGGAAAATGATTTTTCTCATATAAACGCAATGTAATTTTTTATAGCATTTCTGAAGAGGGGGGAGATCTCACCAATACTTATAAGAAGTGATCTAAAGCTTTAAACTTATTAAGATTGAAATAGACATACATCCCCTGACCAGATCTTTTACAAGCAAACCTCTCAACCTCCAAAACTTCTATTGTCAAAAGCAGAAAAAAATATTGAATCATACAATCATCCACAACATTGTATTTCACGAGTATCCATAGGTACTTTCAAAATTAATAACTAACTGTGTTAACTTAAAATTAAACAAAATGTATGAAAATACAGATAAATGCTAATGTCTATTGAAAACAATCCTATTTTTATTTTCATTTATGACCAAATACCCAGAAATGTTTTCAAAGGGTATAAAGAATATTTGAGTAACCTGTGAAGATGTCTTGATCATTACGCAATAATCACGTCATGACAAAAAATGTTAACTCGAGATTTTATTAAAAGTTAAACTCTCGAGTTATATAACTACAATATATACAGTATTTAGAGTGCAGTTGCATTAGCAAAAGAATAACAAGTATAAGTATGATAAATATGGCGACAAAATTATCAGTAAGAATGATAACAAGAAAATAAAATCACCGTGCATTATGGGTAGTACATATGGCTTTCAATTGACATAAGAATTTTTGATAGTTGCATTTTGTGAGCTTTAAAAAGTTGAAATGTTCATTCCATTGGTTCTTACAACAAAGACACAAAACGGAACTTAAAGACGTACCGAACTACTCAGGGTCTATTTTTAATTTTGTGGGTCCCACAAAATTAAAATTTAAGCGAAAGTAGTAGTAAAAGGCCGGTTCTACATCAGCATGCACACTATGAGTCATGAGCCAATCAGAATTCATGAAATCACTCAGGCATGACAGTAAAAAAGTAAATATTAGAAAAGATTCAGTACATCCTCCGATACTTTCAAAGTCAACATGGAAGATCATCCAAACTCTCCTGCTTGTGACCTTATCATTGATGAATTTCATTTAAATTCGCGGCAGTCAACCTATCGTCGATCGTTATGTGAAATCGTGGCTCTGAAAATGAAAAAGCTATTCCTTAAAATGAAATTTCTTGAAATGTTATGCCTGTGAGATTGACCATCCATCTCAACATCGACTCGATTGTTGTGTCAAAAACGCTATGGACAAACATATACATTTATAAATCAGGACATATCTTATAACGATGAACAATGCATTGAGCGAACTGAAAAACCTTTATGTAAATTTCAAAATATAACGTAACCAAACATGGTACTTCACTCTGAGCAACCTAACCGTATTAAGGATTTTCATAGAATATTGCGGAATTATTTAATTCTTCGGTTAAACAACTTTTCTTCATTTTTTCGTGGATATTTTTCACGGATATTTTTGCGGATGAGACAAAATCAAATATGTCACGGAAATTAATTTTCGTGGATAAGAAAATGTGGCATACCGTATTTATCCGAGTGAGCGCTAGGGGTTGGCTATGAGAAGGAACTTGGTAGAATCATTCCTCTCCACATCAAGACAACTAGGAACTGCCATAACGAAGGTTCTGCCTGGAAGATGGGATTCAACGTGTCGGATGACAAAGTCTGGTGTGACGCTTATATAGCGATCATCAATCGCATCGAAGAGCTTATATTTACTACCTTTACAGGTAATATGCTCAGCGCTACGGGTTGGATTAACCCTAAGCTGATCGTGTGGGACGACGATATTAAAACAAAATTTAACGGTGAGATACCGTTCCATCAAAGCTGCAAGGTAATTGGTGTGCTGAAAATCGGAAGCGTGTACGCGCAAAAAAAACATAATCACTACCTGCAAGTGTATCTGAAGGAGGTCAAGTACCAGCGAGTAGAATCTGAAGATGACGATTGTTTCACGATCCATAATGATGTAGGTGTCAGAGCTGAGTGCTAGTTGAACGGTGAAACGGGACTCAACCGTTATTCCGTTATTGGAGGGGGGGAGGGGGGTCTCTACAATAAACATGTCTACCCTGAAGCAGTTAAGAGAAAAGGCGAAAAAACAAGGTCGCCGAGGATACCCTACATTAAACCGAGACGGAGTTGTAAACTCAAAACGTGACTAGAAACCCATGTCGACGGATTAACGGGAGTGCAGAGGTTATCACAATCTATACGATACTACACCTATCTGATCTTAGAATCACAAGCGAGTGCTCGATCTGTTATTATAGGCGATACAGCACGTGCTTTGGATGCTTAAAAGATCTTCATGTCTTCTCTAGAAAGGATCATTCTGAAGAAAAATACTCTACAAGCAAGAGATTACAGAGTTTCAAAATGTTCTGGAGTATGCTAGGTCAAAACCAGATTTTGGTGTTGCGCTAGGAACCTACCTGATACCCAGTGACTTGAAGTTGAAAAATCTCGATGATTAACAGATTTCAGTATAAAGTTAGTTAGTGCGAAGCATATTGGAGCGCCGTCGATTCCTCTTCAAGATATGGCAAAAACACATCCTCCAAAACATGACACTTTCAAAGGTAAGAGAACTACTGGTTTTCATCCAACTCATGATGTTGTGGAAACACCCAAGCCTGGAGTAAAAGTGTCTGGATTCACCAAACCAGCACAGCAACATGAAGAGGAAAAGCAAGCTTTAACTATCGCTGGACTATCACTTATTGCGCTTGGAATTTACTTTTCCAACTAACCAGTTTCCTACCAAACCTAGTAGCAAAACGATGAGTAGCCAGACGTTTTCAGCTAATATCATAACTCCCTTCTTCAGAAAGCTTAGTAACCAGCTTACAATGCTTCCAATGATACCAGGCAACGCAGCTCCAAGCTTTGCACTAAGCTTTCCGAGTAGTCGTCCAGGCGCTTCGAGCTGCTTTTTCATCCACTGCTGAATACCACCTTTTCCTGGTGGTTTTCCACCTCCAACTGTCGTCATCGTACCTCTGGTTAACGAAGTTACGATTGTAGATATAACGAGTCCGAGCGCCGTCATGATTGTCGTAATAGTAATATCTTGCTCCCGAAAAAGAGTTCGGAGTTTCTCACCTAGCGACGTGTTACTGTCCGCTATCTTGGTGATGGTCTCTTTTATCTGTGAGATCTGTGATGATTTTTGTTTCTCGGTTCTTTCTCGTTCTTCGCGCAGTTGTTCAAGTTTCCTTTCTCCTCTACATCTTCAGGATCTAGATCGAGAGCTCGCTGTGTTTCTGATATCTCCTGATTTATCTCCTCGAGTTGCTCATCAAATATCTCGATCTTCTTACCAAGCTCCCACATCTGAATTCCATCCTCCGATTGTAGAGGAGTGCCTAGTTCAAGCACATCCTTAATCGATGTCTTCCCAATAACTTTGATGATCGACTTCTTACCCAGCCACTCTCCAGTACGTAAATCGGTAAGATGGCGCCGACTCCCGTTCTTGTAGTACTTGAACCGAGGAACACCTTTGTATTTCGAAAGTTTAGACTTTCGCAGATGTACAAGATTCGAGGATCCTTCAACGTCAAGATACTCGTACAGACCCTCCAAGTTCCTGCGGGGTACCTCCGCCTGTATCTCTTTCGTTGAGGTGGATACTTCCGCTTGAGTAACATCCGCTCCACTTGGTTGTATGCTATCGTACTTATTGCTCATAAAGGATGTCTCCTTGTCTTCACCATTCTTATCCCCTTCATTCGTGATATTATCGAAAGTTTCAGTCATTTCTTATATAAATCTCACATACACCAAGTACCATCGATCAGAACCAGGTCTTACATGTAAGGCTACCAAATTTGGGTGCGAATGATGTCATGGAACCTGAAAGTCTGAAGCTTACTTTCGATTTTGAAGTGAAGAGTACGGATATATCGTGAACAATCTCGGAAAGGGCTTGGTTAGCGACCTTAAAATCGAATACGAGGGGAATATCGTACAGTCGATCACTGACGGTCGATGTCTTCCAGCTTTATGTAGATAAGTGGGCTTCGGAGAAACGGAAACTTCTGAAGATTGAACAAGGAGTAAACTTCAAGTTAAAACCTCTGGAGCAAGTGGTAGCGCGAGTGAAACTGCGCTGGCTAGTGCACATGGTAACAGATTCGCGATACTCTTGTGGGAATATTTCGAAGTCTTGAAACACCTATCATTTGTACAGCTTGACGATCGGCTCAGTTTCCAACTGAAATTTGCACCTTATGGAAACGTGATCAGAGATGCTGGAACAGGAAGCGGAGTGAAAAATAAGGATCCTGATGGCACCACCATATCTTCCATTGCTTCGGAATTCAAGAAAGTGGAAGATGCAGAATTCAAGGAAGTAGTCGAGAGCGCTTGACAATCTCCATGTGACCACCGGCAGCTGCACGCCACATCATGGAATTTGTGTTCATATTTATTATTTGGGATATCCAACTAGCTTACGGACAGACTTATCCCTCGTGATAGTTTTGCCTCCTTTGGGGCACAACTCTGACAGCGACATTTTGTACGCATCATACCAACTTATATATCCAAAACTACCACTCTTTCACATTCTCAGTAGGTACTTCTGTATCCTCGGGAATGAGCATAAGTTCTTCACGAACGAAAGCTTTCTCAGGCCCATCTTGCTGGTAGTACAAGATACGTTGTCCTTGATACTCTAGGATCTCACGCAAGCGATACGTTTTCCGAGTTGTTGTCTGTCGCACGACGTCTCGTGTCATCATGTTCCTCGTCTGGTTACAAGAGGTAGCGATACACCCCTGATTCAAGCAAAGCGTCTTCCTTCGGATAGAACTGGACTTTTAACGGGACTTCCTCGAGCTTTATCGCTTTGGTTGGTGTCATACCCGTCCTCGAAAGTACGGTGTTGTTGAGTTGTCTCACACTTTTCTGGTAGTGTCGGATCCATGTGGTACTCTTTTTCTCTGGATCCTCCATCTCTTGCGCATCTTGTATCTTGAAGAGTTTCAGAGCCAGAGTCTTGTAAAAAAATTTCACCAAGGCTGTAAACTTATTATTATTATAAGTTTATTTGGAAGAAGTCTTGATTGCCTTGCTTGTAATATATTAACAATGATTATGAAGATTAAAAGAACAACGATGGGTATTAAAACTCCTGCAAACAACTTCCACCCAGCTAACGATAATGCAAATATTGTACCAGGTAACAAGAAGAAGACCGTAATGAGATACAACACCGCAAACCAACGATATTCAGCTGTTGTGTTACCCAGTTTTTTTGCAAGATTGATAGGTATATTTCGCATAAAAGGGATTGGATACCAAATGATAATCCCCGTAATATTAAAAAACAAATGGCAAAATGCAATTTGCAGAGATAGGTGAAGCTTTGATGATGCAAGTGCTGCCAATATTCCGGTGCAAGTTGTACTAATATGCACTGTAAATCTCGTTTACCTTGGTTACGTAAAAATATACATGATCAATATGCTTAGGACGAGGTAGATGGATCTGCCATAACACCTGTATAACAAGCCAGTGCAAGACTTCCTTCTTTTTCAAACCTGATCCCTTCTGAAGCTCGTTAACAGCCTTGTGACCTACCCAAAGGTTTTCAGGTCGGTAGTAGATCTCACTCAATTTCTTCTCAGTCATTTATTATATATAGCGATACACTAAAAACCCTAAAATACAGAGACCTCCTCCAATAAAGGCCAACTTACCTGTCTTTTGAGCTTCAGAAGGGTGACAAAAATCGCTGAATTCTGGTTTAGGGGGTAGAAGATCAAGGTGGTGCTTTGTTATCTGATAGTATTCACGCATACCGTCATCAAAGTCTCTTATGTATGTAGCCGCTGCGTTTCTTTCTCTCAGTTTCTCGTTTATCCATTCTACTTTGTTGCGTTCCTCTTGACTTGCTCTCGCTTGAGATTTTTGAAATTCCAATGCAGCTTTCGCTCGTTTACGTCGTTCTTCCTCAGTTTTTTCTCCCGAATCATGATTCGCGAGGCAGTTTCCACCAATGAAAGCACCCGCGTTTAAAGCTGCCCCAACAGCTATAGCTAGTAACGTTGCCATCTTTTATTCTATGTAGAGATTTAGACCGAGAAAACTACGAAAATTACAGTATATGCTAGAGCCTATAGTATCCATAGGTGAAACATCGGGGATGAAAGAGACCATATAACTTGTGATGGAGCTAGAGATAAGAGGTTTTTTGTTGATCTCTCCCATCATCTTACCAATATCCCGGACGCCTATGAAGTTTGATAGTTTCGCGTTGAAACCTGGCCTAGGTTGCTGCTCATTCTCAGAAACTTTTTCAGTGTGGTTTTTGTAGAGTCGTTCTATGGTCTTGTCACTCGCTTTAAACAAGCGTTCAAGAGTCCAAAGTGTCTTTCCACTCAAAGCTTCTCCACGTTCTACTGCGCGTATTAGTTCTGCTTTTTTAACCACTTCCACAGGTGTATCAGGTATGTCTAACTGGAGAAATTCATCAATGTTCATAGGCTATGTTTATTATATGACGGAATCTCCAAAATACTATCAGAAAAATTACAATCTGAAAAAGACAGAAAGCTAGTGTTTCATCCATTTCTTTCATGTAGCTCATCACCATATGAAAGACAACATGCCTTGCTTTCAAACAAAACTCCTGTTCTCTCAGGAGAATCCTCTAGGGTTTTTGTTGTTGTTGTTGTTAATGTTGCTATTCCCTAGAGGGTTTTTTGTGTGTGTCTACAGTCTAACCGGCACTCCACCCTGGCTTCTCAAATCCACCAGCTCTGAGCTCTACCCTTAGATGTAGACTTTTTGTGTGACTACTTACGAAATCAGACTACTACGCACGTCATGGCCGTTCATTTTCTACTCGAGTGTTGGCATATTTTTCCCGACAATGGTTGGTGAATACCGGAAGCGCACGGCACCACTCATTCATGTGACCTTTTGCTTTTGGTGTGCTATAATATAATCCCCGTAATTTTTTCATGCATCTCATAAATTATGTATGAAAAACACATCTTCGGCTATGATTTTTCTCACGCTTCTTCAGCTTGGCTTTTTATTCAGCATGATTTTTTTAGCATTTTTTTGCTATGAACCCACGAGCTTGCGTTGTGATCAAGTCTGCCTGCGTGTCATCGCAGGGTGATTAACAATTTGACTATCTACGGAAAGTTTTTAAAAGCACCATTTCATCGCTCTCTTCGGCTCTCTTTGCTTGCAACCTTGAGTAGTTCTGATTTACACACAATTCCAGCAGCTGTACCATGTGCCCACAAGCGTATACCATCAGCATCTTGGATTCTTTTGTCATCGCTCTTGCTCAACGCAATTTTGTTGATCTTCTGCGTATATATGTCGTGCTTGTTGCTTCTGAATGCTAGCTGGCTTCTGTACTGCAGTTTTCTATCTCGACAACACTGGAGATAATCGTCGAATGAGATGTGCTTTTTGACGACACATCTCTTTATTCCCTTGCATCTCTTGTCTACTTTACCATCTAGCTGCTTGTACGCGTACATCTTTGGTCTCAAGGCTACAAATTCAGTCAGGATTTTGCCGCCTAGTTCGTCCTTCATCAGACCTATGACTTTCTTGTTTGTTCCGATGGGGAGTGGTCTGTCATC
Organism: Turritopsis rubra; assembly: GCA_039566895.2. NCBI lineage: Eukaryota > Metazoa > Cnidaria > Hydrozoa > Anthoathecata > Oceaniidae > Turritopsis > Turritopsis rubra. The sequence continues at coordinate 2,148,409 of CM077627.1, read as the reverse complement.
TTCTTTGCTGTAACCACCTGTATCAAAGCGAGTTTCCACGTCTCCAGCGATATCTTGGTAAAAGTCTTTCGTATTGATGTGATATACGAACGAGTCAGTATCCATGTAACTAAGCTTGGCATTGCTTCTATACTTTGGATTCATGTAGACATAGTGGAACTCGTACATCACAATCTTACTCAGACCTAAGATGGATTGGCCTAGATATACTGGCTTGTTCATCACTACCTCTACTCGACGCATATCCATCGCTATCAGGTGCTCTGAAAATCGTATCGTATTGCGGTAGTTGGGCTTGGATGCCAGCCTTTTACGCTTCCTTTCGGTACACACAAGCTGGATATTCTTATGCTTTATTCTTATGCTTTGTTCATCAGCTTAAAAAGTTCTTCTCGAATTTATTCTTCGCTGCTTTCCGATACTCTGTATTCATATCAATGTAAGGCTTTAACCACGCGCTCTGCTCGATTATACGATGTACCTTTTCCAATATCAACCCATGCTCCAATGCTTGCTGCAATGTTCGAGTATGCACTACATAGCGCTCTTTGTCGTATAAGTTGCACGTCAGTTTCTCTACCTCATTCGTCAACTTCATCTTCTCTGGTAAGAATGGTAGCTTATTGTGCTTCCACTAAAGCTCCTTAGGGTACTTGACATCAACTTCTAGCATATAGCCTGTATCACCATCACCATACCTGTGTATCTTCTCCTCTGTAAAGCCCTCAGTCTTTACCCACTGAAAGCCTAGGTACTATAGATACTGTAGATATGACGATTCTATGTGAGGATTATACTGTTCTCTCATGTACTTGTTACATTCCTTGGCATAGTGTTAAATAACCTGACAAATTCCCACCTCTTATTCCTTTTTTAACCATCAACATCCGTCAAAAACTCTAGCCGAACACCCGTCTTCTTCAAAGCTGCTTCCCAAGCAAGTTCTGGAGCTGTATAAAAGTGCGTTGGATCTAAGCCATAAATATCTTGACATAGATCTGAAACTGCGCGATGTAGTCCGCGTCTACCTCCAAAAACTCCATTGGATCCTTAAAAGCTTTACATACCACACCATTGGTACCAGCTAGATTATCCACCAAGTCACTAAGCGAGCTTTGCATGAAGCGACAACTATCGATAAATCTCAGCATGCATTTCTTCACCAAGACCTCTTCTTTCCCCGTCTTTTTGTCTTTGATCATGATAGGCTTGCCAGAGTCGTCATAAATTTTCACCCATGTTGGAAACAAAAAACTGATGTACTTTTCCGCATTATCAGCAATGCACTCCATCTCATTTACGTCAAACTCCTTTGCCAACTCTCGAATGAATAAGTGAGCATCATACTTGGAGAGGTTGTGAAATACTACAGGGATATGCTTAGGTAGTTGATATGCTAAGTTGCACATCCAATGTGCTGCTCCTCGATACTTCATCCCCAACAGCGTCTGCTTGTTGTTTAAACACCTTCTTACATAGATGACATTTCCTCGCATCTTTGTGGGTCTTTTTCTCTTCTTCTGTGAGTGGATCCATTGCTCTCTTCTTGTGTCGAATTGCCTTGTAAACCTGCTCTTTTAGCGTCTTGCAAAACACCTCTACACAGTCACTACCTCTATGCTGGTTCATTGGATTAGAGAATTCCCCATGGGCAAATTTGGTGTACAAGCCTACACCACAAGCAATATGCTTGTTAACATCCTGGGTAAAGGGTTTCCTGGATCTCCTTGCACTCCTGAAATTGGTTCCAAAACACACTCCATATCTCCATACATCACAAAGGGAACCCTTATAACCTTAGCACCATCTTGATATTCCAAGATGTTTTTCTCTTCCTCAGGCATCTTTACATGACAATAATCATGATCTTTACATGCCTCGACATGCGAGTTAAAGGTAGCTTCTGTTCAGAATGCGTTGCGGAAGTTTCGACAATAGTAGTCACCATCGTGTCTTGAGGTTACACCATGTAACAGAGCTGAAATCTTCTTGGTGGCTATGTAGTGCTTCTTTCCTTCTTCTTGAATAATAAGCAAGTCGACAACCTTACTTCTATCACAGTTATACTTTGAAATGTAGGCTTGCTTGATGTCTTTTTTTCCTTCAACGTACAACACATTCAACGCAACCGTAGGGTTCTGTTTTTCATATTTTCACCACTGGTTAGCAGATGTTAGAAACTTGATGCCTTTCCAGTTAAAGATATCTCTACAAAGGGTTTCAATTTTGATATCCTTTGAGGGTTTTTTCTTATCTCTTCATGATGTAATGCTGCTATCACTGTCCACTTGAAGCATTCCTCATCCTTGTTTTTTGGGTTGAGACAACACTTTTTGTTTTCTATCCATTCTGGAAGATCAAGCCATGAACTACCGCGTACTAAATCCACTTAATGACAGTTATATGTCATCTCAAGGATGCGATGGAAAATGAAATCACTACTATCCAGTGCTTGTGATAAAACCTCATACCTCCTCAAAATAGATCGGACCATCTCATCTATGATCTCTTCAAGATCACTGCCTATCATAAGCGTGTGATTCTCGCTCCATAAAGGCTTGGTTATCTTCTAATCTTCATCCTTGATGTTCACAAACTCTGGGCCTATGTTCAGCTGAAATTTCCAGCTGCCACCAGATTTTACCAATTTCCGCATCGTCTTTACCATATGTCTTCGAGTCTTACTCAGATACTCTTCGAGCGTCACAACTTTCTCCTCATCAACACCATTGCTTTTAAACCTTCTAAAGTTCCCTCTAAATGCATTCTCTTCCTCTCTAAGCTTATATTCCTCACCTGCAATATCCTCAACGATATCTTTCAACCTCAATGTGCGATGTCTCGCAATATTTTGAGCTATACGCTCCTTCTTCCCTCCTATGACCTGTAGACCTGAGTCTCGTGCTAGTTTTCTGAGATCATCTCTCTTCAACTGTTTTAGACCTTCCATTTGAGGTTTCATCACCCTGCGATTTGTATCGATTAAATCATGTCTCTTTAGACTTCCATACCCCCTAATTCCCTCAGACTTTGCTACCCTCCTGAGAGAAGAATTCTTCTCTCTATATAGTGTACACACCGTATCACGATAGTGTAGAATACGATCAACTAAGGTGCCTTTGTTAGTTCTACTATGTGGAACATTCTCCGCCCTCGCGATCTCTACCAATTCCTTATATGTTTGATTCATCATGGAATTCATGTTCATATTTATTATACATTTGGGACATCCAACTATCATAGCTATATGGGCAGAACTTGCAAGGGAATTCTCCTTACTCATTCAACCGTGACCGATATTGTACATTTGATGAATAGTTTCGACGTCTCACTTCAACCGAAGAGCAAGGGAAATTCCCGAATGGTTTCCATAGCAACAAAAATTATTCCTATTTTTTAAAAATCGGTTTTATTTTTGAAAATTGGATTCTATTTTTGAAAATCGGATTGATGACGTCATCAAAAATAGCATATCCATTATACCCTATATTTTATCGATATTTCAACTATCTGCGCAAGTACTCAATTTTTCTAGATTTTTATGATATTTTGACTATCTGCGGAAGTACTTATTATAGCGGCGATTTCACACTATTTTAAGTATCTCCGGAGATAGTCTTATAGCGGAAAATTTAGGTGTGCCAGAATTGTCCATCTTCTATCTCTGTATTTTGCATGACAGGATATTTCGAAGGCATATGAAGGGTCTTCTTCATGTATGACGTGTTATATTTGAGGTATACGACGGGTCTTTTTCATGGTAGTGATACTCCAACTTGTTGCCAAGCAATGTGTACTTTCCTGTGTTTAGATTGGTTTAACAAAGAAACTAAGTGTAATCCATCAAAACGCTGTGTCGCATTCAACTGTTGTGGTAATCCAACTTGAAACTTTTGCCAGAAAAATACAAAGCACGTAATGTAATTCTGGCCTGCAAAATATACAGTCCTGTTTATGTATGTGGATGTTTTTAACCTCTTCGAAGGAGCGCAGCGCTCCGTATTTTTTTAGGGCATTATAAGTAATTAATTAAAAATAAAATAAAAACTAATTTCCGGTCTTTTCATCTTGATTATTTTAGAACAAAGAAATAGTATTTAAAAAAACTAGTTTAAATGAATTTTTATTATATTTTTGTAGATGTAATCAACGCCTCACTAATTACAACAAACCTAATTCCCTTCCCAGAAAAATAAAAAAATTGCGACTTATGTACATCGCGGCCTGTGCATTCTTCCTGTGTTTTATATGTTTAAAATCTCAACAGAAAGGTGAATTTGGGTTGGCCAAACTTTTTACAAGGTATGTTCATAGTATAAAGCTGGCTAGTTTTTAGAATGCCCACCCGTTTTGTCAGTGCAACCTTATTTTTGGCGCCTTAGCTTCCTGACTATTAGGTTTACTATTTTCATTCTTCACCGCGAGTGACTCTCGAGTGACTTTCGCCTATACTCGAGTATTTCTATTGTTTATACTGACGACAAACAGTATCGAAAACTTGATATTTGTATCCTCTTATACTAATACACAATCTTGCTTTTTTCTTACCTAACTTTTAAAGAAAGAACGTTAGGTAAAATTTCTCGGGAAGTTCGTCAATGGATGTTTGTTTTTTCCGTATTAGTATAGGAAGAATCTCACATTAGGAGAATCACTAGCTCCATCTTATGGGTTTTTATTACTTCTTGGAGTGTTTTACCTTAAGGAAGACATCATAAAGCCGCCTGGATGAGAAGGCAATGAAATGTTTTTGCGTTCGAAAGTTCATCAAATTTTCTCAACGTTGATATCTTTAAACGAGAAATGAAGACGCTGTGTGTAAATTTTTTTGTTTTGTTTTTAATATATTTTTATTCAACGCTTTAAGTTCAGTAATAAAGAGTAACAACCTTGATAGGTATCAGTAACTATTCTAACCGAGAGATAGTCGATGTAGACCTGTTATGTGTTCGTCTATTTTTTAAATGTGTTGGAACGTAGCTTTTTCGTATCAGTTAGTTTTGACTACTATTTCGAAATGTGTAGCTAGCAGTTTATTTGGTATTTCATTGTAGTGTGTGGATTGTTATTATTAAGGATCGCCTTTAGGAAAACGAAGGTAACAAGATCATTATTATATTGTTTTGATAGTATTTGATTGATATCTTTTTGTTTTAGATTAGAAAATTGAGTAGTATAGATGAATGTAATACAAGAACAGTTTTTGTATCATGATGCACGAGTGGAGTTTTGGGTTTTAACATTTCCACAATTCATAGCAATTGTTAGCTTTAGTTAATAGGGAAATGTGAAGGTATTACACTAGTACACGCTACACTAGTTTATATTATATTTTATCATTAGTTCAAAAAATACCTGCAATCTGATTGGTTAATCGTTTTGCTTCTTCTTGCGTCTGCTTTTACTTACTTTACTTTTACTTACTCACGAACATTAACTCCCGTTAACTCATAGTGGGAAACAAGCTTTAAATTGGGGATAAAATCGCTGATTGCCAAAATGATAAATCGACTGAGGAAAATTTGTTTCCGGAGATTTCATGTTGCATTAGGAATTTTTATCTTTTGTTTTTAACTGTGTAAACACGGAAAGTTTGTAAACTTAAATGCAGTAATTAAAGACATGATCATTAGTAAGTCTAAAGAATTTGCATTTATATTTGTGTGTAATTGACCATGAAAAAGCTTCGCTTATCAATCTTTTTAACCATTTGAGTGTTGCTATGATTACTTCTATATTCTTTACTCTTCTATATCATAGCCAATTTTAAAACTCGGATTCCTTAGGAACTCCTACAGCCTCAGCTTTGAAACTTTCAGAATTGAGGGACAAGATATTCTTCTTGCTTTAGATTTTGCGGCGTTTGCCTTTCTTATACGTCCATGATGCAATTCAACAGATGGAAAAGAAAACGACATGTAACATACTTGGCATTTTTATTTTTAAACGTGTTGGTTGGTTTAGAAATAGGAGGATCCACAAGCACCACGTGGCTTTTTCTAAAAAATCTCATCAAAACGAAACATATTAGCTTATACTTTGGTTTAATTAATGCAGCTGTATTTGTACCAGCATCTCTCATTCTACCGTTTGTTGCCAGGTGGATTGATAAAACTAAAGATATCAAATTGTGCATGCTGATTACAACTACTTTCGCAATGATTGGAAGTTTCATCTACTGCGTAAGTTTTTCTGCAATCTATCCACTTATTGGAAGGTTTATGATAGGCATCGGACAGGTGATGGTTCCCATATCATTAGCAGAGTTAGCAAGATCTTATGAACCGGAAAAACTGAATGAAGTGCTGCCTATATTAAACGCAGTTCGAAATTTTGGAGAAATGATGGGCCCAATGATTGTATTACCTTTCTTAAACACAAGCTTTTGGCTTGGTAGTATCCATATAAATTATTTCAATATCATTGGTATTGAGTTAGTGGTGCTGCTTATCATGTTACAAATTACAACGGTATTTTGTGTTTTCAATATTTCGAAAGAATTTGATTTAAAAGCCTTTTTGCTATTGGCTGATAGTGAGAAACACCAATCGAAATTTAACAAGATGTTGCCATGGTACTCTGTGTTTTACAAGGTGCTCACTAACAAAGACACATTACTAATTTGCATGCTGACATTAATGTATGGTTTTTTTGACCAAGCCCTTATTTGCTCAGTACCCATCATGGTAACGAGTTATATAAAATGGTCTTATAAGGCGTTAAATGTTGTCGTCTCGTCTTATGCCGTTGCCACATTTTTGTTGGTGATGATCATTGGAAAAATGAAAATTTTAACGAAGCATTTGTACATGTTTTCCATTGCTGGCATGATTGCTCTCATCATAATTTTGAACTGTCAAATACTGCTGGTTGTCATACAAATAAAAAATGAAAGTATTAGCATCTTCTTAATAATCATCTTTTCGTTAATGGTGCCAGTGTATTTAATGACTGAGAAAATATTCACTTCAGTTATTTGTGCAAAGCTTGCAAAACCATGTCACCAGACCTACTTAGAAAGTATTCGAATAATTTTCATGCAAAATGCACGCTTACTTGGTGGTCTTTTCTCCTCCTATTATCTGAAATATTTTCTTTATTCTTATGTTACTTTTAGCATTTTAGCCGTGGTATTTTCAATAACAACATTTTTAAGAAGGCGTTCGCTGGCCTATCCGAAAGCGACCATATAGAAACAACATCAAAAACTTAGTCATATGTTAAAACTAGTGTAGCGTGTAAAAACATTTTACAGTTTTTCTCCATAAATTGTTTTTACACGCAATACTGCCATAATAAATCTGTGTATATACAAAAATTGTTGTGTTTCTTCGTGTTGGAATTATATGATATTTAACACAAATATTTTGGATCGATCATTCAAAGAATGCTATTATCCCTATTTTTTTAATGCTATTTGGCCTATTTAGAGATTTCTAAAGTTGTACAGTTAATCTAAAAGCTGAAATTCCAATGTTCAGAGATTTAGAAAAGAGACAATACGACGTATACTCCTACCTAACCAATGTATACTCCTACCTTACCAGGGTTAAACTTCTGACATATAAGAAAATACGTTTTAATCTTTCAAATCTTTATTCTGCTATGAATTGTGGAAAGTCAAAATCCAAAACTCCACTTGTGCATCATGATACAAAAACCATGTAAATATGTATATACTTTAGTCGTACAGATTTTCGCGAATTTTGGCCCAATTCGCGAAAGTTAATTTCTTCAAAAATTCTCAACTAAGCGATTCGCGAAAGTTTATGCTCGCGAAATAAATGTTTTTCCTTGATTCGCGAAAGTTTATGCTCGCGAAAAAAAATTAAAAAAGCTCATTTTTTTCAAGGTTTGAGAAGAATTTTCGGATACTGTATGTATTCTTCAAAACGAAAAGTCTCAATATAAACAAATTTACACTAATCTAGTCTATTTGAATAACATCAGCAACTTTCTCTGTATCGTTCGCGCAATTTTGGTTTCGGGATCTTGGTAAAGCAGAACCAAACATAGTTCTGATATCCGTTTGTTTTGCACGTTTTTGGGGAGGAACCTTGTTCTTTGGAGGATTCTTGTTTTTTTGAGGATTCCTAATTTCTTCTTGCTCGATATCAAGAAACACACCTTTTTTTAAAAGCATCATGTATTTTAAGTTCAGCCTCGGCCATGCTAAAAAATCTTAAGAGTCAAGCCTCAAACATGCTTATAAATTTAACTATTCAAATATCATTAACTACTCAACTATTTCGGTTGGTAAAATTTACTTCTTTATGCTAACTTCTTAGCCTCAAGATATCCTTAATATATGCTTAAGATATTCTGCCTCTGTATGCCTATAAAACACTGGTGTAACACACAACTGCTGTATATACATTTTTTTATTCTTGAAACTCCATGCATTTAAAATTTCAGTTTGGTCTTGATTCGCGAAAGTTTATGCTCGCGAAATTTTCTAAAATGCTCGATTCGCGAAAATTTATACTCGCGAAATAATTTTTTTTGCCTCATTCGCGAAAGTTTATGCCAAAAATTTCGCGAGTTTTGACACTCGCGAAACTTTCTGCTCTCGAAAGTTTGTACGACTAAAGTAACCATGATTTACACATTCTTTCTTGTATAACATTCATCTATACTATTCAATTTTCTAATCTAAAACAAAAAGATATCAATCAAACACTATCAAAACAATATAATAATGATCTTGATACCTTCGTTTCCCTAAAGGCGAACCTTAATACAGTGGAATCTGTCTCAAGCGGACACGGTATAAAGCGGACATCTGTTTAAAGCGGACGCAATATCGTGGAACGAAATGATTTACGGTAAAATTCTCATAAAAAAATCTCTATAAAGCAGACAGTTATAAAGCGGACAGTACTAAAGCGGACAATTTTTTTTGCACCAAATGAAGGTTTCCCCTAACAAATCTCGGCATAAAGCAGACACAAAGTAACACAATATATCTTTCATCAATTTGTACATTTTTCAACTTTTTTGTTTACAATTTCAAGCATTTTTTTAATGTTTTTATCGCTCCAATCAACGGCTTTCTCAGGCCCAATGAGTTCGTATAAGACTGGTATTTCCAGACCATACCCAGCCTCGACAGTGAAAACCAGGCTATGCTCTAAGAAGATTGAGGAAATGCAAATTGCTAACAGAAAACAAAAAAACATCACGGACTTCTTTACATCTCAGTAGGATTATTGTAAAAGACTTTTCATGTTAGATGTTTGTTCTCTTAGCTGCATTTAAAGTGCCTGTTTTTGTTCCGTCGTTGTTGTTGTTTTATAGCCTGAGAACGAAGTGAACCATACACGAGATAAAAATACAGCTTTCGGTAAATTTGGACCATAAAAGTCAGTTTTAGGAAAACTCTCTATAAAGCGGACATCTCTATAAAGCGGACACTTTCTTTCGCACCAATGGTGTCCGCTTTAGACAGATTCCACTGTAATACCAAATAAACTGCTAGTTACACATTTCAGCATAGTAGTCAAAACTAACTGATACGAAAAAGCTACATTCAAACACATTAAAAAATACACATCGGTAGAAAATGATGAACTGATAATACGAACACATAATAGGTCTACATCGATTATCTCTCGGATAGAATAGTTACTGACACCGATCAATGTTGTTATTCTTTATTACTAAACTTAAAGCGTTGGATAAAAAAATAAAAACAAAAACAAATACTTTTACACACATCGTCTTCATTTTTCGTTTAAAGAAATGAACGTTTAAAAAATGTGATGAACTTTCGAACGCAAAAACCATTGCATTGCCTTCTCATCCGTGCGGCTTTATGATATCTTCCTTAAGGTACAAAAACTCCACGAAGTAATAAAACCCCGTAAGATGGAGTTAGAGATTCTCCTAATGGGAGATTCTCCCTATACTAATACGGAAAAAATAAACATCCATTGACGAACTTCCCAAGATATTTTTTCTAAAGTTCTTTCTTTCAAAGTTAGGTAAGAAAAAAGCAAGATTTAGTATTAGTATAAGAAGATATAAGCTTTACTGGATTTCTGGAAAACCAATTGATTAGATAGTGTAACATCATGTTTGTCAGTTAACATTTAGGATAGTCTCCCAACCTCGTACCCGGGGCTTCTTGCCTTTTCGATATACTGAATGACAGCGAAGAAAGCCCTGGTGCAGGCCGGTAAAAAAACCTATAATATATGCAGGATTAACGTCATTTGTTTTTTGCCCCAATTTTTATGTAGATCTTATCTTTAGGCAAGCAAGATTTCCATAAAGTGTCGAGTTAGTCGAGCTTTGGTGTATCTTGCTTTACCTACTTCTTTTTAGAGTTAACATGTTTGGTTGAGATATTCCATTTTGTTCCTAAAATGTCTTTATATTTTAATCTTCACTATGATCACATCTACCTATTCTATGATGGTTCTCTAAGTCTTTTCTGTATATATATCATATATTTATTAATTTAGTACTGTTTGTTGTTTTTGATTGTTGTTTGCTTTATATATTCTGTCAGTGGTGGGGGGAGGGGAGGGAGTGTGCAATGTGATGATGTGCATTTTAGGGGAGCCTAATAAACCTTTTTACTGGGTTTACGTTTGTCGTTTTGAAATCTGCAGTTTGAATTTAAGCCATGGTACTTATCTTGATTATTTAGTGCTATTTTACATTCTGAATTCATTTTTTTTCTTGCTTCTTTTCTATACGATTTCTTTCTTTTTAGATTAAAAATTTAGTGTAAATAAAAATTATGAAGAAGAATATTGAATGTGCCAATCATGGTTTTACATAATCACGGTACAAGCAATTGGGATAAAGCATTTAATGAATTCATTGAAGAATGATCATCTGGTTGTGTATACTGAGGAGGTATAATGTCTTTTTACGATTCGCATTTTAATTGATTCAGGTATCCCGGGCAAAGGCATAATTTTACGGTATCACTCATTAGTTGGAAAATATATATAATTAAAACATTTTTAGGCTGTTTTCTTATATTTCTTATCATGATTCTTGAGAGTGAACCGTAAAATGTTTTTACACGGGATACTAGTCTATATACTAATAGCGAGTTGTGCATAACAAATTTAGTTCGGTCAGTGTGAATAAAAGGAATGGGAACGAAATGTTCTGATGGAAAATGTTATAATTAAATTTTAGATCGTGCGTAACTTGAGTTGTCGAGATATAGGTGATATTAGTAATATAGGAGTAGCGCGACGTCAGTGGGCACATTGTATTGCACCCTAAATAGAACGCGATATTTAAGGGCAAATATCTCCAGAACCAATGAGAATAACTGACGTCACTTCGGGCGCGCGATATTGGCGATGGGGTGTCGAAACATTTGGGTCCAGAACTTTTTAGGGACGGGTGTGACGTCATCAGCATTTTTCATAGACTATATCTCCGTAACGGTAAATCGTACACAGGCGATCCCATACATTTTCTTGATCAGGTTTTCGAGCTCTGCAACTTAGTGGTACTTATTCTTTGGATTGTCTGATTTTATTTTTCGTCATATACTATATATATCTTTTATTTTAGAGAGCGATACATTTCAAGAAATTTGACGGTCATTTTCTCACGAGGAGCGCGTAAAACCACGATGCTGCGAGAAGCGTTTTTTCAGTATTAGTATATTAGTAGTAGCAAATGACGCGACGTGAATTTTTTGGCACGGGGGACATTGCATTGCATCCCTTATAGAACGCGAGGTTTAAGGGGAAATATCTCGAGAACCAATAGGGATAACTGACGTTTTTGGGGTACACGATATTGGCGATAGGGTGACGAAAAAACAAATTGGATCTAACTCTTTTTAGGAACGGGTGTGACGTTATTAGAATCTTTGATCGACGATATTTCCGTAACGGTTAGTCGTACACAGACGATCCCACACATTGTTTTGATCAGATTTTCGAGCTCTCCAACTTAGTGATACTTATTAAAATCTTCGCAATTTTATGATTTTATTTTTCGTCACCCGTATTTTTTGAAAGATGAAAAACACGGGTGGGGGCTGCAGTAACTTATAAAGAAAATGAACCTGTAAAAAATTTTTACACTCTATACTAGTCTTCTTATACTAATACCAAATCTTGCTTTTTCTTACCTAACTTTGAAAGAAAAAACGTTAAAATATCTCGGGAATTTCGTCAATGGATATTTATTTTTCCGTATTAGTATAGGGGGAATCTCCCGTTAGGGGAATCTGACGCTCCATCTTACGGGGGGGGGGTCATCATGGAGTGTTGTGCCTTAAGGAAGACATCATAAAGTCAAAGGCATATTCAGGGTCAGTCAAAAAAAGGTTTTAAGGTTACTACAGAGAAATAGCGACCGGCCACGTGACGCCAATTAACCAATCAGAATTATCTATTGCGAGAAGACTCTACACTAATTGTACGAATGGTACTAATTGTATTATAGAAAATCGTAACTGTGATAAAATTAGAAAGTGGGAAAGTTAGCAAACGATAATTCTATTTGTAATGTTTTAAAAACTGCTTAATATTTTTCATTCTGCTAGGTTTACTAAAATGAACTATATTAGAAACATTTTGATAAACAATCATTTAAAATCCAAAAATGGTTATTATTTAATGTCCTTCGTTAGTCGAAATGTAGTCACAGTTCAAAACATGATGTTAAAATATCATCAAGTATGAAAGAAACAAACAGCGATTAAAGCAATACATAATGATGGAAGATGTGTTTTTCTACAAAATATTCGATATTCCTCTGAGAGGACTGGAATGGAATTGACTAGTGATAAACTACAGGAGTTGATAAAACAGAAGAACATTGTAATAATCGATGTGCGAGGTGAAGATGAAATTTCTCTCTCTGGAAAGATACCAGGTTCTGTTAATATACCAAGTGGGTTAAGTTTTCTTACTTCTTAACCTATGTTTTCGACATTTGTTTCAGCTTCATAAAGCTGTTGTTTTATTTCTTTCAGTGGATGAAATCGACTTTGCTTTAAACTTAAATGATGAATTCTTCAAAAAGAAATATCTTGTGAACCAACCTTCAGATAATGGTGCAAATGTGGTGTTCTATTGTCGAAGTGGTTTACGAAGTCATAAAACTATGCTTTTTGCAAGGAATCTAGGAATGAAAAAGTAGGGTCATTATACTTTCGTCGTTCTCATTTCGTCCTTAATCCAATCCTTTCACTTGTATTTCTTTTGTTTATTTTTAGAACAAAGCATTTATCAGGTGGTTACAGAGCATGGAAAGAATTTGAATCAACTGATAGTTGATGTAAAAAAATTGGCAAATTTATTTGTCTATTTCAAAACTGTTACTTTAAATATATATTCAACAATAGTATTTTACTTAGTAATAAAAGTTTTGGTTTTCATTAATGGTTTGCTTTTCGTGCATATATTTCGTTAAGACATTTAAATGATCTGTTTATTCATACATATTTACATTTAACATAATGTTTACATATTTAAATGCGTTCATTTTCACCAAACAAAACTTAGTTTAATCATCACACAATTAGTTTCAATGGTGCTTCAACATCTATAATTGATAAGCAAGAGCACTTTGGTTTGTTTCTTACCGTAGCACTGGAGTGTACTGTTTACAAATGATTTGTTTATATTTTATAAAAAAATATTAACAGCACAGTTATAACATGCCCCGCCACTTAGCACGACCCTTATAACTGTCGGCGCCACTTAAAACTGTCGACGCCACTTATAACTGTCGAGGCTACTTTTAACACGCGCCGCCATTTATAACTGTCGACGCCACCTATAACACGCACAGCCACAAAGTGGACGACTGGAGGACTAGGTTACAAGGTTCAGAAACACATTCTTGCGGAGAACTTCAGCTCTCTGGATTGAATTTGCTTACTTACTCAGATCTAATCCAAGTTCATAGATGACTGCCTATAATCGGGGTTACTTTTTGTTACTGCGTCATCTTTTTATAACATAAAGTTTTAGAGTTGCTTTTTGCTTTTGCTTGTCCTTTCCCTTCCTTTCTTCTTTTTTTTTTTTGTGTCTATCAGTCTCCAAATTGAAATCTTCCTCTGATTCATCATCAACATCTGCTTCCTCAAACTGATCCCCCGTTGACACATCGGGTTTAAACGTTTCTAAATAAAATTTTAGAAGTACAGTGGACCCTCCATAGTGGCGACCTCTATTCAAAGGCCACCTCCAATTAGGGGCCAGTAACAAAAAGTCCCTTCCATTTTCCTGGACAAACTCTCATACATAACCTTCCATTCTACGGCCACCTCTAAATATCGGTCTAACGGCCACTTTTTGACGGCCTGATGAATAATTTAACCTCTATCCAACGGCCGCATATATTTTCTTGCAGTATAAACGAATGAAAAATAAGACATTTTACATAATTTTTTTCTCTTTCAAACGAAAATAAAGTTATTTAACAATATATATATATATATATTCCTTTTATCTACTGACTGGTCAATTCTTCCACTTTTCCCTGGTATTTTTAAATCTGATCTTCAAACGATTTACAAGCTCTTCCATTACCTTGTGCCTGGTAACAAATTGGAATCTTCAAACCAAATTCAGCCTCATGGTTTACTCTATTTCCAGTTACCTTGGAAGTGATCGAAGAAAATGGAAGTGAAAGAAATCTATGAAACACTTTGTTGAAAGATATACTTTCATGTCCTACAATACGCCTATCTCGAATGATTGAGACAGCAAAGTCATCACGTTCGTTATCAGGTTCACCTAATATAATTATCCTAATTTCCATGTAACATGGTAGCCTCTTGTATAAGAGTTAAAGGAAAACAGAAAAAGTGAAGTGTCAATAATAATTGGTATTGGGATATCTACGTCTTTTAACATCTGAGCAAAAACCATTTCTTTTGTGCTTAAAATTATCATAAGTATTGTTCAACTGAAACCTCTTTAATGTACAATGTGTTGTCTTCTTTTTTTTTGTTTGTGATTTAAAAATTCGACTTGTTAAATATTCGGATGTTCGAACGCTTCAAAATTTCGAACAATCCAAGCAGCTTTAGATGTCGTGGGAGACCTCAATAAATTTATTGCGGACATAGAGGATTCAGAATTAATCAAAGCAATGATTAAAGTTTATTAGGGGTTTAGAAAAGCTGTGACTGAACCAAATTAGCCAGACGAAAGTGACGGACTATTTTATTACTGGATGATCTGTAGTTTTGAATTGCATAAACTGTAAAAACATGTTGAACATCTGAAACTTTCGGGGTTTTTTCGTTAAGCCAAATTATGACACCATATCAGGATTCAAAAAACCCTCAATTTTTCTCGTGACAATGTAAAACAGGTTTTTAGGTTAAAATCAATTTTTTTCACAAAACCACTATTCAGCAACCACCTCCACACAACAGACACTGAGGTTTGGTCCCTACAAGTGGTTCCACTGTACACGCAATAATGGTACAAAGAAGATACCACTTAAAAAAAATACATCGTTTGAAAATCCAATTTGCTCCTTGAATGGGGGAAAGTCGAGGTAATAGATGGATTATGTTTCTGACCTGTTTGTAGAAAATGCGCTTGCAAATCGTTTTCATCCACGATAAGAATAACTACTATCTGGCAAACAGAATAAACAAAATGGCGTCAAGCTGAGTAGTGTTACAAATTAGAGTAGATTTTTAATTAGAAATCTGGACAGGTCGCATAACAACACCTTCCTTCTTGTTCATCTTGTGATTGTAGCATTTATTACTGCTCCAATAATGTTATTAAAGTTAAAAAAGTGTCAGATATCTTTTTGTGTCATTCCATTTGTGTAAATCTGAATTTATCTATCCTCATTTCGTTTTCATTGAATGTTCCAATCAGGAGAAAATACAATTTCGTTTCTTTTCTGTTCTTGGCGGACGTTTTTCGACAATTAACATTTTGTGTTATGCACTTGACCCATCTGATTATGGGTGTGTGGCTTGCACAGTATCACACTTGACCCATCTGACCATGGGTTTGTGACTTGTACACTATCACTTAAAAATATTTTTCCGGATCTTTACAACCTATTTCTTTAATCTCATTAGCTTGTATTTGTTATTATTAGTTGTATTTTTCTTCTCAAACATAGTCGTATTCTTAACATGATAATCAGGAAAAGGAAAATAATAATATTTCATAACAAATAAAAATATTTCATTACAAATAAAAATATTTCATTACAAATAATTATCATGATTTTTTTTGTGGAGTTTTATTTGCGTCTTACAAAATATTCTTTATATCAAGAAATGCAGGACAGATGACGTAACTTTGGACAGTTTCGATATACGGGTGTTGGTTTCTTTTACCAAATCTTTTTGGGTTTTTTCATTACATTTCTGTGAACATAATAATTACTTAGCTTAAACATGCTGTGGTTTATTTCATCAATATTGATTTAATTACAATACAAATGGCTGCTTCTCGATTAACGCTGTTTCAACTATGAGCTGATAGTTGAAGTACTTAAAACGTTCACAGTAAGAGAAATATTAGTTGTTAGTACGCTGCATCGCTTTGAGTATCTCATACATCCCGAATACACTTTGATGTAAACAACAGCTTATCTTTTGTTATCGAAACGTTTTATCGAATTGCTGATTATGTCAATATCAGTTATATAACACAATTGTTGTGTCAAAATAACACTAATCAAATTAAATCTTCCCTTAAAGATGTTTGGTTTGTTTTGAATTTTAAAGAAACGATTTGAAAAGATCATTTTATCATGCAGAAAAGACTTTATTTGTTATTTGTGTTTAAAGTAGTTATCACCATTCAAAGTACGTATTACTATTACTTATGTAGTTCAACTGTTTTACAGTCTACCCTTCTTATATATGTACACAATGTATAATTATAGGATTTGTTTTCAGTTATAGGGACGAAATACTGAGAGGGGTACCACAGGGTTCGACTCTTGGTCTACCGAATATGCCGAAGTTAAGAAATATATATAAATCCTGTTAGTTTCGAATATGTAAGCTGACTCCCTAAATAATTTCATATTCAAAACACTGTTTCGACAATTTTATGAATGTGTTAGACTCAGAAGGATAAGATATTGTGTCACTAGCCAGTAATGATCATCAATTTGTTGAACAAAATAGGGATACTTTCGCTTTATCAAAGTTTTCAATAATGGAATTTAACAAAACATTTTCTCCTTTTAACTAGTTACCTCCATTGGTTTGTTTTTTGGGCCCTTTAATTATCTCCCCAACATGTTGACTATATGTTTTTCCATTGGTTGAAGTTTGGTCATCATATCCAGCATCCAAAACATAAAACCCACAAAAATATTGAATGTTTCTCAAGTACTGAAAACAACATTAAAGAAAAGTCATAAAACCAGGAGATTTAAATGAAATCTGAGTTCCGAAAAGCTGTTGATGAAAAAAAATTGTTTCATACGCAGTAAGATCAATAAATGCAAAAGCAGTACGACTCACACCTTTTGATATATATCATCTAAAGAAGTGGGTCGATATATGATTGCACTGATATCAAAGGGGAAGCTGGTAGTCTCAAATGAACCGTCGGTCTTGTACCAGTCTTCTTCAATAATGCCCAGTCATTTACGGTATTTAAAAGTCCCAATCCTTTCACATCACAAGACCAAAACAACATAGGTGTTTATATATTTACCTACTTTACTGTAAAACTCCTGAAAATTTTTAGATACGATAAGATTACGTTGATCTTTAAGAAAAGGTTTTTATAAGCTACACATTTTATTATTGTAGAATTGTCGTACTTGAAGGTTCATTCACATAATTTGCCGGATCTCAAGAAATTATCTGTTTTTCAGTTTTACCTGTGATTAAGTCTTTTACATGGTCACTGTATCTTCGATGGTTGATTTGAATTGCTTCATCCCATCCTACTTCCCATATTATAAATCCACCAAAATTGGCTTCAGATTTTATTGACTATAAAAATAACATGATTATGAGTTTCTACAGTCAGTTATTAATTCAAATTGTTTCTATGGTAATGATAATATATGGTTCTTTACAAAAGCAAAAGCTTTCGATAACTAATGAAAGAAAGTTTTAATGTTGTATACTAACTAAATGCTAAAGATAAATTAAGATGGACAGCTAAAATGGATTTTTAAAGCGCATCGGAGTGCATCATCCGTTTTAGTTTCTGCAGCGGTACTTACACGGTAAAATGTTGATATTTGTGGTAGAGATAAATATAGGTTTTGATTCTTCGGAAAAATATTGATGTTCGCCAAAATGCCAACATAAACTTTCATGCTGATCATAGTATCTGCTGACTGGATCCATATTTGAAATGTTTCATTGAATTGACAATTACTTGGATGATAAACATTCGAATAAAACTGCACATCAACCTCATTAATTAGTTCTCCATGGTTTTGTACCATAGCATCCATTCTGTTATTTGGATACATACAATGAGATGAGACGGTGATGACATATTTTTTCGATGAATCGAGTGACATCAGTCTATGGATTGCTTGGACAAAAATAGAATGAAACTGCGAACCTTTCTTGCCAGCCCTTAGATTTATTGTATCTAAGACTGCCCTAAAAAATTCTTCAATTCATATTTTAATAGTACTTCACCTTTTTCCTTTAAGAAGAACAAAATCTTGTTGCATCCTGGGGTCAAATCAGAGTTCATCAAAGTGAAGGTACCGAAAATGGTTTGAACAACTACTGTTCATTAAAGCAGTATGACGTCATTGACATTAATTTACTTTACAATATTGGTACGAATAAATTTCAGCATTCATTACTACTATTATCGATATATTAAATAAATGTCCTTTGATGTTTTATTACCAAATTTTCATCCAACTTAAAAGAAGTTGTTATAACTCTATGTCATACTTCATTTTATAGACGACCAATTAAGGATGGATTTATCAAAACATTGCAGTTGGATACCAGATAAAGGAATATACTTAATTGTCATGCCCTAGAGAAAACAATATCAGCATGTCAACAAAACAAGAAAAAACTATTTATTACACTAGGTGGTGTTGAAGGTAAAGATATGACAATCAGTTCAAAAGTGAAAGCAGAAAAGCTAGCTACTGATATATGGAACATGTTCTTTGGAGGTAGCTCTTCAACTAGACCATTTAACCGGTAAAGAACGATTTACATTAATTTCTATATGAAGAAAACATATCCTTTCGTCATATTTTTAGTAGATACATTCAGAATGTCTTTCTTTCAGTGCAATACTTGATGGATTAACAATACATTTATCATCTGCAACAAAGAACGCCAATCATTGGATCGATTTTGTAGTCAAACTACGACAATTAATGAAAACTGATTACCAGAAATCTTATTTCATTTCTATTATGACTGGTTGCAAGTATCCAGATAAAAAGTTTCAGGACTTTTACAGTAAAGTAATCGAATATATAAATAACATCTTTGTTGTTCTGGATGGCACGCCTCGTGATGTCACGGGATCGGGACTTGTAAAAACAGTAAACCATTGGGGAAGACTAAAAACAAGTGGAGCAAGATTGATGGTGTACTTAAGGTTACCAGTTTCATCTAAAATATCACCAACATTGTACATGACTCCAACATCCCTCAGTAAAGTTTATGACAAGGTTTTACTTTTTGTTATTCTAGTATTTCTAAGTATCAATGGTTGTTTTGTATTCCTGAACACAAATGACTTCGAATTAAATGGAAGATATTAATTTTTCTGAAACGTTGCTCTGTAACAGATGCTATAGGAAGCGCTTTTATGGAATAATAAAAATAATAAAGCTTTGTTCACATCACTTATCTACTCTCAAGTTCTTTGACTTTAAGTTAGATGTGATTTAGGAAATCTTTTAATTTCTTTAGATTTTGTGGTATACTATCATTTTATCTTTTTAGCACTTGAGAACTGCTCGATATTTTGGAGGGTTTTACCTTTGGGATGCTGCATACGATGATCAAACTTCAATCAATGGAAAAACATATAGTCAACATCTAGGGAAGATGATCGCATGGTCGAAAGTATCAGGTCAAGCAAGTAAGGTGTTCTCACTTTGACTGTTCTGTTCAACATTATTAATATTTCGCATATAGTAACATATCCAGTTTTTCTTTTGATTTAACAGCCACCACTTCTACATCCATTCCAGCAACCACAGAATCAACCACAACAACCAAGAAAACGATGACAGCACCAACAAAAACAACAACAACAATTCGAAATTATATCAAATGTAGGTGATCTCTAATGAAATAGTAACAGCAATTGATTATTTATAAGCACTTTCATCAGCGAACTAAAATCGCCGATGAAGCCACACATTTTAGGGGTAGCAGCAACCTGGGTGTGTATCACCAAATTACCGCCGCCGCCCAAAATCCTCTTTTATTAGCCCAATTTTCAAGATTAAATATCTCAATAAATAATTAGTCTCTATGGTTCAAATTCCAAGATCGAGTTCTAATACCAAAAGGCTTTCACTACGCAAAACAAGAACTTTTGATTTAGATAACCCCTTTTTACCCCTTTTACAGATACATGAATGCGTTTAAAGATATTTAAGAATTGTGTAAGAATAAAATTTTCTATCCACTCATGATGAATATCATTGTTGAGGAAATTTGGACAGCTTTCACGTATCGAGCATATCATCATATTGTAAGCATAGAATCCATGGAAAATTTAGGATATACTTTTCGAATAGCATGTTCTTCCCTTAATTCAAACAAATTTTTACACACTATTTAATTATCTTCTAGACAGTAATTAGAGATATTGAGATTAACTGCATACTTTTATAGTTTTGGGGATACGTGTTTGCGTGTGTTAATGTTGTAGGTATTACATTTTAGATTTTCAATTGGTTGGACAATGGGGACAAAATAAAGTTTATAACTATAAAAAAAAAAGCGAATTAGAACTAGGGTATTATTGTTTGCGTGCATCTTATGACGTCATAATAATCAAAGCTGTTCATATATTTTCTGACGTGGGGAACAACAAAGGTAATTTCTACTCATTTTCATATTCTTGTTAAAAGCTCAAATTAAACGCGTGTGCTTTCAATTCATCGACCTCTTGGAGTTATCAACAGACGGCAATGTAGTTTGAAGTTACTAAAGGATATTTTTACTAGTCAGATCAAATAAAGCATAAAAATTATCTTTATTTCAGATGGACTTCCTGGAATGACGTTTGCTAAGCACTGTCCATTTTCATTTGGAAAGGATTATCCTACGTATTTACGTTGCGACAAAATAGCCAGACAAATCAAATTTTGTCAGCATAAAGGAAAAAAAATACTTCTTTCAATAGGTGGAGAAGGTGCAAGGTTTAATGGATTTGTCTCAGTAGAAGAAGCAAAACTGTTTGCCAAACGTTTATGGGATTTATTTCTTGGTGGAACACACAATCTCAGAACTTTTAACAGGTGAATTTACGTTCAGTAAATATTTAAGTATTTCACCTCCCTCTTCATAATACACAAGCATTCGTCAATTGTATCCTTGTTTCTATCGTCATATACTTTTTCGTTAGTGCTATACCTGATGGCATCAACCTGGAAATTATGCAGGGTGGTCAGCGTGATTATTTCAATGAATTTCTTCAAGAACTAAGAAACTACATGGATTCTGATCCAAATCGCAATTATCTCATTACAACCACTGCAACGTGTACATTTCCACATTTTCAACTTGGGAAGACGTACAAACAAAGCAGCCATTTATTTGATGCTTTTTACATTTCTTTTGTTGACGACTGCAACACGACAAGCATACAGAGTTTCGAAACATCGTTAAAAAAGTGGATATCTCTTCCTGGACCCAAAATTTATCTTGGACTACAATCCAGTTCACACATTCCCAGGACAGGAAAGTATTATATCAACAGGATGAAGACAATTCAATTGTATAAGGTAAATATTGGACTTCCTCTCTCAAGATCCACCTAATATAGAAATGATAGCAAGATTGAACAAGAGATCTGTTCTTTTGGGATACATGTTTATCTCATGAATTTGAAATCCATTTCAAGAACATTATCATATAAGAAAGCACATTAAGGGAGCTACTGGTTCCATTAAATCAAGTGATATTTATTAAGGCCACATTTGGACAGATGTCATCTACGAGACATTCTTTAAACATGTAAACCAAACAGACTGGAAAGTTGGTCATTTTGTAGAAATGCTTAGTTCAACGGACGGGTTAACTATAATATGAAATGTGTCAACATTTCCAGTAAATACTTCTTTATAATTTCAGAAATACGCTTCGAAGTATTCTCGTATTGGTGGAATAATGTTATCCGATGTCGGATATGACGACATCAATGTCGTCGGAGGATTGCAATATAGCGATTACATCAAAAGAACTTTCAAACCTGAAAGTTATACTACTACTGTCAAACCTTCAAGTCGTAAACCATGTTCAAGATGCAGTGCAGGTAGATTTTATGCTTTTCCTTATTCTGATATGCACATGTTCGTTGTTACTTGATAAAAGACACGTTAGCAATAATATCTTCTTTATTTTTTCAGAAAGCAAAACCGAAATTTTTATCCTACTCATCGTCTTCTCGATATTCTATCAAATCTTATGAGAATGGAAATATGGTCATACAAATCTTCATGTAGTTTTAAATTAGACAGATTTGAACAAATGATGTCATGCTTTTCACTTTTCAACGAGGGGTCGCAACTATTGACCTACCTTCAAAGAAAACATGAACACAGTTGAAGACACCATTATTAGTAATATTATCCGACTGTAGCTGGTTCTACAATTATAAACAATAAACAATAAACAATTACAAATAAACAACCAAATATCTACTTTGTTGTAGCATCCTATACATTCTTATATTTTTAAAATCTGATATTTTCGACAGAAAGAATCTTTTCTAATATTAAGCAGAATTTGCATGTATATGTCGTCCAGATTTGTATCTAAATAGTGAACACTCAGAAAAAGTCGTTCCGCGTCTATTTAAAGTAAAACAAAATCCCGCCTTTCAGTGATCATTAGCCCACAACTTTTATTATGTTCCCTAACACCAACCTCGAACCCAGGGTCTCTTTCGGTCGGTGTATCGAAAAGGCAAGAGACTCCGTATTTCTTTGAAAAAGCTTATTTAAAAATCGGACTTCCAGAAGGGGCGCTTATTTGAGGAAATACTCTAGCTGAAAGCACTTCTCGCTGATGTTTCGACCATCGTAGACTTGTTGCAACATTACCAATACTTTAGAAACATTCTCGTACTTTTAACGTCACAAAATTTATTTAAGGTTTTCAAAATATGTCAATGATGATCACGTAATGACGATGACGTTATTTTCGTAATAAACTGACACATAAGATAACAGCCGTCAATCAAAGTAGTTTTTGTTGACCAATGAATGAAGAACAAATTTATATTCAGGAAAACACAAAAACAAAATATAGAACATTGGAAATATATTTCATCAAAATCTAGTTTTCTGTAACATTTTGTTTATTCATCTTGAGAGGAATGTTCAAAGGAATCGAGAATATCTGTTTTTCTTTTCTTTTCTTTCTGTTACTTCGTCCTAAAAAATATAAAAGTAATGAAACTGAGTGAAGAAATGCTATTTACCACGCTTTAAACAATTGATAACTTAAGCCCTGTTTTCCCTAGATTTGGACTACAAGGCATACGTTCTCCCCTTTAACAACTTCTGTTATAGAGGTTTGTCTGTGCAACTGCAATACTTCGTAGATCATCCATCTTGATAATTATAATGAAAAGGATTTTCTCTTCACAAGGTGTTTTCTAGAATTAACAGGCACAGTTTCACGATGAAAGTGTTGAAATCAAACGTAATTTTCGTTGTATCAAAATTGGAAATTTTCATTCAAAAAGACAATAGTAACTCCAACTGAAAAATACACCTAGTATTATTTGCTTGTCCTTCATCATATCACATATAAAACTTTAATATTTGAGTACGACATAATTTCAAAGTTACGAGCAGACATTAAACTTTTTACTCAATGGTCACATGAAAAAAATATTCGGAAAAATATGGAATTAAGGAATAGTTTTTAATAATGGAAACAGGAGAAAACATTATTCGTACCGCCTGATTCATGAAAATGTTAAGCTGTTTTGTGACGTAACGTATCCACACTATCTTCTTCCTCAACCCATTCCAGTACTAATCGGCGACCGTATAAATGAGTACTTTGACATAGTGCTTTGAATGCTCGCTAGAATAAATTAATAGCACCCTAATCTATATCTATTCCTGGTTTTGCAAAAGTCCTTTTCTTATGTAAATTTCGTATTTGAGTAAATTTCTTTCTGATAACCAACTAGACCTACCTTGAACTCCTGTGAGCTTTTTTGTCCTCTTTGCTTTACCTGGCAGTAAATGTAAAATTCTTCCTTGGAAAATTGTTCCATCTAATTCTGAAATTGCTTTTACAGCATGCTCTGGCATCATAAACGTTACGAAAGCAATTCCTATGCATTTATTACTGTCCTTATCCACTGGCCTGTTTACTTCAACCAATGGACCAATTTGAGAAAACAGTTGGTGTAGATCATCTTCTATACATCTGAATGTAGGATTTCGAACAAACAACCGACCAGTGTCAGCTAGGCTTTCTTCATCTTCTTTGCGATCCTGAAATAGCAAAAGTGTCATTTTGACAAGAATCATAATAGCCATGTTCTTTTAATCATGGTGTAATTTTTCATACAAACATTTCCCTCAGTCAACAAATTTCTTACACTCTTGTTCCACTTCCTATCAGCACTATCCTCATCATCTTTTTTATTGTGGACCAAAAATAGTTCTACATAACGTTCATTCATTGTACTTTGATCTTTTGTTAGAGCTTCTAAAGTATCTTTAGGATTTGCAAAATCGACAAATGCATAACCACTTCGTTTTCCTTGAGTATTGTTTCGAAATCGTATGTCTTCTATTGTCAAAGGCTCAAAAAACTTAATAATATCTTGTTCGGTGCTTTTAAATGGTATCCCTCTCATCTTTGTTGTACATGATTAGGATGCTATTTGATTACCCACTTGTTTTAAGCTCTATTTTTCAATTCCCTTTTCTGTACTTTTGAAAGGCCATGCTGAATTTTCAGAAGAGTCCTCATGTCTTTCACATCTGCTGCTTATGGAGGTTGTCTCGATTTGGGAAGATGATTCGCCCTATGAGACAGCGTTTGATAAACAGAAAACTAATTCTACTTCATGGACAAAATGAAACATACTGTTGTTTTGGATGTTTTGGATTTCAACGAGTCTAAATCTGAACATTTTTTGTCCATTCCTGGAGTTTCCATTTTTGGTTCATTGTCACTATGATCATCATCATTGTTGTCATCTGCCATGTTTTTAGCCTCATCAAATTCTTCCTTTTCTACATCTGAAGTTTCTTGCTCTTTTTATAAAAAAACGTTTGAAACAGAAATAATTGAAATCTAGATATCTAGGAGACCTGCGACAGAGGAAACAACTTTAACAAACCTTGCTTGTGATCATATCTTTAACAGTTTCATTTGTCCAAGTGGGTTTTGCAGATTTGTTCAAATGTACAAACAAACAAAAATTCTTGAAGTTGAGGATCGTCATTAACATAAGCAAAGAAAATAAGAAAAATTTTCTTTTATTCTTGAAACTTTCTGATACGCTTCTTATGTTTGTCAATATCCTTTCATTTTTGGAGAAATGCTGAGCTCTCCTTTGCATATTAACTCCAAGGCCTAGGTACAGTTAAATCGCCCCAATTTTTATTAACCTCAGCCTGAATCATGATTGTATCAATGAATGTTTCATTGAAAAATTTTAAGGCAACTTCAGCATCTGGCTCATTTTTATAACCAATTAATGCAAATTTACGAAACACGCTTTTCTTTGTAAAACAAAGTTTAACTTCAGTTATTTCACCACCTTGACATGAAAACACTTCTCAGATTCGATTTTTTTTTATTTTATCTGGTAAATGTTTTTCAATAAGTCTTGACATTTTTAACTAACTTGAATATAATTCTATAATCAATGGCTAGTCTAGAAGACCACAAATAGCAAGGGGTAGACAGCCAAGTATCAAGCAACAATGATACATAAAGCAAAAATAAATATTATCAACAAAATATAACAATGGCGAATATAGGTAACATTTTCAGGCAATAATAAATGACAAACATTTTGTGCTACCACCTTCTTTTGTGTCCCAGAAGCTTTACGTGTTTGTGTAAGATAATTACAATGGTAATTACAATGTTAACCAATGGCATAACTGACGTCATTAAGGGTCCAAATTTATTGACAGGCAGGCTTAGGACACTTTATGTAAAATATTACAAATTTCTGAAAACAAATCTTTTTTATCAAAACATGTACTGCTTATTAACAAAAACAATTATTTATTTAAATATGATCTTTCTATTGAGCGCCGCATACGTCGACAATTTCTTTTCCAAATTAAAGTTAACGAAATCAGCTATCGTAAGTCTCATTGAAAAATAAATGAAAAGCAACAGAGGCGCCAAAAAGAGGTTCTGATGACATTGTTTCAAAAAGGTTTGATGATGAGGCAAACCCTGTTCAGAAGCAAAGGTATAACAAAACCAATTTTCGAACTTTTCGAATGGCTAGTTTGTTGTTTATATTTACCATGGTATGTTGTTTTTAATGTAAGGGTGTGTGCCATAACATCAAGAGCTTTTTTCATTCGTAAAAGATCAAAATTCGTGATTTCACTGCAGCGTAGCGAATGCAGGAACCTAATAATAACTCATTAACAATAACCACTAAAAAATAAACAAAAGAAATACCAGATCATAAACCTAAGTGGACTTAAACCCACAAGAAAACGACAATTTTAATTTCCAAGGCGTAAAACCACAAACTGTACCATTATCAGTTCCACTCATTAATGACGTTCTCAATGAAAAAGATCAAGTTTTTTTGCTCTAACTGAGTTTACGCAAGCATACTCTCTAGTACAAATTGGTCATCTCCTTCTTGCGAATCAATGTTATTTTCAGAAAATGGGTATGAAAATGTTCTGAATAAGTTGAATTCAACAAAAAATGGTGTGAGAAATGTTCATTTTAACATAAATGGCCTAAAAGGACCTGAACATAAAATCACAAACCATTATAGCATTTATGTATAATCCACCAGGTGATACTTATCAGTTTTTAGATGCATTCGATAACAATTTGAAGCAACGCCCACTTGACAGAAAATATTTGGTTATACTTGGTGATTTAAACGTAGATTTGATGTCCAGCTTTAATCCGAAAAGAAAGCTCCTGTCCTTGCTGTAACAATATAATTTTCAAAATGTTATTGCTCAAGCAACGCAGATTACAATCTCCTCTAGTACATTGATAGACATCGCTTTAACGCCTGAAACATCAAAAGTTCTCGGTTCAGGTAGTTGGAACTATGGTATATCTGATCATCATTTGATTTATGTTAAATTTGACCAGAACAGAGAAAAACATGCCCCCAAGATTGTAAAATGCGAAAGCTTTAAACACATTGATTGTGATACACTTCAGCAGGATATAGATCTCGTGCCATGGCATATCTGCGATGTCTTTAATGACGTGGACGATGTTGCATGGGCTTGGGAAAGTTTGTACAAAAACGTAATTAATGAAGTTGTGAAAGAACGAACAGTCAAGGTTCGCTGTAACTCTCGACCGTGGATAAATGGAGCCATACGTCAAGAGCTAAATAGGAAATACAAACTTTTAAATATTACTTACCCCTCAAAACTTGACTCTGACTGGAAGCAACATAAATTTTCCCGAAATTACTACTCTCATTTAATGCAATCTGCTGACGCAATTTATTGGAAGGACAAATTCAGTAGAGTATCTAATAAAATGGAGTTTTGAAATTCCATAAAGGAGTTTCAAGGCATTCAAAGGGGATCAAATATTGGTCCAGTACATGACCATAACAGCTCAAACAATTCTGAATTAATTACCGAGGACAAAAGAAAGTAGTACTCAATGTGAATTATTCAATTCTTTCTTTGTCACTGTTGGGTTATCTACAAACACTAATTCAAATGTCACCAAAAATAACTTTCATATACACGGTATAACACCGACCGTATCAGAAGTAATATTGAACAAAGATGTAATTCAGAAAAGCTTCCTTTCCGTAAAATCAGGAAAAGCTGCTGGACCTGATGGCATTACCTCCAATGAAGTCAAACTGGTAGGAAAAGGCATCATGAGGGGACTTGAACTCGTGTACAGAAAGAGTATTGCTGTTCGCACCTACCCTACAAATTGGAAGCTGGCCAATACTAAGAGCATCTTCAAAAAGGGAAGCAAATTGGACATTAAAATTAGCGCCAGATCTCTCTTCTTAACATTCCGAATAAAATGTTTGAATTCATCATTTGTGACAATGTAGATCGACACAAACTCTGGTGACTTATATGAACTGTTAGAAAGTTATCCTTCTGACTGTATGCAATATGTTAGCATTGGTAAAGTAAAATCCAGCAAACAATGGGTTCAAGCAGGTGTTCCTCAGGGATTTTTCTTTGGCCTATGAGCGTACAAAGCATATTCAAATGACCTTCCTGATTCTGTCATAAACAAACTTGAGATGTTTGTTGATAATTCGACGGACGTGTGCATCTCTGATACTCTACATGAACTTTTTCTTGACATCCAACAGAATATAAAAGAGTTGGAAACTTGGAGTGATATTATCAAAAGGGACTGTGTACGGACCGTTACCCTCGATAATAGTGGGGAAACAGCCTGCTACGATTATATCCAAAGCGAAGTGCCTGAATATAGAGACCGATAATAACCTCACATGAAGCATCCATGTACCATCTGTTTGTAGTCGATTTAATACTAAAGTTAAGATGCTCAAAAGAATGAAATCGCTAAGTCCAAAAACTCTAAAACAATTTTATATCATCACTATTCTCCCTAGTGTAACATATGGCATTAGTTTGTGGGACAACTGTTCAAGAGCTCTTCTGAACAGATTAATTGACATTCATGCCAGAGCAGCAAAGATAATTTTTAATTACAACAATAACATTGAAAATAGAAGTCTCTTGGATTTATCCCAATATATTTTGCACACGATTGTAGCAAATGACGCGACGTGAATTTTTTGGCACTGGGGACATTGCATTGCACCCCCAACTGACATTTTCAGGGTCCGCGATATTAGCGATGGGGTGACCAAAAAACATTTGATCTCAAACCTTTTCGGGACGGGTGTGACGTCATCAAAATCTTTAATCGACGATCCGTAACAGTTCGACGTACACAGACGATCCCATACATTTTTTTGATTAGCTTTTCGAGCACTACAACTTAGTGTATTTTTGGTATTTTTTGGTCATTCCTATATTGAGAGGAAGAGAACGGGGGGTGGAGGCAGTAAATCATGGGGAAAATGAACTTGTAAAATGTTTTTACCCGGGATACTAGTTTATATACTAATAGCGAGTGTGCATCCCACTTTTATTTTAGAGAGTGATACATTTTCAGAAATTTAACGGTTATTTTCTTATGAGGAGAGCGTAAAACCACGATGCTGCGAGAAGCGTTTTTTTTCTCTTCAGTATTAGTATATTTGTAGTAGCGAATGAAGCGACGTGAATGTTATGGCCCCCATTGCATTGCATCCCCAACGGAACGCTACGTTTAGGGCCAAATATCTGAAGAACCAATAGGGATAACTGACATTTTTTGGTTCTGCGATATTGGCGATGAGGTGACCAAAAATAAATTTGGTCCAAAACTCTTTTTGGGGACAGGTGTGACGTCATTATAATCTGTGATCGAAGATATCTCCTTACGGTACATCGTACACAGACGATCCCATACATTTTCTTGATCAGTTTTTCGAGCTCTATGGGATGATACTACGTATCCTTTTGAATTGTGTGATTTCATTTTTGGTCACTCCTATATTGAGAGTGTTGGGATCAGTAACTCATTGGGAAAGTCAACCTGTAAAATGTTTTTACCCGGGTTACTAGTCTCCTTTAGTCTAAAATATTTTTGGGACGTTATTTGAATTTTTGATCGACGATATCTCCGTAACAGTAAGTCGAACACCGATGATCCCATACATTATTTTCTGGATCAACTTTTCAAGCATCATCAACATTCCTATTTTTTGCAATTTTGTGATTTCAGTTTTCGTCATCCCTATATTTTGGAAGGGAAAGATCACGGGTGGTGGGTGCAGTAATTCATTGGAGGAAAATGAACCTGTAAGATGTTTTTACCCGTGATACTAGTTAGCTTCTTAATTATTAGGTTGTTATACTTGTTTGGTTGCCCCTTTTTATTTGTATTTGACATAGATGTAAGAAAAAAACAGTCATGCTACAGTCAAGCTGAACTACATAAGATCGCATCAAAAGAAGTTCCCTGTGTACAACTGGGTAATGTTGCAATATATAAACATGAGTTCTGGAAGGTGTATTGATTTCGCCGGTTTTAAAAAGATTCCAATAAAATATGTGAATTTCAGCACGAAGAAATTGATATGGATGCGCAAACAAAATAAAAGCTCACTAGGAAATTAATAAGCATGTTTTCGTTAATAAAAAGAAATGTTTAACAGCGGGTATGTAAATGAAATAAAAGTAATAAAGAAATAAAAGGTGTGTCTCTAAAGTTAACATACTCAGTCCTATAAAACTAGTACGTCACGATTCGCATCTTCAAGTTTAGAAAGTTTTTTAAGATGGCGGTGTAGTAGCGTACGTTTGGTGAAAAATAAGTTTTGTGAATATTCACGTAAGTGTTAAAAGTTTTGAAAAAAAAGTATATATTCGTAAATACTAAGACATATTGAATGTTTTAAAGCAATTGGGAAAACATACTTAACCAGTTGTAAATTTTGAGTGCATTTTGCATAGACTACTTTTTGTTCACTCTATTTCTTACATTATACATCGGTGCAAAAAAATTGGTCTGCTAATTAAAGATTTCCGCTAGTTGGAAAGTTGACATTCTTTACCAATTTGAAGGGAAGAAAAGGACCTTGGGCTACTAAAAAAGCTTTATAGGTACTTGCTGGGATATTTGTGAAATGAAGGGACACAATTTATTAAGTAAATACATGTTTATTTAGTAAAAAATAATTTTTAGAAGTTTGTTCCTGAAAGAAATATTTGATCTTCACAAATTCCGGGAAAGGAAAGATTTGCAAGATTTATGTTTCTATATATATTTTATAAGTCCTGGGTGTTTTTCTTCAAATAATTTAGTCGAGAAAAAGCAAACTTCTATAAATCCAGCAGCTTGGGTAAAGAAAACAATCACAGAAGAACAAAAAGTAACAGAAAAATAAAAAATAAATGTTTGAATGAAATTCTTGACTACTTTTTTCTCGTCCGCTAATTAGAAAGAAATCCTATAGGAAACATCCATTTGGTGCAAAGAACACCTGTCCGCTAATCAGAGTGTCCGCTATTTGGAAAGTCGGTTGTAAGAATTTGACTTGCGTTTTGCAGGTACAAACCAATTTGTTGGCTAAAAAGATTGTAAATTAGGTCTCAATTATGCTTGTCTTTTTCAGAATTTCAGAATATGCTTATTATATATATATGCTTCATTTTTCTTTTTTTTTTCTTGTCTACATATAATGGTTAATTAGAAAGCGCTTCCACACAACGTTTTTACCAACAGATAACTTTGCATTGCAATCAAAATAAAACATCACACTATTTAACTGGGATCATCTACTAAAAATCTTCATATAAACATTCCAAACCATACAGTATTTACGAAAAAATACTTCTTTTTAACAACAATGCCTCTTCATGAGACAAATTAAAAAATAAATATCAGAAATATCACCATTTCCACTGTCTTCTCGACTTTCGCTTTCAAAACATTAAGATTAAAAATGGTAGAGTGTTACGTCACAAGTTGCAGACCTAATCTACACTTTCAACCCGCGTAACTCTTAAACAGTGCACTGCGGACTTGAGAAGAGACATATCTTCATAACTAGCTTTGGATATATTGTTTGAAGAGAAGGAAGCAATTGCACTAACTAACAATTCACATTCTAGCGGCCCGTCAAGTTATAGGTCTGAGTTCGTACTAGTAATTGCATGGACGTGAGTGGAATTACGGTTAATTTCATTAGTAGTTAGTTAAAATTGTGAAATTATAACGAGTATGGAGGACGAGTTTAAAATTTGTATTTTACTTACTACGAGTGAGTTAAACTGGAATTTCACGAACTAGTGTCATGTGATTACTGGTTAATCATATTAAAACAAAGGAAAAGTTAGTGTTCATGTTTTTGAAGTTTAGAGAAACCAGGTTCGTATTTCTTAATGTTTCGCACAACAATCGAATGTTTACGTTTTTTCATTCAAAAATCGTCATTTTAGACAAGAGAGCATGCACAAAGTCCGCCAAAGTCAACTCCACGCAAAAGATTCTGCCTCGTGGAGAATACTCATTTCCCAAATTCATGTTTATATGTCGCATCCTGAGTCAGTTGCCCATTGGGCCTCAATTCTGTGTTGGAAATTAACGAAAATGGTCAGTATTTGTATTGCTTAAAGTATTTTCATTATTAAATGTTTTCCAGTAGGTTCTGCATTTCACATATGGAACCATCATGTTGGTAATATCTGCTGAACATTAAATATTAGCAACTTTAGTTTCCTGTTTTCTTCTAAAATGTGACAATTTCAGTGGAACATCAGTATAAGCGGGAATTTGTGTTAAATATTATTGTAGCGATAACATATAATGTTCAAAACAACTTTTCTTATCACTACCAATTTCATCTTATATTCACAACAGCATTAGTGATAACTTTAGTGATAAATTTCTCAATAACATTTGATTTAATTTTTTACATGAATTAAGTAAATCAGTAAAGTAAATCAAGTAAATATTATGTAAGGGATTGTCTCCAAAATTTGTTTGTTGAAATAAACAATTCAGAAAAACTGAAACGCTTGGGAACGAAGTGAGAATTAAATCAAAACGATTTTGAAACAATTTACAGCAAATTGCAACAAAACAATATATCGTAGACATTATCTTAAACATGTATCGTAAACATGTTTCTCAAGAGATTATAATTACTATTATCGTTGTATCACCTATTAAAAATCGTGGGAAGATCGTCTTCAAAAATGAATCAACAACGAATTTTGGAGACGATCCCTAAATTGGAATATCTCTTTAGTGATTGGATGTAAGAAAATGTCATTTTTGCGATGTTATCTGAATATAATATAATGTATAATTCATTGCAATTTTTTTTTTAAAAATAGCGATAATTTATCAGTAATTATCATTAACTTTTAGCACTATATATATCTTTGATAGGGTAATCCTAATCCGTGAAACTCCTGTCACATTATTTATAATTACTATAATTACTATTATTATTATTATTATTATTATTATTATTATTATTATTATTATTATTATTATTATTATTATTATTATTATTATTATTATTATTATTATTATTATTATTATTATTATTATTATTATTATTATTATTATTATTATTATTATTATTATTATTATTATTATTATTATTATTATTATTATTATTATTATAGACAGATATTTTAACCAGAAAAAACATTCTGAAAAATGTTATTACAAAATATTTACATAATATATACAATATAGGAAAAAAGGGGAATAAGGCACTTTGTAGTAAAGTAAAGAAAAATTAGTTAAAATATATTTTATTTACATTATAAAATTTCCTAAGATCATATATCAAAAAGGCATTGAATTGTCTTTCACTATTAAAATAAAAACTTTTACGGGCACACTCAAATTTAATCTTGGGATTTCTTGGAAACAGTCCGTTATTTCTAGTCTGTTTTTGCGTTACATCAAAGTTAGTCTGAAAATTATCACAAACATTTCCAGTTAGGCTGTCAAAGACTTGTATGCAGATGCGTACGTCCAAGCAACTCGACAGAAACGTTTTCCTTCTTTTTTGGAATATTTTCACCGTAAATGATTCCAAAACCACGTTTCTCAAACTGTTTGATTTTTGTTGTGTACGTGTTGGTCGAATTGAAGGCAACGATGGAACAATACGTAAAGAGTGGAATAATAATTGTTTCGTAGATGGTAAGTGCAGCTTCAATTGTTAGGTGTGGTCTTACTTGTTTCAGGAGGTAGAGTCTGCCTGTGACTTTCTTGTAAACTGAAGAAGTGTGATACGTAGAGGAAGGGGCTGATCGAGCTTTACACCGAGGTACTTGTAAGAGCTGGTGCAAAATATGGTGTTTTGGCGATATTTTGTTTCCTTGAGTACGACGTACAGTTCCAAAAAGCACTCATTCGGCTTTTCCTTTTTTCATATTTGTCACAAGGTCATTCAAATTCATCCAATCAGCAACACAAGCAAAATCAATTCTCTCACGATAGTAGCTACTTCTCTCACGGATTCTCAAAAAATTCCTTTGTTTATCACATGCGCAGGTGCTTCTTCTCATTATATAGTTTTATGGTGGAAGAAATCACTTTACACATATGTTTTTTTCTCAAAAAGGGGCAAATCGACTTCCTCGAATGCAATTGTCTAGTGTTATGACTATTTCGCTTCACATTGTTATTCATGATTTTTGTAATTTGAAATAGACGTCTATTCTATGAAGTGAGTGGGTTTTCCGGCAAGCTATTAGGTTAAACTCCTCAATAGTCTTTCCACCAACCATGGAAGTGATCTTTTATAAGGAAACCGGGAGCTAATTTCACCTTTCAAGACTTGGCAACCTAATTAGCAATAGCTCTATGATCAATGAAAGGTGCACATCCACTTCCGTGTGCGAAACATATAAGTTTGAATGTATTTTTGTCAGAAATCGGTGTACCCAGGAAAATCATGTGTATGTGCAGAGGCCAGGAGTGAAACGGAAAGAAACCATTACCGTCGATTTTATCAAAATTTTCGTTGCGTGAATGGAGAAAAGTGTTTGAGCTCGTGTTGTATCGTTTGGATGCTTCTTTTAGTGATATGTGTTCGTTGCTGTTTACAAATGTTGCATACGACATCTAAATACGACATACGACACTTTGCGAAATTTGGTAAGGAAGTGGGATCAACAGCATACACTCTTTTTTTATATAAGAATGTTAAAAATTTGAGTGAGCCTCAATATTCTTAAGAAAACTGCAATTTTGAGCCTCGGATATTCATAATATATTCTTACTTAATGGAATGGGATACCTAGTAATAATAGACCAGAGAAAACTGAAAGGAAGATTTAAATGGAAGTTAAAGATGGTTGTTTTGTTTATTAAACAACAAAAGAAGTATATATAATATGTATATATGTCATATGTAAAATAAACAGAAGATTTTGCCTTAAAATCACCTCTACAGCAGTAACTAAAAGTTATTTATTCTAAGTTGAACCGAGCCTGAGCTATATTCTTACAATAGTCTTAAATTTTAGACCATTCCGAGCCTGAATATTCTTATAAAATGTATTCTTATATAAAAAAGAGTGTATGATGCATATTTACTGGTGTATTTATTGAGATAACGAGTCGAATGTTGCGCTATATGTAAACATGATATATGTTCTTCATGTTTCCCAAGAGTATTCCTTAAAAATTCGAAATTCGATGTGATACTAAATTTTAATAGACGGACTGTGCTTTTAAGATTAGAATATCGATGCGACTAATGGAATTCAATTTATTGCGAAACTGTGTGAAGACGGTGTGAAGACAGTATGTGTTTGAATGTACTGTTGATGTGGAGTGATAAGCAATCGTTGAAATATTTGAAATCTGGTGAATGATGAGATTTGTATATGGATGTGGGAAAAATATAACCCGAAGAAAAAAAGAAAAATAGACGAAAATAGGTAAGATGTTGTATGTGTGCATTTAAAGAATTCGTCAATATTAGTCAAAGTACTGGTATCTATGCGTGTATTGAATGTTTTTTGTTCCTTCCTATGCCCTCAGAAGTGAAGCTCCACTGCACTATAATCAAAATCTATTTCATTGAATGAGGTTGCAGCATAAGCAGTGAATATACTTAGAGAGAAAGTGGTTCATGAGTTGTTGATGTAGTATGTGTGTAAAATTAAGGTGTGAAATAAAAAGGTTTCTATCTAATAATATTAGGTGTTCGGACCGGAATTGTATCGTAGGGAGTGTGGTGCATTTATAAGTGAATAGTGAATTATTTTTGTCGTGTTATTTTTGTAATGTTGTTATGTTAGCTGGTGGTGTGCGTAGATAATTGTCGTTTGTTAATGACAGTGTTGTGATTTGGTCAAGTTGTTTCTGTAGTTAATGAAAGTGTATGGTGAAGTGCTTTACGCATTCCGTTTTTGCAAAAAGAAATAAAACAAAAACAAAATAAATAATGTTGCGGAGAAGAGAAGTGTTGGCTGATAATACAGCTGTGATGAGATCAAAAAGGACGTGTGTTCACAGGCGTATTCAGGGCCAGTCAAAAAAAGTGGAGGATTCCAACATTATGATATTTCTTTTCAGTCTTAAGTATCGATTAGGTTACTTGCAGGTTTTCTTTTTCTACTTTAAATGACTAAGCTCTCTCCACAAATTTTGACTAACCTCTAGCTACACTTCTGGCGTATGAGTTGGCCAAAACAAGGACAGAACTGCAGGTCCTTCATCAAGAGCGGAAACCTACAGTTTGCACAATGTCAGGTAGTTTATGTTGACCTATGGTACCACGGTCTATCAGTCATACAAACTACTCATACATTTGGCAAAACGCTACATCAATAATAAATCATTAAAAATGTGTTATGTTTTGATTTCTGTTACTTATACGATAAATAAAGTCTAGAGTGACTTTAAACTGCTCCAAGCTTGTCCCAGGTTAAAAGAAAAATACTAACCATCGAAAACAAACCTTTCTTTACAGAAAAATTCATGATAACGATAGAAGCAATAAAAAACACCTCCAGTCTCTTCAATGCCAACGTGGACTACATTCGAAACGAATGAAGAGGTTAAGAAGAGTTCAAAAGTTTGCTTTGGATAGAGCCCATCGTATTGGACCAGTTGTTGAAAACGTGTAGAGGAAAATGGTGAAAAAGTGAAAAACCAGAGTATCATCTTGGACTTTACCACGTTCCGTCATCGCACATTATTTTATAGAAACAGAGGTTGTTTAAAGGAATTAAAGGCAGGCTAGATCTCCGTTATTCATTATTAAAGTAATTAACAAGGTAGAAGGTAACAACGGCGAAAAATTTGTAAATGCTGACATAAATTCCAGGATAAAGGTACGCTTTGTAAATGACCATGATAAAGCTTTAAACTCGATAGATGACCGAAAACGCCTTATTGAGCAGTAAGTTTTGCACCTTCCAATTTTGTTATGAGCTTCTGTTTGTTGTTTTCATGTTTCTCAAGAGATTATAATTACTATTATTTTTTCTCTTAAACTTCAAAACCTTGCTTTCATATGTGAATTAAGTTTGAATATTACCTAGTCATTTCACATATTAAATCTGATTTTGTATTAAATGACCTTTGTTTCGAGTCAATTGATATTGTTTCCTATTTGATAGAAATAATCATGTTTAGCTAATATCTTTACAATTTCGTTCGTTACTAATTTTTTGATATTGAGTTTATTTATTTTTTTAGTGCTAGTAACTCTTGTGGAAATAACAGTTATCCAACACATAACATGTCAGGAAGGAATATATTTCGTATACCATGCCGGTAAGCATTTGTGAATGGCGCGCTGTGATCGAAAGTTTTATTATAAAGACTTTTCTCAGTGGCTTTATAGTAAGGAGAAATTCTCAGTAGAATATACTTTATAAAAATTTCTTCACCAGTCAACGTTTCCTGCCGCCATGTTGCTGTAATTGCACACCCTGTTAACGAATCCGAAAAGTGCATCTCATATGATTACTGTTTTCATTACACCTCTTTGTTAAATCGAGCATTAAGCCATATTCATATTTGTGTATTTTTTTTTTTACATAAGGACCGAATGTTCGTAAATGTAACCAAAAACATAAAAATTTACATGTATAGCACAAGCCCTATGTTCGATTTCCTTACGAAAAATTCGTAAGGAAATTAAGATAAGCCATACATAAGATTTGAAAATTAGCCTAAAATACATTAATGTAATTTGAACACTCTGGATTTTGTTCTAATCATTTTGTTGCATCGTAAATTAACAAATCTGGCTCTACGTTGAAACTTTAAAGGTGCATGCAATTCAACTCCATGCGCACAAAAATATGGCATCGTGGCCCAAAGGCTTAAGATACGTATGTTTACATGCCTGTGATTGCCGTATTCACCATGCACAACATGTTGTGCAGCATTTGCTTACCGTATTCAGGACTTGTCTTGTCTAGAACTAATAATGGCTTATTAACCGTAAATAAATAAAATAATATAACAATAAAAATAAACTAAAGGCTTTTTTAGACTACGTAATACTTGTTGCTTATTAACAATCTGATACTTTTGAATTGTTATCACTGAAATAGATGATGAATATCTAAAAAAAAAAAAAAATTAACGGTTTAGCCGGTCACTACTGGAAAAAATTTTCCAATATTTAAACGAAAAACATATGTTCCTTCTGTTTTCTTAATATTTTCTGTACTTGCAATGTAGAGTCTTCCTCATCATTTTGTTACCTTGTTTACATCTTCTTATACTAATACGCAATCTTGCTTTTTTCTTACTTAACTTTTAAAGAAAGAACGTTAGGTAAAATTCCTCGGAAAGTTCGTCAATGGATGTTTGTTTTTTCCGTATTAGTATAGGGTGAATTTCACATTAGGAGAATCACTAGCTCCATCTTCTGGGTTTTTATTACTTCATGGAGTGTTGTACCTTACGGAAGACATCATAAAGTCCCCTGGATGAGAAGGCAATGCAATGTTTTTGCGTTCGAAAGTTCATCAAATTTTCTCAACGTTCATTTCTTTAAACGAGAAATGAAGACGCTGTGTGTAACATTTTTTGTTTTGTTTTAATTTTTTTATTCAACGCTTTAAGTTCAGTAATAAAGAGTAACAACCTTGATAGGTATCAGTAACTATTCTAACCGAGAGATAGTCGATGTAGACCTGTTATGTGTTCGTCTATTTTTTAAATGTGTTTGAACGTAGCTTTTTCGTATCAGTTAGTTTTGACTACTATTTCGAAATGTGTAGCTAGCAGTTTATTTGGTATTTCATTGTAGTGTGTGGATTGTTATTATTAAGGCTCGCCTTTAGGAAAACGAAGGTAACAAGATCATTATTATATTGTTTTGATAGTATTTGATTGATATCTTTTTGTTTTAGATTAGAAAATTGAGTAGTATAGATGAATGTAATACAAGAACAGATACATGGTTTTTGTATCATGATGCACGAGTGGAGTTTTGGGTTTTAACATTTCCACAATTCATAGCAATTGTTAGCTTTAGTTAATAGGGAAATGTGAAGGTATTTTCATATATTTCAGAAGTTTAATCGTAGTTAGGTAGGAGTATACATTGTATTGCCTCTTTTCTAAATCTCTGAACATTGCAATTTTAGCTTTTAGTTTAACTGTACAACTTTAGAAATCTCTAAATAGAACAGATAGCACTGAAAAATAGGGATAATAGCATTCCTTGAATGATCGATCTAAAATATTTATACAACAATTTTGTGTTAAATATGATATAATTCCAACATGGAGAAACACAACAATTTTTATAAATACACAGACTTATCATTGCAGTATTGCGTGTAAAAACAATTTATAGAGAAAAACTGTAAAATGTTTTTACACCCTACACTAGTCTATATACTAATAGCGAGTTGTGCATAACAAATTTAGTTCGGTCAGTGTGAATAAAAGGACTGGGAACGAAATGTTCGTATGAAAAATGTTATGATTAAATTTTAGGTCGTGCGTAACTGAGTTGTCGAGATATAGGCGATATTAGTATATAGATGAGTAGCGCGACGTCAGTGGGCACATTGCATTGCACCCAAATAGAACGCGATATTTAAGGGCAAATATCTTAAAAACTAATGGGAATAACTGACGTCACTTTGGGCGCCCGATATTGGGGATGGAGTGACGAAAGATTTGGGTCTAAACCTTTTTGGCGACGGGTGTGACGTCATCAATATCTTTGATCGGCGATATCTCTGTAACGGTAAGTCGTACGCAGACGATCCCATACATTTTCTTGATCAGCTTTTCGAGCATTACGACTAAGTGATACTTATTCTTCTCCTTTCTATGATTTTATTTTTTGTCACCCTTATATTTTAAAAGAGGTAGAGCACGGGTGGTGTGAACTCATGGGGAAAGTGAACCGGTAAAATGTTTTTACCCGGGATACTAGTCTTATATACTGATAGCGAGTGTGCATAACAAATTTAGTTTGGTCAGTGTGAATAAAAGGACTGGGA
Organism: Turritopsis rubra; assembly: GCA_039566895.2. Lineage (NCBI taxonomy): Eukaryota > Metazoa > Cnidaria > Hydrozoa > Anthoathecata > Oceaniidae > Turritopsis > Turritopsis rubra. The sequence continues at coordinate 2,107,996 of CM077627.1, read as the reverse complement.
ACGAAATGTTCGTATGGAAAATGTTATAATTGAAATTTTAGGTTGTGCGTAACTGAGTTGTCGAGATATAGGCGATATTAGTATTATAGGAGTAGCGCGACGTCAGTGGGCACATTGCATTGCACCCTAAATAGAACGCGATTTTCAGGGGCAAATATCTCGAGAACCAATGGGAATAACTGACGTCACTTTGGGCGTGCAATATTGGCGATGGGGTGTCGAAAAATTTGGGTCTGAAACTTTTTGGGGACGAGTGTGACGTCATCAGAATCTTTGATCGACGATATCTCCGTAACGGCACGTCGTACACAGGCAATCCCATACATTTTTTTGATCATGTTTTCGAGCTCTACAACTTAGTGATACCTATTCTTTTAGATTGTGTGATTTTATTTTTCGTCATATACTATATATTGAAAGAGGAAGAGCACAGGATGGTGGTAATTCATGGGGAAAGTGAACCGGTAAAATGTTTTTACCCGGGATACTAGTCTATATACTAATAGCGACTGTGCATCCACTTTTTAGTTTGGTCAGTGTGAATAAAAAGACTGGGAACGAAATGTTCGTATGGACTGTTATAAAGTGACATTTTAGGTCGTGCGTAACTGAGTTTTCGAGATATAGGTGATATTAGTATTATAGAAGTAGCGCGACGTTAGTGGGCACATTGCGTTGCACCCTATATAGAACGCGATTTTTAAGGGCAAATATCTCGAGAACCAATAGGAATAACTGACGTCACTTTGGACGTGCAATATTGGCGATGGGGTGTCGAAACATTTGGACCTAAAACTTTTTGGGCACGGGTGTGACGTCATCAGGATCTTTGATCGTCGATATTTCCGTAACTGTTAGTCGTACACAGGCGATCCCATACATTTTCTTGATCAGGTTTTCGAGCTCTACAACTTAGTGATACATATCTTTTTGGATTCTGTGAGTTTATTTTTCGTCATATACTATATATTGAAAGAGGAAGAGCACGGGATGGTGGTAACTCATGGGGAAAGTGAACTGGTAAAATGTTTTTACCCGGGATACTAGTCTATATACTAATAGCGACTGTGCATAACAAATTTAGTTTAGAGAGTGATACATTTTCAGAAATTTCACGGTCATTTTCTCACGAGGAACGCGTAAAACCACGATGCTGCGACAAGCGTTTTTTCAGTATTTTCATTTGCGTATTAGTAATGGTCCAACTCCATCTTACTGGTTTTTTCATGTCGAAGGGTGTTATAGGGTAGGATGCAATGCAATGACGATCATTTCTTTGAACAAGAAGAACGAAGAAGCGTTTTTTGTAGTTGCTGTTTGTTTTTGTTGTTTGTTTTGTTTGTTTTTATTTCAAAAGCGAAGAATAGTATTGTTGTTGAGAAAGTATTAGTATGTTTACTACCAGTGGTATGATGCAGAAAAGAAACGAGGGTTTTTAAAATGTAAACAAATCTGATTTTGTTTTCGTAAAGATTGCTTCGCGAGACGAACGATGAAATGAAACGAAGGATATTGTATTATTATTAAACGTGAATTAACGGGTGGAAGAAAAAATGTATGGTTTATAATAGCAGAAACGTGTACTGTATTGGAAACTGAAGAACGTCTTACTTATTTATGTTACAGTTATTAAATGTTTGCACAGAAGAAGTTGTCAAATGGTAGCTAATGGTTTTTAATTTCTTTTTCTTGGACTTGATCGTTTTTGTAATGATGGAATTAACGAGTGGAAATGCATATACATGGAAAAGTGAATGAAAACAAGAACATATGTTGTTGTTTTTGGTACTAACGTGTGCTGGAAAACGAAGAAACTGTTAATTGAATTGGAGAGGATTGTTAACGAAGTGGCATTTATTTTCTCTTTGCAGTTATTAAAAATGGTTGCGCCATTGCAATCATTTCGACCATGTCGGAAACATTATCAACAGATAATGTTGATATTTATGGTAGGATAAAGGGCAAAATCAATATTTCTGTGGGGTTTTTTGCGTGTGAAACCGAGTAAAAAGTGTTATGTTACGCTGAGAGATTATTGCTGCTGTGTCATTGTTGTAATTTTTCAAGCGAATGTTTGTGGTTGTTTTCAAGAAAGTTAGAACTCTCCCTTCCCCATCATCGTGTCTGCTTTATTTAAATTATTCTACCCACCACCAGCATCTTATTTTGATTCTGTGTTACTGCTTATGAATTTCTCTATCAGAAATGAAATATATAATAGATTTGTGTTTGGCTCTGAGCTGTAACAATAATACTCGTAACATATATCTATTATTTCGGTTTGTTTTCCTTTTTTTATAATAGGGCATGCATAATAGTCACAAGAATGTGGAAAGTTATTTCTAACGACAGTGTAATATTAGAGTTTGTTGTTAGAAGAATTATCGTGGCTGACAATATATTATTGCCACATTTATGTTGAAACTTTGGAGCGAGACGGTGTGGTTTCAATGATGATTGATTATCCCTGTCCCTGTCCTCTACCCCAACAATTTTGTGTTAAATATGATATAATTCCACACATGGAATAACAATTTTTGTATAAAAACAGACTATCATGGCAGTATTGCGTCCAAAAACAATTTATGGAGAAAACCTGTAAAATGTTTTTACACCCTACACTAGTCTATATACTAATAGCGACTGTGCATCCACTTTTTAGCTTGGTCAGTGTGAATAAAAGGACTGGGAATGAAATGTTCGTATGGAAAATGTTATGGTTAAATTTTCGATCGCGCGTAACTGAGTTGTCGAGATATAGGCGATATTAGTAATATAGGAGTAGCGCGACGTCAGTGGGCACATTGCATTGCACCCAAATAGAACGCGATATTTAGGGTCAAATATCTCGAAAACCAATGGGAATAACTGACGTCACTTTGGGCATGCGGTATTGGCGATGTGGTGTCGAAAAATTTTGGGTCTAAAACTTTTTGGGGACGGGTGTGACGTCATCACAATATTTGATCGACGATATCTCCGTAACGGTACATCGTACACAGGCGATCCCATACATTTTCTTAATCAGCTTTTCGAGCTCTACAACTCAGTGGTACCTATTCTTTTGGATTGTGTGATTTTATTTTCGGCATATTTTTTTAATATGCCTGATGATGATAGCGGAGGCCGTTCAAAATGTAGTGCCGCGCTATTCGTGAAAAAACAAAAATAAATAGAAATGTAATGTTTCTATTATTTCTATTGTTCCCACGTAAAAGCTGATGTGATTAAAAGAAATCAGACAATAAAATTAAATATTAAACTTGACACAACTGCGATTGTAATTAAAATGAGATGCTGAAAGTCTGAAACCTGGATTGAATCTTGAAAATCTATTAAGGTATTGTATAAAAAAACGAGTCAATAGATTGGAATTTATTAATTACATTCGCATACCTATTTTTTTGTCGGATTTATTAATCTCTTTTGTCGACTTGAGGACCCCTCGCTATCATCACCAATGCCTCTGTTTCAAATGAAATATAAGTTTTATGATTAATCTATCTATATATATATTTTTATAAAAACTCAATAGATAAATATAATCTTTACCAAATAAGGACAAAAAACAACCTTTCATGTTGTTCGATTTTTTTTATGTAATAGCTTTGATCTGCATTTTGAGCTCTATAGGGTGGTACTACTTATCCTTTTGGATTGCGTGATTTTATTTTTCGTCACAACCATATGAAGAAGAAGAACATGGGATAGCGATAAACCATGGGGAAAGTAAACCTGCAAAAACATTTTACAAGCTATATTATATATACACCACTAAATTATGAAAGAGGAAGAGCACGGGTGGTGGGGGCGCTAAATAATGGGAAAAATTAACCTGTAAAATGTTTTTACCCGGGATACTAGCATGTATCATTTATGTATGTATGAAAAACATTTTTTCGGTTCACTTTCCCCATGAGTTACTGACCCCAACCCCTGTGCTTACCCTCTCTCCGAGAATATGGCGGTGACCATGGAGCTTTACAACTTAGTGATACTTAACCTTTCGGATTGTATGATTTTATTTTCCGTCACCCCTATATTGATAGGAAAATTACAGGATGGGGGTAACTACTCATGGGGAAAGGGAACCATAAAATGTTTTTACCCGGGATACTAGTCTATATACTAATAGCGACTGTGCATAACAAATTTAGTTCGGTCAGTGTGAATAAAAGGACTGGGAACGAAATGTTCTGATGGAAAATGTTATAATTAAATTTTAGATCGTGCGTAAGCGAGTTGTGACTTTAATGGCGATTAGTATTATAGGAGTAACGCGACGTCAGTGGGCACATTGCGTTGCACCCTATATAGAACGCGATTTTTAAGGGCAAATATCTCGAGAACCAATAGGAATAACCGACGTCACTTTTGGCGTGCGATATTGGCGATGGGGTGTCGAAAATTTTGGGCCTAAAACTTTTTGGGGACGGGTGTGACGTCATGAGGATCTTTGATCGACGATATCTCCGTAACGGTACATCGTACTCAGACGATCCCATAGATTTTCTTGTTCAGCTTTTCGAGCTCTGTAGCGTGGTACAACTTATCCTTTTGGACTGTGTGATTTTATTTACGGTCACCCCTATATTGATAGAAAAATCACGGGATGGTGGTACCTCATAGGGAAAGTGAACCTGTAAAATGTTTTTACACGGGATACTAGTCTATATACTAATAGCGACTGTGCATAACACTTTTATTTTAGAGAGTAATACATTTTCAGAAATTTGACGGTCATTTTCTCATGTGGAGCGCGTAAAACCACGATGCTGCGAGAAGCGTTTTTTCAGTATTAGTATAGTAGTAGCAAATGACGCGACGTGAATTTTTTGGCACGGGGGACATTGCATTGCATCCCTTATAGAACGCGACGTTTTTGGGGTACACGATATTGGCGATAGGGTGACGAAAAAACAAATTGGATCTAACACTTTTTAGGAACGGGTGTGACGTTATTAGAATCTTTGATCGACGATATCTCCGTAACGGTTAGTCGTACACAGACCATCCCATACATTGTTTTGATCAGATTTTCGAGCTCTCCAACTTAGTGATACTTATTAAAATCTTCGCAATTTTATGATTTTATTTTTCGTCACCCCTATTTTTTGAAAGATGAAGAACACGGGTGGGGGCAGCAGTAACTTATAAAGAAAATGAACCTGTAAAAAATTTTTACACGCTATACTTGTCTTCTTATACTAATACCAAATCTTGCTTTTTCTTACCTAACTTTGAAAGAAAAAACGTTAAAATATCTCGGGAATTTCGTCAATGGATATTTATTTTTCCATATTAGTATAGGGGGAATCTCCCGTTAAGGGAATCTGACGCTCCATCTTACGGGGGTTTTTTTTCATCATGGAGTGTTGTGCCTTAAGGAAGACATCATAAAGCCAAAGGCATATTCAGGGTCAGTCAAAAAAAGGTTTTATGGTTACTAGAGAGAAATAGCGACCGGTCACGTGACGCCAATTAACCAATCAGAATTATCTATTGCGAGAAGACTCTACACTAATTGTATGAATGGTACTAATTGTATTATAGAAAATCGTAACTGTGATAAAATTAGAAAGTGGGAAAGTTAGCAAACGATAATTCTATTTGTAATGTTTTAAAAACTGCTTAATATTTTTCATTCTGCTAGGTTTACTAAAATGAACTATATTAGAAACATTTTGATAAACAATCATTTAAAATCCAAAAATGGTTATTATTTAATGTCCTTCGTTAGTCGAAATGTAGTCACAGTTCAAAACATGATGTTAAAATATCATCAAGTATGAAAGAAACAAACAGCGATTAAAGCAATACATAATGATGGAAGATGTGTTTTTCTACAAAATATTCGATATTCCTCTGAGAGGACTGGAATGGAATTGACTAGTGATAAACTACAGGAGTTGATAAAACAGAAGAACATTGTAATAATCGATGTGCGAGGTGAAGATGAATTTTCTCTCTCTGGAAAGATACCAGGTTCTGTTAATATACCAAGTGGGTTAAGTTTTCTTACTTCTTAACCTATTTTTTCGACATTTGTTTCAGCTTCATAAAGCTGTTGTTTTATTTCTTTCAGTGGATGAAATCGACTTTGCTTTAAACTTAAATGATGAATTCTTCAAAAAGAAATATCTTGTGAACAAACCTTCAGATGATGGTGCAAATGTGGTGTTCTATTGTCAAAGTGGTTTACGAAGTCATAAAATTATGCTTTTTGCAAGGAATCTAGGAATGAAAAAGTAGGTTCATTATACTTTCGTCGTTCTCATTTCGTCCTTAATCCAATCCTTTCACTTGTATTTCTTTTGTTTATTTTTAGAGCAAAGCATTTATCAGGTGGTTACAGAGCATGGAAAGAATTTGAATCAACTGAAAGTTGATGTAAAAGAATTCTCATCTTATTTATCTATTTCAAAATTGTTACTATATATATATTTAACAATAGTATTTTACTTAGTTATAAAAGTTTTAGTTTTCATTAATGGTTTGCTTTTCGTGCATATATTTCGTTAAGAGATTTAAAAGTTCTAAGAGATTTTCATATTTCCTGAAATGCCAAAAGAATTAAGTACATGTCATTTGTCACTAAAACAATTTCAACTTTTAAATGCAAAGATGATATCTTTTTAGACTTGTACCTGATGACTAATTCGTCCTTATTATTATTATTCTTTCAGTCTAATTATTTTTCTATGTACCGTAATAACCGAAATGGAAAAAAATGTGTTTTAGTCCAGATCCAAATAAACAAGCAAATGAAGTGCGTTTTTCTCACAAAACAACTTAGGTTAATCATGACCCACTTAGTTTCAATGGTTCTGCAGTATCTATAGTTGATAAGCAGAAGCACCTTGGTTTTATTCTTACCGTGGCACTGGAGTGTACCGTGTTACAAATGATTTGTTTATATTTTATAAGAAAATATAAACACAACAGTTATAACATGTGCCGCCAAGTGGACGACTGGACGACTAGGCTACAAGGTTCTGAAACACAGTTTAGAGGAGAGCTTCAGCTCTCTGGATTGAATTTGCATACTAACTCAGATCAAATCCAAACTCTTTATAAAATCAAGTTTTAGTGTTACTTTTTGCTTTCCCTTCTTTTATTCTTTTTTTTTTTGTGTGTGTGTGTGTCTGTCAGTCTCGAAATTGAAATCTTCCTCTGATTCATCATCAACATCTGCTTCCTCAAACTGATCTTCCTTACGTTATTGACTAACTGATATTGACACATCGGGTTTAAATGTTTCTAAATAAAATTTTAGAACTACAGTGGAACCTCTAATAGTGGCTACCTCTATTCAAAGGCCACCTCCAATTAGGGGCCAGTAAAAAAAGTCCCTTCCGTTTTCCTGGTAAAACCCTCATACGAAACCCTCTATTAAACGGCCACCTCTAAATAACGGTCTAACGGCCACTTTTTGTCGGCCCGATGAATAATTTAACCTCGATTCAACGGCCACATATGTTTTTTTGCAGTATAAACGAATGAAAAATAAGACATTTTACGTAATTTGTTTCTCTTTAAAAGGAAAAAAAAGTTATTTAACAATATATATATATATATTCATTTTATCCACTGCTTGGTCGATTCTTCCACTTTTGCCTGGTATTTTTAAATCTGATCTTCAAACGATTTAACAGCTCTTTCATTACCTTGTGCCTGGTAACAAACTGGAATCTCCAAACCAAATTCAGCCCCACGGTTTACTCTTTTTCCAGTTACCTTGCAAGTGATCGAAGAAAATGGAAGTGAAAGAAATCTATGAAACACCTTGTTGAAAGATATACTTTCATGTCCTACAATACGCCTATCTCGAATGATTGAGACAGCAAAGTCATCACGTTCGTTATCAGGTTCTTTTGCACATGTCAAACAATCTTCACCTAATATAGGTATCCCAATTCCCATGTAAGCATGGTAGCCTCTTGTATAAGAGTTGAAGGAATACAGAAAAAGTGATGTGTCAATAATAATTGGTATTGGGATATCGACGTCTTTTACCATCTGAGCAAAAACCATTTCTTTTGTGCTTGAAGCCATCATAAGTATTGTTCAACTGAAACCTCTTTAATGTACAATGTGTTGTCTTCTTTTTTTTTTGTTTGTGATTTAAAAATTCGACTTGTTAAAAATTCGAATGTTCGAATGCTTCAAAATTTCGAACAATCTGAGCAGCTTTAGATGTCGCGGGAGATCTCAACGAATTCATTGCGAACACAGAGGATTCAGAATTGATCGAAGCAATGATTAAAGTTTATTAGGGGTTTAGAGAAGCTGCGACTCAACAACGTTAGCCAAACGAAAGTGACGGACTATTTTACTACTGGATAACCTGTAGTTTTGTATTGTATAAACTGTGAAAACATGTTAAACATCTAAAACTTTCGGGGTTTTTTCGTTTAAGCCAAATTTTCACACTATATCAGGATTAAAAAAACCTCAATTTTCGTCGTGACAATGTAAAACAGGTTTTTAGGTTAAAATCAATTTTTTTTCACAAAACCTCTATTCAGCGGCTACCTCTACACAACGGCCACTGAAGTTTGGTCCCAAGAAGTGGCCGCTATTAGAGGTTCCACTGTACACGCAATAGTGGTACAAAGAAGATACCACCTCAAAAAAATACATCGTTTGAAAATGAAATTTGCTCCTCGAATCGGGGAAAGTCGAGGTGATAGATGGATTATGTTTCTGACCTGTTTGTAGAAAATGCGCTTGCAAATCGTTTTCATCCACGATAAGAATAACTACTATCTGGCAAACAGAATAAGCAAGATGGCGTCAAGCTAAGGTGTGTTACAAATTGGAGTAGATTCTTAATTAGAAATCTGGACAGGTCGTATAACAACACCTTCCTTCTTGCTCATCTTGTGATGGTAGCATTTATCACTGCTCCAATAATGTTATTAAAGTTAAAAAAGTGTCAGATATCTTTTTGTGTCATTCCATTTGTGGACATCTGAAGTTATCTACCTCATTTCGTTTTCATTGAATGTTCCAATCAGGAGAAAATACAATTTCGTTTCTTTTCTATTCTTCACGGACGTTTTTTGACAATTAACATTTTGTGTTATGCACTTGACCCATCTGACCATGGGTTTGTGGCTTGTACAGTATTACTTGTAAATATCTTTCCTGATCTTTGCAACCTATTTCTTTAATCTCATTAGCTTGTATTTGTTATTATTATTTCGTTAATTATTTGTCTTCTCAAACATAGTCGTATACTTAACATGATAATTAGGAAAAGGAAAATAAAAATATTTCATAACAAATAATTATCATGATTTTGTTTGTCGAGTTTTATTTCCATCTTACACAATATTCTTGATATCAAGAAATGCAGAACAGATGACGTAACTTTGGACAGTTTCGATATACACGTGTTGGTTCATTTTACAAAATCATTTTGGGTTTTTTCATTACGTTTTTGTGACCATAATAATTACCTAGCTTAAACGTGATGTGCTTTAGTTCATCAATATTGATTTAATTGCAATACAAATGGCTGCTTCTCGATTAAGGCTGTTTCAACTATGAGCTGATAGTTGAAGTACTTAAAACGTTCACAGTAAGGGAAATATTAGTTGTTAGTATGCTGCACCGCTTCGAGTATCTCATACATCCCGAATACACTTTAATGTAAACAAAAGAAAAAATACTGAAAATTATTAACCCATGAAGTTCAGTTCAAAGTTATTACAAGATGTAAACAACGCCTTATCTTTATATATGGCAACGTTTTATGGAATTGCTCATGATGTCATTATAAGTTATATAAGACAATTGTTGTGTCGAGATAGCACTAATCAAATTCAATGGGAAATTTGGTGAGAAGTTAATGAAAATCTTGCCTTAAAGATGTTTGGTTTTGTTTTGAATTTTAAAGAAGCGATTTGAAAAGATCATTTTATCATGCAGAAAAGAATTTATTTGTTATTTGTGTTAGTAGTAGTTATCACCATCCAAAGTACGTATTACTATTACCTATGTGGTTCCGTTGTTTGACAGTCTACCCTTATTATATATGTAGTTCAAAAATGATCATTTTTCCAGGCTTGTTCTTTCCATTATAATGTACCTCTAGGACTATTAATCTGTTGAAGAGGAGACATATTTTTCCTTGAATAAGATTGATTAATAGATTGTTCCATAATGATAGGGTTACCTGATAATGGAAGTTATAAATCCTTTTGGGAAACTTGACAAATCAAAAACAAAGATCGACAATTTCAATACTTGTAGCCGAGGTAGAAAACACGCATCTTTACCTCAATTGGTGCACATCAATGATATAAAACCTCTCATTTTTCATGCTGCAGGATTTTCATAGTCACGTTTTTATCGCTTTGTATCCATGGGAACAAATACTTCCCATGTTTAATGAAGAAGTCGCGATGAAACGATTATGAAACGATTATGGGCAGTGATATTTTTTCCCTTACACCTTTTTTATAAGCATAACGACTATAACCTTTATTGAGACTCAAAAAAAATCAAGCAATAATAATCGAATAAATGAAGTAAAGGTCTTTACGTTCATCGGATTTTCGGATTTACTCAGCTTACTGGTATTACGCAGTATATCATACTCTTCACAACGCAGAGATATTCCGGTATTTTTCGTGGCACTATCGGATAATGCTATTATCCGACAACAAATAACAATTATCTGAAGATAAGTGGAAACCGGGAAATTCACAAAAATCAAAACAGAGTGAATGATAGAAAATGTCTGAACTATAAAGAAATTAATGTAATAAGTGTATGATAAAACATACATTCTACTCAACAAGGAATAATATATTAAATAAATATAAAAGACGATCAGCAGATATTGAAATTGGACGGTGTATCTAGAGGTATATTTGTGGAGGAGAATGTAACCTATTTGTGGAGGAGAATGTAACCTATTTGTGGAGGAGAATGTAACCTATTTGTGGAGGAGAATGTAACCTATTTAAGCGTAAAAGAAAAACGTGCTAATACGTTCATTAGTGATACAAAGAAAAACTGAAATTTTGTTAAATGTGACCCTCCACAATTTTCGACATGCCTCTGCATCTGCTATGCTGAAATTTATTCCGTCAGATGGAATTAATTTATAATTTTCTGTTCTTCGTGAGTCGTATACCTGTTTTATCTTTCACTTGGCTTTCTATTATTCACAATCAAATCAAACATTCATTCAAACATTTTAGAATTCGAATGCACAATCTTTCGTCAAACGACTCGAATAACAACTCGAATAACAACTCGAATAACAACAATAAGGATAATTTCTGCCATTGACATATACCTTATCAGAGAAAAAAAAGTCTGAGAAAAATTTAGTCACTTTTCCCAAATAAGTTACTTTACCCCGCCAATTTTTCATTTTAGAGGCCGTTTACATGAGTGATATTTATGGTTAAATCCTAAGAATATTTAGAATATTTATAAATTAATTCCATCTGAAATTCTTGATATTTCTTTTTATAGCAGGTTTAAACTATAGAACTATAGAACTGTCTGAAAATCGAGTTCAACTATGGTCCATGGTTTATCGTTTTGTTTATCTCTTTAGATAGCCATCAACATCATCTAGTTGCTTACTGGGGTCAAAATGGAGGGAAAAGCGAACGTCCTCTTCTAGATTATTGTACTAATTCAGCTTATGACGTCATCATTATTGGATTTGTTGTTAAATTTATTGATCAAAGCAACAGTATGTCCGCTTAATTTGTTTTCTAATTGTTTGGAACGTTATCCTTTTTGAAAAAGATCTGATTTGTTTCTAGATAATTATCCAGTCATCAATCTGTCTAAACATTGTGGATATGCACCGAATAAAGATTATCCAAAACTATTCCGTTGTCCACTTGCTATTGAGGAAGGTATAAAAGCCTGTCAGAAAAATAAAAAGTTGGTGCAGATCTCACTTGGTGGACCTGTCCTTGATTATGCTATATCAAATGATAGAAGAGAAATCATGGCATTTGCACGAAGAATTTGGGATTTATTTCTGGGTGGTAAAGAGGATTCAACTTTAAGACCGTTTAGAAGGTAAATGCCATTTGAAATAAATAGCCTTTGATTTTTAAAACTCTGTATGCTTTTTATCACGTTTTGACACCTTTTTAGGGCAATCTTGGATGGAATAAATCTAGATATAAGGGCTGGTAAAAAAGATTCCGAGTTTTATTCTATTTTTGTCCAAGAAATCCATAGACTGATGTCACTGGATTCATCGAAAAAATATGTCATCACCGTCTCATCTCACTGTATGTATCCAAATAACAGAATAAATGCTATGTTACAAAAACATGGAGAACTAATTGATGAGGTTTATGTACGGTTTTATTCCAATGTTTGTCATCCAAGTAATGGTCAATTCAATGAAACATTTCAAAAATGGATCCAGTTAGCAGATGCTATGACCAGCATGAAAGTTTATGTTGGCATTTTGGCGAACATCAATATTTTTCCGAAGAATCAAAACCTATATTTATCTCTACCACAAATATCAACATTTTACCGTGTAAGTATTTTCGGTTCCGTTCACAACAACAAACTTTTTCATGTATGCTGTCATTAGCGGCAATATGGCATCCACGGATGCAGATTCAGTTTTTACCGCTATGGTCAAGGTTCAAATACTGCTGCAGAAACTAAAATTGATGATGCACTCCGATACGCTTTAAAAACCCATTTTAGCTGTCCATCTTAATTTATCTTTAGCATTTAGTTAGTATACAACATTAAAACTTACTTTCATTAGGCTTTTGCTTTTGTAAAGAACCATATACTATCATTACCAATTTGAATTAATGACTGACCGTAGAAACTCATGATCATGTTATTTTTATAGTCAATAAAATCTGAAGTAAATTTCGGTGGATTTATGATATGGGAAGCAGGATGGGATGAAGCAAATCAAATCAACCATCGAAGATACAGTGACCATGTAAAAGACTTAATCACAGGTAAAACTGAAAAACAGATAATTTCTTGAGATCCAGCAAATTATGTGAATGAACCTTCAAGTACGACAATTCTACAAAAACAAAATGTGTAGCTTATAAAAACCTTTTCTTAAAGATCAACGTAATCTTATCGTATCTTGGGGTCAAAACCGAGTTCATCAAAGTGGAGCTACCGAGAGTGGTTTGAACATGTACTGTTCATTAAAGCAGTATGATGTCATTGACATTAATTTACTTTACAATATAGGTAAGAATAAATTTCATCATTACTACTATTTTCTATCCATTAAATAAATATCCTTTGATGTTTTATTACCTAATTTTTGTCCAACTTAAAAGAAGTCGTTATAACTCTCTCAAGTGCTAAAAACAACATATATCATACTTCATTTTACAGACGACCAATTAAAGATGGATTTATCAAAACATTGCGGATGGATACCAGATAAATGGAATATACTTAATTGTCATGCCCTTGAAAAAACAATATCAGCATGTCAACAAAACAAGAAAAAATTATTTATTACACTTGGTGGTGTTGGAAGTAAAGATATGACAATCAGTTCAAAAGTGAAAGCAGAAAAGCTAGCTACTGATATATGGAACATGTTCTTTGGAGGTAGCTCTTCAACTAGACCATTTAACCGGTAAAGAAAGATTTCCATTAATTTCTATACGACGGAAACACATCCTTTCGTCATATTTTTGGAATATAGTTTCACAATGTCTTCGTTTCAGTGCAATACTTGATGGATTAACAATACATTTATCATCTGCAACAAAGAACGCCAATCATTGGATCGATTTTGTAGTCAAACTACGACAATTAATGAAAACTGATCACCAAAAATCTTATTTCATTTCTATTATGACTGGTTGCGAATATTCAGATAAAAATTTTCAGGAGTTTTACATTAAAGTAGGCGAATACATAGACAACGTTTTTGTTGTTCTGGATGCAACGTCTTGTGATGTGAAAGGATCGGGACTTTTAAATACCGTAAATAATTGGGCATTATTGAAGAAGACTGGTACAAGACCGACGGTTCATTTGAGACTACCAGCTTCCCCTTTGATATCAGTGCAATCATATATCGACCCACTTTCTTTAGATGATATATATCAAAAGGTGTGAGTCGTACTGCTTTTGCATTTATTGATCTTACTGTGTATGAAACAATTGTTTTTCATCAACAGCTTTTCGGAGCTCAGATTTCATTTAAATCTCCTGGTTTTATGACTTTTCTTTAATGTTGTTTTCAGTACTTGAGAAACATTCAATATTTTCGTGGGTTTTATGTTTGGGATGCTGGATATGATGACCAAACTTTAACCAATGGAAAAAGATATAGTCAACATGTTGGGGAGATAATTAAAGTGCCCAAAAAACAAACCAATGGAGGTAACTAGTTAAAAGGAGAAAATGTTTTGTTAAATTCCATTATTGAAAATTTTTACAAAGCAAAAGTATCCCTATTTTGCCCCAAAAACTGATTATCATTACTGGCTAGTGACACAATAACTTATCCTTATGAGTCTAACAACTTACAAAATTGTCAAAACAGTGTTTTGAATATGAATTTATTTAGGGAGTCAGCTTAAATATTCAAAACTACCACGATTTATTTATATTTTTTATCTTCGGTATATTCGGTAGACCAAGAGTCGAACCCTGTGGAAACCCTCTCCGTATTTCGTCCCTATAACTGAAAACAAATCCTATATTTATACTTTGTGTGCTGTGACAGGTCGCCTGAAAAACCTCTTGAACTCCTTTGTATTTTTTAAAAATTTCTTACTTTAAGGGGTTATCTTTATTTTGAAAAATAAAATATAAAAATATAATTGAAATGGAAGATATTTGTTAATTACAGCAACTACTACCGAAAGTCCAATCACTACAACTGCAGCGTTATCAACAACAAAACGTATACAAGCGACAACAACAGATTTTACATCTTCGGTTACTGTGAAAAGTATGTTTGAATTGCATTCTATTCCATCAGCAGTTCTTGATGAGGTTTCAAATAAAAAATATCAATCTAGTTACACGCACATCGTTATAAATTCACTTCCAATGACTTTAAGTGATGTTCTCAAGTTATAGAAAACATATTTCTTCAATTTACTTTTTAATAGTACTTCATGTTTTGCCTTTAAGATGTACAAAACCTTGTTGCATCGTGGGGTCAAAACCGGGTTCATCAAGAAGGAAGTACCGAGAATGATTTGAACATGTACTGTTTATTAAAGCAGTATGACGTCATTGACATTAATTTACTTTACAATATAGGTAAGAAATATCATAATGTTGGACTCCTTAACTATTTTTGACTGGCCCTGAATACACGTATGCTTTCGATGTTTTATTAGCTAATTTTCTTCGAACATAAAACAAGGTGTCAAACTCTATGTCATACTACATTTTACAGACGACCAGTTAAAGATGGATTTATCAAAACATTGCGGATGGATACCAGATAATTGGAATATACTTAATTGTCATGCCCTTGAAAAAACAATATCAGCATGTCAACAAAACAAGAAAAAACTTTCTATTACACTTGGTGGTGTTGGAAGTAAAGATATGACAATCAGTTCAAAAGTGAAAGCAGAAAAGCTAGCTACTGATATATGGAACATGTTCTTTGGAGGTAGCTCTTCAACTAGACCATTTAACCGGTAAAGAAAGATTTCCATTAATTTCTATACGAAGGAAACACATCCTTTCGTCATATTTTTGGAATATAGTTTCACAATGTCTTTGTTTCAGTGCAATACTTGATGGATTAACAATACATTTATCATCTGCAACAAAGAACGCCAATCATTGGATCGATTTTGTAGTCAAACTACGACAATTAATGAAAACTGATCACCAAAAATCTTATTTCATTTCTATTATGACTGGTTGCGAATATCCAGATAAAAATTTTCAGGAGTTTTACAGTAAAGTAGGCGAATACATAGACAACGTCTTTGTTGTTCTGGATGGCACGCCTTGTGATGTCACGGGATCGGGACTTGTAAAAACAGTAAACCATTGGGGAAGACTAAAAACAAATGGAGCAAGTTTGATGGTGTACTTGAGGTTACCAGTTTCATCTAAAATATCACCAACATTGTACATGACTCCAACATCCCTCAGTAAAGTTTATGACAAGGTTTTATTTTTTGATATTTAAGAATTTCTTAGTATCAATGGTTGTTTTGTATTCCTGAACACAAATGACTTCGAATTAAATGGAAGATATTAATTTTTCTGAAACGTTGCTCTGTAACAGATGCTATAGGAAGCGCTTTTATGGAATTATAAAAATAATAAAACTTTGTTCACATCACATATCTACTATATCAAGTTGACTTTAAGTTAGATTTGATTTAGGAAATCTTTTAATTTCTTGAGATTTTGTGGTAAACCATCAGTCTATCTTTTTAGCACTTGAGAACTGCTCGATATTTTGGAGGGTTTTACCTTTGGGATGCTGGATACGATGATCAAACTTCAATCAATGGAAAAACATATAGTCAACATCTAGGGGAGATGATCGCATGGTCGAAAGTATCAGGTCAAGCAAGTAAGGTGTTCTCACTTTGATTGTTCTGTTCAACTTCATTAATATATCGCATATAATAATATTTCCTGTTTTCCTTCTGCTTTAACAGCCACCACTACTACATCCATTACAGCAACCACAGAATCAACCACAACAACCAAGAAAATGATGACATCATCTGTAAAGACGACAACCTCAGCAACAACAACAACAAAATCAAGTACAGCACCAAAAGGATTGGAAGGAACAACAACAACAACAACAACAACAACAGAACCAGCAACAACAACAACAACAACAACGACGACAACAGCAACAACAACAACAACAATTCCAAATTATGTCAAATGTGAGTGATGTCTAATGAAATCATAACCATGATCGGATGCAGCACTTTCAACAGCTCTGTCTTTTGTTTACATTTTTGTCAACCAAGGATATAGATAACCCTTTTTACCCATTTTGGAGATTGTTTTTAAAGAAATTGCGTTAACCGTCCCATGATGAATATGATTGGTGTTGAAATTGTGGCGGCTTTCATGTATTGAGCATATCATTATGTGGAAAGCATAGAATACATGGATAACTTAGGATATACTCTTCGAATAGCATGTTCTTCCCTTAATTCAAACAAATTTTTACACACTATTTAATTATCTTCTAGAGAGTAATTAGAGATATTGAGATTAACTGCATACTTTTATAGTTTCGGGGATATGTGTTTGCGTGTATTAATGTTGTAGGTATTACTTTTTAGATTTTCAATTGGTTGGACAATGGGGACAAAATAAAGTTTACAACTATAAAAAAAAAAGTGAATTAGAACTAGGTTATTATTGTTTGCGTGCATCTTATGACGTCATAATAATCAAAGCTGTTCATATATTTTCAGACGTGGGGAACAACAAAGGTAATCACTACTCATTTTCATATTCTCGTTAAAAACTCAAACCAAACGCGTTCATCAACCTGTTAGAGTTATCAACAGACGGCAATCTAGTTTGAAGTTACTAAAGGATATTTTCACTAGTCAGATCATATAAAGTCAAAATTATCTTTATTTTAGATGGACTGCCTGGAATGACGTTTGCTAAGCACTGTGCAACTTCATTTGGAAAGGATTATCCTACGTATTTACGTTGCGACAAAATAGCCAAACAAATCAAATTTTGTCAGCATAAAGGAAAAAAAATACTTCTTTCAATAGGTGGAGAAGGTGCAAGGTTTAATGGATTTGTCTCAGTAGAAAAAGCAAAATTGTTTGCCAAACGTTTATGGAATTTATTTCTTGGTGGAACACACAATCTCAGAACTTTTAACAGGTGAATTTACGTTCAGTAAATATATAAGTATTTCACCTCCCTCTTCATAATACACAAGCATTCGTCAATTGTATCCTTCTTTGTATCGTCATATACTTTTTCTTTAGTTCTATACCTGATGGCATCAACCTGGAAATTGTGCAGGGTGGTCAGCGTGATTATTTCAATGAATTTCTTCAAGAACTAAGAAAATACATGGATTCTGATCCAAATCGCAATTATCTCATTACAACCACTGCAACGTGTACATTTCCACATTTTCAACTTGGGAAGACGTACAAACAAAGCAGCCATTTATTTGATGCTTTTTACATTTCTTTTGTTGACGACTGCAAAACGACAAGCATACAGAGTTATGAAACATCGTTAAAAAAGTGGATATCTCTTCCTGGACCCAAAATTTATCTTGGACTACAATCCAGTTCACACATTCCCAGGACAGGAAAATATTATATCAACAGGATGAAGACAATTCAATTGTATAAGGTAAATATTGGACTTCCTCTCTCAAGATCCACCTAATATAGAAATGATAGCAAGATTGAACAAGAGATCTGTTCTTTTGGGATACATGTTTATCTCATGAATTTGAAATCCATTTCAAGAACATTATCATATAAGAAAGCATATTAAGGGAGCTAATGATTCCATTAATTCAAGTGATATGTATTAAGGCCACATTTGGACAGATGTCATCTACGAGACATTCTTTAAACATGTAAACCAAACAGACTGGAAAGTTAGTCATTTTGTAGAAATGCTTAGTTCAACGGACGGGTTAACTAATATGTCAACATTTCCAGTAAATACTTCTTTATAATTTCAGAAATACGCTTCGAAGTATTCTCGTATTGGTGGAATAATGTTATCCGATGTCGGATATGACGACATCAATGTCGTCAGAGGATTGCAATATAGCGATTACATCAAAAGAACTTTCAAACCTGAAAGTTATACTACAACAACAACAACAACAACAACAACAGAAGCTGCAACAACAGCAACAACAACAATTCCAAATTATGTCAAATGTGAGTGATGTCTAATGAAATCATAACCATGATCGGATGCAGCACTTTCAACAGCTCTGTCTTTTGTTTACATTTTTGTCAACCAAGGATATAGATAACCCTTTTTACCCATTTTGGAGATTGTTTTTAAAGAAATTGCGTTAACCGTCCCATGATGAATATGATTGGTGTTGAAATTGTGGCGGCTTTCATGTATTGAGCATATCATTATGTGGAAAGCATAGAATACATGGATAACTTAGGATATACTCTTCGAATAGCATGTTCTTCCCTTAATTCAAACAAATTTTTACACACTATTTAATTATCTTCTAGAGAGTAATTAGAGATATTGAGATTAACTGCATACTTTTATAGTTTCCGGGATATGTGTTTGCGTGTATTAATGTTGTAGGTATTACTTTTTAGATTTTCAATTGGTTGGACAATGGGGACAAAATAAAGTTTACAACTATAAAAAAAAAAGTGAATTAGAACTAGGTTATTATTGTTTGCGTGCATCTTATGACGTCATAATAATCAAAGCTGTTCATATATTTTCAGACGTGGGGAACAACAAAGGTAATCACTACTCATTTTCATATTCTCGTTAAAAACTCAAACCAAACGCGTTCATCAACCTGTTAGAGTTATCAACAGACGGCAATCTAGTTTGAAGTTACTAAAGGATATTTTCACTAGTCAGATCATATAAAGTCAAAATTATCTTTATTTTAGATGGATTTCCTGGAATGACGTTTGCTAAGCACTGTGCAACTTCATTTGGAAAGGATTATCCTACGTATTTACGTTGCGACAAAATAGCCAAACAAATCAAATTTTGTCAGCATAAAGGAAAAAAAATACTTCTTTCAATAGGTGGAGAAGGTGCAAGGTTTAATGGATTTGCCTCAGTAGAAGAAGCAAAACTGTTTGCCAAACGTTTATGGGATTTATTTCTTGGTGGAACACACAATCTCAGAACTTTTAACAGGTGAATTTACGTTCAGTAAATATTTAAGTATTTCACCTCCCTCTTCATAATACACAAGCATTCGTCAATTGTATCCTTCTTTGTATCGTCATATACTTTTTCGTTAGTGCTATACCTGATGGCATCAACCTGGAAATTGCGCAGGGTGGTCACCGTGATTATTTCAATGAATTTCTTCAAGAACTAAGAAAATACATGGATTCTGATCCATATCGCTATTATCTCATTACAACCACTGCAACGTGTACATTTCCACATTTTCAACTTGGGAAGACGTACAAACAAAGCAGCCATTTATTTGATGCTTTTTACATTTCTTTTGTTGACGACTGCAACACGACAAGCATACAGAGTTTCGAAACATCGTTAAAAAAGTGGATATCTCTTCCTGGACCCAAAATTTATCTTGGACTACAATCCAGTTCACACATTCCCAGGACAGGGAAATATTATATCAACAGGATGAAGACAATTCAATTGTATAAGGTAAATATTGGACTTCCTCTCTCAAGATCCACCTAATATAGAAATGATAGCAAGATTGAACAAGAGATCTGTTCTTTTGGGATATATGTTTATCTCATGAATTTGAAATCCTTTTCAAGAACATTATCATATAAGAAAGCACATTAAGGGAGCTAATGATTCCATTAATTCAAGTGATATTTATTAAGGCCACATTTGGACAGATGTCATCTACGAGACATTCTTTAAACATGTAAACCAAACAGACTGGAAAGTTGGTCATTTTGTAGAAATGCTTAGTTCAACGGACGGGTTAACTATAATATGAAATGTGTCAACATTTCCAGTAACTACTTCTTTATAATTTCAGAAATACGCTTCGAAGTATTCTCGTATTGGTGGAATAATGTTATCCGATGTCGGATATGACGACATCAATGTCGTCGGAGGATTGCAATATAGCGATTACATCAAAAGAACTTTCAAACCTGAAAGTTATACTACTACTGTCAAACCTTCAAGTCGTAAACCATGTTCAAGATGCAGTGCAGGTAAATTTTATGCTTTTCCTTATTCTGATATGCACATGTTCGTTGTTACTTGATAAAAGACACGTTAGCAATATTATCTTCTTTATTTTTTCAGGAAGCAAAACCGAAACTTTTATCCTACTCATCGTCTTCTCGATATTCTATCAAATCTTATGAGAATGGAAATATGGTCATACAAATCTTCATGTAGTTTTAAATTAGACAGATTTGAACAGTTGATGTCATGCTTTTCACTTTCCAACGAGGGGTCGCAACTATTGACCTACCTTCAAAGAAAACATGAACACAGTTGAAGACACCATATTAGTAATATCATCCGACTGTAGCTGGTTCTACAATTATAAACAATAAACAATAAACAATTACAAATAAACAACCAAATATCTACTTTGTTGTAGCATCTTATACATTCTTATATTTTTAAAATCTGATATTTTCGACAGAAAGAATCTTTTCTAATATTAAGCTGAATTTGCATGTATATGTCGTCCAGATTTGTATCTAAATAGTGAGCACGCAGAAAACGTCGTTCCGCGTCTATTTAAAGTAAAAAGAAATCCCGCCTTTCAGTGATCATTAGCCCACTACTTTTATTATGTTCCCTAAAACCAACCTCGAACCCAGGGTCTCTTTCGGTCCGTGTATCGAAAAGGCAAGAGACTCCGTATTTCTTTGAATAAGCTTATTTAAAAATCGGACTTCGGAAGGGGCGCTTATTTGAGGAAATACTCTAGCTGAAATGTCATAGCTTTGGTAAACTTTGGCGAATTACTTCCGAAATTTAACGCGAGAATTAAGCTGCAAATGATCCTTTCTACGATTTTTAACCAGATATGTTCTTTCGTGATTAGCGAAACATAATATATAAATAAATAAGAAACATTATTCGGAGTTATGATTCTTTATATAAGATTTAGTTAATACACCTTTCCCAGGTTTCTGTTTAAACACCAACCTCGTTTTTATGAAATTTATTGTCTCAATAATTATTTAACTTTAGAATGATTAGAGGCAATTTTGATATCTACAACGAGGCTGGATGTACTTACTAGACAAAAACTGACAAAAAGAGAAAAAACGTTTAAACAGAAATTCGGGAAGGTGTATACCTTATATATGTAAATCTGTATATACTCCAAAAGCTAATTTTGCGACGTTAAAATGTTTGACGAATACATGTCGGTCATAATTGAATTCGTGTGCATTTTGCAGGGGCACAATATAATTGACATTAAATGCATATTTATTGCATAAATTGTGGGTGTTTGGGGCCGTCTCTTAGCAACGGTTCAAATTGATTTCTTCAGTTTAATCTTTATATTCAATATGATTCGACGTCGTACACATATCATAACATTTTTAACAAGCAAACTTCTTCCATGTTTTGTGATTTCTATCTTTGGCGACAACGAAAGGAGAAATCAATAGTTTTTACCTCAAAACACGGCGTTATCAAATGGTTAGTATAGCGTGTAAAATATGTATAAATCGATAAAAGATTTTAGGAAGGCGTTTCTGTATTACATAGTTATGGTCAAACGGTTAGTGTAAAATCATTCTCTGGGGAAACATTTAAAACATTTTTACATGGTATGATTAGGATAATCCTCCTATTTCTCCAATATCTATGTCCAATTTTGTTTTTTCTGCCCGAAATATAATATTAAACAAATTACTTGACGATTTCAATCCAAAAGAAAAATAGTTCATTTTCGCCGCAATTAATTTTTGCGAACAACCTATTTTAAAGAATTTCAATTGAATATACTTTTGGGAATCTCATTTAAAAATTTTACCAGTATCAAACGTTCACGGTGGTAGCAAAACTTCAAAGGTTTCTTCCTGGCCTATATTTTCAGGGTTAATTTTTTTTTTAATCTAAAAATTAAAATGATTATGAATCATTTTCAGAGCTCCTGGTCTATTCTTCAGCAACTGACTTCCAACACTTCTTGCTAATGTTTCGACCATCGTAGACTTGTTGCAACATTACCAATACTTTAGAAACATTCTCGTACTTTTAACGTCACAAAATTTATTTGAGGTTTTCAAAATATGTCAATGATGATCACGTAATGACGATGACGTTATTTTCGTAATAAACTGACACATAAGATAACAGCCGTCAATCAAAGTAGTTTTTGTTGACCAATGAATGAAGAACAAATTTATATTCAGGAAGAAACAAAAACAAAATATAGAACATTGGAAATATATTTCATTAAAATCCAGTTTTGTGTAACATTTTGTTTATTCATCTTGAGAGGTATGTTCAAGTGAATCGAGAATATCTGTTTTCCTTTTCTTGTTACTTCGTTCTAAAAAATATAAAAGTAATGAAACTGAGTGAAGAAATGCTATTTACCACGCTTCGAACAATTGATAACTTAAGCCCTGTTTCCACTAGGTTTGGACTACAAGGTATACGTTCCTCCCCTTCAACAAGTTCTGTTATAGAGGTTTGTCTGTGCGACTGCAATACTTCATAGATCATCCATCTTGATAATTATGATGAAAGGGATTTTCTCTTCACAAGATGTTTTCTAGAATTGGTAGGCACAGTTTCACGATGAAAACGTTGAAATCAAACGCACTTTTCGTTGTATCAAAAGTGGAAATTTTCATTCAAAAAGACAATAGTAACTCCAACAGAAAAAATACACCTAGTATTATTTGCTTGTCCTTCACCACATCACAAAAAAACCTTGAATATTTGAGAACGACATAATTTCAAAGTTACGAGCAGACATTAAACTTTTTACAGAATGGTCACATGAAAAAAATATTCGGAAAAATTTGGAATTAAGGAATAGTTTTTAATAATGGAAACAGGAGAAAACATTATTCGTACCGCCTGATTCATGAAAATGTTCAGCTGTTTTGTGACGTAACGCATCCACACTATCTTCTTCCTCAGCCCATTCCAGTACTAATCGGCGACCGTATAAATGAGTACTTTGACATAGTGCTTTGAATGCTCGCTAGAATAAATTTCAAGGCAAAGAAGATAAAGCATACGTTTTCAAAAATTTCAAGAAGTGAAATTAAGATGGCGTACCTTTGCTTCTTGTTTCGACGTAAAATCAACAAAAGCAAAACCTCGATGACTTCCAGTGCCAGCCATTTTTTTCGGCAATCGGACGGTTTTGAGAGTTCCGAAAGAACTACATGAAATAAGAAAACATGAGAGATAAAAAACTTTCGAAATATCCATTTATTTCTACCATGCTATTACTGCGTTACATTTGTACAAAGAAGAAACTTTTATACCTAAAGAGTTCTTTTATTTCTTTGCTTGTGGCTTCGAACGGGATGTTTCGGACAATAATTTTGCTACCTGTCTGTTTCTTTGCCAACGTTCTTTTCCTGGAACTCTTCGCACCTCTGAAAAAGAGAAAACTTTAAAATTACAAATGAAATGGAAACCATGGGTACTTCTGTTTGAGGTATTTGAGCAGGTCAACTTACAAGGGAGGTATTTGAGCAGGTCAACTTACAAGAGAGATAGGAAGAGGTGGGTTTCATATCAATGATGCAAACTGTGCAAACTTGGAGAATTGGCAAGCTACAATGTCAGTACAAGGTTAACAGAAATTCAAATTTTTCAACATTTATTAAAAATTACAAAAAGTCTTTAATCTTACAAGTTTTCACGATGAGATTTCTTGAGTTCGACTTTATGACCATCTATGTCACAGTGCTAAAATAATATTATTCGTCAAAAACCGTGTGAAGGAGGGATTAAAACATCAAGAAAAAGGTTTCATACCTGAAGTAATTTGATTGCTTTGTCAGCACTTTCACTTTTATTATATTCAATAAAACCATAACCCATGGACAACATAACACCTGGTTTTTTGATGTCTTTCTTTCTAGCCACTGTCACGTTTTTCAACTTTCCACAGGACACGAAGCGCTAAACAGAATAACACTCACTCAAATACTTTGTTACACCAGAGAAGACCATGAAATTTCTTATAATTATCAGCGCTACTGCGAAAAAGGGAGAAGACAAACACGACACCTTAAGTGACGAACAATTCAAACTGAACTTTCTTTTCTTTTTTTTCTTTTTCTTTTGGTCGAGAACAAAAGTTATAAGAGCAATAGTCGATTCTACTTTTGATATGAGATTGGTGAATGTGAATTTACAGTTAGTCGAGGATTTATGCTATTAAAATGGAAACGACCTTCTATCATCTTCGAAAGGATGTCGAAAAATATCTAATCTCCGTAAGAGTACGTCACCCTTTTTCAAAATCACTCTCTTTCGTAGAGCTTTTTCAAAAATATCTCAAAATGTTCTAAAATATGCTGTGTCAAAATATCCTGAATGTTTCTAGAAACTATATTTTTCAAAATAAAATTTTTCCAGACCAAATGTTTTTGGTCAGGAAGTTAACCAAAAATATCTTTAGGTAACGTACATTTTCTGAAGCCAAAACAATGGTCCATTCATAAAGTTAGTTGCATAAGCATAACATTATGTCATGACATCATGAAGGAAAAGTTGTGTCTGAGAGTATAAGAGTTCACCTGTCTCAGAGTGTCTTCTGTTGTGATGAAATTCAGATTCTTCACAAACAAGGTGTTTCCAGATATTTCATCATTTTCGTCTAAAACACAACACAAATAATCAATCTACACAAAACTTCACTTGAAAATAAATAAGTTCGTTGATCGCAAATCAGTGAGTTTTCAACAAACACATCATGGACTTCTTTCTACCAATTTTAAATAAGTAAATAACATAAATCCTTCCAGTACAAACAATATTAAACCGTTTTGAAAGTGTTGAAATTGAGCTTGCCTGAATTTTCATCTTCATCCTAAACCAAAACGAAAAAAAAAAAGTTCATTGGTACAAATCAGTGCTCTAGGTCATAGGGAACCCTTCAATAGGATTTCAATTATAAAAACTTTAACAGATAGGGAACATTAAGTTACTTCCAAGGAAAGCCCATTAGAAGTTCATTATTGCATACAAAATAAAAATGTCAATCAAGATGTCAATCAAATTATTAAAAAAAAGAAATTTCATTTACCTCATCTTCGATCTTGTCTTCTTCCTTTACAGTCACTTCACCACTCAAGATATCAACAGGAGCCCATTCCAAATATAATGGAATATGTTTGAACTAAAAATGTATTATTATCCATTTTAGGACCATCACATATCTTCTGATGAAGAATAATTACAAACCTCAAATACCTTGGAGTAGGCTAAGTTGCTGAATGCTTCCTTTGCATTTTTTCCCTGATTAAACTCAATAATAGCTGTAATTCCAAAAGGTGGCATTAACACTTGGACCACATCTCCATACTTTTCGAAGATCTCTTTCAACTCATTAGCTGTTGTTCCTGATGGCAGATTTTTGGCCAGAATAACATTTTTACTTCTAGCAGAATTGGCCTAATACATTGAAGAGGAAGGTAAGAGATGTCATTCCGAAGCAATCCCTTTAATAGAGATGACAACAATATTATATACCTGTCCGAATACATCCAATTTTACTCCATTTGATTCTAAGAATTTTCTTGTTTCAGAGACCAGTTCAGTTTCACCTAACGCCATTCTGACCGCCACGCTTCCTTCTGTTTGCACATCCAATAAACCATGCTTACTAATATCTAATCGTGCAGCCATTACATCAGCAACAGCATTTTGACCAAGAAATAATGCATTCCAATTATGGGTATTACTGCTTAACTTTTTCTG
Organism: Turritopsis rubra; assembly: GCA_039566895.2. Classification (NCBI taxonomy): domain Eukaryota; kingdom Metazoa; phylum Cnidaria; class Hydrozoa; order Anthoathecata; family Oceaniidae; genus Turritopsis; species Turritopsis rubra. The sequence continues at coordinate 2,081,398 of CM077627.1, read as the reverse complement.
TTCTTCTTCTTTGTTCCTTTTATAAGAAGACATTGTACCTACCAAAAAAGTAACAATTAAATGAAATTCTATTTTTTCTTTTCAGCATGCATGTTAAACACGAAAACCTCTTTACACAAAAAAACAGCAGAACCAGTGCTGCCAAAGTCGAGTGATAGCGGCCTAATCTATATCTATTCCCGGTTTTGCAAAAGTCCTTTTCTTAAGTAAACTTCGTCTTTGAGTAAATTTCTTTCTGATAACCAACTAGACCTACCTTGAACTCCTGTGAGCTCTTTTGTCCTCTTTGCTTTACCTGGCAGTAAATGTAAAATTCTCCCTTGGAAAATTGTTCCATCTAATTCTGAAAGTGCTTTTACAGCATGCTCTGGCATCATGAATGTTACGAAAGCAATTCCTATGCATTTATTACTGTCCTTATCCACTGGCATGTTTACTTCAACCAATGGACCAATTTGAGAAAACAGTTGGTGTAGATCATCTTCTATACATCCGAATGAAAGATTTCGAACAAACAACCGACCAGTGTCAGCTAGGCTTTCTTCATCTTCTTTGCGATCCTGAAATGGCAAAAGTGTCATTTTGACAAGATTCATAATACCCATGTTCTTTTAATCATGGTGTAATCTTTCATACAAACATTTCCCTCAGTCAACAAATTTCTTACACTCTTGTTCCACTTCCTATCAGCAATATCCTCATCATCTTTTTTATTGTGGACCAAAAATAGTTCTACATAACGTTCATTCATTGTACTTTGATCTTTTGTTAGAGCTTCTAAAGCATCTTTAGGATTTGCAAAATCGACAAATGCATAACCACTTCGTTTTCCTTGAGTATTGTTTCGAAATCGTATGTCTTCTATTGTCAAAGGCTCAAAAAACTTAATAATATCTTGTTCGGTGCTTTTAAATGGTATCCCTCTCATCCTAATTGTACATGATGAGGATGATATTTGATTATCCACTTGTTTTAAGCTCTTTTTTCCAATTCCCTTTTCTGTACTTTTGTACTCAGATGAGTCCTCATGTCTTTCACATCTGCTGCTTGTGGAGGTTGTCTCGATTTGGGAAGATGATTCGCCCTATGAGAAAGAGTTTGAGAAACAGAAAACTAAGGAAACTTTGCAGCTTTTTACTTCATGGACAAAATGAAACATACTTTTGTTTTTGTGGTTTTCGATTTCAACCAGTCCAAATCTGAACATTTTTTCTCCATTGCTGGAGTTTCCATTTTTGTTTCATTGTCACTATGATCATCATCATTTGCCATGTTTTTTCGCTCATCACATTCTTCCTTTTCTACATCTGAATTTTCTTCCTCCTTTCATAAAAAAACATCAATTTGAAACAGAAATAATTGAAATCTAGATATCTAGGAGACCTATGACAGCAGAAACCACTTTAACCAACCTTGTTTGCATTCATATCTTTAGCAGTTTCATTTGTCCAAGTGGATTTTACAGATTTGTTTAAATGTGCAAACAAAAATTCTTGAAATTCAGGATCATCATTAACATCAGCAAGTTCGTCGAATACTCGTGATTTTTTCTTTTTTTCTTTCTTTTTTTCTGTCTTTTCTTCTTGTAAATTTCTGATACGCTCCTTACGTTTGTCAATATCCTTTGATTTTCGGAGAAATGCTGAGCTCTCCTTTGCATATTTACTCCAAGGCCTAGGTACAGTTAAATCACCCAAATTTTTACAAACTTCAACCTGAATCTTGTTTGTATCAATAAATGTTTGATTGAGAAATTTTAAGGCAACATCAGCATCTGGCTCATTTTTATAACCAATAAATGCAAATTTACGAAACACGCCTTTCTTTGTAAAACAAAGTTTAACATCAGTTATTTCACCACCTTGACATGAAAACACTTCTCGGATTCGATTCTCTTTGATTTTATCTGGTAAATTTTTTACAATAAGTCTTGACATTTTTAACTAAATTGAATATAATTCTATAATCAATGGCTAGCGTAGAAGACCACAAATACCAAGGGGTAGACAGCCAAGTAACAAGCAACAATGTTACAGAAAGCAAAAATAAATATTATCAACAAAAAACAACACTGGCGAAGGGAGGTAACATTTTCAGGCAATAATAAATAACAAAAATTTAGTGCTAACACCTTGTTTCGTGTCCCAGAGGCTTTACATGTTTGTGTAAGATAATTACAACCAGTCAGTAGATTTAGTTAAAGTTAAAATTATTTTGTTTATTTTAACGCCAGTTTACAAGTTTGGTTCAAGTACACCTAATCAGGTTTAGATAAAACAATAATACAAAACAGATTAAAAATTCTCAACGTGAGCATCAAATGTATAGAAAATGAAACTTTTTTTTACATATTTGGGACTGGGGTCAAGTTCTATGATGAGCTTTATGATTTCTTTCTTGGGGAACATGGGGAAAACATCTAGGTAACCAATGGCATGACTGACGTCACTAAGGGTCCAAATTTATTGACAGGCAGGCTTAGGACACTGTGTGTAACACAGAATTCTCAATGCAGTCTAGTGTGAAATATTTCAAATTCCTGAAAACAAATCTTTTTTATCAAAACACGGACTGATTATTAACCAACCGACTGATTATTAACCAAAACAATTATTTATTTAAATATGATCTTTCCATTGAGCGCCGCATACATCGACAGATTCCAAATTAAAGTTTACGAAATCAACTATCGTAAGTCTCATTGAAAAATAATTGAAAAGCAACAGAGGTGCCAAAAAGAGGTTTTGATGATAATGTTTCAAAAAGTTTTGATGATGAGGCATAACCTGTTCAGAAGCAAAGGTATAACAAAACCAATTTTCGTACTTTTTGAATGGCTAGTTTGTTGTTTATATTTACCATGGTATGTTGTTTTTAATGTAGGGGTGTGTGCCATAACATCAAGAGCTTTTTTCATTCATAAAAGATCAAAATTCGTGATTTCACTGCAGCGTAGCGAATGCAGGAACATAATAATAACTCATTAACAATAACTTAGACCACTAAAAAATAAACCAAAGAAATACCAGATGATAAACCTAAGTGGACTTAAACCCACAAGAAAACGACAATTTTAACTTCCAAGGACTAAAACCACAAACTTTACCACATCAGTTCCACTCATTAATGACGTTCTCAATGAAAAAGATCAGCTTTTTTTGCTCTGAGTTTATTTGGCAAGATAAAAAATCCTGCAATAACAACAAAATGAAAACATAACATTGTGTACCCAAAAAAAACACGACATTTAATGTCAATCTCTGAGATAACTGCTGGCAATAACTGATATTATTTGGAGTCCTTATTAGCCACAAGGCATGAATGGGAAAACTTTGGATTTGTGACGTCAGCAAACTCCTACATCATGACGTCAGCAAATCGGACGATGCAAAAAAATACTGTCTAGTATTACACACAATATGGGGAATGAAAGCTAGACTATTTTTGTACAAAGCTATTGTGCAATATCAATCTCATTTTGCATGACTTCTTTGTAATTTTTGTACACTTTGCCAACTCAATTCCACCAACTTAACTTAGGACGCTAGGACGCTATATAAACAACACAATATGTTTTTGATATGATGATGGTTGCCCCTTTTAAAAATGAAAACCTTTAAATTAGATAGTGATACATATATTGATAACAAACGACATGTCCATGATCACAAACCTACTAGATGCTTTCAAGATCCATCCATGTGACTCCGCTCCGCGTAACCATAATCATGCTGGCAAACTGCTTCGGCTACCGAACACTTAACCTCGCTGACCCAAACCATTACAGTGTGTGGTGTGTACAAAATTTGTGTGTTCGTTCTCTCTATCTTTTTTCTGTCCTCTTCCTCCTTCCCACCAGCCCGAATATTTTAGTTTCATCAAAACTGAAGTCCTAACTGGTTCAGCTGTTACCTTCTGATATACAGTTAGTGGTACTGCCAATATCCGCTAGCCCACTCTTACTATCAATAAAAGTCAAGGTGAAACGTTTGGGAACATTAGTTTGTTTTTGTGCGCAGACCATGTTTTTCACATATGGCAAGCTCCAGAGAGCAAAAGCATTGGCGAATGTTATATATTATATATTGCATGGTTTGTATGATTTTTTCACACTGGAACATTTCATGTGAGATCCTATAAGATCCTGCTAGGTTTTGCTTATAAGATCTTTCTGGCTCAAGTTTGTTGAGACCACAACAAGTCAGGTAAAAAAGCAAAAAACAGTTACTTAACATTACTCTACTTTCTTGGACATCATTGACATTGTACCTTGTAAAGCATTTTTATGTGAATTAATGACAAAGAATAGTTTAGATTTCAAGAAACTGTTTGATGTGGGAATGGATGGTCCAATTGTATATAAGAAATAAGAAATTTGAACGTGATTTGTTATTTGAAATTCATAACTTTTAACTGAGTCACAAAACTTTAGGTTTTCCCAATGGAAACAACAGTATATATTTCTTTGCCTTTCTTTTCACATGAGTCCATTTGCAACTTTCTAATCCTATGGTATTTGCATACTTCCATTTTAACTTCTGCATGAAGTATCAGGTAATTCATTTAATACCTCCATTTAAAGAATATAATATATATCTAAAATGCGTTCTGTTTGACTTCTTGTTGGTTCGCCATCTCAGTAGAATTTTTGCCATTAGGCTTTCTTCTTTTTATTGGGTTTTTTTCATGATTGCTCTGGTCTTCCTATTATATATATATATATATTATTTATTATATATTAGTTTATACAAAGGGCCAAGGGACCACTTCATTTAGTAAACTATTCTGAGGGGATGGCCACCTGTTAGGAAATAATCTAGTTCTTAGAAATGTAAATGGATGATAGGGAGAGTGACAAAAACCCAAATTAATTAAGTATATAATGAAATGAGAAAAATGGAAACAAAACTCAAAACACCCACACCCACAAAAAAAGAGGTCCATCAGTAAAAATGTATATATCGATTAGAGACCTGAATTTTCTTAGTTTCATTGTAGACAGGTTCTGGCTGATATGCAACAGTGATTCCAGTGAATAATAGTAAACCGTAGTAAGCCATGAGTCTTTTTCAAGCGGTGGGAAGGTCCCCCTTTGGTTGCATTAGTAAGTAACACTAGGTGTGTTCGTCTTAACAAGATGTGATCACAAAAGTTTTTAGTCTCTTATTTTCATTTGAAAGAATATTTTGTTTTAATGCTGTTTTCAAATAAGCGTCACCCTCGATTAAAAACTTTTGAGTTCAAAAAAGGGTCGCAGAACTTTAATCAATACATAAATCATGCAAAATATTCGAGCTTAAAGTATTGTTCGGGGTTGTCAGCTTAATAAAGTATTTAATGGGAGCAATTACTTGATAGTGTTAAATAATTTTTTAACAGAGCTAAAGATTGTATATAATGCCATTTTGGGGTGATTCTGGTGGTTTCTTGGATGATGACGAAGAAGAAAATGATGAAACGTCAACTTCATCCTGGACGATTGGCCGTGATGGATTAATATTTTTGATTGACGCCTCTGAACAAATGTTCCAAAAGCCTGATGGTGATGACGAAACAGCTTTTGAAATTTGTATTCGATGTGCTCATAATGTTCTGATGAGCAAGATAATCAGTTGTGACAAGGATTTAATTGGAATAATCTTCTTTGGAACTGAGAAACATAAAAACAATAATGATTTCAAAAACATTTTCAATTTTCAAGAGCTGGATTTACCAGATGCCAAAAGAATTTTGGAACTGGAGCATTTACGTGAGCCAGAATCTATAAGAAGCTTTAGCAATGAATATGGTCATTCCCGCAGTTTCTCCCTTTCCGATGCACTATGGTAAGTCTAAAAATTCTCCCTCCATGCATTTGGATTTTGTTAGAGTTCCTAGATTATTTTATGAGCTTCATTTTAACCCACAGAACCAGCAGAAAGACACTGTTCAAACATCATTTTCAAATGTGCTTCTAGCTGATAAAGATTTCAAGGATAGCTGTCTATTTTACTTATTAGTTCTTGCATTTTCATTTTCAGGTCTTGTTCAAACATGTTCGCAAACACTTCATATAAGATTTCACAAAAACGCATTTTACTTTTTACTTCTACTGATAATCCACATGCTGATGACAGAGAAGCTAGAAAACGTGCATTAAAAAAAGCAAAGGATTTATTGGACTTGGGAATTGAGTTGGAATTACTCCATTTAAAACATGGTAACCATTCCCTTCCCTCATTTTCTTCAATATTTATTTTGTGTATTTAACACTTTTAATGAATTTTTTATTTCACACATATTACTTTCCTATCTTCCCAATGTTAGCAGATCGGGTGGGAATTTAACATTTGATCGTTTGCTTGTCGATGTGATCTATCGATCCGTTTACCCTAGCTGACAGTAGAGAAGGCCAATCAGTAAACCAGGGGAATGTCATGGAATTGATGCACTGAATGATCTTAACTCCAACCACTGGTAAACTTTATGAAATCTATGTACATCGAGGAGAGGCATCACACACCCAACATAACATCTTAAATCAGTTTTAGTGATACAATCTTTTCTCATGAAACCTTATGTATTCTGTTTAGTAGACCAACCGTTTAATGTCGATCTTTTTTATCGAAATATTATCAGTGACGAAGATTACAATGCTTTGTGTGATCCATCGGACAAGTTTGATGAACTACTTACACGACTACGTATGAAAGAATACAAGAAACGAGCCATCACACGTTTACCTCTCAACCTTTCTGACGACATCTCGTTGGGTGTGGCTGTATATACAATGAACAGGGCAGCAACAAAAGGAAGTTACGTGAAAGTGGATAGCCGATCCAATGAAGAGATCAAGACCGTAACAAAATACATCTGCCATGATACTGGTCAAGTACTTTTTCCGACAGATCTGAAATATTATCAAGAATTTGGCGGAGAAAAAGTGATTTACGAGAAAGAAGAAGTAGGCCGGATGAAAGGCATGGTTAAGCCAGGTTTTCACTTGTTAGGTTTCAAACCACGCAAATTTTTGAAAGATTATTATCATGTTAAACCTTGTTCTTTTATTTACCCGGATGAAAGTAATATAACTGGCAGTACAACATTATTTAGCGCCCTTCTAAAACGATGTTTGGCCAGAGATGTCATGCCGATTTGTATTCTCTCAACACGCCCATCAACGCCACCAAGATTTACTGCCCTTCTGGCGCAAGAAGAGTTGTTGGATGAAAACCGGGTGCAAATAAAACCGCCCGGTTTCTATGTGTTGTATTTACCCTATAGTGACGACATCCGAAAAGTGAAAATGGATACTCGATCGAAAGCTTCATACGAACAGATTGACAAAACGAAAGAAATTATTGATAAACTCAAGTTTCAATACCGAACAGAAATGTTCGAAAATCCAGCTATCCAGAAATTTTACCGGTGCTTAGAAGCGTTTGCCTTGGATCGTGATGAGGTTGAAGAATTCGAGGATTTGACGATGCCGAACAATGAAGCAATCGATCAGAAAGCTGGAAATGTTATCAAAGAATTTAAGGTAACATCAATTTCAGAAATATATGGAAATAAGTGAAAGGATAATATAGGATAAAATGATGAAAAAAGATTTAAAACGTTTTTGTTTGTGAAGTATTTGTATTTTTTGGGTATGGTGAACTTGGAACTGATGGAATGGAATCGGAAATCTCTGATTTTGAAATAAGCTTCTACTTTTCCCAATTTTCCGGATATTTGTCCTACATCTGTTATTGATTTTTTAGGAGTTGGTTTTCCCAAACGATTACGGGGATGGACCGTCCGGGACCAAGCGAAAAGCTTCATCTACGAACCCGTCTGCCAAGAAAAAGAAATCGGAATTAACGGATGTAAACATCGAAGAAGCAGCGAGAAAGGGGAATTTGAAAACACTGACAGTTCCTGTATTAAAGACATTTTGTCAGGCCAACAACATAAAAACAAGTTCGCAAAGAAAAGGCGATCTTATCAAAGCGATTAATGATCATTTTGGAATATAACTTGTTGTGTATTCGTGAAGCCATCTTGGGAATTTGGACGACCGTGGTCAAACGTGATACTCAATTGAACCTCTGAGTACGTGTTTGTTAATTTGTACTCATATAATTCGGTCAACATGCCGATTGCACTCGGTACACTTGACATACGTGGGGAAGATACTATTTTTGAGTTCTATAAGATTTTCCTGAGTCTTGTAAATGTTTATGTCAATGAAAAATATTCTGCCCTCTTAATTCTTATGATGGGGTTCAAGTTTGCTATGTGATTGTAGACTGACTATTCACGCAACTAAAATAACATACTCTTCAACGTTTTGTGTCGGCCTACTACAATTCACGTTATCAATAATTCTTTCCAGCCTCATGAGGGATTAACAGGAAGCAAGATGTCCCTTCTGGCCAAAAGCAATCACACATACTTCATACGAAAAACCACCCGCAATTTCGGAATCAGCGCCATCGAATTGTTCTCGCTAATTTATGGAAATTGGACCACTTGCATGGTGTGACGCCATCTACGCCATCTACGGGCATGACCTCAAACGCATCGGAGTGAAGTATCGAGCGATATGCATAACAGAAATTCAACACCTCGGCGTTCTTATTTGAATGTGTACTACCTGCTTCACCATAATTAATAAAGATTAGCGACACTAAATTTATTTCATGGGGTAAAAGTTTTAAGGCCGGTAAGTTCGTGTGAATTGCGACTGGTAGGAATAAGAGAATACAGTTCGCGGGAATGAATGGAATTACTAATTTTGCTAAAAAGATTTTAATTCAGCATAAATTGCCACTTCCTGTTGAAGAATTCACAAAGAAGTTGAAATGTTTCATTGATGATAAAATGTCTAACCGACAAATAATATTCGCGGCAATGTTGTTATGGCATTTGTGCGAAATGTATACCTGGCCTTTACGTAGAAGTCAAAGAACTTAACGACATTGATGCCACCTAGCAAGTTCCAGCTATTATCATCAAGCCCCTAAAATGTTGAGCTAATTAGAAGAGTGATAACATGGTTCTGCAAAATATATAACAAGAATAATATAATGGTTCGGTAAAAAGAACATTAGAAATAAAATAATGCAAAATAATGATGAAGTGAGTTAGATGTAAATGACGTTTTTGACAATTCTTAAAATTTCGCTTATTTCACTTATTTCATGGAGATGTGGTCAATCGGCGTTTTGTTTTTCCTGGTCGCGGGGGTTATGTGCTGTTTTAGGTTTAATGCTTGGAGGGTATACTGCAATATAGTTTACGCGACCGCTAGTAAGTTTATATTAAAATCTGCGGTAATGATAGTCCTACCCAATTGGCATACGCTTTGGTTCAGCAAACGGTCGAATTTCTCATACCAAGTTTTTATTTCAGCTTCATTTGAGCTAGGTTGGCATATACAGCCGATTAAGCAGAGTTCTTTTGCCTGTCACTTCAACCCATTGATGTTCGATCGTACTGTCTAGGTGGAAGATATCTTTTCTTTCTTTAAATGATAGTCTCTCGCTGATATATAATCCTCCTCCTTTTGATGAATCTCGATTCTTGTTCATGAAGGAGTAGCCTGGAATTTGGACATAACTTTCTTGCTGTGGATTGGTAATCCATGTTTCTGTCAATCACATCAAGTCTAACTTACAATTTTCCACCATTAACTCGAAGGCAGAGAAGGTTGGGAATAAGCTGTGTGCGTTTATGTTGGCGGTTGATGTATGTTTCATGTTCTCCTGGAGTACTCTGAGATGGTGGTTCGTAGTTTTCCAATCTTGGATTTCGTTAAGTTCAATATCACTGCTGAAGTTGTCCAGGTTAACATCAAGTGCATTCCAAAAAGGTAAGTCAAAATGAATACAGGAACTGCATGTCCATAAGCCTAGGATCCGTGAATAGAGGTGACCATGTGAATAGAGGTGACCATGTGAATAGAGGTGACCATGTGAATAGAGGTGACCATGTGAATAGAGGTGACCATGTAGAAGTTTCGTGAATAGAGGTGACCATGTAGAAGTTTCGTGAATAGAGGTGACCATGTAGAAGTTCCGTGAATAGAGGTGACCATGTAGAAGTTTCGTGCAAGATGCGTGGGTGTTATCAAAGCATTTTACACATTTAAATCTCCTTTGATTACATCGTACGGTCTTGCGGCATGCTGGACATGCTAGGTGTGTTGGTCCGGGGTTAGTTTCAACATCAGCAGACAGATTGAGTAGTAGATATGAGAGGTGTTTGTTTTCTAGTCTTGAGATCTGTTTTGGAGATGTACAAGTAAAAGTCTCCTTTATGCAGTTTTTGGAATGATCAAATTTCTCTATTCCGTTTGAAATATTGTTAACATTTTGGACTCAATCTAAAAGCACTGGAAGAAAAGAAAAGCTGATACAGTTTAAAATCATTTCTTGATATGGCAGAAAGGTCAACTAGAACTTTTAATTTTCGATTCCATTATAAATTCTCTTCGATCGATAATCTTAAAACACTCTTAAGTATAGTGTGGGGAAAAAAATATCGTCTTCTGCTGGATGTTTGTGTTCACATATAATACTAAGGCAAGAGACGTGATATGAGTACAATACACAGACTGAACGGGGGAGAAAACAAAACAAGACTTTAGCAAAGAAAACAAGTTTTCGAACTATCAATGATTTCATCAATGAGTTATCAATGTTTGTTTTTTCAGCGACAGTCATAAAAAATCGTCAGATAAATAACTTAATATTTCTAAAAAAAAAATGACTATTAGTCTCCTACTTAAAAACTTCAATTAAATTTCGAAAATAAAAATAAAGATCAGATAATGCTCACGGTAAAATTGAAGACGGCGGCCATTGTCGATCCCAGTAAAATGATCATAGGCAATTTAAATATTTAAAACGAGGCCGGATGTACTTACTACACCAAAACATGGCGTTCAAACAGAAATCGGGAAAGGTGTATTCTGACTTGTTTCATTTATCTTTACTGAGAATGGCCTTTGACATCAATTCTAATGACGTTAATTATCGTTGCTTGTTATGACATCAATTCTAATGACGTTAATTATCGTTGCTTGTTAGAGTGCTAGAGCATCGTAATCTTATAAGAAGGAAATTGAAAAGCGAAAAGTTTGCGAAGGAAAATAATTGGAAAACGGAGAGAGAAAAAATTTCCCCCAAAAGAATTTTTTTGAATTAATTGATTCTAAGATTCTAAACCAAACGAGATTCGTCGAAAATTTTCGTGGCTTCTTTACATCATGGACGTATGTTCACATCAAATCCGTATCACCAACGCTTTGTTTAAGATATTCTTGATAAAGTTTCATCTATGAAAACAAGAGGATTCATATGATAAAGTGTCACATGGTGACAGAGAGTAGCTGATCAGGATGTAAACACGTTTACCTTTTGAGGTTTTACTGTCACATCGATATAGTTTTTCTTTTCTTGAAGTATTCTTCGATTTTTACGAGACAGGGTGGGTTTTGTCCTATATACATAAATATATAAATAAATAAAAAGTTTACGTTATCATGATATCAATCCATTTAAAGCACCCCCTGACACGAACCTGAAATATATACAAGAACCCCCTGACGCGAACCTAGAATATATGTAAGTACCCCCTGACACGAACCTGGAAAATATTTTGACGGAAATGAGCAAGACGGCCATGATGACACCGAATGTTACTCGGGTATGAAACTCAACTTTTGAAGGAAGGTTACGCCAGAAAGACTCGATGGGCATCTGTAAAGAAGATGAGAAACGAAAATATATATCAAAATAATATCAGCAAGATAGAGACTCAAAAGTTGGTAAAGCTCAAAGGTTTTGGTCAATATTTTTCCACATTTTTTATTTATAATGATAACACAGTTGTCATAGTAACTTACCACCATTGCTTCCAGTTCAGGAATTTTTAAGAAATCTAATTTGAAAAAACTAAGTGATAGAAACATTCCGATGGAGGCTGTAAGTAACAACAGTATGAAGCTGATAAGTGTAGAACGAAGGTTGCTGTTGCCTTGTGTTCTACAAACAAAATGAGAAATAACATAAGTACTACTACAAAGATGTGATCACGTGACTGACTACTGACTACGAAGAAGTTATTCATTTCATTTCACCTGTCCTCATCCAAGATGGCGTTAATTCGATCACTAACAGACACACAATCTACTTCAAATTTCTTCAACGTATTTTGGATGGTCTGATTAATCGTTTTGTCGATTTCTTTACATACAGTCTCGATTTGGTTTTCACATCTTGCTGGCTATAATTCAGAATAACAAGTCTAATAAACTAGCAAGTCAAAAATAATTGATCTGCAGGTATAAAACAGCATATATCTTCTCTCTCTTCCTCCATCAAGTTCAAGTCGCTTTGGCAATCAGTCTTTTTTATTTAGAGGAAGTCTTTCGTGGAACGCCTTACCAGATAGTGTCAAGTCTAAACCTTCATTAGATGCTTTTAAACTCTCTCTTAAATCCATTAACTTAATCAAGCAATGCAATTGCAAACTTTGTAGGGTTTTGTGATAAATTTTAGCTTGACGAGTTGGTATTGATTAGTTCATTTTATATTTATCATGTATCTTGTAAACTACGTAAAACCAACATTAAATAAATTGGGAAATATGGAAACAAAATCAAAAATCAAAAACAAGGCAGCCGACGTGACATACTTTATCAGTTAGTGAAGGGACAAATATGGTTGGCATATCAAATCCACACTTATTTAATCCGGGTCGTTTACAAAGTTCTTGTGTGATCTGCATGAGAACTCTTTGACGGTCACTTTCGGTTCCAGCAGTATCAGCTTTGCTCAAGAAAAATCGAACTCGATCGGATTGGCGTTCATTTAAATGTTCTAGAACACAAATTTAGATTCCAGTTTCCAATTCATGGTGTTTATGGCGAAACGTGAAATATAATCTGATCTACATACCAACTATGTTTAGTGTTCTCTTGCATAAAGCCTGACCAATGGGATCAAAGAAAACGAAGATGAGGTCACACAAACTACCTGTATATAAAAGAAATGACAATACAAATCTATTATAGTATAAATAAACAAGGAGTAGAGTTTATCATTTCAATCTTACACATTGATCAATGGTGAACAACTCAAAAAAAGATTAAAAAAACATGATTTTTTTTGTCCTGATTCGCAAACATATAACAAGTCCCTTTTCATTTAAGTGCTACACTCTTGGGGGAACCCAGGCTCGATATCTATACAAATACGTATAAATCTGATAATACTTGCCAAGAAATTCAATTGATTGATTAACATCAAAAGGATAAAGCATATCACCATCCACTAAACCAGGAGTGTCAACAAACATAACCAAATTAAATTTTTTCTGTTTAGAAGTTGATATTTCAGTTGTTAAATAGTCTGCAACACCTATATAAAGAATATTAAAGAATGCACCCCAGTCTGACAACAAGTTAATTGGTCAAGACAAATGTTTATGTACATCGAGGTGAACAACACCGTGTCATCAATTACAAACATATCAAAGAATTATGATTTGTCACCTTCAATTTCTTGAAGTGGTTGAAGATGCGGAAATAAATGAAATGACGCATTTCCCTGATAAAAAAATGTAAATGTAAATGTACTGTGTATCATTTCATATATAACATGTTTGAAATAAATTGTTGGAACAGTTTGCTCCAGCCTGAGGAAAGGTGAAGATATATTTTCCAGTCATCATGATACATACCAAAAGAGACTCCCTTTTTTTACCACTTGTTACCAATGTGAAACCTTGCGTCTCGATAGCTACACCTGTTTTCTGTATATGTTCTTCAACATACCTGTACAAACAAAAGAACATAATTTGATTTTCCATATTCCTTATTAGGAGCCGTGCACAATATTATACATACACAGTTAGTGGGAGGGTACAAAGCATACAAAGTGCATACAGGGGAAGTGGGTGTCAACGCCAATGAGTATATACACAGTTTGACTGTCTGTCACGATTTTTTGGAGAGGATCAAATTTTATTAAAATCTCTGTTTGAGTACGTAAAAGTAGTTTTGAAATTCTAAAAAAAATTACCTATGCGATGTACAGAATTTTTGTGTTCTTTCTTTTTATTCAGAGGGGTGTCTTTTTCATAAAAGCATTTGCAATATACGCAGGGGGTGGATGGTGAGAAGATCAAAAGAACAAAATATATTATCACTTTCATCATCCATCTACTTGAACAAGAGCATTTTAAAAAGCAAATGTTTCAAAGTTACATCAGATAAGTCCAGATCATATAAGTAATCTGTTTAAAGGAGATGGCAAGTTTTTCTCTTCTGATTTGCAGCTCTTATGTTCTGTGCCTTCTTATTGAAAAAACTGAAAAAGCCATTATGTGACATCATTACGAAAGTGTTTAAAAAATATTTATACTGCCTCGATAATGCAGACGTGACCCCTCCATTAAACTCAAATGAAGATAAAACATTCTCACCAGTTAACAAATGAGCTTTTTCCTGCTGAATGATTTCCCATCAACATTACAGTAATCTTTTTCCGAGGAGCCAACAAGTCTATACCTACTGACTTAGCAATAGGTATTAACCCTAAATATAAAGATGATTATATTTTACAGAATACCTTCTTGTTACAATAGTATCATTTATTGGGTAATTCCCACAAATCGGACATTTCAGAAAACTGACATGAATATAGTTCATTTCACACAATTGAAAATTTGTAAATGTTAGCTTAATTTTTATCTCATAATTATTATCTCATAATTTAGTTATCTCTATAATACCTCATACAACTGTCCTTAAATGTTCCTGAGAATTTTGTCAAAGGGAAATAATGACCCAGCCAATATATATCAGCCAGGCTTGTTTAAATTTTCACCTCTAACATTCCTTTAATACTCTTTCAATGGATACTTAATCCATGAAAGTAGTAACTCTGAAAATTTCACCTTTCTATCTATTTGTGCAATGTTCCAGCTAGGATTTTAATTTCACATTAAAGATAATGGGTCAAGGGTCACTGTCTTTGTTAATGTTCTGAAAAGCTGAGAATAGCTTTTAAAATTAATTCCAAATTGACACAAAAATTAAAACAACCATTGTGATAACATCTTCTCGTAACCTAGTACAACAAAATAAAGACAGATAAGTACAACAACTCAATAAATTCTACAACTCTAATCCCGCATCTGGTAAAAAATGAAAACATCCAAATCAATTTCAAAGATTACATAATTCTAGTATTGAAGTTTTAAACTATTCCAATATTTTTAAAACACATTTATGATATTAGTATTATTGTTTTTTAGTTCAGTGTATTTTTACCAATTAACTCGCAAATCATGCTAACATGTGAGCCGATTAGTTAACAAAATGGAACACTTCATTCTTCTGATATTTTGATAAAAGAGGAAATTAATGACTTTATAAATGAAATAAAATGTACGATAAAATGCTTTAACGGCAACATTTTTCAGCATTTTTCAGCGAAAAACGATTGGAAGTAAAATAGTTTTGAAACAGCGAACAATGGTATTTATGGAAAAGAAGAAAATTTTTCAATGACCACCACACCTGTAGTTGGGACGAAAACCTAAGTACCGGCTAGAAAATGTCCTAGCTAGAACACTGCCGCCACCTAGTCACACGCAAGAACAAAAATTCATGTGTCTTGAAATTTTTTGAATCTTAAGTATTGACTACATTTTCCCACATTTTTCTTTTTCGCTGTGTCTGCATGACCGGCAGGTTCTTTTGTTTTCTTAGCCTTAAATAGCAGGCGCAGTTAGTTGACTCTAAAAGAACAACAATGATGTCAACCACAAAATACTGCCAGCAATGCAGACACTTTGTTTTCTTTTGTACACTCAATAACGTTACTCTTGTAATGTAACTGTGCTTTTGTGAGCTAGTGACCCAGACTGGTGAAAAGAATCAGCCAGAAGGGGAGGGAAATGGAAGAGAGATGGAGGAAAGTCTTCTTTTAACTTCTAGCCATATAAAAACATCATTGAACACTCGTGAGGAAGGATTGGACATCAACTACATTGAAACCATACAAATGTAGGAATGTTGTGACAAAAATAAACAAGATGAAACTTTAATCCAATTTTATTTATAGCTACCTTTTTCCTCATTTGCATACAGGCGATGACATTCTCTCAAAATTTTTTCATTAACAGAAATGCCAACAGTCTCTGCGGTATTAGTTGCTGTTCTTGTTTTTGCTGAAGGCATAGCTATAAACTGAACCAACAAGTTATATTTATAAGTTATTTTTTAACAGTTTGTTTGTTTCGTGTACACTGATTACCGCTAAAATATTCTTGTTTTGGTCTTCACGTTTGCAGGCAAGATATATTTTACTGAACAAAAGACAGATAATGAATTCCCTTTTTACTTTCGTTCCTGAAAATAGCTGGTGCATCACGAAGACGTGTTTAACATTTCGCATGCGTACTAAAAACAAAACAAACAAGATGGCGTATCAAACTTTCCAACAGGAATATTTCCAAATTCCTGTTGTGACTCGCGTGTATACGACAGCATGTGTTCTTACAACAACTGTTGTGGTGAGATTTCTTTTTATGGTCAATATTTCCGATCCTATAAGAGATAATTATAATTTTTAGAACAAGGAATCACTCATCATTAGGATAAACATCCAGAAAGTGTGTTGATGTGTGATTTGTTTTTTATATTTATTGGGTCCGACATCAATATAGCCTTGTGCTTGCTAATAACATGACACTTTATAACATATTTCTTGGTCAACACAGGGCTAAATTGGTGTACACACACTCGTACATACAACTACTTTAACTATATATATATATATATAGTTATAGATTGAATAGATTGAATTAGATAGAAAATATTGATTGAAAATATTGAATAGATTGAAAAATAGATGAAACTACTAAGCGGGATTGATATCTAAGGGGGTTGTCTGGTTGAGCGGTTGAAGCATACTTGCAGCTTCCGTAGCCCAAATGGGGGCTTTAAATGCTCTGGGACCTCCTTCGCAGGACTCTCATTGATAACAGTTCTATCAGAACTGAAGAGACTATACTGGGTAAACATTAATAATAATAATAATAATAATAATAATAATAATAATAATAAAAAACAACATTAGTAATAAAAATATGGAGACATTTCTTTGCTTTGAAGATTAGATAAACGGAGGAGAAAAGGAACGGAAAGATACGTCCGTGTTCAACCATATATTCTTTTCTCGACAAAATAATTTTCAAAACAATTTAGAGATAAAACACGGAACAGTAGAATAACAAAGTAGATATCATACAAACCATGTGCCGTAGTAGTCCCAAAGGAAACATTAGAGACGATATTTCTTTTCTTTACCACACTAATTACCCTTAAAGCTGCTCATAAGATTTTCATAACTATTGCATCACGATATAAACAAACTCTTGTAATCAGCTGTTTATAAAGCATGTCGAGAACATAACAATTTGAGTGAAATTCAAATTCAATAAATTACCCTAACACTGGGTGACTTGAAACAGCAACAAAAAATACAATTTCTCATTGAATAATGAATGAAATTCCGGGGTTTTTTCAAATTCAGTTCCACGATTATTAGGTACAACAATTGACAGTAAAAGTTTTTCCATCAGGTAAGTTCTTCGGAAGTTGAAGATGAAAAAACGCCAAATATCATCACCTCGTAAAAACCGTTCATATCGTTGATACAGCTTCTCAATGAATATAATTTTTTACATTTGTTAAATAGAAAGACCAACGGAAGTAATTCCAGAATTTTATCAAAAATTTTATCAAAAATTTTTATCAAAAGATATTTCAAATTGAAAAAAATTATAATGTAATTGAAATGTTTCATTTTTTTTCACCCAATCTATTCTGTCTTTTTGATTAACTCATCAATATGCGTACTATTTACAATGTGCTATAAGTCATTTAGGGTAATTATTATAATCTTAATTATCAGAATACATCAACTTAGGAATGAGCCATGACAGACTTGTTTTACAAAATGTCAAGTCACTATCGTCTTATTCTAAACAAAAGTGCTATAATATTTTGTTTCCAGTATATCCCCGTTTAAGGCTATGGACACATCATACCTATGAAAAAATTTTCAATAGGCGTAACTTATAACAGAAATGCTTTTGTAATGAACGCAAGGGGGTTGGATAAAGCTAAAGTAGTGGCGGATCTAACAGAAATTTGACTGGTGTAAAAGAATTGACAATTTGATTTAAAAAAAGAATTGACAATTAAATAGCAATTATCCTTTTGAAATAATTTTTACACCAGTAAAATTGCTTCTCGATCCGTTGTTGTAAAGGGTATCTCTAGCAAATAAAGTTCCAATTTCATCATTGGTATAAATATAAAAAATGGAAAAAAGTGCATCAAATCAAGCGCGACAACCTATAACCATTCTTAAATTGAAAGTTATTATGTTTTACCAACACTCTCCATAATTTGATAAAAATGAAACTGGTATTAACAAATTATGTAAATTTATGATTAATATGCAAGCAGACAAAAATCACATGTATTCTGTTTTGGCGCTTTATGAAACAATACTGTTGTGATAATGGCACTGTTTCAAGTCCCCCCCCCCTCCCTACAGGATAAATTTTAGGTGGTGTACTTTTAGAAGATATAACTTGAGATGGAGTGCATCAATTTGTTTGAAATTTGAAAGAGAAAAGCTGAATGACACTTTGTCCAAAATTGTACACTTTGCTGTCACTAACATTTTTTATAGTGGTCTTGTATGATTCACTCTGACTAAATTCCAAAGAAACTCTATCTTAGTATTATATGATATTTTTTGTGGGTGAAACTTTATAAGAGTATTTAGGGACAAATTTGAGTTTTAGTTGAACAATTCTATTGCCCCATTTTGTTTTCAATTGGTTGTATAAGATAAACTATTACTACTTTATTTCAAGACGTAAATATTTTTTGGTTTTTAAAATATAATGAGTTGCATGCCGATTAGCAAGAAGTTGCGTGCACATAAAAACATTAGATGTGAGCAAGAATGTAACTAATAACACGTTCTATTTCAAAATTCTGTCTTTAAATTCTGATGATATGAACTCACATTTTCTTCTTTCCAACAATATATAAAGTATATGTCCATAATGTTTGTGATAAAATTTCCATGACTTTTTCAGAAATTTAAAACCTGGTTAGATGTATTAACCGGTCATAAAATAATGAAAACATAGAAATAAAACGAAAAAAACTACTTTATGAAATATTTTTACCTTGGTTGCTCAGATTGAACACACTGCATTCGGTCCATGATGTAACCTTGGTTGATATTTTCTTGTAGAGACCAGATAAGCAATTATTATGCCATTAGCAATCCCTTAGACATTATTTCATGATGAGGCTTGTAACAGAAATTAGGAGTTCAACATCGAGACCAGGTTTTGAAACTGAAAATTGTACCATTATATAAACTGCTTTATTTCACACATTTGTCCCTTGATTTTTAGCAATTGGATTTAGTCAATCCATTCCAGTTATACTTCAATCCACATCTCATCTTCAAAGAATATCAGGTGATTATACGAACTTTTATTGTTGTGTTTATCGTGCAAAATTAAGAGATGTACAAGGGCAGTGAATGTGATTGAGTAACCATAGTTTTAAAAAAACATATGCATCAATATAGCAGACCTTTTGAACAAATGATTTCCTGAAAATTCACACCTCAATACTTTAAATTCCTACCTTCAAGAAAAAAAAAGAAGGAAGCCTCATTAACATCATGTTTTTGGAGTTTTTTTTCTAGTTCTGGCGGCTGATAACCAATTTTTTGTTTTTCGGAACATTTGGTTTTAACTTCCTATTCAATATGATCTTCACGTATCCTTTTCTTAAACTGTCATATTTGTTCTAAAATTGAATATATGCAGATCATCCTTAGACTGAGCTAATATGTACACTAGTCTGTTTGTGTGCTGAGTTTTTTGTTGTCAACCTTAACTTCTGTGAAGTTACAGATACTGCCGAATGTTAGAAGAAGGTTCTTTCCGAGGCAGAACTGCTGATTTTGTGCTGATGTTTATATTTGGTGGTTCCTTGATGACTGTATCTTTTCAGTTGTGTTTTCAATCATAACTAAACTATACCAAAGCCGCAGATGAGAATGCACCCTGTAAAAACAATGAAGAAAATTTAAGGAATAAAATTCCTTCTGTAGATTTCAATCAGTATCAGAACCAAGATATTGAGTTTTTGTTTTTTACAGTTGCCTAGCGGAGATTTATTTGACCTTTACAGAGTCTTTAGTGTGTTGGGGTGTTTGTTAATTTAGTTTTTCTAGGTCAGGCATTTACCATCATGCTTGTTTACATATGGAGTCGAAGGAACCCTTATGTGCGAATGAACTTCTTTGGACTAATGAATTTTCAAGCACCATATCTACCCTGGGTTTTGTTAGGATTTTCACTGTTGCTTGGTAACTCCATCGTGGTTGATATTATGGGTATGTTTCGTTTTTGGTTGTATAGAGTAAGTCTTTTAAGTGTAACAACTTGTTGTTTGAAGAAATTTCAATCCTTCATCTTTTAAGGAATCGCTGTTGGTCACGTATATTATTTTCTTGAAGATGTTTTTCCTGAACAACATGGCGGATTTAGAATCTTGGTAGTTCCAGCTGCCTTGTAAGTTTGACAGTGGAATATTTCATTGACTGTGATGACTCACACTGGAGGCGCAACCACCACACTGGGGCCTCATACTGGTTTTAAATAATAAACATAAACCAAACTTTTCCATTCTAGAAAACAAATATTTGATCGACAAGATGATCCTGATTATCAAGCAATGCCGGAAGCCGACAGGCCTGGTGGTTATGATTTTGGTGGCGATGCTCCTGCCGGCAACCGTAATGAAGAAAATGACTAAATGCTTTGTTTAAATGAATGGTTTTCCTTCCTTTGTAAAATTTATTTATAGGACAATATTAGTGAATTAAAATCTTGTTTTTACACACATCCAACAGTTTTCTTTTTTCATCTGATTATTTTCATTGTGTCATAGCTCCCTTTTTATCCTCCTCCAGGCTGGCCACTACTCCTGGAAACTCCTGGAAATGCATTTACTCCTAGAAAGTACTCCTGGAAAGTACTCCTGGAAATGCATTTACTCCTGGAAAGAACTCCTGGAAATGCATTTACTCCTGGAAAGTACTCCTGGAAAACAGGGAACTCCTGGAATTCTTTTTTCAAATCTTTTATTTTTGTAATTTAGCTCGATACCAAAATGCATTCATTTGGTTAACCGAATCAATTTTTATTAGGAAGATGTGATTATTTTTTTTAGTAATTTTTTGAGTGCATAACTCTTTTTTTTTTTTTTTTTTGTCAATTCAGGAAACTTGTTCTTATAACAAGTTCACTATAATTTAGTTTAGTTGATTATATATTTTTCATTAACTATAGCTTTTACTACTTGTACATAGGATGAAAATTCCAATTACAGAAATTGTTGGGAAATCTTTAAGTTGACCTTCACTCTTTCCCATGGTCAGGTCTCAGTTGAAAGGGGTTTTTCCATTAACAAAGAGCTGCTAGTGGAAAACCTTTAAGAAGAATCAATTGTGTTCCAACGGATTGTTTATGTATGACCACGTAAGAAGTACTTCTGAAAAGGCTATTACTAAACTTCTGATGACCAATGATGACGTCACACCAAATGATCTACTGAAAAGCTGTCAATCAATGATCTATTGAAAAGCTGTCAATCAATGATCTACTGAAAAGCTGTCAATCAGTTCATTCGCGATTCTCAACAGCGCTTGAACTGAAGAAGACTGTTCAGAAGGAGAAAAATTGAAAACGAAAATTAAAACTTGAAGAAATCGCTCAAGTGAAAAAGGCTGTGATATCTTGTGTAGCAAGCCTCAATATAGACATATCGAAAACTACAGTATTGCCGCAGAAAAAGAATTAGATCTCACCCTGTTGACGAAGGCGAATTCATATCGAGCCACTGTTCATTTCAACAAAGAGACATTCACAACTCTAGAGAACACACTCACTAAACTAAACGACAAACTCGCAGAATGATAATATGCGTAGAGCACTAACGTTTTATTTCGTTATTCTTATGTGTTTGTATATTATTCTGGAAAACTGTTAGGGTAAGGTTCGAAAAAGTGTTATCAAGTTGGTTTAATCTTTATTCTTCTGAGTGGTTATTATTATCATGCTGGTATTACGAAACTGTGCTTTCACATTCCATCCATCTACGAAAATTGTAATATGTTTTTATTGTTATAAGTCTTATAAACATTTTATTTTGTTACAAAGTTGTTGATTGGACAACTCAGGTGATGCAACTAAAGCTGCGTTTAAACCCATTGAGTTTTAATGCTATTTGATCACTATAATGTTATTACTTGTTTTGTGTTGAATCAGTTTGCTCCTGGAATACTCCTGGAAAACAATAAGTGACCACCCTGTCCTTCTCCATGATGATTCCAAAATTGTTTATTTGAAACATATAAATGAGGAATGATGGAAATATTGCTTTAGGACATTTCCATTGATATAAAAATAATTACGTCATAATTTTCACTTCAACTTTCAACTTCGGTTCTTCTTTTTATATGTTAATTTTTATTGCATAATTGTATAGTGCTCGATAAAACCTTTCCATCGATACCACAATTATTAAAATCGGTTGAAAATTATTTTTTGTCGGTTTTATCTGTTTGGTTTCACTACGACAGGATTTTAGGTATTATTGACAAGATGAAAACCGTGATGATCGTGATGAAGACAATAAATCTTCTCCATAATCTGATTCGAGGATGTTTGATAGAAACAGTGTAGATCTTGTGAACCTTCTTTAAAAATCTCAACATTCGAATAATACAATTACTGAATTATTTTCTATCCATTCAAATTGCCAAATTTACACAAATCACAGTCAGTCGAGAGAGAAGGTTATACTTTCCCTCGTTTTGTGTTCTCTAAAACTCGATTGCCTCGCTATACCAAACTTCTTCCTATACCTCAAGAATCGCGAAGGAAATCCCGCAAGTGTGACGTAATTTTGAATCTAACTTTAGCTGTTAAAAGTCGTGATATCGATAGTACTTTGTTAACCAAACGATGTGGAGGTCTCTGTTAACCAACCTTGTCGAAATGGAAAATGGTTGCAAATAAAAAAGATTGCAAAGTCAAAATGTTTATCCCTTGTAACAACTACTTACCGATTCCAATTTCTCTGTCTATCATGAACCCTCCCAAAAGTTATTATTACCACGGATTATTACCTCTGAAAAAATAAAATCACTGAATACACCTTTCCCGAATTTCCGTTTTAAACATCCGTTTTTATGAAATTTCAAATAATGCTGAAAGTTTATAACGTTAATAATCTCCAAAACTCCCAGCATGCACTTGTTGTGTTTTGCAGCTGTCCCTTCACCATATTGACCATGCCTTATCTTGCAAAAACAGGGGGATGCACTCACTGGAGATCAACTGAATCCAAGAGAAAAAAAGACAAATGAATCCAAAAGCGAATAAGACAAATGAAGAAATGTTAGGCTTCGGCGCGATCGGTATCTGAAATCGAGATGAAAGGATGTTCTTTGACATAGATAAAACCTTTAAGTTAAATGAATCCGAGAACAAAAAAAACTACAAGCAACGAGTGATTGAAGTAGAACACGGATGATTTTACACTACTCGTTTTCAGAACCAATTCCTACGAATGGGACGGGACGAATAGGACGTATGTCAAAACTTCAGCGAATAAAATCGCTCAAAAAAAGAAGTTAAGTGAGTTGAAAATCGAGTAACCTTTGTCATTGGGAAGAACCTATCTGGTAATACGTCTGTGGCAAAGAAGATTTATTCGTATGTGTACCAAACAGGCTCCTCTTTCAGTTTGCTTCGCTCACCAAAAGCTTCGAAAATAAAAAATTAGTTACAACACTTCATGACCTCTCCCTCTTTCTCCCATTTCATTTAACATTGTTTTGTCATTGGTTTCAGCGATTGCCCAAATACCAACAGGGGTGGGGGAGAACAAAATATCAGAAATCAACGAATAATTCTTCCTTTAAGCAGATGTTTACACGAGAAAAAATTTTGGCGATTAGCTGGCTTGAAATTTTTCGCGGTATAGACAAAAGAGACAAATATTGCGAAAAATACTGTCCATCAAATTAACATTGATGATAGGGACTTCAACAGGTATGACACAAAATTAACGTGGTTTGAAATGTGTTAACTGGGAGAGCCTATGACGTCACGCTGGGACACTCCCATTGAAAAAACCACAACACCATGGCTTTTTGATTTGCTTTCAACAAGTCTCCTTCCTATATACACGAAGCCATATTTTGTGTCATCGCAGCCCCCAACCTTTATGGAGAACTACTTGTCTGAACTACAAGCAAGAATGAGTATTAATACTTCCATTTGTAATCTATAATTACTTTTTATACAAAATCATTATGACGCCATAATCTATCCTTTATTTTATATAAAAAACGCTTTCATATATGATATGACAAGATATGTTGACAAAAAACATTTAATGTTTTCGAGATGGAAATCAATGTTATAACCTATGACATTTTGGAAGATTTTTATTGAAGATGTTCATCCAAGGTTTATGTTTTATGCTCTTGTTTACACGGAGTCAAGGTAGACTTTTAAGCATCAAATATTTCCTTGTTTCCTGCATGACGTTCCCACCCTTTCTATGTTTTTTTTACTGTTTGTCTAAGTTCTGTTCGAATTTTCTATTTAGGATGCGTCAGCATTTCCAAACTCCCTATTACGTCATCGTTACATATTCGGTGTGATCATGATAATATCACAACCAAATATCCGATGTACTGGTCACACGAAGGCCATGTTGTTGGATGGGTTTTATCTTCAACTCACAGGCTAGTTTATGATAAACATTATGCTGGTAAGACTTGTGGTTTGTCTTTTTCTTATAAGATTCGTGCCGAGTTACACGAAACTGTGCTGGAATGAGATATTTTGATGCAAAAAGAACATTCTTAGAAATGGAGAAAAAATGGAGAAAATCCTATTCCTATAAAAAATAGAGAATATCCTATTCGGATTTTATGATTTCCCCTTCAAAGACCGAAAAACCTTTAATCATCAAAATTCTTTAGTGTCCGATTCGAGACTTGATGTTATATCAGGATTGGACATCTCTGGGACATACTCCTGCAACTTTCCTTTTGAAAGAAAATGTATACATACTTCAGCTGTCATGCAAATACCTTTGGATGTCAGTAAGTAGTTGCAGAACTATTCCAAATTAATTTTCAAAGTAAAAAATTCTGAATTCAATGAAACAAATACCTCCTACATAAAACTTTAACTTTCTATCTCACTTTCAGCAATAATTTCACGAGCAAGTGGGCAATCCGTCCAACTAGATTGTAAGCATGCAAATAACGACATCATGTGGTTTAAAGATGACGTCGTCATTGCTTTTAACGGACAAATTCTGTATAACCGTCAAACAATAGTAACGGTTGTCGGCCAGTATTTGAATGTCATTGACGTCAATGTGCGTGATGCCGGAAGATATTCCTGCAAGACTTTGACTCGTCGTCATCTGAATACATTTTTGGTTAATATTGACGGGAAAATGAAAGGAACATCTTTCCCTTTCATAGAAGGTAATTTACTTTGTGTCTGCAATTCAAATAATATGACGTTAGCGAGGGTAATAATTCCATCAATTGTAATCTCTTCACATCTTTGACGTCATAGCAACCACAGCCTAATCTTTTTTTAAGATCTTGATGCCTTTGTTATCCAAACGAAGAAGGAACTTAGATTCGTCCTACGTAATGTAACCGCCTTCGATCATTTTTACATCATGGCAAACGATGACGTCATTATGATGTTACAACCACGAAAAGTCTGGTTTTTAAACCCGAGAAGGACTGTGGGTAAGTACGAGTAGATTTTGATTCATTGCGGGGTGGAGGAGTTCTTCTACCAACAGATCAAAAGTAAAGTAAGATTTTCTCGCAGAAAATTACCGGTGGTAATGGGTAACGTGATGGGAGATTTCCTTTACCTTTGTGATTTCATATAAACATATCACAATATTTTGCATTTGTCGGTATTTACATACAGTTAATCTGCCAACATCATGGTGTAAACCTTGTTCAATTTATTTGGATCAGGGAGAATTAAGTCACGTGATCCCTCGCTCTTCCAAACATTCTTATAAGACGTTTCACGCAGATAAACACCATCTTTAATTTTTCGTTCTGCAGGAGTAGTACAAAATTCAAATTACATCATCGAAATCAAAGAGAAAAGTGAAGCTGATGCTGGTACTTATAAAATAGTTGTTACGAAGGATGGAATTCATCACAAGAAAGTCCTCAATGTGAAGATTTTTACAGGCAAGAGTATATTTTTTGTTTGATTTTTGGTCAGCGCCGTGAGGCAGCTGTGTCTGTCCGTCAGTGAATCCGTTTGTAATGTCGCAGTTCCCTCTGCCTGCATAAAGCGCCCTTAAATATAATTTTTCTACATCAAGTCAGATACCTTTATGTTCGTCTTACCATTTAAAAGTCTACTTATTAGGTACTTAAGAAATATTTTATAATTTCATGTATATATATAAATAAAGGAAAGTATTATATTAAATAATTCTTTTCCAACGCGCCCCTACACCCTAAATCCAAACGTAGTGCATTTTGGGAAGGTTCATGTCTTATTGTGTCCAGTCTCTTCACTGGAGGTACAGTGTTGTTTTCTTCTTGCCTTGTTTGTTTGTTTGTTAATTTAGTTTCTTTGTTTGTTTTCAAAACATTTGTTTATTGTAGCGCCAACAGATACCCATTCTCTCAATCTCGTTCCCAGGGCCCCGAGGCAAGATGCGCTGGGAACGAGGTTGCAATTCTCTTTCCCAGTCTTTCGTATTGATTGGAAATTTTGAACGGATCATAAACCAACGTTTTATTTTATCGCTTTTTAGAATCTCTCAATGGTTGCATCGGCGAAAGTCTGTACTTGTTATGTCCAGCATATGCCTCCCCTACTCCATATTGGAAAAAGGATGAGATATTTATTTCGATCGGTCATGTGAATTTTACTCGTATATATATACCACATCAAAATGGTAGCAGATTACAGATAAGAAATTTAACCCGGTCACAAAGCGGGCTTTATGGTTGCTGGGGGAATAAACGGGTGGCAAGCTTTTATTTAACAGTTGGTAAGTACAAATAGGGGACTCTACGTAACTACTGACGTCACACAGACTAAAAAATAAGTCGATATGAAGGTGAAACTATAAGAAAATTGAAGATGTAAAAAGCCTTTTGAAAAAAAACAAAAAAAGCTAAATCGGATGTAATTTCTTCATTGGTTTGATCAAAGTTTTGTATACCTGAAAACAGACTGGGTTCTAAGTGGTATTAAGGGGGAACACCCCTCTAAAATGTCCAAAAAAATGAGAAGTGAGGTTTTCTGTTTGAAAGAAACCACAAGGTTTGGCGATATTTTTCCACATGATTTTTATTTCTCGCTAGCTTTCTGTTCACCACAAGCAATCTAAAATCAAATAAGCATAAATATGACTAGGGTTTCCATAAAACGCGGTGATCAGTGCCCTCTTTGACGGAATGACGTAGGGGAGTCTTTCGGGGCAAACTGTTGCACCGAATCCAATTTTTTGTTTCAAAAAGGGTGTGGACGTGATTCCAGCTCCGAAAAACATTCCGAAACTCAGGGATAATTTAAAACTAACTTTTCTCAAAAGTTGGATTTCTGAATTCCTGGAACAGATATCTCATGAAATTTCGATGCAATTGAGTTGCCATTTCGCAGAGATGTTGTTACCAATTGCCTCCGCGCGATGAGCGAAGAGATTTTTTTTGTCTCGATTATCCAGCTGCACAGTGGAACGTCTAATCTGTCCAAAATTGACCAATTTCAGGAAATCCGACATTTTACGGTCATAAACTTCAATTGAATTTTTGTGCAAATTTTCGTTGCTCATCCCACGCGTCGGCCTCTTATGCTCCATTTACTTCCAAAGCAACGTCTCCCTTCCAGAAACGTTCCAGGGGAATTACGCTTTTGGGTGCAAATTCCATAGTTTTGAGCTCATTAATTATTTATGAGATGCCTAAAACATTCTTTTTCATCATATTTTGACAGAACCTGTTAAGTCACATTAATGGATGCTTTTAAAAAAAATGCAATTTTCTTTATTTTTGACACTTGACGGTACTTCCTCCCTAAAACATGTTTGATCTTGTTTTAGAGAATTGTGAACGGACAGGACCCGTTCTAACGACACAGTTGAAAACCTCTTCGTCTGCTAACACTACATCATCGACATTCAATGATACACAAACAACTAGAATAGTTGTGAGACGAACAGAGAAAACTGACGAAGATCTGACGGGTAAGTGGACTATACCAAACAGATAAGTGCAGCTAAAATGTCTCATCAAAAGTTTTACCATCTTCTCATGTGATAATATAAGTCCTTTCATACACAAACATGTAGTTATCGGTCCCGTAAAAACAGCGGGAGGATCAATAGCAACACATTGATAATTTTCATATTTTTTGATTCCTCATTCAGATGTGTACATTGCTCTGGGGGCAGTATCTGGAATTTTATGCGTAACATTGATTTTCATGACGTCATGGCTTTATTATGCTAAAAGAAGATACGAACACCGGCAGAACATCGAATAAAAGCTGACGTCCAATTAGAACGCCGTCAGCTCGAATGCATTTATACTCGATAGTGAAACTCCCTAGCCAGTGAAAACAGGGAATAATCAACAGTCTTAAAATTTCAGCATGAAAGGCCAGTCCACATCATGCATAAAATTCAAGTCTTCATAAATTATAATACGTAAGCTTTTCAAAAATCAAACGAGACAAAATATGGCGTTTATTTCAGTAAGAATACCCAGCCAGCTCATCAAAGAACTGAAATATGGTTAACAGAGACAATTATTTTATAATCAAAGCTTCCAAAGAAGAAAGACTAATTAAGGAAGTTGAGAAAAATATTGAACGATCGATAAAGAAGGGAGGCCACTTCATATCAAGTCGTAAAGGTAAAAAATATGGCGGAAAATTTATTTTGAATTTGAGAAGCATTTTTTGTAACCAAGCAACCGTACAATAAAATAAAAATAAAAATGTGACAGTCTAGCTGGTGTGACCAGGGCATACTCGACGAGAGTACTTTTAATAACAAAAAAAAGCGAGGAAATGTTACTTCGTTGTCATGGAGATGTCCCGTTAACGTCCTAATTCTACGTAAAAAAAAAAAACATTTACAAAGCTTGGTATACATTATGAAGAATATTAACAACTGAACACAATCCGTATGTTTGGACGTCAGAAGGACAAGAACTCCCTCTCTGAACTATGCAACTAATATTTTGTGAACAATTTGAAATACCATTTTAAATAAATACAAGTAAGAAGTGGATGGACAAGTTTCGAGTTTATTTACTTCTTCCCCGGAAGAGTAACATAGAAGCTTGCTCTGAGCTACACAAGTAAAAAAAACAGCACTGGTGAATCTCGTTTACATGATACTGCAATATTTTTTCACTTCTTTGTCAAATTCATCTTCTTCCTGTTGCACATTGGCAGGGTGCTTGTCTTTTATATTCGGCATGTAACTCATAGTATCCAGGTTTTTTCTCTCGTAAAATAACATGTACGGTGATTCCTGGTTAATCAAGCTAGCATCAACTTCCTATGTTAAAGATAAAAGATTTATTTAAGCAAGTTACACCACACTTAAGTGTACTTATGCGTAGATACAAATGAATTTATACTTTGCACGAGCTGTCGTTGTAGCAGTACCATTTCCTGTTTTCATTTTTTGCATAGGTGACGTAATGGCCACCATTCAGCATGCCATAATGACACTGAAATAAAAATCCACACGCATCTATATGAACAGCTCTCGTTTACAGTTCCTTATCTAATTGTGGTAAATACCCAGAGAAGTCACTTAGTAATAAATTTGAACAAATTTCTTATATAAAATGAAAAGGATAGAACGTCCATAACTAAACCACAAATCTTCATGAAGATCGATCGGCCTTACCGAGATAGCGTACAAATCTTCATGAAGATCGATCGGCCTTACCGAGATAGCGTACAGATCATACAACGGGGTGGTCTTCTCTGCCGAATGTTCGTTTACAGAAATACAGGTGGACGTAGTCTCTACGGATATATCGTTATCACACAAGGAATTTTTGGAGTGACCGTTCGTTAGAGGAACATCTGTGATTGGAGAGTCTACAGGTACACAGCCACCGTCGGTTACCGTAGTTATGCCTTTAGATATTCTCTTTGTCAAATTTGTGATACTCTAAAAAAGGGAAGGAATGAAAAGGAACAAAACTACCTCAATTTAACACTTCCTCGATTATTCAAGCTATTTAATATTTCAACTTGTTTTTGTTCGAGTAGTTCTTACCTGTTCTTCTGATGTCTGCATTGTGTCCTGGTGACAAGTGTCTGTCTTCACTAAATATGTGGAAGGATCGAATGATTTGCTTGGAAATTTGACAAGTTTATTGGATTTTATCCATCGATTGTTGACAAGTTGAAATCTCTTTAAATGGATGACCTAAAGATAAATTTGAGAAAATATGAGATTTTTGTGAAGTATTGGTTGATAAAGTTGATACAAGACATACCAAGATAGGTGGTAGTTTCCAAATGTCAAATTTCTTGGCAATTGTTCGATGCTCTTTACATTTACAACAATACCTGAAAAATAGATGACTTCATCGATAGAGGTTCCAAGGAAGAAAAGAAGAGTTTCTGAATGACCTTCACGGATAGAGGTTCCAAGCAAGAAAAGAAGAGTTTCTGAATGACCATAAATGAACTAAAGATGAATGTAAACTCTTCATCACTTTTTTGAGTTCTTACAAACGAAACCACTCACCATGTTTCCTTCTCTCCCAACTCTTCTTCTTTTGTAAAATCTTTTAAGCACTTATCTAAGGAAATGGGCTCGCGTAACAATTTACAGCTTTCCGCAATACTGTCATGTTCAAGGAAGTTCTATAAAAGAAGAAGGATGAAGGATGGACCATTCTTATAAACAATTCTGTTAATACAAAACATAAAATACTGAAAAGCCATGTCTCACTTAACTAAATAGGATTAGTGCCAGGTAAGATTAGTTTAAGTGGGACAACAAGTTAAAGTCCCCTTCAAGTTTCTAGCCTTTAAAAGGAGTTACTAAGCGAAATAGTGGAGAAAGTAATGACACTGG
The DNA here is from genome assembly GCA_039566895.2 of Turritopsis rubra. Taxonomy (NCBI): domain Eukaryota; kingdom Metazoa; phylum Cnidaria; class Hydrozoa; order Anthoathecata; family Oceaniidae; genus Turritopsis; species Turritopsis rubra. Next base: position 2,050,107 of record CM077627.1, on the reverse strand, counting down.
AATTGTATAAACTGTTTTTCTTTTTACACTACTTTATTTATCACACCTATCAGGTTCCTCTATCAATTGTCACTACTTGTTGTACGAATTGTCACACTAGTGACACCTCTAGCTGCAACAGAAAACCAACAATGAAACCTCTCATATATATTCCTAAGTTTCCATGCCACATATGAGTCTATCTTTAGGTTTCATAGGATGTTATCAAAGAAGAATTAAAAACCTTTTCAAGAGATTGTTGGTATTGCAGGTGAAGAACTGTCGGATCCCAATCAACTGCCAAATATGAACTTGTGTAACCAAAACAATCATCATCACATTGAATCGGACAACCACGACAAAATCTAAACATCATCAAAGATACTTTCTGTAAGCAAAAGGATAATAATGAATCAGAGGTGTACATTCGAATATCATCCCTACCTATACCATGGGCACCAAACACAGTAATTCCCTTCTTTATCAACAGCTTTCACTTTAAAAGGATATGTTCTATAACAAAAAGAAATAACACAATGTGAACAGGGTGTTTCTCTATATTCCTTAACTTAAAAAGATGTCTCATTAGCTCAAACAAAAATATTGATGTATTTCCAGCTGGAACTTGTACAAATGAGTTCATGCTTCATAGCAGAAATACAAGATTTGAGAAGCCTCTAAAACCCAGATAACTTCATCCCCAGTCTCTACCAGTCAAATTTGGTAATTTGGCAACAACACACTCTGCAGGTAGTTTTGTTTCACCTGTTCTTCTTATCATCACAGACACTTCCAGCGACATATTTCGAAACTTGTTGCCATATTGTTTCATAAATATCACGGTTGGAGGTTTCATTCAAACAGGACAGCAGAATTGGAATTCCAAATAAAACAGGACGAAATTTTTGCCAAGATAAAAAGTAATTGGTTGATAAAATCTAAAAGAAGAATAATAGTAATAAGAAGTCCACTTTGAATGTTCATCAGATCCGAGATTTCGAATTTTCTCGTTCTATGTGAGTAGTGTCATATCAAAGCACAAGGGTTTGAAAGTTCTTGTAAGAAAAAGAAAGCTTTCTGTTGACTCAAAAGTTCCACTCCTTATAAAACAAACCGTGTAGTCAAGGGGACGGCTCACCATTTTTCTGTTCATGGCAACAACCAATCCATGATGAGTAGTCTCACAAACCATCTCCACTGACGAGCAGCTGTGATTGGGTGATAAGGACTGATTCACAATGCCAGGAATCTCTAAAGATGTGCTGTCACTTTGCAATGGCGCCACAATGTCTGTTCTTGGAGTGACGTCAACAATTTTTGTACTACTTCTGTTGGGACGAAATGCCTTCTTAAAATGTCTTTTATTTTTAGATTTACTTGAATTATTCATCTCTGATTCAGAATTACTTGTTTTTACAACAGATAGCTTATCTGCACTTCCAATAGTGGTACATATCAAAGATGATGATGATGATGCCGAATCATTTGATTGGCTCTCATTTGGGCTCCTAACCATAGGAGAACAATGGCGGCTAGAAGATCCATTACTTATAGGGGTTATGTCAATTGAAGAGTTTATTTCATAACCGTATATATATCCAACGAGGTTCGTTTTTAATTTCACATCATCGGTCAGAAAAGTCTAGAACAACAATCCATTATATAATTACCAAACAAATTTCCATCAAAATCTTAGAGACGTAGAGACAAGTCAAAGATTTCTTACCCGGATATTTGCAGCAACAACTTCAACTAACATTAACTTATTCCAAGGAAGTCCACAAATACTTGATAACTTTTTGCGAAGATTTTTAATTGTGGAATCTTGTGATAGCAATAAACCATACTTGATCGTTTGCTTGCCATTCAAAGTAAAAACTGAAACATATTAGTTTCCACTTTAAAGACTGTCAGAGTTAAATGTTTTTGTCATTTACCAAATTCCTGCTCACATTTGGGACATCAAGGCAAGCGTAAATATTTTTTTCAAATGACAAGAAAGAAAGCAGCATGTTGTGGCGATGTTCTGTGAAAAATTATTTTCTACCCGCATAATACAGGGTTTTTATTGTACACCTCATATTTTATGCAAGATTATGTTCCAGGTTATTTTATTGAAAATGATGATGTTGAAAATAAACATTGATGACTAGACCTTGGTAAAATTTCCTGATGTGAAAATAACTCATGGGCAGCATCCTGAAGTTTTAAATCACCAAAAATTCTGACCTTGATAAGTCTAGAGAAAGTGCCACTTCCAATGCTTGGGAACGCTTCAAATACTGCTGCTGTATTTTTGAAAGATAGTTTGAATTGGTTTGTTTTGTTTTTTACATTCATTTATGTTTTATGTTTTTTGAGTATTATTATGTTGACCTGAATTTTTATTGATGAAATTATTTCAAAGAGAAAAAGATGACTTATGTGACACTTGACTTATGTTGTGATTTGTTTCGTTAGAAATCTCTGTTTAGGGTTAGCTACTACACAGTATTACTTGGCCCATATTCCATATTTTCAGAAATATGCTTATGAACAGATTTTCGATTGTGCATCATTTTCCCCTTCAAACAAAAGTCTTCTTCCTGCTTTAGAAATAATGAATGTTTAAGGATACAATTTCAAATAAATTCATTTTTATCACTTTTTAATCACTTTGTTGTTTTTCCATTTCAATTCTATTCTGTTTTTCACACTTTCCACATCTATTTTTCTTCTGAAACAACATGTCAATTTTATGAATCAATGTCTTTTCACTTTCTAGTCACTGAAAAATGATTTATATAATATTTTCTCACAGAAACGCAAAAGCTAGAAACCATGTTTGTTTTGATTTTATGTTTTGTTTTTTGTTCCTGTCACATGATCAAAATATTATGATATTTATCCATTCTGACAGTCTTTAAGATAAGAAAACTGCCATATTGAAGGTGTTGTTAGAGTATCAAGCAAAAATAAAAAAATTTGTTCATCAAAATTACAAAAACAATGATGTAAATAATGACATTTTCAGAAGAAATGACATTTTCAAGAAATGACATTTTCAGAAAAAATGAGAAATGAGAAACTATCCCATGATGTATCGTCCCCTACAGAAACACGACAGATTAAAATCCAGAGATCTACAATTATCAGTACCTTATTGGCCCTTTTTAAGCTGGCCCTTTAATGGTATTCGTATGTGAAGGTTTGACCGAAATCTGTTCACATATAACGTCAATAAAGATTGGTGATGGGTGACGTGGAAAGATGGGATGGCATGGAAAGGGCCAATAAGGTGTGTAACACAAAATAATCAAAAAGTTAAAATAATCAAGAAGTTAATAGAAAGACTGGTTAAGAAGAGGTCTTCCATTTTTAATGATGCTACTTACCAGGAATTTCAAGATGGAAAGAACTATCCAATGGTAGAGGTAATGAGAGAAATGTAAAGGGATCAAAACGAACACTGACATGACCACAATGTAAACAACGAACTTGCGATTTCAACTGAAAATAAAATTATAAGTTTGTTGGGACAACGTTGCTTCTGGCAACTCATAATACTGTTAATTAAACTGACAAAAAATAAATAATGAATGTAACTCCGAATAGAAACATGTTAAAAGAGATTCAAAATATGAATCAGACTTTAACATTTATTTAAAATATAACATCTAATTCATATGTTTCTATTCGGAGTTACATTCATTATTTATTTTTTGCACATTTGTTTTTGTTGTTATTTTTTTAATATGACAAGTGCTTTATGAAGTTGCAAGAGATTTATATGTTATTTTGTTTTACCTGTCCTTGAAACAAATCCACAATAATAGATTGGTTTCTTTTCACATGATTTTCCCATGCCTAAAATTCACAGTTTAGATGATGTTTATACAATATGATTAATCAAGAAGTAACTGCTTTTTCAGAATAGCATTCAAAATTAAAAATTAAAGACATGGTCATTTTTTCCAAGAGCTACAATAATTAAGTCTTATTTAAACTGTTTGCAAACATGTTTTCACAGTGGACTATGTTTACATAACACAATCTTCTTTGCAATTGAGGGACAAAAACTAGTAATTGGACCTCATTTGCTACTTCTCTGTCAGGTCGTCCATCACTATCATTCAGCTCAACATATGGTTTCTCATGCACTCTAAACCAAACAAACAACATATATATAGAAATCAAAAAAGCCAACATAAAGCATTTTTTTGTCATTCTTCTGATGGTATAATACCTGTTGATATCTTCATGTAAACCATCCAACAAGAACGATAATAACTCTTGAGAGTCATGTTGTTGAAAACCATTAAAACGTGGAGCGTATCGACCAATTGTCCACTAAATCAAAACAACAACAGAGGTGAGTACAAAAGTGAGTATAGCCTACAACCAATCCATCCATCAATCAATCAATCAATCAATTGATCTTACTCTTAACTTGACAGGAGCTATACTTCTATAAAACCCACTCCATAAATCTGATATCAAGTCACCGTAACGTTTTGCAAGAATTCCTTTCATCCCTAGAGGGTTAGTTCTAGTAATAATAAAAAAAATGTTGTTTTTTCGAATTTTGCGTTTTAGGAAGCTACATTCAAGTCAAATATTTGAACTCACTTATTCAGTTCATATAAAAAAATATTGGAGGAAAAGTATTTTCGTAATGGTTTTGTATTACTGAGGCATTGTACAGCAGAATTCATGAAACAGGTGTTTCCAAGGTTATGTAAGCCTGTGGCACCTTTTTCCAGCAAACCTACAAATAAAAGATTAATAAAAGATTAATATGAGCTCTTAGAAAAAATTTCATTTGCGCTTGGTAATGAATTTGGGTATCACCTGTGCTGGAACGTTCCCTAAAATTTCTTGTTGCAACTAATGAATTCATTTCCTCAGGCCAGCTGAGATCACGATTACGAACTAAAAGTAAACATTTTTCAACATGTCAACAGACGAAAAAGAAAAAAATTTCACTTTTATTTCAGTGATAAATAAAATAATGATCTGATAAAATCTTTCAACAGATTGTCATAATTTAAAATTATTAAGATTGAGAAGACAAAGATTCCTAATTATTGCAGTGGTTAGTTTTGAATAAGATCTACCTTCAATTAATAAGTTATCACCCTCCTTTAAACTTTCTTCTTCAACAGTTTTTTGATCCTCTTCTAAGAGTTGAATATCAGTCTAAAAACAAACAAAGTCATATAATACACAAACACAACTGATATCATCAATTATATTTCTAATGGAATGACGTTAAAAGCAGACCTGATTTTCCATCTTCCATATGCGTAGATCATCACTGTTAATTTTTAATCTGCTGCTCAGAAAATCAAGTATCTAATGGAGATTGAAAACTATCATAAAAAATGATAACAACAGACAAAAAGTCAAAATAAAAAACAGTAAGAAACAAACAATACCTGTCTGATTGTATTTTTTCGACTGAATGAAGCTCTGTATTGAAGTGTGCGTTTTGGAGGAACAAGATGAGGAGGTTCATAAGAAGTTGTTGTTCCTACGGCTGCATTCCCAAAAATCTGAGCCATAAGATTATTAATTCCAAAGGAATTCAAAAATAAACCATTTGATTTTGGTGGTTGTGTGTGACGGTATAAATATATTTGAACTGGATAAAGTTCAACTGTTGGTTCTGAATCCTCATTATCAACAATGACCTAGAAAAATTACAAAAATTAAGTATTTCTCTAAACTCTCCTCATCAAGGAGGATCGTCGTACAGGTCAAAGTATTTCAAAAACATTGATGACTTTCCAACACAACACAGCAAAGGCCTTTTTAATTTCAAAAAATAACAGTTACCGTTCTGGGAAGTGCAACATTTGCACCATACCAATTAAATAATGCTTTCCAAACTGGTTCTGGTAGAACCTCATAATCACGTCCATACATCAAAACAATATTTTGTGTTAATTTGCCACCTTCACCTGTTAACACTGTGAGCTAAACATAATTTTTTTTTAAATTTTGATGCAGCCAGACAAGAATAATATATAATTAAACATCATAACAGCATTATTACCTTTCTTGGATCAGCCGGACCAAGCAGAATACTGTTATCGATTGAACCAATAACCTTTGTTGTTTTATGTCTGGTAACATCGCCGTTAGTGACTGTATCACTATCAGTGTTATGCTGTAAATTTTGTTTGTCAGAAATATTATTTACTTTGGCAGTTTTATCCTCAGAAATAACATCAACCTGATTTGCATTGTCAGACTTCAATTCAGATCTCCACAAAGCTCCAGCAACACTCGCATTCTTATTTGACACATTCTTCAAAGATAAAGTAAGTTGATTTGTCAAAATTAAACTCTGTAACCATAAATGACCAAATAAGTGCCCCCTGCCGAAAAAGTCCCTGCCCCAGATAAGAGTAAAATTATTTAATAAGCACCCATGCCCGATTAAGCACCATCCCCCTCCTATAAACAAAAAGGAGTGCTTGTGATAATCAGACAGGGGTGGTTATTCGAGCCAAGCATAAACAACTGCAAATTCTAAATGCATGTAATTCTGCTACTCACAAAAGAAATTATTTTAAGATTATTGTATTTTGCTTTTGGTTTTGGTTAAAAGTTAAAAGAAAAACATATTGAATCATTGCAAATTTTCATGCTTCTTATCTGTACTGAACAAAATTTAATACATGCCACTGCCGAATAAGTGCCCCTAGGTCAGGGTTGAAAATTTAAATAAGCACCCTAGGCTTGGTTTGCCCTCATTAAAGGGCAACCATAACTCAAGAAATTACAGCAAAATCATCACATCTTCCTAAAGAGAGCAGCTTTCCTTTAAAACTTTACCTCATAGTTCACATACAGTTTCCATGTTTTCCACCAATTCATAGTAATTAAGTAATACAACAAACCAGGCTGCAAACCATTCTTATGCTCACGATCCAACCAACGCCTTAACAAATATACAGGCTTAGAAGGGTTAGAAGTAAATTGCAAAGTTTCCAGAACTGTAAATTGAACTATCTATGCAAGCACACACTTTAATTAATATATAATAAACCCTTAATAAAACTAGAAGACTAACATTACATACACACCTTATCATTACACCCTCCTCCTCTCTAATGGCTGGCTTTAAACCAAATACGATATGGCAAATCTGGCGTAACAAGGAAGCCATTATGTATCATATGATAACAGATGTATAAGATGGTAAACAACTAAGAAAAAAATATACCTGAGAAAGTAGTAGCAAAAACTCATGGATCAATTTACTTGTGGATGCCCAAGAACGAAAATCATTCAAATCAATTCCATCTTCCTAAGAAAACAAAATAGTGTCATCCAAACATCTCCTACAATATAACACTGCCAAGCAAAATCTCGTCAATACAACACTGCCAAGCAAAATCTCGTCATTATGTTAACGTTCAAATATGCATTTCATTTTAATTGTTAACACGTTCATTGCTGAGGATGAGTATAATCATCTACAGTGGCCAGTTTTGACATGTAGACTTTGTCAGTGTTTATCTTGGGAACGTAAGAACCTGTAAGTAAATCTGAAAGAAATCCAAATATTTGTGTCCTCAGTGTAGTGACTGGTCGCTTGTCACAACAATTTTCATGAAGCTGTTAAACTTTTCATTTTTTTTCTTTTTATCTATGAAGATTATCATTAATATTTTATGTATCATTTTATTTTATTAATATTGTCTTGAACCCCAAACACAATAACTGAGCATCAATGCAGAGCTTAACCCTTTCAAAAATAAACTTTATATTTTAAAAATAGTTGCCCTGATTTATACTAATTATTAATAAAAATAAATCAGGTGCTTGCTAAGAAAACTGAGTCACGTTAAACACAAGGAAGGGGTTTTAAATGGTTATAACATAAAACTTGGTGGTCATTGTCTGTTTACCATCCCTGTTTACCACCGCTGTTTACCACCCCTTATTTCAAGCCTTGACTATATCTTCCAAAAAGTCATCATAGAACTAACTTTTACAGAATCTTTTTATGAAGGTGTGCTACTGTGGAGGGGACCTTTCTCTTACATCTTCAAACAAACTATAGATTGGTCATTTTACAAGTGCTTGTGTAATTCTTGAGATCAACAACACTTCACTTAGTCTGTTATTTGTTCAAATTCCTTTTGAATATAAATGGCTCATTTTGTTTGGGCATTAGGTCCACTAGTTTATTACTAAATAGTAATAGTTAGGAGGTACAAAAGATCTATCTATAATGAAGAAGTAATAAGAGCAATAAGTAATAAGGGGGTTATTAAGTTTGAAAAAACCTCATTGAATCACAATACAGGACCCAACAGTTACATTAGTATTATAATGTTTAACATTGTAATATGGCATCTGCTTGAAGCAGAACAGAAAACAAGTTAACTTACAGAAGGAAGCTCAGCTAGGATTTTTTCGATTGAGTTTTCATTTAAATCCTGTAAAAAAATCTTGAGGTTAAGTGCCTAATGACAACCTTTTAAAAACAAAACATTTAATGTTTCACTTACAGAATTCTCATATTGATTGTAAATCTCCAACAGGCCATTGGCCATTATGGTTAATTCTTCATTCGACAAGATACCATCAGAATTCAAATCAAACATATGAAAACAAGCTTCAAGGAAAAAAAAAGTTCTAAGTATTCTAGAGAAGCAAATTACTTTCATTACAAACATTTCGATATATACAAGCTATTCTTTGATTTACACACCAGTCAATCTCTCATAAGTAAATCCACGACAACATATGGATATTGCGGAAACCATTTCTTTGAAATCAATATGATCATCGTGATTTTTATCAAAAAATATGAAAAAACCTAAAAATATGAAAATAAAAGCCACAAAAATGCTAATTCTTTGAAACACAACACAAAAAAATACTATGCTATACTGGGAAAGCACAAAAAGGTGTGAAGCTTATTTTATTGCAACAAATATTAATACTGAGGAAGAGTAAAAAAACTGCAATTTGAAACATGTAAAAACAAGAATTACTTAACGGAACGAACTCATCAGAATAAATGTCTGATGATCAACATGAAAACAATTACTTACTGTCACAAAATTGTGTTGGCAATGGTGGGCATACATGTAATGTAAATGTTTCTTTATCAAATCGACCTGTTTTTGAAAAGGCCTTCATTGCCCAGTAATGTTTCTCCAGCTCGATGATATCTGCTTCAGATACTTCATGCAAACAAAAGGAAAAGACTAACTATTAGCCAATCCAATGTTCAAGATCAAATGAATGAAACGAAACATAAAACTCACATTTGGTAATATTAGCAAGTGAATGATAAAACGTTGGTGTGTTATTGTCACAAGACAACTTAATTCCATGGTTATCTCGTTGTTCCTCCAGTAACCATCTAGTTATGGCACTGAAATCGGGATTTCGTACAACCCACTGGTAAAATGCTTCATAAGATAACTTGTCATGCTGTAAAGAATACATTCAAAGTTAACACAACATGTTCATAACAGTTCAAATGGTTCAACACTAATCTTAAATAGAATCACGCAAACAAACTTTTTTGCACTTACTCTCCAAAATGCCTCGCTTACACATCTTGGCATGATTTGGCCACCATCACAAGCCATATAGAAGTTTTCCAAATCTTCTCTAGTGATTCCATTCCCATCAACAGACATCAAACAAAATAAGACTTAAAAAGAAAACACATCAGATTAAAAATGAGAAAATCCATGTAACCATGAGCAACAGTCTGAAAGTAAATAACTTGATCAGTCCTTATGTCAAAAAGACACAAATGTGAATATCAGTGGGTGTGATGTATCGGGTACTAAATTTCCAACACATAATTATAAGTTGACAACATAATGCAAGATCAAAAACTGGGTTTAACATTACCATGCAGTAATTACTTACATCTGACTTTTTCATCAATTGTTCCTTTTGTTATCAATGTTAAAATAACAATAACATCCCGAAATGCTATTCCCTTAGAAGCACCACCGCATGTCATATACAGTTGCTACAAAAATCAATTATGATCGTCATTAACTTGTTTTCTAGTATGATTAACAGGTTGGAGTTTTCTCTTCTTTACTTACTACATAAACATTTGATGAGTTTTACAAAAAACAGAATTCACATTGAAAAACTAGATGCTGTTTTGAATTGACATTTCAGTAGACGTCTATTGAAGAAAATTGTCTATGATTAATGCACAGTGTTGGTCTTGTAAAAATTTTATCAAGAAATTTGCAAAAATAAAAAATGTCAGCTTCTATTTAAAACAGATATAGCATCCGGTTAAACAATCTTTATGAATGGTATTTATTACTTTGTGTGCGTTACAGTCCCACATATCTTAGTTTAAATATTATTATGTTTAAATATGTTTAAATAGTAAGTATATGAGCAGTAAATAATTTTTTATTCCTTCATTTCGAGTAAGAAACAGCTTTCCAAAAACATACCTTTTATGATTTATTTCAAAGATTTAATGAAATATTGAGTGATAACGAAAAACACTGTTTTACCTTTACAGTAACCTTAATAATTTTATAAAAAGACATGAAATTTAATAAAAAGGCATATAATTGAGTAAAGTAAAAATAATTGACGTCAAAATTTGAAGAAACTGAAATCATGCTACTTCCTTTATTTTCCACTTAAAAATAAAACAAATTCTTACAAAAATGGACGAATAAATATTTCTAAATATATTTGTGAGATAAAAATAAAGAAAGATCAAAATATATTTCAAATGCAAGAGTTTAATTTTATGTGTGTTTTTTTGGCTAATGAGAAGACGATGAAAAACAATGTTTGTCATTGAAACTAATTGTTTTTTATCATTTGCTTCCATTAAGTATATAACATTTCTGGATAACCAAGTTTTGCCAAATCCTTTAGTCACTTTGTGGAGGCTTGTGGTTCAAAACATTGCAGAGTCGTTTTTTCGTAAAATCCCACATCTTGTTGTTTTTTTCTGTTTTGTTTACATTTTTGGAACAACATTTAATCTGAGGTGTCAAGTTCTATTGAAATTAGCAATTTCTAATTACTGTGCGTTGATCATTGACAGGTTCTGTTTGATAGACATCTACTGAAATGTGAATTCAAAATAAAATCAAGCTTTTCAACGTGAATTCTGTTATGTAATTTTATGATTTTAAAACATTTTAGTTTTAGTTTTTGTATAATACAAATTTAAAGCTTTTTACTTAAAATCACATTACACTTCAATTGAGACATGCTTGCCGTAAATTCAAATTTTTCTTCTCAAAAATTTTTTCTGAAATCACCCCCAAAAAACAATCCAATTCGTTGGAGTCGAGGGAAACCAAAAAACCAAAAATACCTAGCTATAGGATATAATTGAAGTTCCCTCATTTTCCCCATACTGGTCTATAAAGCAAAAAAATCATACCTCTGATAATCGAACAGGTACCACATCTCCTAGTATTTCATTAAAGAAACTAGTTTTTGGCAGAAGGTTCGAGTTTCCAGAATGCCTCTTAAAAGCATTTTTCAGTCTGTCAAGCTCTGATTGGGAAACTAAAATGTATAAAATTACTTTTCTTTTAAAGAACAACAAAAATATTTTGATGGTATGTACTGTCGGACACGAAAAACTGCCAGTCATAAATAAAGACACTTTGTTTTTCTTCACAAAATAAAAGATGGCAGGCAAAATTTACTTTCTAAAAGTAAAGTCCTGTTTTTATCAGAGAAAAAGAGAGAGAACGTTATTGTTTTCAAGAACGTTATTGTTTTCAATCAGCAGTATATACGACCAAATATCATTTATAAGTGAATGCATATAACATTGAAGAGTGTTTTTCAAAACACACACAAAATTTACCCCTTTTCAATGCTTCTTCGTATGGTAGAAATGAAAGCTTTGATTCCTTTGGTCCCATACTGAATATTCCATCATATCATTTCATGCATTCCTATTTTTTGTTTCAGCGCACCTATAAAAAAGTTTCAAGAACGAAATTCGCTTCTTCTACGCCATTTTTGTTTGGGTTTTTTTCATGAGTTAGATAATGACGTCATAGGAAAAGACCTGTCCGTCTCCAGCCTGTCGTGCGTCCTCTCTATTAGACAACGTCAGCACTAAATACCAAATTTAGGACATCGCCATCATGATGTCATCAGTGTACCAAATTTAGACCATTTCATATTCGAGTCCCAATACAATAACGTCTTTTATCTGTCAGCCAAATTTTAAAGTCTTTCTCCTGCAGGACGTGCCGTTTTTAAGAAAGGCTTTATCATCATGACATCATCAGTATCAAATTTATGCCTCATCGTTCGAGTCCTAATAACGTTCCTAGTCTGTCAGTCAGCCAAATTTCAAGTCGGTGGGTATGGTGTATCGGGTACTGATACACCAAATCAGAATATACCAACAAAACCTGTTTTTCAGAGACAGGGAGTCTCTCCAGCATTATATCAAATTCTTTACCAGTCTTCTTCTAACCATCAATATGCTATGGTGGCCCATAATTGCCACGGCAAAAGAAAAAACCTCACGCTGAAAAGAAAGAATTTCACGCCAAAAGAAAAAATTTCACGCCAAAAGAAAAACGTCACGCCAATTAAGAAAGTCACAGGACACTCTTACGACGGATGAGTTCGTGATGGACGAGTTAGTATGGACTAAAGCATCGTCACATCACATAATTTAAATTCAAGTCATGATGAAGTCCATAGGAGAATATCAGAAATGATTGATGGTCCTGCTTGGTTCAGCAGGTGGTTATCGCACTGTATGGCTATAAATCACTTTTATGAAACCTCTCATGATGACGTCATCACTAAACTTTGGATCTTGGGAACTACACAAAAATAATTAGACCACGTTTTTAAACAACCAGTTTTATCAGCTGTTTTGTGCTCTTTCGAATGGTAAAAGTGATTTTCCAAAATTAAAAAAAAGTTAAATTGCTATGGGACTGGTCTGGTCTGGTTGCCAGTAGAGACTGGGTCCGAAACTAATAAAATTTCTATTGGCGTAAGGAACCATCCTGCCAAGTAACGTATAGTTAATTCCCGGAAAACTCGAACACTGGTTAACTCCCGGAAAACTCGAACACTGGTTAACTCTCGAACCTCCGACATTTGTTAACTCGAATTTTTTTAGTCCACTTTTGGTTAATTTCTTCGGATAATAACTCGAACTTTCTACTCGAGAAAAGAAATCAAAAGACTTGATAAATGACAACCTCGTATAAATTGAACTAATATATCTGCCTAGAAGTTTCAGTTGATGGACTGGGGCGTAATTCGATCACTATTTTTTATTTATTGAATGTTGACTTATTACATATGCACAATAAATTTTTAGCAGTTCCTAAGAGAACGTGCTAGCTTTAGTCAACAAAATAAAATATAAAACGTTAAATAACAGAGGAAAAAGAACAAAACTTTTGAAAATGCGGTAATTCAAAAGTTGGCTTATTGAAAGGGAAAAAAATGATTAAAATGTAACCAAGATTTGGTACATAGTTCTTGCACAATCTACATGGACAAATTATTTGGTATCCAATTCTTAATGCTCTTTTTAAAAGATCCTAAAGGCTTCTTATTCCTAATGGTACTGTTTTCCATAATTTGGGGCCAAGATGCTGCAGATTCTCAGTTCCATAGGTACTTGTTTTAACTTTTGGGGTTTCAAATTTCTTATTTGTTCGCAAATGGTGGTTTGAATTTGTTTTGAGCTTGAAAATCTCATATAATAGCACAGGCGCCAGCTTGCTCCAATCCAGGGCCTCTTGCCTTTTCGATATACGGATGGTGGAAAAGAAGACCCTGACGAACGCTGCTGAAATAAGAAGTTCTATTGGGTGAAAATGACCGTAGAAAGTTTCGAGCAAAAAGAAATCATTCGAGTGAAAAAGTTACAAAATATTGCTGAGGAAGAAAAGGAAGGAGAAGTCCGCCAGAAGAAAATATTTAACTATTCAAAATAACGTTATTTCAGCTATCAAATTTTATATTATTCAAAATGTATTATGGAAGCATTGTGTATTTTCTATTTATAATTTGTATATCAAACCTCAAACAAATTTCTTCATGAAATCAACAAGTGAAGAAGAAACATTTCCATTATTATGATGCGCCTTTTACTAAAAAACAAAGTGGCGCCAACAGTGATAAATTATGGTGACACATTGTTTTGTATAAGAATACAGTTTCTAAGAACTTTTACAGTTTGATCAATATTTCTATTATTTAAATATCATTATTATCGATAAATCATAAATGAATTTGGTGAATCAAAAAGTTGACTCAACATCACAAAGTTTTTGTCAATCTCAGATAGAGGGTTTTGAATCAAAACAGGGCCCAAACAAAGCATTGCAGTCAATACTTGGGATCAAATTAAGATGGTTATGTGCACATACATAGGATGAAAAGAAGGCGATCTAACTTTCATACTACATAAAGTATATATTATAAGCATCGACTGACATTCCATCACAAAAATCATATGGAAATCCATGTATTGATCTTTTTACACTCTTGGGTTGAGTGTATTCTTCTGGTAGTCTGATTCAGCTACCCAGCCAACAACAAAATGGTTGTTTTATCGTGCCCGATGACTGGTTGTGGGTTCCAGACTGAGGATGTTGAAGGAGTCTGTGCTGCTGCACTGATTGGTGTGCATTCACATCTCCACGCTAATTCAAATCCTGTACACGCCCCTGCACCTACACGACGCCTGAATGAGCCAAAACTGATCCGTCCAAAAATCCAGCATGACTCTACTTCTGAGGATTGGAATGCGTTCATCAGACGTTGGGATGCCTTCCGCATAGGCTCTGGCATTTCTGATGCCTCTGCTCCAGGACAACTGCTGGAATGTACCGGTGAACGACTTGGGAATGTCCTCCTACGTGCCCATCCAGACTTCACCTCGCAGACCTTGGTGGACGCACTTATTCTCCTCAAGTCAATTGCAGTCATCCCAGTTGCACTTGGGGTCATCTGTGGCGAACTTGCCTCAATGCGACAGGACCCTGACGAGTCGTTCCGCACCTTTGCTGCACGAGTGCAAGGTAAGGCTGAAACATGCGAGTTTAAGACACACTTCAGTAAAGCATGCTCACATTGCACCACACGCGTCTCTGGAGAAGTTTATTACACGGACGAGGTGATCAGAGATGTACTCCTGAGCGGAATTGCTGACATGGATATCAGGAGAGAAGCCCTCAGTATGGAGCACATCATGGTGAAATCAATAACTGATGTCATTGCACTCATCGAGTCAAAGGGAACGGCTAGAAATGCCAACCCCACCACAACAGTCGTCTCATCACTTTCTGAGTATCGCAAATACAGCCGTGACACCGTCAAGCAGCCCAGGAAGCAACATGCTCAAACTCGTACCCCGTCACCTACCCAGTTCGATCAGTCGATGATGGCCAAGTGTCCAGACTGCTCAAGCACCTTCAACCTCTACACGAAGAAGGCCCGTGGCTGGAATCGCCGTCCACACACGCGATGTGAATCATGCTGGAAGAAGAGAGCTCCAAAGCAGACAGGCACCACAGGGTCAATCCAAAGCAATGATTCCCTGGGCTAGATTTCCACTGTCCACTTTAAACAATCTGCACGCGAGGTCGCTTCCGAGACCCTCCACCACCAAATCTTCAGTAAAGGTCAATGGAGGCGAGCGAAACTCACCCAGCATCCGACAGTCACCCTACAGATTAGTCCTCACATATCCTCATTCACACCTGCCAAAATTGATGCTGTCGCTGACACAGGCGCCCAATCTAACCTGTGGTCACTGGACGCTTACATCAGGGCTGGCTTCCAGACTTCTGACCTCTCTCCAGTGAACCTTTCCTTGAGCGTTGCAAACAAATCCCCCATTAAAATTGATGGTGCCTTCCTCGCAACATTTCAAGGAAGCTCCAAGGATGGTCGTACGGTCTCGTGCCACTCGATGGTGTATGTCAGTCGAGATGCTACAACCATGTACCTGTCGTATGATACCATGTTGGACCTTGGAATCTTGGACCAGAACTTCCCTGCAGTTGGTCAATATCAGCCATCCAACCAGCCTTCAGACAGGCAAGCCGCTGCAAGTCACTTTTCAGGCAACATTTGTGGCGCCACAATGGACGATGGGACCATGTGTCGGTGCCCTAGAAGAACCAGTGTTCCACCTCGTCCAACCTCACTACCATTTCCCTGCATCAAGGAAAATAACAGCAAGATGCGCGAATGGCTTCTTGCCTACTTCGGCAAATCAACCTTCAACATGTGCAAGCACCAGGAACTACCCTCAATGACTGGGCCACCTGTTGAAATCCACCTGAAGGAGGATGCGAAACCTGTTGCTCGCCACAAAGCCATTCCAGTTCCAGTTCACTGGCAGGAGCAGGTGCACGATGATCTGCTTCGTGACGAGGCCATGGGGGTCATAGAACGAGTCCCATTCGGAGATCCTGTGGAATGGTGCCATAGGATGGTTGTCACCCGCAAACACGATGGATCACCAAGACGAACCGTCGACCTCTTCCTCCTCAACGGGTGATGTTGAAGTACCATGGCAGTGTCCTTTGTTTGAGACGAAACAGTCTGGTATTTGTGATTTCATCAAGTGTTTGGTCGCCATAAATCTTGACTAGGGGTTTATGGTCGGTAGCAACTAGCAGATCCTGGCAGCCAAGGGTAAAGTAAAGTGGAACGGGTATCACAGCGTGCCGTTACGCGAATCCGACCGACACCTCACAACGTTTGTCACCCCATTTGGTCGATGGCGCTATCTGAGGGCACCTCAGGGCTTTTTATCTTCCGGTGATGGATACAACCGTCGATTTGACGCTATCCTTAGTGGTTTCGATCGGAAAGAGCGAATCGTAGACGACACAATCTTTCATGATGAGGACCTAGAAGAGCACTGGTGGAGAACGATCGACTTCCTCTCTACAGTTGGTCAAGCAGGTGTTGTCCTGAATCCAAAGAAATTTCAGTTTGCTTCACGGGAAGTTGACTTTGCCGGATTCCGTATCGCAGACGCCTCTCGTCTGCCAAAATTCTACAGTGCAATTGACAACTTTCCCACCCCTACCTCTACGACGGACATCCGCAGCTGGTTTGGGTTGGTCAATCAGGTCGCAAACTATGCTCAGCTACGTGAACACATGGAGCCGTTTCGCCCATTTCTCTCCCCGCGACTGAATGAATGGACCCCAGCATTAAATGAAGCATTTGAGTCTTCCAAGGCAGCAATCGTTGAAGCGATCAAAGAGGGTTTGGAGATCTTCGACCTAGACAAGCTAACGTGTCTTCGCACAGACTGGTCAAAGACAGGAATCGGCCACTTTCTCCTTCAGAAGCATTGCGACTGTATCAATCTGCACCCTGATTGCTGTGCTGACGGATGGCGTATCACACTTGCTGGATCCCGCTTCCTTACACCGGCAGAGCAACACTATGCACCAATTGAAGGGGAAGCTCTAGGTATTACCTGGGGACTGGAACAGACGAAATACTTTACCCTTGGCTGCCAGGATCTGCTAGTTGCTACCGACCATAAACCCCTAGTCAAGATTTATGGCGACCAAACACTTGATGAAATCACAAATACCAGACTGTTTCGTCTCAAACAAAGGACACTGCCATAGTACTTCAACATCATCCACCTTCCCGGGAAAACAAACTTCGGCCCCGATGCAACATCCCGCCACCCTTCCCCATCTACGGGAAGTGACGACCCGCCACGAGGCTGTCTTCTCGAGTCTACTGTCGCGGCTGCAATACGAAATGATGCCTGCAACCTTGTATCTATCACCTGGGATCGACTCTTCGAGGAAACAACTAAAGATGATCAGCTCCGAGCCCTTCAAGACGCTATCCACGATGGTTTCCCTGAAAAATGGCGTACATTACCCCTTACCGCACCATTTTGGCAGTACCGCCACAGTCTTCACATAACAGACGGCATTATCATCTACAACGATCTACAACGATCGAGTTGTAGTACCCTCCTCCCTGCGCCCGTCCGTTCTGGACATTCTTCACTCGGCACCTCAAGGCACTTCCACGATGGGACTGCGTGCTCGATCGGTAGTCTTCTGGCCAAGCATCACAATGGACATCGAAAGACGGAGACAGTCCTGCTCAGATTGCGTTAAAAATGCACCCTCTCAGCCGTCCCTTCAGACACCTCCGTCGACGCCACCATCTACACCATTTGAGCAAACCTACGCCGATTTCTTCAACAGCGTTGGCCAACACTACCTGGTTGTCGGTGACAGATTATCCGGTTGGTCTGACGTGTTCCAGGCCCCAAAGGGATCCCCACAAGCTGGCTCCAATGGTCTCATCAGCTGCCTTCGCAATTACTTTTCACGCTTCGGTGTACCTGAGGAGCTGGCAAGTGATGGCGGACCTGAATTTGTCTCCAACGCAACAAAGGACTTCCTTTCTAAATGGGGGGTGCGTCACAGATTGTCATCTACATA
Organism: Turritopsis rubra; assembly: GCA_039566895.2. Classification (NCBI taxonomy): domain Eukaryota; kingdom Metazoa; phylum Cnidaria; class Hydrozoa; order Anthoathecata; family Oceaniidae; genus Turritopsis; species Turritopsis rubra. The sequence goes on along the minus strand of CM077627.1, from coordinate 2,031,667 downwards.
CAATCCACAATCGAATGGCCGAGCAGAGGTTGCTGTCAAATCTGCGAAACGTCTCTTGCGGTCGAATACGGACTCGTCGGGCATTCTGGATAATGATCGCTTCCTGAGAGCAATGATGCAACTACGCAATACCCCAGACCCTGACTGCAACACCTCTCCCGCAGAAATTGTCTTTGGTCGCCCTATTCGAGACGCGTTTGCCTTCATAAACTGTCTGGAGAAGTTTGGAAACACAAACGTTCATCCTGTCTGGCGTGATGCATGGCAGCAAAAGGAAGAAGCTCTTCGTCAACGCTTCCATCGAACTGCCGAAGATCGTAACAAGAACGCAAAATCCCTTCCGAAGCTCCGCATCGGTAATCGTTGCTACGTCCAGAATCAAACAGGACCTCACCCGAAGCGTTGGGATCGATCTGGAACAGTTGTCGAGAGTCATGACCACGACAGCTATACGTTGAAAATCGATGGGACAGGTCGTGTCACACGTAGGAACAGGAAATTTTTACGCAAGTTCGAACCAGCCTCGCCGGAAATTGTCGGTCGTAGCGACTTCTCACGCATCCGACCTGTACCTACACTCCCGAGCGCAACTCCTCCCACTGCTTCTACGCCGACAAATTATCATACCCTACCAACCTCACCACTGCCCGTTCGACATGACGAGGATTACGGGAAAACTGATGGATCCACCCAGGACGTTTGCGAGTCCCCAAGCACCGCCAACGTTCCTCCCGATAGAAACATTGCTACTGATGTTGAATCCTCGGTCAGGCCACGACGTGCTATAAAGCCTCCGCGCAAATACGCTCCTGAGACTGGGACGTGGGACTAAATTGACTTCGTCAAACTGGTGGGGGATGGAGGATATTGATATCTATATATATAGTTACATGTCGATAATATATTCTATCTTTTGTTTATTAGATCAATACATTCAATATAATTATACTACTAAATAATAATACAAGTTGAATGATCTTTATCCACCCACGTCACACACATAACATGGAGTAGAGAGAGACCCTGGTTGTGGTGGCAGTTTCTGTACTTTTAAAAATTGTTGGGTGGTGGGGGCAGGTGTCCTGTCTTTTCATTCACTTTTGTTAACTTAAGACTTTTCTTCTTTTTTTTCTTTGAAGGTTCTTGTTGTTTTGACTATATCGGTGTATTAACCGATTCGTTTATTTCACCCGAAATATGACACTGTGATGGAGTTTCTATTGAACTTGTCAGAGCAAATTTCACTGGAAAATAATAGATTTCACGTATTCTTAAAATCAAATTCTTGTGAAAGGAAAGAATACTTTTTGCCTCAATGTCTATCAATGTATGCATGGTAATATTTAATTTTAAAAAAATATGAAGACTAATTATTTGCGAAATTAACGAAATTAAATTCCTTTAAAGTTTATTTTATCGCAATTCGCATAATTAAATTTGCACAAAAACTGCTACTATGGATGAGACTATCGACCTGTAATGGTTCCAAAGAATGATTCATTGTGATTCATTTTTGCAGATAATCGCTCCAGGAGTGAACTGTAACTAAGCCGAATATTCCTACGACACTTCCTTTTGACCTCAAATTTGAGAATTTTTGCCCATTAACTTTTGGGAGATTATCAAAATATGGGATATTGCAGAATTTCTTTTTAAATTAATCAATTTTCGTTGTTTTTTCAGGTTAAAATGAAAACAAAATCACATTAATTCTTCCCACTAAAATTTCTAAAAATACTTGTGAAAATTAGTTAGAAATTCATCACTAGTGGATCTGAGATTGTATAACAGTTATATAATTTATTTTTTAGGTCCTTTGTTGGTGGCATCATCTCTGGTATTATCTCTTATCTGCTACCAGAACTCTTCCTCAAAACTTGACCTTGTCAGAATTACCTGGACTTGTCCGAAGTCTTTGAACTTGTCGGCCTTATATGAACTTGACCAGATTTTTTACTTTCAGATATTTCTAAAAAATGATTTCCATTGCTCAATTTTGAGTAGCTATCTTTGTCACATGAGAAGTATATATTTTTCAGTTGTCTTCATATATTCTTCATTTTTTTACTTTGGCACATATTTTGTTACATTGTACTAAACATCTGTGAAATTTAGTAAATACAGGTCTTATTACATGATATTAACGGAGCAGTTTATTAACAACACATGATTTGTAAGTACATGAAATTAACGCGGTCTAAGCCAAATCAAATTTTTTTATGCATAAAATTAACGCGGTTTCTAGGGAAATCATAACCAAAGTCATTTTTTTGAAATTTTATACTTTCACAATTAAAGAAACGGGTTCAAATCATCTACATGGCCGTTTCTTGCATCTGCGACAGCTTTTATCACGCCAGCTGCTTTCCAGCCGTTGATAATAGTTTGGCGTCCTTCGGCTTTAAAATGCTGATAAATTTGTCCTATCACCTTCGCGTGAATCGGCTTGAGAGTAGATAACCGGAGATCCACTTCAATGGTTGTTACATCTTTCTCGGGGTTGGTTTGGAGCTCTTTTGTTATTGTGTTGGTGAAATAATCTCTGAAAGGAGCTCTTTTGTTATTGTGTTGGTGAAATAATCTCTGAAAGCTGCTCTTAGATTTTAAAGAAAAATAAAACTTGTAATCTTGTTAAACCCTTTACCACATGCCCCGTATTATTTTACAATATAATGGCTTTTATTCATGAAATTAACGGTCATAAAATTACTAGAGGCAGAAAATTAGTGTATCACTAAATTTACGGGACCACAAAATGAACGCGGCATAAAATTAACGCGAAAATGGCCAAAATCCGTTAATTTCATGCTCCGTTAATTTCCTGTAATAAGGTACTATATTGAAACATTCAGTAATTATCGAGCAAAGAACACCAATGTTTATAAACAATACGTGACATCTTTATTGTCTTGGTAGAATGTGACTGAATAAAAAACTAAGTCTGCGAGAAAAAATTTCACAGATTTTGTGTAATTTTCATGTCACGTGACCGGCGTTTGCCAGGATCTCCTTTGCCGCCATCCAAGAGACAAGAGACCCTGAGTTCGAGGTTGAAGCTTATTCTTGACCTTAAACATTTCAACCATCAAAACTTGAACAATTTTAACTTGAATAAAGACGGAGCTATCTTTATTCGTTAAGTCGAACTTCCCCTGGTCCCTTAGAGGTTCGAGTTACCGGCAGTTAACTGTAGTTCTAACCCTAACAGCACATGTGACTTGCACCAAGTCTCCCACTTCTCTCATAGTCCTCCAAAATGTAAAGCTAAACCTCATAGTTGATATGGTTTGGATGCGTAAGATGAGTACGCACTGATGATGCAAGCATGTTTTTTCTTTTTGCATGAGTTTCTTCTATTGGCGTGAAGTTTTTCTTTTAAATCGTTCTTCCTTGACTTTTTCCAATCTCTTCTGAACATCTTTCATCCTCAAACTACATCCCATCAATGCATTGGAAAACGTATCATTCGAGAAGCATCACACTATAATTCAATGGAACTGAAAAAGCTGTGAATGAGCGGAGCAGAGCAGAATTTCAAAAGATTTACGCGCTTTTTTTATAAGTAAAAATGAAAATGGCGGAATGCACATGGTTTTATCTGATTTGTATTTGAGAGAAATCTGGTTAACAATTCTCGTGTTTTGGCAAGGGAGGGTGATATATAGAGATAGGGTTTTGTTTTGATTCTCTCTCTCCTCCTTTTTTAATTTTTGTGGCAACGGAACTAGTATAGTAAAGAGATCTGGCGACATGTTTGTCTGACACGATGACTTGATAAACTGACACGATGACGTGCCATTATTCGCTGAAGTAAAAACCGATACGATGAAGAGGAACCGAATTTTGATTCCCCTTCACAGTTTCATATTCAACAGTTTTTTAGAAGGTAAAATAAGTACTCAAGGATATTGGGTTACTCAAATCTGGTCCGTAAATTTATCGGTAACTAATGAAAACTGATAAGGGTTGCGTATATGCTATTATAACCGTAGCCACAGGTGTCCCAACTGTCCCAGGTGTTCAGTTTCACCTTTATGTATGTGTCCTACCTCACGCCCTGTGGATTTGGTTTACCTAACATTTTCTTAATAGAAGCAATGTCTTCAAAACTTCATAATGGCCTTCATAGTCTCGAACTTCCAAGGGACCGGGAGATTTTCTCGAGAGAGTGAAAGTTCGAGATATAGAAAATCTTACAAAATGAGCAGTTTTCAGAAAATTTAACACAATCTAGTATTTTTCAAGTTTAACAGACTCTATTTTACTGAATGGCCTTCATTATGACTAAAAAGAAACAATGGGGAGGAGTTAGGAATTAACAGAAACATTACATAAGGTTTTTACAGTTTCTTTAAAGAACTTTAAAAGCTTTACTACGTTACAATCAAACGGGTTTGAAAAAGTCACAAATATTTTTTTGTTCGAGATAGAGAGAAAATGGTAGGGACCGGAAAATTTGGTCGATATAGGGAAAAGTTCGAGATAGAGAAAGGCTATGGAGTGTTCTTGGGGGTAAGCGCTGACCTTCAAGTCGTAAGGCTCTTGTTTCCATACATACATACATACATACATACGGGAAAACTTGAACTTGATTTGTTGTTGACATCGCGTGATGTAAACAATGTTCGTTCTTGTCCCGGCAAAGTTTCGCGAAGTGGAAAGCCGCCTTTAGTGGAAAGAAGGGGAAAATAAAACTGCAGCTTTCTTAAGTTTAAGCCTTAATAATTTTCATTTTATCAATAATAAAGTGCTTACAATACCACATAAATGATTTCTTGAAGTTGATGGAATTACAAATGAAATCATTCTTGATACTGACTATTAAAAGAAAAGTTCGTATTCCTACCTAAAAGACCCCTCCAAAGTAAAACCCTGAAAATATCTTCAATAAGAACCTAAATTGTGTCAATACTTGCATATAAAAGAACAGGAATCAATCACGAATATCAATAACGAATATCAATCACGAATATCGATAACATTATCTAAGGAAATAAATAGCTGTGTAAGTTGTGGATAAAACAGAATGTTCAGAATGTCAGCGGTAATATTTCTGCAAGAAACGTTTACTGGAAACTAAGCAATTCAACATCAAATATCAATGTTGCATTTTCTGGAATAACACCAGGATAACCTTTTTTACCATATGCATAATCAGGACTGCATGTTAACTTGGCTCGTTCACCTTTCGACATTTTTGCAACACCTTCATCCCATCCTTTGATAACCTGTCCTGCACCAAGCTTGAATTGAAATGGTTTGCCACGATCACGGGATGAATCAAATTTTTTACCATTTGTTAAAGTGCCTAGATAGAAGTTCTCCATGCTTGTGATATGATTACAAAAAACCTTTACTGTTTTGGCTCGTAGTAATTGTCACTCATAGAACAGACACATGTAGTAAAGTTACCTGTGTAGTGCACACTGACTGTTTGTCCTTTTGATGGATAAGTGGATCCTATAAGATAACAATGATTTATGAAGATATAAGATGTATACTAATGGAATTTTAACTTTAATTTTGTCAGTTATATTCATGATTCTTGAGCTATATTGAAAGAATGCTCAATATTTAAGGAGTAGAACTTCGTTATATACATTTATATACATGTTAGTTATGTACATTTTTTTAAGGGCAGAGGTAGTCAGTAACTGGAACAAAAACAGGATAAAATACCAAACAAAACTTGAACTCAAACTGGTTTGAGAATTCAGTATCAAGCATTGTGTGCATATGAATTAAATTTTGTTAACACATACATGTGTTAGCAAAATGTGGAAATAAAAATGCAGAATATGCTAAATCCATTTCATGTAATGAAAAATATTTCTACCCGTACCGAGATTCTCAAACACCAGTTTAAGTTCAGTAAAGTACAGGCTCTCTCCTGCAGTTCAGTCCGCAGAACTATTGACCCATTTCAAAAATCTGTAATGATTTCAAAGAATGATTACTTATGCTCTGACTCATTCTTTGCAGGACAAGATAATCTTAATATCATCATTTATCCTCCTTCTGGGGCCATTTCCAAAATTTACCACTTTCATGCATCACTGCAACCTCGCGTTCTCCACCAATAACATTTACTATTTCACCTGGAAAATTTTTGTTGTCATAATTAACAAGCACCCATTCTCCTACTGATAATACAATTTCTTCTCTTTCCTCACTCTCATCGCAACCATCTGTTAATATCATCTAACGGACAAGTAAACCAAAAAAAAGTTTTACTTTAATTTTTTTTTCCTGACTGAAAAATTGCTGGCTTTAAACCAAGTTATAGTTATCTATAGGGAGTATATTGTCTGAAATGTAAGTAATTACAATCGCACCGGGGAAGGGAATATAAGTTAACTAAAATGGAATATCAGTTGGATTAAATTTATCTCATCATTGACTTGACTTTTTGACTTTATTTTGTGACGGACATACATACTGAAAATATCCTAAATCTCTAGGTAATAACCTTTGGTATTTAAAGGTAAAATTGTGATCTTATTAGTAGTAAAAAAAACAAGTCCATTGCTGTCCAAAAAAACATTTCTTATTCCTTTTCCAAGGTTTTAAACAAGTTAAAGAATTATTTAGAAAATTATCCCAAATTTTGACATTTTTGAGAAGCTATATATAATACGATGGTGCATGATGGTGTACAACAACAGGCTTCTTTTTAACTCTAAAGGAAGTTGAATAGAACACTTAAACCTTAATTTTCTGAAATCTACACACAATAACCTTTCAAGCAATACCAAATATGACCTATTTCCAACAATTTTGAAATTTAGCCTACTAGCTGACCTAACATGGAATTTGAACCCTTTCTTTCCCAGTCAACCCAATGATATATACTTAAACTAGATTTCAGGAGCTTATAGAATACGTGTACATAAGAAACTAACCATCTCCTGGTGTTGTAGTTTCAACTTCAACTCCCATTTTCGATGTAAATAGAAGCGAGAGAGATTATTGATGCAGGTGTTGAAAACCGTCACTCCAGCAGGCGAAGTTTACAGAGACTGCTGCATAAGGAAACAGGCAAATGTGGAGGGAAAACGTTTTCGTACGCGATACTTAATTTAATCAAGAGTTTCAGTTGAGTTATGCAGGACAGTCTGACCATATTTATGACTTACTATTCCGATAACCCGTTCGATATCTTACCGGTAATTACCGATTCTTTAATACGCCCTGGGAGTTTATTTATTTTTTTGGATTTGATACAAACATTACGCTGACAACATAAGTAAAATCACGACATCCAATAGTATCATCATTCAATAAATGAAAAAACGATACCAACCAGAGCTTTTAAAGACGAGGACTTTTTATAAACGACTCGAAAACCGAAAATACATTATCTCATGAAATAAAAATGACTGGAAAAACTGGAAACTACTGGGTTCCCTCTTACTTACACCGAGGGAGAAAACAACATCAATCGACGAAAAAATCTTGCAATAAACGCAGCCGTGAAACTTAAATATACTTTCCTAAAAAAGATCACCATCAACACAAAACTCTGTCTCCTGTTTACATACGAACAATTAATATTCCTTTACAATTCAAAACTCTGGACACTCACAAAAACCCTCAATGAAAAAATAGATGCCTTTCAGAGAAGACTCCTGAGAACATTCGTTTTAAACATTAAATGGCCTGATATAATGAACTCAACGACAGATGCAAAACAAAATTGTTGTCTCATTTAATCAAAATACACCGATTTAAATGGTTTGGAAAACTAAACAGGTTAGATGAAACATGGGTTGAGAAAAGCTTTCCAGCACGCCCTCGAAAAATACCGCCATCTTCCACGAAGCAGACCACCACCTACTAGCTGGAACGAAACCTTTGAGAAACCCAAAGACGAAAAAAGTTGGTTGAAGCTAAATAAAAGAAGCGTTTCGGTGGTGATACAAATAAAACCATTTCAATATATTATTAGAGCGACGAAAAAAATGTCGCATGTTGCCAGCAGCAGCTGGGTACCAAAACGCAAAAATATGTCGCATGTTGCCAGCAGCTGTGCACCAAAACGCATAAAACACTCTATTCTTTAGCCCATTAATATTTCAAACTGCTTGGGACTCTTTGTCGTGTGGTAAATACGCGTTTGAGAAACTATTTCTATATTTCCCCTTTGTCGTCAAATGTGAGTCGTATATTGGAGAGGGGCGGTTTTTTGTTGTTGTTTTTTTTGCTTTTAGATTGACGTTTAAAAGAATGTTGACAAAAACACGAAGAAAAAAAGATTACCTGCGCAATCGTAACAAACATAACAGGGCAAAGAAAAAACTTAGTGGCGGGTTGTTGAAAGAAAGCATTGCATTGCGTGGGGTCACGAAAAAGTTCATTTACGCGAATTAGGCAAGTTCGAACAATAATGGTTTAATCATGGACGTTCATGACGTGATGTATCTCTAACTAATAAGTCGAATGCCGGAGGGGCTAAATTGATGGATATGGCCCAAAGAAGACGTCAAAGAAGACGTCAAAAAACGTCCCGTTGAATATACGTAGTGAAAATAGAGAAATATGGCAGAGGTTTACTATGGCTTCATGTGCAAGAAAGATCGTTTCTCTTATATTTGGAGTATGGATAAAAGTTAATCAACAGGGTATGATATAATATATTTACAAAATTTATCAATCAATCAACGATACAAATAGTCTGCTTGAATATTTCCTGCTATCTCTGCTTCCCATTTGTCACCATTTTCTAGAAGTTTCTCCTTGTTGTAAAGTAATTCTTGATGGGTTTCTGTAGAGAACTCAAAATTCGGTCCCTGGAAAAAGAAAAAATATTTGGATGCATATCTTCTTTTCCATGATAAGATAAGAATTTTCCCTATTCTTACCTCCACAATAGCATCTACAGGACATGCTTCCTGACAAAAACCACAATAAATACACTTAGTCATATCAATATCATATCTTGTGGTTCGACGACTTCCATCAGGACGAGGTTCAGCTTCTATGGTGATAGCCTGTTAAAAAAACAGCATTTTTAGTAACTATGGTTCTTAGAAAGAAACTGATGACTGAGAAAAAATGGTTGCAATTCACCTGTGCAGGACAAATAGCTTCACATAGTTTGCATGCAATACATCGTTCTTCTCCGGAGGGATACCTCCGTAAAGCATGTTCACCGCGAAATCTTGGACTCAAAGGACCTTTTTCAAATGGATAATTAATAGTGGCCGGTTCACGAAAGAAATGACTCAAAGTCATTGAAAGACCTAAACAAAACAATACGCAGATCGTAACAGATTGTAACAGATTGTAACAGTACGAAGATCATAATTTCCACATCATTTCTAAAAAAAATAACATGACCTATTCTCCTTTCTTCACAAACAGAGAAACATAAAATAATCTAAGGAGAATTAAGCCTTCGAATAAAAATTCTGCAAATAATGTTTTTGTTTCAAACTTTATACCAAAAATTAAAATTTTAAATTTCAAACTGTATTTTGATGAAAACACAATCGCTCCAAATCACCAACAGTAATCGGCATTTAATTTTTTTAAGCCACGGCCGACTCTGGAAACATTAATGTAATCAACTTTGAGGCCTAAAAAGGGGATTGAAAACTCTTTTTTTGGTAATTTTTATGTTTTTTATGGAAAAAGCGAGGATCATAGAAGGCATTTCCAAAAGATATTTTTTTGTCCTTAACTCTCGTTAACAGACTTTTTAAGATTTTCCGTCTAATAAATACTGCAAAAGATAAAACACTAGATATAACAATGTGTGAAGAAGATTCAGCTGCAAAAAAATCTCTTACCTCGGATTAATTCCGTTAAAAACAAAGTGGTCGCATTTCTGTTGTTAATGGCTGTCATTTGATGAGTTGTTTCTTCTGGAAGCAGTGCAACATATTCTAAACAACACCAATTTTATAAATTTTCAGCAAGCTGTGTTCAAGTATCAAGTATTACGTCATTGTTTTCATGAAAGATATGCATCAAAAACTTAATCAGTGGGAATTCAAAAATAAATTAGTCTCTTAAAATATCGGGGGAAAATCGGGGAAAAGTGACCAAAATTTTCCCCGATTTCTTTTTACCTGACTAAACTTTACTGCAGGCTTGTGAACTTTAAGTTTAACCTTCGGTGGGACTTAATTACATCATTACTTTACTACATATCCCAAATTTCTAATTGCATATCTGCAAATTTTCTGCTAATCTCTTTGGTTTTAATTTAGCGACCTTTGTATATAGATTTTATAGTATTTTATAGAATTTTAACGGTGTTAATAATATTTAATTTGCAGCAATTTTTATATAGTGTAGATAATAATATTGTAATGATAAACATATCTTATCAACCTCACTCTTTTCTTTCAAAGGTGAATAATGATTGTTCAGATTCCCAAATTTCTAACACCTATCACAAATTCTTACATGCATTCATATTCTTTAACTGGCAGGATTTGACTTTTACACCTGTGGTTTTAAGTGTGCCTTCTACCATTTTAACTTATTACGAATTTTTGTTAGTTTATATGTAATGTTTGAAAATTGTAAAAAATCTCTCTCATTGAAAATATTTATGGTGTTACCTGTTCCCCAATATTTTTTTTATCTTCACACCAAACTTGTTGTCATGTTTTTTTGTCTTGTTGACAACTTGTTGTTATTTTTTAGTTGCACCTTAATGATATTCAATATAAGGGCATGTGAAAACATTATCAGGCTTGAAAAGTTGAAAAGTTAAGAGCTTAAACAGTACAACACCAGTCACCACATCGACGACGACCCCCCCCCCCCCCCCCCCCCTTGTGCTATTTTTCTCTTGGAAATAGTGGTGTTTTACAACAGTATTTAAAATCTCTACATTAAGATGGCCGTATGATATATTGTCTTTTTGATAAATTTAATGAGCTTCTCCCTCGAAAGACCGCCTCCCTCGAATAAATGCCCCTTTTGAGAACCCAAAATTTAATGAGCGCCCAAGCGCTCACTCGAGTAAATACGGTATACAGAATCATTCTGTTATGACATAAATATCCAATATAAATGAAATTTATAGACATTTAACTTAATCATTTAAAAAAACTTTTACAAGAAACTAAAAGCTGATGACAAGAATGTTGAAGTTTGTAAACTCGTGTATACTGGAGTCCCATCATCCGCATCATACAAGAATTCATTCCAGCTAATTCATTTCACTCTGTGATAGAAGAACAATTATTATCCCATAACAATTTGATCATGAATTTACTTACTTTCCAGAAAGGTTTATACCCTGCCACAATTTAGGTTAAAGAAATCCACCGAGGTGAAACAACCATGAAGTTGAACTTACTATAAGCAGTGTCATCTTGTGCACAAACTTTAGGTGTAGCACTTAAACATCTTGAAAATGGAATTCTTGCAGCTGTTAGTGGTAATTTGGATATCTTTATTAGACTTTGCATGTCTTTTTATACCTGTTACAATGAAAATAAATAAATATGTAGTAACATTTATTAGCCTTTTCCAAACATTTATATACACTTTAACTTATTCATCCAAAATTTGGATAATAAAAGAATAAATTTATATAAAGCAAATAAAGTGATAGTGATTCTTGTGGACAGTGTCATAGGGAAGCATAGAAATATGAAGTACATATAAGAAATATGAAGTACATATTTATAAGAAAAATTGCAACCATACAGTGGTACTGCTTTTTGTTCACTTTTATGTACTTATATTCCATTTATTCAATTATGAACTTGATTAGATTTTTTACTTCAAACTGGCAGGTATGCAGACTTGGCAGCCTCATGGCCCATATGACCTAAATTAGACATACAATAAGACCTTTTCAGCCAACAATTTTTGAAAACAACGTTCCCCAAGTTTACAGTCACCCACCCGCATGCAACTTTTCTATCGCAAGAAAAAATCTAATTATTAAGAAATATTTCATTATTTCCCCAATAAAATGGCAAAAGAGTCTTCGAACAGTTTGATTTGAATGATCATCTTTTAATTTTTTCTGCACATTATATATTTGCTTGCATCTATGCTACATGTATGTCAAATGCACAAAGGTGCTGTTAGTTATGAAGTTTATTCAGCGCCAAAATCTCATCTATCAAGTCATCGTATCGTTTTAGATGTTTTTAGTGAGTATTCAATAGGCGTTTTGGAATATGTCTCATTTTAGATGTTAATTCGTTATATGGAAATAACCAGAGAAATCAACATCTTAAACAGACTTCTAAAACAAGTTAACATGTAAGTCAATACACCCTTCCCATAATTCCTGTTTTATGAGAAAGTAACCATGAACACTCTCTGTCGTAGAGTTCCGGAGGTAAAAACATATTTTAAATACTTGATAAAATAAATACTTGATAATGTAATGTAACTTCATAATGTAACTAGATTACGAAAAGCTTCGTATAAAAATAATAAATGTTTTTAAGAGTGTTTTAAATTGCTGATATTATTATCTATGGCTGAAGATTCATACAATATTTTAAAGAGATCTTTGACAGAGACCAAAATTTATTTTTTAGAATTAGGTTGCAAAATGGAAAGGAAATGAGAAAACCCTTTTAGAAAGGTAATTCAATATTTTATAAAAACTTTTATAAAACATGTTTCTTTACATTGGATCACCGTGAGGGAGCACAGATATTTCCAAATTTACGGGAAGGTGTATTGATGACGTCGTAAGTCAACATCTAAAACGAACAAACTTCTGTAACAAATCAACATCTAAAAAGACGCGATGACTTCAGTCAAGGACAACTCCTAAGTAGGTTTTGAGGCCAAATTAGACCTGACTTGACAACTAAGCTTCTATTTTTTTAAGATTACAAAAAGGCCCACTTTAACTCTTATTTGCAAATTGGGAACAACACTACAGTTGACAAGGCAAGGTAAGGCTACCTTAACTGTCAAAAAATGGGAATCGGGTGTAAACTAAGAGAGATACTGATGCTTTACACTCTTACACAAAATTAAGACGAAATACACATAAATTTGTGTTACAGAAACACAAAACATTTTGAGCCGCTACTAAAGGCTGGTTTACAGTTCTCTCTTGAATGGATTGTGCGAACAAAGGAATTCACTATTGCGCGCATGTGCAGAGTTTAAAAACAGAAATTTTTTGTGATCATTTTAATTTAGCATATTAGCAAATTTGTACATTCACGCGAATAAGTCGCGCGAACTGTAAACTGCTGTTCCAACATTCAGGCGCAATCTAGTCGCTGGATTTGCGTAATCCATTTGCGAAATCTCAAACTAAAAATTCCGGAGCAAGCAAGGAGACTCTAAGATATCTGTCAAAAGGGCACGTCAGGTAGCTGGCTAAACGTCTCTTGCCATTAACTAAACATGGTTTTGACCTAAATCGAGAAGAATTCTGGCTGGGACTCAATCCAACTCAGATAAGATTGGTCAATACCAAATCTGCCAGTTACAACCATCATGAGCGAGCTGTAATTACAGGCCGCTCGGGAAAATTTTCTTTTTTTTTTTGTTTTACCCGAATTCGCCCGATATCGGGATAACCAGGATACCCGGTTCTGTGTTCCCGATATAGCTCCAACATTTCTCCTTCACATCCATTTTACAGAATTAAAAAATCTGTATTAGTTTTCGAGATATTGAGGTAAGAAGTGGCATCGTTGGGGAAAATTTAATGCGGAGCGGTATGAAAGAAGTTGAACACGCGTGTCGTACCGTCATAAAAAATATTCTATTACGGTACGAAAAATGGATTCATCTAAAACTCGTACCGTCATGAATTAACAGTGGCGGTATAAAAACAGTTTCAAAATTCATATTGTCAGCTATTATTTATAGCAGTATAAAAATATATTTGTTTAATCCGTACCGTATCCTATTTAATATCTAAACATTTTGGAGGATGGCACTTAATAATATGGGCTCGGTACATTCATTCTTCATTTTCTTTTCCTAATAACTAATACAGTCGAAGCTCCAATTAGCGGACACCCCAAAAGGCGGACAGCTCTGATTAGCGGACAGATTTTTTTTCCCCGGCCATTTTCTGGTCAAATCCTTATAAAAAACGTTCCAAAAGGCGGACACTCAATTAGCGGACGCTCTGATTAGCGGACGAAATTTTAGGCACGAAATGGCCAAAATACTGATTTTTACGCTCCAATTAGTGGACATTAAGCGTCAAACTGCTAAGGGACACGAAAAAAAAAAGACAAATGTGATAAATTTTGGGTTATTTGAGACATTTATCATACTTTTTCTCCAAATCATATTTTACAACTTCCAATTTATTTTTCGCCCAATCCATTAGCTTTTTTGGCCCATAAAATGTGAAGGTCACTGGCACTTCCAGTCCATAGCCACCACCTCGATTCAACCTCTTGCCAGTGACTATGGCTGTAATTGATGTGTTTTGGACTTTCAAGAAGAAAGAAGAAAGCTTTGCAATGTTTTGAGGAAGATGGCCTACAACAGTGTCCTTCCCGAAGCAATCTTTCCTTATGATAGCGACTGCATCTTTATCAGCTATGTTTGAAGGCTCAGGCTTGCAAGATAACGATTCCCCGATCAAAGGAGACCAAACATCCTTGTAAACGTGATGCCCTCTTGCGAAAGACTTATACTCGTACGTAGTCCAACTATGATCAATCAGGATTGGTATTTCCACTTCATACATTTCCTCTGTGATGATATTTTTTCCTGTCAGGATTTCATAAATCCGTTCAAACGCCTTATTTCTGTCACAGCGTGTTTGTGTGTTTGATCTTTTTTTCAATTTTGTTTTCAAAGTTTTTGTCAATCGAATCTTTTGTGAACATTCGAATGTTTTGTTTTCAAAATTTTTGTCAATCGAATCTTTTGCGAACATTCGAATGTTTTGTTTAGAATTATAACTAGGAATTTAGAAGAGATGTTCGTAATTTTTAGTCATCACAAACAAAACCGAGTAACAAGTTAAACATGGCTCCTGTTGATGAAAAGCAGCAGAAGAAACGTGAGGCTGGAAAACTAAGCAAACACTGTCTTACATTAGACGAAAAAATCAAGATTCTTGATGCCAACGAAAAAAAGAAAATGAGCTGCAGAGAGATCTCCAAAACATACAACATTGGAAAGACTCAGGCGGCAAACCTCTTGAAAAATGAGAAAACACTAAGAACAGAATACGAAAACTTTCAAGGAAAGGGCTTTAAACATATCAACAGAACAAGTCATCAAAAGTTCAAACCGATTAATGAAATCCTTTACTCCTGGTTCAAGAAGTGTGAAACGTCTGGCATCTATGTAATTGGCCCGTTGCTCAAGGAAGAAGCAATGAATATCAAGGAAAAGCTGAATCGTCCTGAACTAGATAGTTTTAAGGCTTCTGATGGTTGGCTTGGAAAGTGGAAACTGAGCTATGGTATCAAGGAAAAACAGATATCTGGTGAGTCTTTAGATGTCTCTGCGACTACAGTAGAATCTTGGATGGAACGAGTACAAGAGCTTTGTAAAGGCTACGAGGATAAGGATATACTGAACATGGACGAAAGTGGATGCTTTTTTAAATCATTACCAACGAAAGGCTTGGCAATAAAAGGAAGGAAAAGTAAAGGTGGAAAAAAATCAAAGCAAAGAATTACTGTTGCTTTTTTTTGTCAGTGCTGATGGTGGAAAAGTCGGCAAACCGATCGTTATTTGGAAAAGCAAAAAACCGAGATGCTTTAAAAAAGCTATTGCACAGGACAGACTGAGTAAGGTTATGTATTTCGATGACAAAAAATCTTGGATGCAGGTTGAGATAATGGAAAAGATTTTGGAAGACCTCAACCGTCAAATGATCAATCAAAAAAGAAAGGTGATTTTGTTCCTAGACAATGCCACTGTCCACCCTCCTTCACTGATTGATAAGTACAGCAACATAAAAATCGTATTTCTACCAAAGAATACTACTTCTCGTTTGCAACCGCTTGATGCTGGAATCATTCAAAGTTTTAAATGTAATTATCGGAAGAAGTTGATGCGATTCGTCATTGCTCGTATTAACGATGATTTTCTCGCTTCAGAAATTGCAAAGCAAGTCGATGTTTTACAAGCCATTGAATGGGTAGCCAAAGCTTGGGACGAGGTGACAACAAAAACAATTAGAAACTGTTTTAGTAAATGTGGATTTGATAAGAAATCCTGTGAAGATGAAGATTCAGTCCTCGATGATGAGTTCAAAGCTCTATTTAATGAACTATCAGACTCTTCAATGACCGCCGAGGAGTACGTCGACTTTGATATCGAAACGTGTACCTCAGTTCTCGAGATCAACTCAGATGAAGTAGATTGGAAAGTAAGCTCTTTACAAAAGTGTGTTACGGGATATTTACAGAAGGAATCTGGAGCCGAAGAAATCGAAGAAGTGGTAACTGACGAGGAAAGTGAGGATGAGGTCGAAGAAGTTGAGCCCGATGAAACCACTCCATATGAGGCTCTGGTCATCATTGAAAAGTTGATTAATGTGAAGGATCTCAATAGTGATGAGAGATCTTCTCTTTCCTCAATAAAAGAGAGACTTGAAACCATTCGAATAAACAATAAAAAACAAAAAACAATTGGACATTTTTTTAAATGAAAGTTTCGAATGTTGTTACGTTAGCATTGTGATCTTGATATTCAATCGTTCATATTATTGTTGAGATTTTTCTTTCAACTTGTAAAAAAATAATAGTTGCGTTTAAAATAACCTTTCATTTGTCTTTCTTTGTCTTCCTATAGCTAGTACCTACTGTAGACATGAAATTTACCTTTTACGACACCATAGAAGGGCTTACAATCGAATTTAGAGCTTATATTACCAAACGTTCCAAAAGGCGGACAGCTCCAATTAGCGGACACCAAGTCGAATTCCCGATGGTGTCCGCTAATTAGAGCTTCGACTGTATCACCATCCTACGCCGCGCTTTAATCGTGCCTTGAATTATTTAATAGAGTATGTTTTAACTTGTAAAAGGTTTTCCAATTATTACCTACATTAAGCGCTTTCCAATATTAAAAAAATCAAATCTTTATCTGCCCATCTCCAGCACCATTTTTTTGTTGATAAAACATGTTTTTAAAATTAGGGTCATTCCCTGTACCACGTGTGGAGAACATGGATGGGAAAAAATAGAAAATGTCCGTCATCGTGGTGTCGACAGCCACCGCGCCGTCTATGTATCGAAAAAGGCAAGACAATTATGCGCCGGTCAACAGGCGGGTTGCGAAGCTGCCGTACATTCCACGGCAATGATTTTTGAATAGCATTGGCTTCCGTCACGTACTGCACTCGCAAGCTCAGGCTTTACTATGACGTCAGTCAATATTCTCCGGTAATGCCCTCATAACCAGTTAGTATATGGGTTTTTACCCGCGTTTGTGTTTCTTCAAAATTATACTTCGCTTCGTACACCAAAAAAAATTGTAAACAAACTTTTCTTTCTCATTTTTTTGTGACATTCGATATGTTATTAAAAATAGAAAAAATGCAATGCAATTTTTTTTCTATCTATCTACCTACGTTTTTTCTGTGTTTGTTTACATCCATGCCTTTTATTTTACAAAAAAAAAATTGTTGCTATGACACTTCAGCGGGCTGTAACAGTATAGACCGGAGTGACGTCACATTTAAGCATAATTGACCAATAGGATCGGGCGAATTTTTTGTATCGAATACAGCTCTGCTACGCATAAGTAGGAGGCCTGGACACTAATATTCTGCTCGTAGGGACAGAGGAGAAAATGGTAGCGAAGAAGATGACGACCACAGGTTTTATTTTATCCATACGATACGATACAATACGATACGTGGAGAAATAATAAGGATTGCGGAAAAGGAA
Source organism: Turritopsis rubra (assembly GCA_039566895.2). NCBI lineage: Eukaryota > Metazoa > Cnidaria > Hydrozoa > Anthoathecata > Oceaniidae > Turritopsis > Turritopsis rubra. Next base: position 2,013,842 of record CM077627.1, on the reverse strand, counting down.
AGTAAAATTGAAAGGAAATCATCTCTAAAACCTTAGCTGCTGAGAGTGGGGATGACCGCATTATATATAAATATGACGTATAGGAACTGTGTAACCAAATGTATTTTCATGAACTATTTGCTCTCCCTAGCTAGCTAATATATTATATTATAGCTATACAACTCTCCTTAGAATAAAATTTTATATATTTCTTTTGTATACATAGCATAAATATATATCTGATATGGTGAGGTAGTTTTGCTCATCATCAGGGCTATAATAATTACGGAACCAAAGGAGAGGATGGACATCCAATAAATTTTACAGGTTACCAAGAAGAGATGAATATTTACAACAAGAATATAAAAAAGTTTTAAAAACAGATGGGATTAATTGGAAAAACGGACTACCATTTTTTTCATTTGTCCCTACAAGCAAAACATTAGTGCCTAGGCTTCTTCAGTATGAAACGACGTAATAGTCTAAAAAGATAGGTCATGTTTCATAATATACGAATCACGTGTCCCCGTTATAGCAACATTTGTTATCAACTGTTATATTGTATCCGCTCGATTGTTTGTCATCTGTGGAGTCGGACTTTCTTCGGAAGAGAGTATCACGCAGGATCCCGCACCTATGGCAATAGTACAATTACACAGTAGAATTAAAATCGAACGGCATCGCATGCAGTGATGGCACCTCCCCATGGTTATCTGCATTACCATTGAAAAATCAGAACTTTGCACTCAATAAGCGATAATAATTTTTGATGTACGGGTATTTCACCCATTTGCTCCAAGTTATATTAACCAAAATATGAATTCACTTGTCCAGTCGATGGAAAAAGAAAAAAGAGAAAACTGTTTTTGAAAACGAGTATGGATCCGGTCATATTTTCAAGCAATGGTGGAATGTCTATAGAAACGTCGACTTTTATCTCGAAAATGTCTGAATTGATAGCCATTCAAAGAAATCGCTCCAAAGGTGATCATTTAGCCTGATACGAAGTGCGATCTGTATACGATCTGTATACGAGGTTCGCATCACGTTTTAAAAGATTTATACCGACACCAATAACTGAAAGTGATATTCGCATCAGCAACATCACTAGTGAAATAAAATAATTCTGTTTCAAATTGCTCCAAACACATGAACGTTTTCTGGCTAAAAAAGTGATTGCAAATAAAAATTATTTTAGTTCAGTTTATAAATGTAAAACGTTAGTTTGCTAAGTTGAAAAATAGAACTTTGTCTTAAACGGACAAGAAAGAAAAAAGAAAAGAAAAAAAAAAAGAAGAGGGTTCCAGATTGATGTCCGAAAAAACGGCTGTCCCGTTTACTACTAAAAAAACTCCTAACTGAAGTTCAGTGCGCCATGCCCCGTCGTAGAAATAGGCTAGGTTACCGTTTTGTTTTTCATGAATAAGTATGAAAATTGTGAAAGGTTTTTACACTCTGGTTACAAATTTCGCTTGCATTTCGCGACTATGCTTCGCAAATGTTGTTAATGAAATGAAAGTCAGAAGAGGCGTCGTGTCTTTTGGATATATATCCAAAAGAGAGGCCCGGAAAACCCGAGTTAAAAAATCAAGTTATTAAATCGAATTATGCATTATGACGTCATAATTCGAGTTATTTACTTGAAATTTTTAATTTTCGATATCACTTCGAGTTACTAATAACTCGAAAATATATTTCTCGCTTCTACAATTTGAGTTATTAACTCGAAATAACTTTTTCAAATAAATCAAGTCGATAAATAAATCAAGAAGGCCCGGAAAACCAGAGTTAAAAAATCGAGTTATGCATTATGACGTCATAATTCGGGTTATTAACTTGAAATTTTTAATTTTCGATATCACTTCGAGTTACTAACTCGAAAATATATTTCTCGCTTCTACAATTTGAGTTACTAACTCGAAATAACTTTTTCAAATAAATAAAGTCGATTTTTCTCGAGTTATCGTGTCTGCTTAATTGTTCAATTCTAATGAAAATTTGCACGTGGAGCAATTTGACAGTGCTAATTTTGATTTACATTTTTTAATGTAAAAATCCTTATGTTATTATATTATGTATCTTTCAAACATTCTTAACAACAGCTGTACCATGACACTTTCTACGCTGACATATTTTACTGTGAATCTCGGAACAATTTGGGATTAAAAATGGAAAAGTACGGGGGTTTCGGGCAGGGGATTGGTGGTGGAGATGATTTGAATTCGACGATGATTCGACATGATTATTTTGAAACTAATGCTTATAATATGAAAAATGATTGTTTTTGCTATGCAAAATATTTTGAAAATTAAGCAGACACGATAACTCGAGAAAAATAATTTAAAATTTAAAAAATTTCAAGTTAATAACTCGAATTATGACGTCATAATCCAAACTCGATTTTATAACTCGATTTTGTAACTCGGGTTTTCTGGGCCTCTCCAAACGACGCCTCTTCTATATATGCGGCGAAGGACCGGTGCCGAACCCAATCCTATTGATGTTGTTAATTTATTAATTTATTATCTCGGATTACCGCGAAGACTCAACTCACAACACAATACACGTGGTGCAGGTGGATTTCGCAAATGTTGGAAGAATAATTATGGTAAGTTACAAAAATGTATGAGCAGTCGTGAACAGTAACTTCTGAAATATATTATAGACTTTTATTTTTGTACGTGTATAACAACTATGTTGGGTGTTTGACTTTAGTTTTTTGGAGAAGGCTTGTACACAGTATAAATTATAGTGAAAGGAGGTAGAGCAGGGGAGGTATCATTCGCCGATTGGTTATGACGAAATTCAATTTTGTTTTCAACACAAAAGGACGATTTGATTCATGATGGATTTTTTAAAAATACTATACAATGAAAAAAAATCTGTTTTTTTTAGTGAAAATCCTTATTTTTTTAATGTGTAAAAACCATGATGATGAACGTATAAAAAGAGAGAAAGACTTACAACTTCTATGAATCTATTGAGATAAAGCTCACCTTGGGTTATTGAATTCCTAACAAAAGCAGTTTTGAAACTCCCTCAAGTACAGTTAAAAATACATGCTATGCTGCTATTGGCTTTACGATCGTATCACAACCAGGCAGAAATGAATTGCATGCAAGATACTGTGTTTATTTTGTGTAGGCAATTTTTAAATTCTGATTCCCCGTGACCTCCTACAGCCTCAACCATGACACTTTCAGAATTGAAGGAAAAGATATTCATTTTCCTGTACATTTACAGGTGTCAGTCAGGCATCTTTTTCTAAGGTCCAAATTTTTCGTAAAAACTTTATCCACTAAATACTCGTCAAAATTTGCTGTAAATGCCTATTTAACATAAGGTTGAGTAGTTTAACCAAGAATAATTAATAATAATAAATAATAATCCCTTTTCTTTTCTTTTAAGGCTTCTCCATCACTCACTTTAAATTCTGGTCATGTTATGCCACTATTTGGATTTGGGTAGGTGCATAACAAGTGTATTAATCTTCTTTAGAAAAGAGAAATAGAAATTTATGTTTTAAATTTTTGTACTACAGTTTGAAATGCTATTTTCCTAAAAAAAAAAAACACCTGTGTCTCTGTATCTGTATCATTGTACAAAACACTATACTAATAATGTTGTGTTAACATGTTGCCCTGAATTAACGAACATGGTTAGAAATAATTGAAATAATTGAATAATTTCCAGTATTATGTTTGAAATAAGTTCGAAATGAATTTGAACATTCGATTGTTGGCCCAACACGTTTTAATTTTCTTCAAACTATATCAACATGGAGGTAAGAGCATGTTTAGAAAGATGCAACAATTTCTTTGTTTGTCAAACCATACCATGTCAACGTGTAGTGTCCTTCACACTCAACGGATATTTTTAGAACATCTACAATGTGTTCAGAACATTTGACTAAATTTATTGGCTCAGTGTCAAGTCACCTGACTATCTGACCAGGAAAATTGGTCAAATAGTAAATTATCAGAAATAAAGTAGTCCCTGTACAATTAAAGAGGTTATAAGAAAGTCTGATGGTTTACAGATTTCCTCTTATTTTTGAATTTTTTAGGACCTGGTTGAGTGCACCAAATGTAGTAGGTACTGCTGTAAAGATTGCACTTGAATGTGGTTATCGCCATATTGATTGTGCACAAGCTTACGAAAATGAAGCAGAGATTGGAGAGGTCATTCAGTCGGTGTTTTCGAACGGAACAATTAAACGTGAAGACGTCTTTATTACTTCTAAATTGTGGTGTAAAGACTTCACAAGGGTTAAAGAAGCGTGTAAACTCACACTAAAGAATCTTCAGTTAGATTATTTGGACCTGTATCTGATCCACCTCCCCTTTGAATTGGAGAAGGACTTGCCCACAATTGTTCCTACTGAGAAAGGTGTTGGCCTAATTGGATATGATCCAGAACGCACATGGGTATGGACGTTTGTATGCATTACTACTAAAGTTTTTTGTTAGTTGTGAAGGATAGATTTTAAGCCTATAAAGGGACTAATCCGCTCATATCTTTTATTTGCCGAATAGATTCCATTATGTGAAGTTAGGTAACCATGCAAAATTTCAAGTTATAAAGCATTTTGGTTCATTTGTTATTTGCGAAAGTTCAAATTTCTTGAACGAGTTTTATTAACTGAAAAAGTTTGAATTAATTTATGCATCTCATTTTTTCCTGAATCTGTCATAAAAAATGTATAAACAAAAACATGTATTGTTTCAGCAACAATGTCTTATGATGTCAGAAACTTATTTATAACAGAATTCACGTTGAAAAGAGATATTTTATTTTGAATTGAAATTCAGTAGACTTGTACTGAAAGAAATCGTCTATGATAGACGTTTGGTCACTTGGGAATTCGTAATTGCCGATTTCAATAGAACTTGACACTAGTCTATATTAAACGTTGTTCCACGTGAATTCTGGTCAAAATGTAAACAAAACGAAACGAGAGTTTGTGTTTAACAGCCCTTCAACGTTTCGAATCAATTTCCGCATGATCTACATGTCATGCTAGCCCTCTACTCACCACAAGCATTCCAAAAGCAAATAGGCATAAATATAACTAGGGTTTGTGTACACGTTGATCGGCGCCCTTTGCTCTTTGCCCTTTGACTCTTCGACGGGATGGCGTGTTCGGGTGCAATTCTGAATCGTTATTTATATGTCAGGTCATGCTTCAAAACCCGAAAAACTTACGGGAATTCTTTGTTTTTGTTGTTGTTGCTGCTGTTTATTTCGTTTCGTTTTGTGTTTTGTTTTCGTTTTGTTTTTTCAACTTAATTTTTGACAAAATGGACGAATTCCCCCCTCCTGGTGCAGATATGGTAAGAAATGAATTGCGTACCACATTTATTACTGGCTCACTTGTCTCCACAACTTAACTGAAGAATTTTGCCAGACTCGATTATACAGTACGGTTAAAGCATGTGGATGAAATTCAATTAGTTTCCATGACAAACATTGTCTATCCTCGCATTCTCATAGGTTAAAATGATCTTTTAACTCAAAATAATTTAACTTAATTGTTTTGAAATAGGCAATTATGAATTCCCAATTGACCGAGCATCTATCATAGACAATTTCTTTAAGTACACGTCTACTGAATTTTAATTCAAAATAAAATATCTCTTTTCAACGCGAATTCCTTTTTATGCAAATCAGTTTTGTTTCAAAACACAAATTCGTTTAAATTGTCTTTGAATAGCATTTGCTTGTTGCATATTTACTTGCAATCGGCATTATTAAAAACGGAAAATCGCTGATGTTGATATGTTCGACAACGGAATGATTATTCTGGGCTGATGAAAAAAGTTTAGAAAATCCCGAAAAACTGGTATTACCTGGAGAATAAGTCTTTCCAGCAACTTCCTTAGTTACGTTCAATAAAAGTGCGATCTAATACATCTTTAAAGCCAACAAAAAAGAAGCACGTCAGCCTCTTTAATAAGGTGTTTGTTTATGTTAAAGTTTGATCTTCTTAGGGGATTAAATTGCCACCAAACACCCAGCTTCTGAAACCTTTGTCGTAACTTTCCCAATATTGTATAAAACAAACACTATCTCGGTTACTACCTACCACACCTTGAATGTGATAATGAAGGTTGTTTTCCATTTCTAGGCAGTTTGGAAATGTATGGAAGAACTGGTTGATGAAGGTTTGGTCAAGTCAATTGGTCTAAGCAATTACACTGTAAAAAAGACTGAAGCTTTGCTACAGAAGAATCCGCGTATTAAGCCAGCTTGTAACCAAGTGGAATTGATTCCTTATTTACCACAACCGAAACTGTGTAGCTATTCAAAAAAGGAAGGTGTGTGTTCCAATGTTTAATTCTATCTTTTCATCAAAGCAAAATAAATGACCATTTAATTCAATGGCAAGCAATATCGCATGCTGTTTCAACAAAAAACACTCCTACAAGATAGCAAAAATTGATTACCTTATCGGTATTTCACGCCGGCCCTTAATGGTGTTAATTTTAATGATGTGGCGACGTTAGAAGAGCTGGCATTCGATGGTTGTCTGTGATAGATTGACTGTGGACTTTTCCAAAATAAGACCAACTCAGACCCGCGTAAAAAGGGCCGATAAGGGCGATGGTGCAAGCATCTGTAAAAGAAGCTCCTACAGATTTGTTGCATTGCATCAACACTTTATTTTCGAGTTTGAATTTTAGGTATTGCTCTTGTTGCTTATTCACCTTTGGGAAACCCAGGGCGTCCAGCTGTTATTAAGAAGGATGATGAAAAATTGCTGCTTTCTGATGAGACTGTTTCCTCTGTTGCTAAGAAACATAATTTAACCAACGCTCAGGTATGGCACGTTCTAGTTCCTCCATATGTACACAATACTGCTGGAGAGTTTAATCCTCGATTTTTTGTTTACTGTTGTTGATTTTTGTTCATTTTTGTTCCTTTTTAACCATTGTTGAATAGCCGGTCTCTCGAAAAGCAGTTACTTTAATAGACTTTTCCTGAATTTCCATTGAAACACTGTATGTCGGCATGTTGCGCCTCGTTTTTTTTAACTAATTCACTAACAGTAGTACTTACTAATAGTCTCTACTATTCAAATTCCGGGTAGAATAGTAAAAGGCAATTTGGGTGGAGTACCTTATGTGTCTACCTTCTACGAATAACAATTTGCGTGGATTTGAGTGCAGAATTAATTCCAAGCGAACGCCACTTAACGTAGACCATAATACAGAATTTGGGTTAATCTCGTTTTCAGGTTCTTCTTGCTTGGCATATTAAGCGAGGCACTGGTGTGTTGGCCAAATCTGTCAAGGAAAGTCGTATTAAAGAAAATTTTGGTTGCCTCGGTGTAAAACTTGATTCTGACGACATGAATGCTTTGAATGGAATCACACACCGCTATCGTTACTGCAAACAAGAGTGGGCCTTGAAAGTCCACGAAGAACTTCCCGATCTCTGGGACGGGGAATATCTTGGATGATTGGTGGGGAAAATATTGGTTCTTTTTGCTCCTGTTTTCAATACCTTGGACTTTCGTTTTGATTGGTTTCAATAACGTTGACTTCTGGTTTGATCGGTTGCTTCGAAATTTTTTTAGCGTAGCTGAAAATTTTACTTCAGTGTTGTTGTTGTTGTTGTTGTTTTCTTAAAGATTTCACTCCTTTTCTTATCCACCACATATCCACCACATATTTTTTATTTGATTTTTACCTGTCGCTTCTCAGTTCAACCATTGCTCGGCGTTCACTAGATGTTCAAAGAGGACAGACACAAGTAAGTGTTACTCTGAGCTGTCATTTTTTCTTGCATGCTTTTCCCTCAAAAACGCAAAAATTCCTTTTAAATATGTTTTTACAAAGACGATTGGTGATATTGATTAATTCTCTTTAATTCGAACTTCTCATATAATTCGAAGTCTCCCGATAATTGCATTTCTGTTTGAATTTATTTGAAATGTCCCTTGAACTATTACTCTGTAAATGAGCCTCCGAATATTCCGAATATTCTCATTTTGTACGATCCCTTAGGATGTTCGAATTGCAGAGAGTCACCTACATTGTGATTGTCAAATTTTTACCTCGTTGTTTACCGTATTTTACTAAAATAATCTTTTTTTCCCGTTCATACGTATTATGTAGATTTTTTTCCTTTTTGGATTAAAAGAGAATGGAAAACCGTTTTTTTCCTGTTTTCACGAGTTTCACACATCGATGATCCAGTCTTGTAATACATGAAATCGGTTAAAATTTCTATATTAAGGGCGTTTTCATTAGGTAGAATCGTCTGCACGGACATGTCTTTGGTCGATTCTGCCTAATGGAAAACAGCCTTTAATAAAACAAGCGAACCTCTGGCCCCGGTGTACCAGCCTCTGAATAAAAGGAAAACTTCTAAATATTGAACTTTTATACAAAGCTTACTTTTCTAATACAATTGCAGTGGGAAGATATAGAAACTGCTAAATGTAATATGTGCGTTAAATGTATAATCAGGGATATGTAAAAGCGTAGTCTTCCTTTCCTTGATAAAACGTCAACAGATTTTGCTCTTGTGGAGGCTACATATGGCAGCTCAACACCATTTATAAGGCAAGATACAATTAAAAAATTGCTGACAAAGCTAAGCTATCTCAGAAAATATTCCAACTGAGCTGGGATTATACAAAAGAACGTATGGAGTAGCGTTTTTCCAAGTAATAAGGAGTGTTTTTCGATATATCATTTTGATCCCTTCGTCCCACTTCTCCGCCATTTTGGACAACACACATAGAACCGTCTTTGTCTTCGTAAAACAAAGGAAAATGAATGAACATTTTAGCTTCTCAAATCTCGCGCTGCATTCAGCTACGCTTTTACATATCCCTGGTATAACATGTAGAACGTCTTGGTCAAAAAAGTTATAAAACTACCACTGCAGAAGAAGAATGACAAACGTTAGGTTTGTACCTAAAATTTTCTTTCGAATATCATAATATTCACTTGAAATTTTCATTGATCATAATCACTAATTTTCGTGACACCCTCGCCGAGAGGGCGCAAATCGTTATCATAATATTATTGAATTTGTTCTATTCCGGTTGTTTTAAACGCCATTCCGATGATTTTGATGAAGCTTGGTTTGTGAAATGGTGTCCTGTCAGGCTGTCGCATTTGCAACCACAATTGAGAAGATACAGAAAAAGAAAGACTCGCTTTTATTTATTTTTTAATTTAATTTTTCTTTAACTACCTTTTAAGATGTGAAAGAAAGAAAGTTATTTTGACAATACCTTATCTATCAGGGGAAGCGTGAAAGAACGTTAGGGAAAATATTTAGTCACTCACTTTTCTCCGATTTTTTCCCCCGATAAATCTTTCGCGGGATGAGGAGAAGCTTTTTCAAATCAAACAGGTCAGAGTTTATCAGCGTTTGAACTGGGAGGATGACCTTTACATCCAAAGAATCCGTCGTATATCGAAAAGGCAAGAGACCCTGGTTTCGAGGTTGCTGCTGTTATAAAATCGGAACCAAATTGGTATGTCCCGTTTACAAACAGGACGTGTTTCTTGTATAACTGGCATTCTTCCAGAGGAAGACCCATGCCTGCTCATATTCTTTTTTTAGTCTTTTAGTTTCCTTCTCTAGTTCAATTAATTCATCCTCAAACTTTATAACCGAATTCTCGTTTTTAATGTAGTTTGGATGGGAGAAAGATCATGAAACAAAAACTCTGCAACCAATTATGCTACCGGAAATAAAGTTTTGAAAATAACCAGATATAATTGTAATGGTGAGTATTGTTGAAAAAGCATTACTGGAAAGCTTCTTTCGCGCAGTTCTTTTGGATAGTAATATTGTATATAATTTTTTTTATTTTAGCATTGCAATGTGAAACTCCTTTCCTGTGTGGCTGCAACACAGAATGAAGATTACCCTTTGCACTGAATTTTGTAAATTCTCTGATTCAATATGCCTAAACAAATGGAACTGCTCGAATGAACAAGAAGAAGACACTGATGAAGAGGAAGATGAAGTTTCACGATCGAAATTTTTTGAATTTTTTGTAATGAATAAAAGTTTATCCACATTCAAATTGTATTGTTTTACTTTTGTTTCAGTTGCAAAGATAGATCCTCATATTTTACCAGCTCATATTTTTCAATTATTTGAAATGTCACAAAAGTGTTCTACTATATAACAACGTCAAAAATGTGATAAACTTTGCCATTATAAGACGATTATGAATCGATTGTATGTAATTTCCCCATTTTTTACGATATTTTTGCTTAAAATCAGTGACAAATTTATTGGATAAATGAAAAAATTTACCCAAGGATTTTCAGGTAGCAAAAACTTGTTTTCAGTTCTACAGGACCTATATAATCAGAAAATTCCGTATGTATTATCTTTAAGTCATGTGGTTTGATTAACCACCCCATTGTGTCAACTAAATCTTTGGTTCAAACTCCATTCGGTACCAGTCCATTCAATCATGGAATATTGTACAGAAGTCCATACCTTCTTGTAAATTACTTTCTCTCACTTACCCCCAATGCTAAAATCTGCCCTGACTCAGTTCCTTTTTTTCATTTTACTGTTGATGTATATCTTTTTTCTTTATTTATTTATGCTTTATTTGTTATTTTAATTAATTCTAATTATATGTGTATGTATGTGTTTCCAAGGTCGCCAGCATCCTTGTCATAACCCTCGGTTAAAAATGATGGTCTCCTTTACAATCACAACAAGCTATGTACATGTATATATATATAGATTACAACTCATGTACTGTCGTTACTGTAGAATAAATATTTTCTTCTTGTGGAAAAAAGAAACTTTCGCCCCGTTTTATCATCATTTTTGAGAGTGTGCGGGCTCGGTCGGTCCCTTTGGCATTTTCCAGCTTTCTGGCTCTTTCATAACGTATGAGAACACGATACATTACGGAGGTAATATAGTACAATATATTATAGGGATAATATAATAGTAATACTATGATACTATGTTACCGTGTTACCGTGTAAGTAAGTAAGTGAGTAATCATTTATTTAGTTTCTAACTCTCATACTTACAATTACAATGAAAGAAAGAATAACTAGGAGACCACTCCATATAGAAAAATTCTAGTCAAAGGGAGTGGCCACCTAAAAAAAACAAAAGTGATAAAAATGATAATAACATATGTAATAAGTTTTCGTCAATTAGTCAATATATTGAGAAATAAGATACGACTTAGTTAAGACTTTTAATTTTGGAAATGTAAGCACAGATAAGTCGTCAAGTTAAAGATGGTTTTGAATGAGATTCCATTGGCAGATCGACTGATATTGGATGGAGAATTTACCAAATGAGAAAGTCTTGAACGGGTGTTGAACTAAAGAACCTACGTTCCTTCCGCGAGTATTATAATTCAAATCAGAGCGTTTAAAAATCAAATTGTTGCGAATGACTTGGGGGAGTTTATCATTAAGAACCTTGTGTATAAAAGATATATTTAAAAAATTTACAATGTCAAAAAGCTTAAGGAGACCTAATTTCCGAAACAGAGGGGATGTATGAGCTAGCCAGTAAGCATTACAAATAGTACGTTTTGCACGTTTTTGTAGCAGAAAGATACGCTTTGTGACTAGGTTTTCCCTTTGACCCCAAACCTGACAAGCATAAACCATATGTGAATAAAAGATAGCATAATAGACAGAAATTAAAAGAGGTTGTGGCATAAAGTGACGAAGTTTTGCTAAAGCTCCATTTGCTCTTCTTAGTTTGTAAGATAGCTTGTTGACATGCACAGACCAGTTCAAATTTTCATCTATATGGATTCCAAGATATTTAATGGAAGAACTCTTAGACATTTTTTTACCGTCAATCTTAATACACAAATTAAAATCAATATTACGACGCTTGTGTTTAAACAAAACATGTTCTGTCTTAGTTGCATTAAGAGAGATTTTGTTTGCATTTAACCAGTGCATCAAGAGTTTCAAATCAATGTTGACCCTCTTAGCGAGTTGTTTTATATTTTTACTACAATTTAACATATTTGTATCATCGGCAAAATGGAATACAGAAGAAAATCTAACTGCCGTATGCATGTCGTTGATATAAATTAAAAACAATAAGGGTCCCAGCACTGAACCTTGAAGAACTCCATGAAGAATGGGAGAAATATTTGAACTTTGACCTCCAATACAAACGAATTGTTTTCTATCAGTTAAAAAGGAATGAAACCAATTTAACGCATTACCTCTGATACCATAATGATTCAGCTTAGCAAGTAGTATTGAATGATCCACTGTGTCAAACGCTTTTTGTAAGTCTAAAAATATCCCACATGCAACCCCATTATCCAGCGCTTTTAAAATTGTTTGAGTAATGTTAATCAGGGACAAAGTTGTTGAATGGTTCTTACGGAATCCAAATTGCAATGGGTACAACGTTTGATGAAATTGAAAAAAAGAAATTATGCGCTTATACATTAACTTTTGAAATATCTTATCTATATTAGATAATAGGGAAATTGGGCGGTAATTTTTGACTTCCAAGGGCGAATCTTTTTTGAATACTGGAATAACCTTAGCAAGTTTTAGTGCAGTTGGGTAGGTAAAGGAAAGATTGATTAAAGAGGAAAGGGGAGTACACAATTCAAATTTCAGTAAATTCAAGATTTGATGTGGAATACTGTAAGGTCCAGATGCTTTATGACCATTTAAGCTATTAATGCAATTAAAAACTTCCACAGGTGATGTGGGAGACAAAAATATAGAGTTTTGATTAGCATTGAATAGATAATTCTGAAAGTATTTGGATGTATAAGGAATCTTTTCTCGAATAGATGTAGATATACTCCCAAAATAATTGTTAAAGGCATCAGCGATTAGTTTTTGATTGGATGTTAGGTTATTGTTGATAATTAATGAAAGACATTTATTTTTGTTTCTGGTATTGCTTGAGATTAGGTCTCGAATGCCTTCCCACATTTTCCGCAAATTTTTCTTATTCAAATTAAAGTAGTTTGAGAAATAATTTCGTTTACTTGTCCTAATAAGCCTCACAATAAGATTACGATAAACTTTATACTCCGATAATTTAGTAGGTTTTTCTAGAGGGTCTTTGCATTTCAGAAATTTTTGGAATAGTTTATTTCGATGGTGGATTGATGAAAAGATACCTCTAGTTATCCAGGGTTTATATCCTTTCTTTTTTAGTTTATTGTTAATTCTTTTAATAGGTACATGTTTATCAATTAGACGAGTTAACTGGCAATAGAATGTATCAAAAGACGTATCCATATTATTTGATTTATTGTTTATTATATTTTTCCACTCACAAGAAAAATAATCAAGTAAAAAACTTTTCTCATCAAACTTACTCCAGTCTCTCATGGAAAGATTGTTACAATTTGGTACATCACGCATGTTATTTTGAGTATTTAAAAGTACAAATTGGGGCATATGGTCAGATATTGGAGTTGCGAGGTTACCTGAGATAGATGACAAATAAATTTCAGGACTGATGAAAATATTGCCAATGAGTGTACTAGATCTGTCAGTGACTCTAGTTGGTAGAGAAATTTGTGGAAAACAGGGAAAGGACCCTAAAATATCTAAAAATTGATCTTCAATACCACAACAGCCAGATTTTATAAGGTCCATATTAAAATCACCAAGTAGAACTAGTCCTTTGTTTTTAGCCATTAGCTTATCAAAAAGTGGATTTAGGTAAATGTCAATAAATTCCGAAGTAGACATACAAGGGTGACGGTAAATGCAACCAACAATTATGTTTTTAGATTTCAAACAAAGTTCAATGAATACTGACTCAAGTTCTTTGCACTTATAAAAACCGGCTGAAAGGTCAGTTCTGATTTTATAATCAAGAGAATTTGAAATATACAATAACGCACCACCTGAATTTGATTCAGATGGAGTATGTTCATATGTGTAATTCGCAATGGAAAAGTTTTCAAAAACAGGAACAAAACGAGTAAACTCAGTTTCAGTAATGCCTATAACCTTAAAGTTATGAGAAAGATCCTTTAAGAGAGTACAAAATGTATCAAAATGAAGACTTAGACTGGCGATATTTAGATGTAGAAAAGAAATATGAGAAGAAAAAGGCTTACAATTTTCAACAAATTCTTCGGGGTCATAATACTTGCAATTTGGTGTGTTAACATTTTTCGACGATAATGAATTCAATTCAACTTGAACGTGCTTGGAAGGAATAGCAGGTTTCTTTGTTTTCACGAGTGGATATGGAAATAAGTTTGAATTACAGACTGCGCAATGCCAAACCTCACACAAATGATCAACATCTTGACGACTTAAATAATTACACGCTGGATGAATCCAGTTTTTACAAATATTACAGAAAATTCGAGATTTTACTGACTTTTTGACTTCTTTATTACATATGGGACAGAGATTGCTTTGTGACATGAATTAAGTGTGAAAAAAACAAAGAAAAAAAAACAAACTTTGTTAAACAGTTGGATAATTAAATTAGATTATCAGACACTTTTTAACTAATAATAATAATTAAAAAAAGGAGACATTACAGCTACTATTTTTTATTAGAAAAGTTAAAGGTTATTTCAAGAAAGAGAAGACATACAGAAACCAGTGAGCAAAATACAGAAATTTCATTTCGATGTCACACAATCTGACAATAATAATAATAATAATAATAAAAAATTGGCGGGAAAAAATTGGCGGGAAAAAATCAGTCACGCCTACCTCCAGAATATAGTATTTCAAATACTCACAAATTTTCAAGATCAACATCAGGGAAACGATTCAAAAGATCATCGATATGGATAATGGACTCAGCATTACCAAGTGGATTACGTTTAATTTTAACAACACCATTGCTCGTCCAAAACGAAGTGACCATACCCTTTCTCCATAATTTCTTGTATTTATACAGAAGATTTCGATTGGTGTCACACAAGCTCTCGTTGATGTAAATACGTATATCATCAGGAATTTGCAAGGTATTAGAATCAAGATCTTTTAATTTTTTCTTATTTGCGATGATTTTACCAACGTCTTTTCTTCGTGAAAATTTTACAATCGTTATTCCTTTTTTCCCGATTCTATGACACGCTTCAATATGATCACTCTCGATGTCAATGTCAATTTTATTAAGGATAAACCTCACCTTTTCTTCCAGATCTTCCTGACCAACCGAGGGTGGAATGTTGGCAAATTCTAAACACTCATGTCTGCTGTATTGCTCCTGTTGAGACGAACGCCGTTCCAGATTAGTAATCCGCTTTGATAAGAGTTCAGAGGTGTTACGTGTTACCGCCAACTCCCCTCGGATCTTATAAACTTGGTTTTGGAGCTCTTGGTTAGTGTTCATCAGCTCTGTGTTTTCAGACTGCACTAGTTTAATCAACTGGTCTTTATTCAAATTCTTTAAATTCGGCATGATTATATGTGTTATTATTATTGTATTTATATAATATTTATCAGTTTATATAAGATGATTATAGTTTGCTTCCTTCTTTACTCTCTTCACTAAATCGACATCTGACCTCTACGGTGGCCAGAACACGAATGATACTGTGTTACTGTGTTACCTATGTTACTGTGTTACATGTGTTATCTTGTTACATGTTTCTCCCTTTTTCATTTTCCACTTTAACTCTCATTCTCTGTATTTGTTTCACAATGAAACCATTAGCAACATAACCCTCACTTTGAAAACCAGCCTCTTCGTTCCGAATCGATCACGTCTGTTAGGACTGAAACGGTCTAACCGTTACTATTCTAGTGCATGTTACACTTGTACCGTGTAATTGACCAAATTTCCGTGGATAGCAACACATTGACATATACAATGGAAGCCCGTCTTTCCCAATGGAAGCCCGTGGTTTTTATAGGCTTCTAGTCAAATCCTTATAAAAAGCACGGGCTTCTACACGTGCTTCCATGGGCTACCAAAGAGAAAAAAGGGCTCCATACAACTTGCACTAAAGATTTATGTCGCGAACTGTTAACTCGAAGACACGATTGTTGCCATCTCAAGAGTAAACATTACAACTTCGTTTTCATATCCGGCTCTCAATGATGAACTGGCAATAAAGGTTAAATCAAAGTTATAGACTGTGCAAGGAATGTTAAGGAATTGGACAAATCAAGGCAACGATCTTAAACATATGTTATGGTTAAGCAAGTGAATATCAGCTGATTGACTGGAGCACATGATTTTGCTTTGGAGCCTGTGGTGAGCCCGTGAGAAACCCGTCATATTTACAAGGTTTTGACCGTGAGCCCGTCCTTTTCAGAGAAAATCTAATTTTTGCTTTAGCCTGTATCCCATTTAAGATTGATTCCTCAAGCTAAAAGATGTACCTTTGAAAATTTACTTTCTATGGAAAACGACCGGCTCACGGGCTCATAGTCAATCCTAACAAATATCACGGGCTCCAGACGGGCTCCATTGCAAAACTGCGGGCTCCATACACCCAATTTCAAAATCTAATGTTTCATGCAAAGAATAACACAACAATATATCTGTCTTTTCGAAGTTGTTTCTCACATGAAAAACATGGAAGAAGATTATACGAAATCTCAACTTAATGCTCTTTTTGATAGTACCATACAAATTTCGGATGATGAAGACATTATCATGAGAACCATTCGTGGAGACTTATTTACCCCACCTGAATTAACGGAGACAATTCCAAAAGTTTGGGCGTACTCCGGTGAAGAGGGCTGTTTTGAGGAACAGAATAATGGAGATAACATTTCGTGTAACGGCATGCATATAAAGACAGATGTTTATTTTTTAGATATTTGGTCATATTTGAAGAGTTAATAATTCTTTTAGATGACAACAAAGTCTGAGAGTGGGAAAACCTCGTTTACATTGACGAAAATGAAGTAGTTGAGACGTTTATAGTTGAATATGAAGAAGAGAAATAGAAATCGTAAATGAAATGCCTCATTCTTATCCCTTTATCTTCGAAAATCTCACAAAATTCTTTTTCGTTCATAATGCATATAAAAAGCAAGAAATGATTTTCACAAAATAGAAGTTTGCTTCAAGTGTTCTTCCGAGTTGTGTTGATATGCCAAAGATTCCGAGCGCATCTGAAGTGAGTCTTGGACAAGGATAAAACGCGTATTCAAAATCCTTCTGTATAAGTGTCCAGTAACCTTTACCATATTTCGAGATTCCTTTATATAAAAACATATCTTCTCCTTTTGTAAATTTCACTCGAGATGCAGTCCTTGATTGTTCCCGCACCACTTCTTTCTTCAATTCCACATTTGAGCTTACCAAAGATACAAAAACATCATCCCTTTCGAAGTTTGTTGATACATTACTGTCAGATAAGTAATGTATCAGAGGAATGTTTGATATCGGTTTTAAAGAATTCAACAACAACTTAATTTCCTCTTCGAGTGAAAAGCAACAATCTATAAATTCTTCAGTTAAAACCGATTCGGATTCCAGGTCGTCAATACTAGCCATTAAGAATTTCATCGCTGAACACATTGCTTCGCCTCTATTTCGGATTTTTCTCCCCCACATACTTTACACCAGTAAGGTCAGGTCAAGGTGAGTGGTGGAATACTTTAAAAGAGTATTAAGCCGAAAGCGTACCACATTAGCTCCCCCCTCACAAGTCAACCTACACCTCCTCGTGGTGTCCATTGGAAACTCGCTGAGGCGAAGTTGGGGCTCTGACGAAAGGCGCCTTCAAAAAGCCACTTGTTGGTTTGGATGGTTTATTTTTTGAAAAAAAAATTGAAAAGCTGCTCACCAACGTTTCGATTCTGTTACGACCAGTGAGATGGTGTCTCCGAAAAAACACTCCTGAAGATGCCTTTAGCAAGTACTTCAGTGTATGAACCGCTAGTTACACATATTTGATGACACAGCCTTATTACCGACCCCCAGTCCGGGTGTACCATCAGGGGTGCGTTAGAAATCCGCCCAATGAAAACAAAAAATAGAAAAAAGTGAAAAATATTTTGGAAATAGGCACTTGAAATGTGCGTATATTGAAAGATGATTTTAAACTAAAGAAGCTGCTGTGTGAAATGACCCGTCAAAAAAATGGACCTACTTGGAGTAGCTGAGGCACACTTGAATAAGAATCTGACTGAAGCCTTCGAAGAAGAAAATCATGTTGTGATTCATTCAAGTAGACGTGATAATCTCCATAGACAAGGAGTTGCAATTATACTTTCTAAAGCCCTATCGGAAAATCTGATTGATTACAAGATCATCTCAGAGAGAATGATGAGCGTTACGCTCAAGATGACTGAAGGACCTCTCACAGTATTCCAAGTCTATGCCCCAGACACTAGCTAAAGTGATATTGATATCGATCTGTTTTACGAACCGCTACAAGAAATTACGAGTCATTACGAGAAATTATGAGCCATTTACCGATGATATTCTCAGCTTTCTTTATCGGTATAATGGCTGATTCGTAGCTTGCTAAGAATTAATGGGCAGATAAAGATTAGATGGAGGATAGTAGTCATGTCATGTATATGGATAAACAATTGATTTAAAAATTTAATGTGGATGATTTTCACGAACCTACTTTTTTCGATGCTATTGATGATTCTGTTTATGATACAGAGAATGTAAAAAAGGAGGATTCATCACCCTCAGAGACACAACCACGTTCCAGACCTGACCGCATCCTTGTTAAATGAGGTATGCAGTGCAGCAAGGATGTTTGCATCGAAAAACAGCCAGATATTAGCAATTTGAGAGTCGTTCGAGATAACATTATCCCACTGACAAAAAACGATCATTTTGAATCCAAGACCGCAAAAATACTGGGGAAGAAGTCATACTTGACACGAGTGCAAGGGAATTTTTTTGGATTAGAGGCCAAAAAGCATTCCTCGACAATAGGGTTTTCGACCCAAGCACTTCCTCGAGGAGGTACTCTAACCGAAGTCTCGCAACAAAGTCTCGCAGGCATGCCTGCTACGAACAAAATGAAAAAGAAAAGAAAAGGGCATTCGGTGAAAGAATCTGAAGCGTTAAACATGGCAGTATCACACCCTTAGTGTTTACAATACAAGGACCACCTTGTATGGGGAGAGAATGTGCAACGTTCTACACCAAACTAAGTCTTCAAATTGATGAAAAAAAGAATGAGATGAACACACACTACTCGGTTTAGCATTTTGTTAACCAAAATTATATAACGGCAACATGGTACAAAAACGAAACTTTGTAAGGAAAGAACACAGCATTTCTCTCCCAGAAAGATGGCGCAACGGATGCGAGATGTCTTTACAACCATGAGTGAAACTGTATTTCCAGGATCTCGTGACCTAATCAATGGAAATGAATCAAATTTTGTTTCAGGTGTGGTACTTTGCATTAAATTACGGAAAACTGTATCCTTAATACTAGTCAGTCAAGTATAAGGGAAACAAGTAAAAAAGTAAGTGGGTGAGTGTGTGTGGTTGTGTGGTGTGAAAAAAATAAAATACACCATTCATGGTTTTAGATTTAAAGTGAGTTATTTTGTTTCCAAACTTTGAACTCTTGGTTTTGGCTTGATTCTAGAATAAGGGGGTAATTTCTAAAAACAAGTACAGTCTAAAAAATACAAACCACATATCAATAATAATAATGATGCATATACTGCGTTGTCAATCAAACTAAATTCAAAACCTAACGGACACAAAAGTAATACCTTCAATAAATTGACTGTCCCCTTGAAATTCGCGCATAATTTTATATGAGCTCTGCAATGTAATTACGTATATATTCAAAGATATCAAAACAAAATGGTGTAGGCCATTATTACCCACACACAAGTGATTCTTCACAATGATAATTTGTGTTCAACGTCTTTTCTGCTAGTCATTTTTTAGTATTTGTGGCAATTTTGTATCGAGTATTGAATATATTTTGTTAACCAAACAGGTTTGTATTTTTATGCATTCCGAATTAGGAAGGCTGTTTCGGGATTAGGTGGTCTGATGGTATCAATTGATACTTCCTTTGATAATACGGCGGAACTTTTTACAGTATTTTGTAAAACCTAGACATGGAGCTCCATTTTGGAACTCAAACATGTAAACTCAAACCACCTGTGACATCCTTTCCTCATACATTTAAAATGATCTGTCCGATAAACCTTTCAATGATTCAACTGTAAATATGAGCTTTTGCTGCAATCTAGGTCTACCATAAATTTGAACTTACTTCCATATCCGGAAATTCTCACCAAGAAACAGCCGTAACTTAAAATTTCTTAGGTAGATTTCGTTAGACCTACGGATAAAACGTTCTTGTTGTCATACCTGATGCTTTAATCTTCATTAGAATTGTTGCTTTGCAAGGCGTAAGTATGGAAATAGAAAAACGGATTTTGAGGGTTCTTTTCTGGAAATAATTTCCATAATGATAAGATAAAAACAATACAAGTTATTTTATTCTAATGTTTTTCATTTCCTGAAGATGGCGTAAGCCAAAAACATTAGAATAAAATAACTTGTATTGTTTTTATCTTATCAATTTCCTTATCAATGTCTGGTTTTTATTTCCAGACTGGAAATTCTTTAGTATCTCTGGAAAATATTGCGTATCAGCGTATCAATATACCTTTGTTCTTGAAATTGTAAAGTTTTCTTCTTTTAAATTCATTCTTATATCATAGGTAATTACTTGCTATCAAGTCTGGGATTGCAAATGGCACTTTATTTTAACTGCCACTTTTCACCATTATGGTTAATAATTTGCATCATAATGCTAATGTTAAAGGTGAGCTTTCTTTTTTTCTTGAGAATACTTGTGGACACAACAACCCTTTTGACAAAACACAGTATATTTTCATTTAATTATGTATCTTTCTATTTCAGTACAACAAACTCAGCCCTTACTACAAGTTTGTATTGATAGTTGTGTATGTTGTAATGACCAGTTTGGAATCAATTCGCTTGTATCTTGGTTACTCTGGAAATTTACAAGAGAAGGTGAATATTTTTCATGATCCTATCCTAAGGTTAACCTAAAAATTAATTTGCATTCTTTCAATTACGTTTTCTGTGTAAATAATTTATTTTTTAAACTTCCTAGCTTAATGCTAATGCTCAAACTTCATCAAAAAAAGGAATGTTTGTAAATAGTTTAAGGGGTCACTCACATCGATTTTTCCTTTTTTGAGCGTCATTTGATTCTTACCTCAGTGGCACCTAAATGCACAAAGAAAACAACTTCAGCATATTGTATATACCTCATCAGGGGACAATATCGGGGAAAATAGACTATAGACGTTTTCCCCAACTTTACAGGGTAAACCTGACTTTTGTTGACGGCGATTTTTTTCCCAATAAGGTAATTGTATAGTGCATATAAGAGAAAAGGCTTTACATCAAAAATACTGACTGACTGACTACATCAGTACTGACCACAGATTCTGAGGTCTTCTGATTATCGCTATTGAGATATCTTACTCTAGGTTCCGGAGCTGGCTGGTTTCTGGCTTGTAACTGTTATACTTCAGTTTCCCCTTATATGCTTTTTGCTGTTTAATGAGCACACAGTAATCCTTCCTATTGAACGTGCCTCAAATATTATCATGTTAGTGTTTATTGCATTCGAAATAGTACAAGGTTATCGAGCCATCAAAAGAATGACTGACGCTCAAGTTGAGAAATTTCAAATGAAGCACTTTTACGAAGACAACGAGTTGATGTCTAATGTTCTCGAAAATTTTGACTCCAAAAAGGAGATTTAACAATATCCGAAACTTAACTATCTATTTATGCCAAATGTATATATTACTATACTATATATTACTTGTCTAATTGCACATAATGTAAATATGTGGTTACATCTTAAAATCATAATATATTTATTAATCGTTTGTTTTCACATTTTTCCTCAAAGCTTTTAGCAGACATAATTTGATGAGACCAAACCAGTATGACCAGTTCATCCTTGCATAACATATCCCGTGATACATATCGAAACAAGCATTACAGATTCAAAATGGTAAACGTCATCCATTTGATGAGTGAAATTAAGTACCCGCAAAAAGATTCAAGTGAATCAAATATCCGCGAAAAGTCCAACGACGAAATCGCGAAATTTAATACCCATAAAATTTAACCCACGCAATTTTAAAGTATACAACTATTCTTTTTATAGGAATCATAGCGAAAAACTCAATAATTGTTGTGTTGTTTTTTTTCATCTGAAATCGCGAAGTACTCGCGAAATTTTAATACCTTTAAAGTAGCCTTGCCTTCACTGATCCAAACAAATTTCACAAGGTTTGCTTACACTACGTCTGAAAATGATATATTAACCGAAGAATGAAAATCTATTTCTTAATAAAAAATACGGCATGAGGAGTTCATGTTCACATGATGGTATCACGTGGTATAAAAAAACTCAATTTCCTGTGTGCATAAAATTTGATATACCAGAACTCCTTTAATTTTACCAATTAAACACCCCCTACGTATGCAATTAATAATAGGATTACTTATTAAGGTTTAATTATTTAATTAAAGGTATGAGTAAGGGGAAGTCATTTGTTTTTTGTATTGATTTAATTTTGATTTCTAAACGGAAATGAGCTATTAAAAGATCATGCACGAATAAATCTCAAAATATTATCCTGATATGTTATGAAATGAGAGTATGTTCTGCTGGCAATGGAACAGTTCTTATCACATCTAGTTCTACTGATCTTCGCTTTCAAAGGTAAGTGATAAATAATAAACAGATTTTCGACGAGACAAGAGCAGATATTGTTCTTGTTGAATGAGTCACTAATTTTTATTTTTTTTTGTTGCGGTTGTTCAAATATTTTCTCACACTTTTAATTTTTGTGAATTGTGAAATAGAATATTCATTCCAACATATTGGAATTCGAATGTCCGCACTTTTAAAGTTAAATTTCCCGGAAGTTTTTACCGGTGCTTACAAAAAAAACGTGTATCCTCCGTTAAAAAAATTATTTTCATGGATTTCATGATGTTATTGCTTTTCAGAACTTCGCGGGAGGACCATTTTCATCTCAAAAAATGGCAGTGACGATTTGCATTGTGGGCAAACTGTTAATCGATCATGTAGAACTGCTTTTTATGCAGCAGAAATGATTTCCAAGCCTCACGATATCTTAATGTTTGAGAGTGGCGTTTATTGGATAAATCGAACTATAAAACCAAAACATACCCTTTCTTTATTGGGATCAAAAAATCAGAAAAATCGAACCGTTCTTATTGCTGGAAACGATACCGAGTACGTATTTCAAGTTGATCGTTTATCAAACACTGAAGTGTCTCTCAACTTCAGAAATATTGACATTAAAGATCTATCTATCTTTGACCATCCTTACATTTCATCTAATTATTCCATGTCCCATGATATCAGTTTGATAGTGCAATCTTGCAATATTTTCTTCAAATCCTCCGAAGAGCGTGACCTACTTCGTGTAGATGGTGTATTAAAGAGTTTTGTGCTTATTGTTAGTAACTGCACATTCTACAGCAGCTCTCCCCTTGTTTTCAACATTGCCATTAAAAGTACCATCTCTGTTACAATTCAACAAGTTCGACTGAAGTGTTATGCCGAGTTCTATGTTATTCAATATGGGGTCTCATCAAATTCTATGGTTTCTATGCGTGACATAACAGTGTCTGGTCGTAATGCTAGTGTTTTGTTCAGTTTTGAAGGCATTGAGAATGTTATCATATCAAACCTCACTATCAGTTCTTCTTTTATTCATGGACGCTTTTCCAAATTAAAATACATGATATTTGAGAAATGCAAAATTGACAGATCGAATATATATATTTCTTTTAGTCGATCTCATAAAATCATCATAAGACAATTCTACTTTACGAATATTATTAACAACCATGAGAGTTGGATTTACGTGCATGGTGTTCCTAATTTTCGCATTGATGATACACAAATTACACATTCCACAGTTAAAGCATTCTTATTAGTCAAGTACTGCTTTAATGTAAACATTGATTCCTTTAATGTTTTCAACTCAACATCAACACAAGGAACATTTATAAGTGCTACGAAAAGCAATATGAGAATACATTCCTCGCAGATCTTCAACATCGCCGCAGAAACTGTCTTTACTTTGTACTGGAGTCGACTGTTCATACGAAACACAAATGTGTCCGAAAATAACATACACCGGTTAATTTGGTGCAGATATCTTGAAAGTCAATACAATGGGGAGAGTGGTATCGGTATTGCTCACAGTCAAATATCAGGAAATAACGTTACTAACCATCTCGTTCGTTGTTCACTTGGTCCAATGGTTATCTCTTCATCATCAGTTGTCAATAACACTCCTTCTAGTGATTCAGTGATATTATGGACGAATGGAACAATATGGTTAGAGAATGTCATCTTTAAAGTTATGCCTCCTTTCAAGTTAGATCTGGATAACTCAGAGATTGCGATACAAACGTGTCCTAAAAGAACTTCGAATTGTGACAAATCACGACCTCGCATTACAATAAGAAATACCACAATCACTGATTTATCAGATACCAATACATATATAACAATTAACTCGAAATATGTTTTTGATATTGTTAAAATATATATTCAACCACATCAAATTTCAATTACTATTTTGTCAACTGTAACATGTACACCAATCAAAAAGGAAAGACACGAAGACTTCCGAGTAGTTTCATCATGTCTGAAGAACCACGAAGCTTATAGCATCATCAAGAAAGGGAATATTTTATTAGATAGACATGAACCCGATGAATTGTTTTTTGGTTGCAACAGATGTAATCGAGGTTTGTATTCAATACAAAAGGGTGTGGAGAAAATTGATGGTACAGTGAATGCGATGGGGCCATCTTATTATTCATTAAAGGGAGGTTATATTTTGTTCATAAACTATATTGAAATGAACAAAACTAAATTGAAATGTCACATCTGTGAACCAGGGGGTGATTGCAATGAAGATATCACAAGGAGCAGCGATAACTTTTGGGGATATGAGGTCGATGATAATCGTTTGCGTTTCAAAACTTGCCCTCCTGGCTACTGTTGTGCAGGTACAACCAATCCATGTAAAAGTATAACTACATGTAGTCCTTATAGACGCGGCAAATTGTGTGGTGAATGCAAAGATGGATATCAGATTCAAATGTTTTCCAGTAACTGTATGAAAAGTACTGATTGTAAACCATTTCGGTATTTTTGGATTTCCTACTTTTCGCTTGCTTTCACTTACGCAATCATCATTACGTTTTTGGGTGATGTAGGAACAATTTTTAAAGACATTTGTTCCAAATTTAGGTTATTATTTCAAATGGCAAAACAGAAATTCCATCCATCAGCACCATTAGTTGACGAATATTCGGAAACTAACTCATATATCGATGAAGTCTTTTTAATTTCTGATGATAAAACGTCTGGAGATAATAGTAACCAAGGAATGTTATCTGGTATTTTTAATGTGTTAATAACATTTTTTCAAATCAAAGCATTGATAACCATCAACATTGGAAATGATTATCAAGTTTCGGGAGGATATTTTCAACTCCTAACTAATCTATTTAATCAGAATTTAATCAAATTTAAATCCTCTTACTGTCCTATGTTTGATGTTACTGTTTTCACGAAACTGTTGATCAAAGTACACCTGTTTATTTGCGCGCAGATCTTTATCGTCATCATTGCATACGTCATCACTATTGCAATCCAAAAGGTCTGTCATCAATCAAATCACTCGAGAAACATGACCTTCCAAAGGAAATTAAAACTGTGCTTTGTAAGTGTACTGACATTAAATTTTAAAAACATTTCAACGACCTCTATGATTCTCACAAATTGCATCGCCATAAAAGACGAATATGTGCTATTTTTGAACGGTGAGATCACGTGCTTCACAGCATGGCAGTATGGCAATTTGATCTTCATTTTCGTCTGGGTTTTGCCGTTTTGTCCGGCTTTATATTTCAGCCTGAAACTGTTAAAGCTCAATCGCATTTCATCAAGAGAGTTCTACATTTGCGTTTTGTTTCCCATGGCAACAGTTAGATATTATGCTGTCCGTAGCAGACGTTATCATGGATCGTTTGTTGAGCCAGAAGAATATACCATGCGAATGGTCATCTTAAAAAAATTCGAGGAGCCATACAGGTCTGGCAAAAACATGGTAAACAGCTATTTATTTTATGATGGTTGGAAATTATTTCAACGGTTAATATTAGCTGTTCTCACCGTTTTCATCATCAATCCATTGGAAAGAATGAGTATTATCGCACCCATAATCCTTTCCTTTCTCACCGTCCATGTTTATATGCTTCCTTATAAAAATAATTTTGTAAATTGGCTTGAAACTTCATCATGGCTTAGTTTATGTGTCCTGACGATCACCAACACTTATCGCTCGTTTCTATATGTTTATCGTTTACCTAAGCAAGAACCCATAACTTCTATCCTGAAATATTTCAATGGCCTTGATTTTATTTGCACACCTTTGACGTTTCTTTTCTTTTATGTTACCAAGTTATCAGTTTGTAAACTTTTTCACTGCTTTTATAAAAAGTTGTAGTTATCACCTAATGAAATATATTTTTCATTTTCTTGACGAACCAACAATCGTGCAAACAATCCAAGTATATGGAAACTTAACTCATTTACATTTCTCTTTTATATCTAGTCACCTAATTGTAACATAAATTCAGTATTTTATTTGATGAAAATATTCCTTCTACTAACTTCAGAAATTTACTTTTGTTGAAACATGGACGTATAATGAAAGATTGTCTTACAACTTTTATCGATCTATTTAAATAAAGTGCGTCTCAGTTTATTGAAATTTTTACGAAGGCGGTTTTAAAACTCTCTCAAGTACAGTTAAAAATACATACTTTTGCTAGCTTCTGAGATTTTTACAAATAACAAGACATGTTTTTTAAGGCTTATTTTGTAGCCATCTAAAAATCTGATTCCATAGGAACTGCTACAACCCCAGCCTCGAAACTTTCAGAATTGAGGGTCAAGTTATTCTTCTTCCTGTACATCTTCCGCCATTTTTGAGTATTTTTCTAAGTTACGAGCTTTTTGTAAAAGATGAATGAAGTATATTCTACATAACTGAATGAATGAATGAAAGTATATATTTGCCATAAGAACAAATGAAAAATAAGAATAATAGATTAACAAAACTGGCCGGAACTTTTTTTTTTCGCCGAAGTCGTGAACGGAGTAAGACGTGTTTTGTTTTCCTCTCCGGCTAACTCATTTTAACTGACTTACATTAACACAACCATTTTGTTCGACGAAATAGAGAAGAAATGTTTGAGTTATCATCATGGTCATCAAGTGCAATGTCAGTTTTGTCGTAAAGATTTTAAAAGTTTGAGTCGCCATCTTTGGAGATGTAAAGTTAAGTTCGGGCAAGAAACTATCAGTGAGCATCGCTTGAGTGATGTAAACATAGAGACAGAAGCGAATTCAATTGCTAATCTTAGCAACGCTACATTGTAGCACCCGAGGGATACGAGACAGAATATGACCGATCATCTCGAGAAAATAACGATGTCCAGAATTTTATTTGTTATTGTGGTATGTATATATTCATAAACTTATACAGTTATACAGTGGTAAAGCCTGTAATGGTCTCAGAGGATTAAGAGCGCATCAAAGATCGTGTCATATCTGTGATCAAGCGGACATCTGTTCACACGTAAACGTTGTAGTGATAATAATAACGAATCGAACAACAGAAACCGAACCTTCCGTAATCCTCCTGCTAAAAAGACCCCCTTGACAGGTATTAAACTACCGAAAAGCAAATATAAATGGGAAAAAGCGAATGACTTCTTTAAAGCTAACATTGATGTTTCTTCCGAGATTACATGTATTAACACCGAGGCTGAAAATGTTCAGAATCTCATCTATAACTATTTCAAAGATAATGTTGGCGTTAGCATAAAAGAAACCGTTATAAACGAAGACAATCTCTTTGCAAAATATGGCGACTTTTCCAGGAAACGTTTGAAAAATATTCTAAGATGAATGAAAGAAAGAAACGAGACTTCACTTCTTGCAGAAATTAGATTCATCAGCAAGCTGATACGAGCCAAATACAGCAATGTAGCCTACAAGTTGAAAAATTCAGTTGATCATAACGAAAAAATCAGCAAAGATTTCTGGAAATATTGTAAGGACATTTTCGAAACAAAAGTCGCAGAAGAACCAGAATTCAACGAAGAACAGTGTTTTGAGTATTTTAAAAGCATTCTGAAAAGAAGTACTCATAAATGTGAAACATTTCGGTCATGGATGAAAATGCTAGATGCACCAACAAAGCTGTTTAATTCTTCTACACCAACCTACCACGAAATCGCAAGAATTGTGAAAAAGATGAAAAGTGGTGCATGTGCTTGTCCATTAGACCAAATCAGTATACTAACTCTGAAAAACTGTCCTTATTTACGCACCGTTATTCATCGCATCATAAGTTACTGTTAATCATACCATTCCCAAAATATGGAAATAGGGATTTACGATCTTAATCCACAAGAAGGGTTCAACAAATGAACCAGCAAACTTCCGCCCGATAACCCTCGAGCCAGTACTTTCAAAAATATTGTCATCAAACGTTCGTAACTGGATTTATTCGTTTGTGAGTGAAAATGGCTACATCGAAACCAACTTCCTGAAGGGATTTTGGGATGGTATATCTGGTACTATTGAACATACCGAACTATTGTCATACATAGTAAATCATAGCAGAAGGAAACAAAGAGACATGTTTATTACATTACTTGATTTAAAAAACGCGTTTAGCGAGGTGAGTCATGACCTATTGAGAATGACTTTAAAATTCCATCACATACCTGAAGGAATTATTTCCATCATTACAGAATTCTACACCGATTACCATGTTTCAGTGGGGACAAAATCTTTTGTTACCCATCCCATTACGGTACAGAGAGTGGTTCTACAAGGAGACTGTCTAAGTCCTATATTATTTAACCTGTGTTTCAACACCCTGTTACGAACTATCGATGAAGAACGGATCCGACTTATCGGGTATTACTTCAACAAATGTTTAACCCCTCGTCATTGGTTCCAATTTGCAGATGACACAACTGTGATTACATCGTCAGCTGAGGACAATCAACTTCTTCTGCATGTGTTTTCAAAATGGTGTACTTGGCTGGGTTTAATCGTCCGTGTAGATAAATGCAAAACATTTGACATACGTAAAACAAAAACGACATCAGTGCAGTATAAACCTTATCTGAAAATATGCAACGAAATTGTACCACAAGTGAAGTTAAACGATAGATTTAAATATCTTGGTAAAGAGTTCTCGTATGATATGTCAACATGCTTTATTGAAGATGAGCTTAAAGAGGACATAACATCATACCTTAATAGGTTAGACAGCTTACCACTGCGTCCGCACAACAAAGTTAATGTTGTCACTAAATATATATACACTAAGATTCGATGGAGGCTGTCTATTTACAGTATTTCAGAAACATGGACAATACAGAACCTAAATAATGTTGTCAACAAGTATATACGAATATGGTTTGGAATGCACCTAACGTTACCATCTAAAAAATTGGGTTTAAATTTTAAATCAGTATCTAATATCTTAAATCACTGTAAACTCAGCTTAAGAAGATTGCTTAATACCTCGAAGCACAAGGATATAAAAGATGTTTACCCGAAGGACAAGTTTTTGGCTGAAGATCAAATACTGAAAAACACGACATCAAAGAATATCGCATCTAGATTGCTACAGAAAAACATGAATGAAAAAGTGATAAAACGTCTGGATGAACTAAACGAACAAAGTGCTAAACCTTTCCAGTCATGAGCGTCAAAAGTAGTTGGAAATGATAATACTATGTCCAACATTTACATATTCACTTGCAGAGCGTTAGTATTTTATTTAGAGAACAACTCCAACCAGAAGCGATGGTAAAAAACTGACAGTGATAAATGTTTTCCCTCTGTGAAAAAAGCAAACTCAGCTACATGTATTATCCAACTGTGTTGTTTCACTAAATGAAAAAAGGTATACACAATAGCGTATTGAAAACATTGGCGACTTACATCCAACAACACGGTTATTCTCTGTATATTGATATACAGTAGAATCCCGTTAATTCGGACCCTCGGGGGAGACAGGAAATTCGTCCGACTAAGCGAATGTCCGAGTTATCCGAAGTCTCGATAACTCGGATCAAATCGAAGGGGGAAAAGAAATCCGTCCGACTTAGCGAATGTACGAGTTATCCGGGGTACGACTAAACGGGATTCTACTGTAGATGGTTACTCAAACCCCGCGCAGCTTTCCACCAGTTTCAGGCCTGACGCAGTTATTCGTTAAGGCGATACCCTGTTAGTATTTGAATTAACGATCTGTTTCGAGACCAACATTGTAAAAAGTCGCGATTATAAGAGATCGAAGTATGCCTCACTCAAAGAAGATGTAATCGTTCCAGTAAACAAGTTCGATCTCGTTACATTAGAGATAACAACTTTGGGTTTCTATTCCGAACAGAAAATCTTGCAAAAACTGTTGCGTAACCACGGGATTAATTATGAGAGATGTTTTAAAAAGATGGCAGAGGCTGCTTTACGCGCCTCTTACTATATTTACACATGTAGAAACAAACCATGGTCGAATCCTAACTTATTGGAGTTCTTCTAATAATGCTTTTATGCCACTTGTTCATGATGTCATGAACGTCAACAAGTTCTTTATTTTTAATTGTACTATAATATAATATTGAATACAACACTGTTTAAAAAATTATTATTATTATTATTATTATTATTATTATTATTATTATTATTATTATTATTATTATTATTATTATTATTATTATTATTATTATTATTATTATTATTATTATTATTATTATTATTATTATTGTTATTGTTTTTATTATAGTTTTTATTGTTGCTTCGCTGTAGCTTTGTGCAACAGATATTTATATACTTTCGATTTATATTTCTGTATGCCATCCAGCAGCCTGATGTCCTTAGGCAGATCGTTTTCATTTTGACCGATGGTTTGATTAATTGCAGTCTTACGTACTCGGTATTGTTTCGAAGTGCTCTTTGGTCTAGTTTTAGTTGTACTTTTAAATAGGAAGGAAACGTTGGGAAGTAGATGGATATGTAAACAAGGGTTGCAACTGAATAATCTAGGCGTTCTTGAACTGGCAACCATCTGAAAGAGATGACGTCTGCAACTCTTTCATATCTATTTAAACCAAAGCTTGCTGATGCATTAAGGATTTTCTGATGGCGAGATCTTTGGTAATGTGGAACATTATACAATAGCGTGTTTCCGTTTCGAAATGATTAGCGATTGAATTAACTGTTTACGAGTTTGTAGCGGTGCATAACGTTTGATCCCGCGTAATACATTTATTATTCCAAAACATACCTTTAAGAGTTTATCAATATGAGCATTCCAATCTAAGTGATCATCGAATGTTATACGAAGTAACTTGCAAGTATGTACAGTTGTGATTTGTTTGTTTTCACATGATATAACAAGATTTGATGGTTGGTATTTCCTTCGTTTCGATGTGAACAGCATGCACATGGTCTTTGAAGTGTTAAAAACTAAATTTGAAGTTTTTGACCATTTTGATATTTCATTAAGATCTCTTCGATTTCTTTTTTTCCTTTTTTTTGCTTTTTCGATTTCTTTTTCTTTTCTTTTTTTTCTTTATGGATGTCTCAGGCTAAGGCTTTCAGTGCCGGTGTAACGGTGAATTAGGACTCCTAAAAATTAGGACTCGAGAGTCTTAATTCACCAGTGAAATAAGGATTGGCTTGGTGAATTAGGACTAGACAAACTTTTAAACTAAAATTTTTGCAAGTCTTATTTCACTGGTGAATTAAGACTCCGTAATCATAATTTGATTAAAAGTCTTATTTCACTGGTGAATTAAGGCTCCATAAAACCATCCCAAAACATAATTCGAATGAAAGTTGCATATAAGTAATACTTCGGAAAGAAACCGTCTGAATTAGAATTTCGAATGTTTTTCACATTGAGAGTGTTGAGTTTTTATGTGTTCGTCATTGCTAGTAAGCCGTTATTTAACGTTGCAGCTAAAAATGGAACAAAAAAAGAAACGGAATCATTTTCGTTTGGAAGATATTCAAATATTGGTACGTGCTAAAGAATATCCGAATTCCAGTCGCCTGATTTCGGAATGGGAACGAAGTAAATATTCTGATTTCAGTAGAGATCTTTTCATTAACCTACTGAAGTCTTTTAGAGTAAGACTTTTCTTAATATCGTTGCTTAGAACTGAGTTCCACAAAAATGGTGCACGATACGTTATAGCAAATGATCTTGACTTGTGTTTCAGAAATGGAATTTTATAGTTATTTTCGAAATATCTTGTTTTATATTTGCTCTCAAGTTTTTAAATTTTATCGTGAAATGTAGGGGGTGCTAGTTTATAAATCATTTGAAACATAAAAACTAAAACCTGATATATATTTAATTTGTAGATATTCAGGACTTCTAACTGTTTAAATAAACGTTCTGCAGAAATGAACCTACTTTTATCTAGGTTTCAAAATGGTTTTGTTTTAGATAATATTTTGAGATTTTACTTTCGATTAAGTTTATATGTTTCGTAAGTAAGGGATTCATCAATTATTACGCCTAAAAACTTCACTGTTCGTTCTCTTTTTATGTTAATACCTGCCATATTGAGATTAGGTAACTTTAATCAAGTTTAGAAGCTTTTGAGAAAAAAATATATATAGTATATTAATATAAATACTAGTGTAGCGTGTAAAAACATTTTACAGTTTTTCTCCATAAATTGATTTTTACACGCCATAATACTGCCATGATAAGTCTGTGTTGGAATTATATCATATTTAACACAAATGTTTTGGATCGATCATTCAAAGAATGCTGTTATCCCTATTTTTCAGTGCTATTTGGCCTATTTAGAGATTTCTAAAGTTGTACAGTTGAACTAAAAGCTAAAATTTCAATGTTCAGAGATTTAGAAAAGAGACAATACAACGTATACTCCTACCTAACCAATGGATACTCTTACCTAACCACGATAAAACTTCTGATATATAAGAAGATACCTTCAAATTTCCCTATTAACTAAAGCTAACAAAAACAATACCTTCTCAAACGTTTTTATCTTTCAATCTTTATTCTGCTATGAATTGTGGAAATGTCAAAATCCAAAACTCCATTTGTGCATCACGATACAAAAACCATGTAAATATGTAGGTAATCACTCTTTCCTTGCATTACAATCATTTATACTATTCAATTTTATAATCTAAAAAAGGTATCATTCAAATACTATCAAAACAATATGATAATGATCTTGCTACCTTCGTTTACCTTAAAAATAACAATCCACACACTACAATGAAATACCAAATAAACTGCTAGCTACACATTTCGGCATAGTAGTCAAAACTAACTGATACGAAAAAGCTACGTTCAAACACATTAAAAAAATAGACATTGGTTGAAAATTATAAACTGACTAGTATACCGTGTAAAAAATTTTTACATCTTTCTCAATAAAATGTTTTTACACGCTATGCTAATCGTTTTATAATAACTCTATGTAATACAAAAACGCAGTCCAAAACGCTGCTTAAAATCTTTCATCGATTCATAAATATTTTACCCGCCATACTAAGCATTTGATAATCTTTTCTAAAATAAATCCTAACCAATTCTTAATTCTTTCCACTTTCTAACTTTATAGTCAACCAAAAATACTTTCAGACTTTGTGGTGAACAGATTTATAATTATCAATACTAAATCTCAGATAAAAATATTCACAAATTGTGAAATATCTCACTCACACACTACACTGCCCATCACAAAACTAACTTTTGCAGTATATACAGATTTACATATATAAGATATAAGGTATTAACTAAATCTTAAAAAGAATCATACCTGAATAATGTTTCTTTCTTCAAAGCTGAGTTTTCTCTCTCTATAAATTCCAGGAACAGAGAGATCGCCAATTAGAAAAACGCCATCGGTAATTAATTTTACTCACTGCCAAAACCAACAGATTAATCAAATCTCTAATCTTTTATTACTTCTTGACTTTCTTCTTTCTATCATTGTGCTAAAAAATACCATGCTCAACACTAAATTTTCTTTCTTTTATTTGGAAATCTAATAAAACAAACCGAAACTGGATAAAATGCCGTTTGATACATCTTAACCTTCAACATTACATATAAGTCGTAGATATGTAAAACTATTCTTCGTAAAAAAAAATTGTTTTTCTATGCATGTTTCTTATTAATACTTCGGTTTAAAAAATGTAAACAAACGCTTCTTTTTTCTTCAAACGACTATTTTTCATTCGTTGTCAATAGCTGCTACGTTCGATTGTAATTCGAAGTCTCCGCCTGAGATGCTATATCACGTCTTCCCTAACGTATTTTATATCATAAAACAATTATAAGCACTAAGCCGGAGTGCCTTATTCTAATACGGAAAAAACATAAACAAATATCCATTGACGAACTTTCCGATAAAATTTCCCTAACGTTCTTTCTTTCAAAGTTAGGTAAGAAAAAAGCAAGATTGCGTATTAGTATAAGAAGATATTAAGTTTTAACTACATTTAAGGAAATAGATTCGTGTAACAACTTTAACTCGTCCAAATTCTTTGTAAACGCCCATCAGTCATTTGCAAACAAGTCGTTTTGAAGTATTAATGAAAATCGCACATTTTTTCTAATTTCATTGATTTTCCACAATATGTGAAACATAAACATTCGTATCAATCTGCCCTTGTAAACCATCCAATCCAATCCAATGAAATGCGAGACACGCTTAATATAAAGTAATGCCACTGGCCACGTTGCGAAGAACTTCAAGTACTTAGATCCAACGTTACTCCATCATTTTTCGACGCATGACACGCTCTATTATAAATCCTTAAAGCCTTTTTAATCAGGCTCGGGCGGTTTGCAAAAAAATCAGAATTTCAAACATAATACAATACAAGCGACGATATTTAAATCAGGATGCCATGTTTCAGTCGGGCAGTTGTGAACAGTTTGACACCATGTTAAAGTTCACGAATATGAAAAACGCGTGTTAATTTCTCAGGAAGTAAGTCTTCCCTACGAAACATTCGTAGTAAACGTCGAAAGAGCTGAAAATACAAACTGGCTTTCTCACATCCCGCACTTCTAAATCAAAAGGTTAAGATGCAGCTGGACAGTTGTTAAAAAAAACAAAAAAAATGGAAATTCCTACATACCAACGGTATTTTTTCGTGATTGATCGTCTTTTGCTTGGGAAAGTGAGACGCTAAAGTTGTTTTTAAACGTAAATTCTTTCTTAAGCTCAGAATACTGTTTGAAAGAACACCACAAGATTAGTACGTTTGATTCTTATCGTTATAATTTGTCCTACTTATCTTCCTTAGAGTTACTGCATATTTAAAGCTCAGTGTTTTATATGACTTTGTATTTTGTTATCGTAAAGGATAGGTAATTAATACATCCTGTTTAGAAACAACACCTTTTTTCGTTTCTACATAGATCCTTTAAATATTCATAATCAGGAAAGGTGAAAGTTTCAGGATACCAAAAATGAGCTACGTAGAGTACGTCGACAAAAATGTAAACAAGAATAAATTCGTTGAAATTCATCAAGACAGAAATTTAAAAAAATATGTCAAGTGTAGAACGTTTTGAGACAGACTTTAATTCTAACCAACAGTAAAGTTTCAATTCTTATAAATGGAGAGTATTAGCAGTGATCATCTGTTAACTTTTGGATTCTTCAAATCCAAATCAGTTAAACACCCACCAAAAGAAATGGTAATAGTTGTTGTAAACATTTTTCCATGGAATATTTCTCTCAGAATATACAACAGATTTTTATTTCAATATTATGAGAAGTTACAAATGTTTGTATATACCTTAAATATATGAAGTAACGAAGTTTAATTGTGAAATACAACAGAGGAGAGGAAAGGGAACATTTTATTAGTAAAATGGATTCTGGAAATTCTAAGTTTTCACTCTGGAAAGTTTTCTTTCTTTATAAACGCAACTACAGCTCTCTCTCTCTCTCTCTCTCTCTCTCTCTCTCTCTCTCTCTCTCTCTCTCTCTCTCTCTCTCTCTGTAAATGATAATGTAATCTCGAACGACTCCCCCCCCCCCCCAACCCCTATATAGCTACTTCCTTTTTAACAGTTACCAGAGGCGTAGCTAGAGCTCGGTCAAAATTGTGGCGTAGCCCATGTCGTTGTCCCTTAGTGGAGGAAAATTTGTAATTTTTAAATTGGCTAAATTGTAAATTTTAAATTCCCAACACAATTTGGTTATGGTAAAATTGACAGCATATGGCTTCTCAAAACTTGTATATAGTTTCCTAAAAGGAATGAAAACAGAGAGTGAAAATTGATAAAAAAAGTATATATACTAGGGATCCCCTCAAGCTCCGTATCCTGGGCCCAATTCTTTTTAATGTTAGTCATAAACGACTTTTTATTTTTTATTATAGAGACAATCCCTTGAAATTTTGTTGAACCAATTCTTCGTTACTTGGTTACCAAGGTTACGTAAATAGTCAATTCAATTCAATCTATTACTAAACATTAAGAAATAAGACTAACTATGCAATTAATAATATGATTACTAATAGATGCTCTGTTTCATTAAGATCGAAGGGAAGTCCTTTGTTGTTGTTTAATTTTTCCGTTTGATTTGATTTTGTTTTTTGAACGGAAACAAACAATGATGCAGTGAAAAGATCTAAAAATTTTACCAACGATGGAGAATCTTTTACTATTCGTATTACTATTGATTTTAACTTTCAGAGGTAAGTCATAAATATTATTATGATCTAATATGAACTATATTTTCTTTCACTGTATCTTCCGGTAAAAAAATAAACTATAAATTATTTTCATGGATAATATCGTTTTTCAGAATATCATGGGAGGAGCATTTTCATCTCAAAAAAGGGCAGTGACGATTTGCATTGTGGGCAAACTGTTAATCGATCATGTAGAACTGCTTTTTATGCAGCAGAAATGATTTCCACGCCTCACGATATCTTAATGTTTGAGAGTGGCGTTTATTGGATAAATCGAACTATAAAACCAAAACATACCCTTTCTTTATTGGGATCAAAAAATCAGAAAAATCGAACCGTTCTTATTGCTGGAAACGATACCGAGTACGTATTTCAAGTTGATCGTTTATCAAACACTGAAGTGTCTCTCAACTTCAGAAATATTGACATTAAAGATCTATCTATCTTTGACCATCCTTACATTTCATCTAATTATTCCATGTCCCATGATATCAGTTTGATAGTGCAATCTTGCAATATTTTCTTCAAATTCTCCGAAGAGCGTGACCTACTTCGTGTAGATGGTATATTAAAGAGTTTTGTGCTTATTGTTAGTAACTGCACATTCTACAGCAGCTCTCCCCTTGTTTTCAACATCGCCATTAAAAGTACCATCTCTGTTACAATTCAACAAGTTCGACTGAAGTGTTATGCCGAGTTCTATGTTATTCAATATGGTATCTCATCAAATTCTATGGTTTCTATGCGTGACATAACAGTTTCTGGTCGTAATGCTAGTGTTTTGTTCAGTTTTGAAGGCATTGAAAATGTTATCATATCAAACCTCACTATCAGTTCTTCTTTTATTCATGGACGCTTTTCCAAATTAAAATACATGATATTTGAGAAATGCAAAATTGACAGATCGAATATATATATTTCTTTTAGTCGATCTCATAAAATCATCATAAGACAATTCTACTTTACGAATATTATTTACGACCGTTCGATTTGGTTTAACGTGTATGGTGTTTCTAATTTTCGTATAGATAACACCCAGATTACACATTCCATAATTTCAACATTCTTATTAGTCAAGCACGGCTTTAATGTAAACATTGATTCCTTAAATGTTTTCAACTCAACATCAACACAAGGAACATTTATAAGTGCTACGAAAAGCAATATGAGAATACATTCCTCGCAGATCTTCAACATCGCCGCAGAAACTGTCTTTACTTTGTACTGGAGTCGACTGTTCATACGAAACACGAATGTGTCCAAAAATAACATACACTGGTTAATTTTGTGCAGATATCTTGAAAGTCAATACAATGGGGAGAGTGGTATCGGTATTGCTCACAGTCAAATATCAGGAAATAACGTTACTAACCATCTCGTTCGTTGTTCACTTGGTCCAATGGTTATTTCTTCATCATCATTTGTCAATAACACTCCTTCTAGTGATTCAGTGATATTATGGACGAATGGAACAATATGGTTAGAGAATGTCATCTTTAAAGTTATGCCTCCTTTCAAGTTAGATCTGGACAACTCAGAGATTGCGATACAAACGTGTCCTAAAAGAACTTCGAATTGTGACAAATCACGACCTCGGATTACCATAAGAAATACCACAATCACTGATTTATCAGATACCAATAAATATATAACAATTAACTCGAAATATGTTTTTGATATTGTTAAAATATATATTCAACCACATCAAATTTCAATTACTATTTTGTCAACTGTAACATGTACACCAATCAAAAAGGAAAGACACGAAGACTTCCGAGTAGTTTCATCATGTCCGAAGAACCACGAAGCTTATAGCATCATCAAGAAAGGGAATATTTTATTAGATAGACAAGAACCCGATGAATTGTTTTTTGGTTGCAACAGATGTAATCGAGGTTTGTATTCAATACAAAAGGGTGTGGAGAAAATTGATGGTACAGTGAATACGATGGGGCCATCTTATTATTCATTAAAGGGAGGTTATATTTTGTTAATAAACTATATTGAAATGAACAAAACTAAATTGAAATGTCACATCTGTGAACCAGGGGGTGATTGCAATGAAGATATTACAAGAAGCAGCGATAACTTTTGGGGATATGAGGTCGATGATAATCGTTTGCGTTTCAAAACTTGCCCTCCTGGCTACTGTTGTGCAGGTACAACCAATCCATGTGAAAGTATAACTACATGTAGTCCTTATAGATGCGGCAAATTGTGTGGTGAATGCAAAGATGGATATCAGATTCAAATGTTTTCCAGTAACTGTATGAAAAGTACTGATTGTAAACCATTTCGGTATTTTTGGATTTCCTACTTTTCGCTTGCTTTCACTTACGCAATCATCATTACGTTTTTGGGTGATGTAGGAACAATTTTTAAAGACATTTGTTCCAAATTTAGGTTATTATTTCAAATGGCAAAACAGAAATTCCATCCATCACCACCATTAGTTGACGAATATTCGGAAACAAACTCATATATCGATGAAGTCTTTTTAATTTCTGATGATAAAACGTCTGGAGATAATAGTAACCAAGGAATGTTATCTGGTATTTTTAATGTGTTAATAACATTTTTTCAAATCAAAGCATTGATAACCATCAACATTGGAAGTGATTATCAAGTTTCGGGAGGATATTTTCAACTCCTAACTAATCTATTTAATCAGAATTTAATCAAATTTAAATCCTCTTACTGTCCTATGTTTGATGTTACTGTTTTCACAAAACTGTTGATCAAAGTACACCTGTTTATTTGCGCGCAGATCTTTATCGTCATCATTGCATACGTCATCACTATTGCAATCCAAAAGGTCTGTCATCAATTAAATCAATCGAGAAACATGACCTTCCAAAGGAAATTAAAACTGTGCTTTGTAAGTGTACTGACATTAAATTTTAAAAACATTTCAACGACCTCTATGATTCTCACAAATTGCATCGCCATAAAAGACGAATATGTGCTATTTTTGAACGGTGAGATCACGTGCTTCACAGCATGGCAGTATGGCAATTTGATCTTCATTTTCGTCTGGGTTTTGCCGTTTTGTCCGGCTTTATATTTCAGCCTGAAACTGTTAAAGCTCAATCGCATTTCATCAAGAGAGTTCTACATTTGCGTTTTGTTTCCCATGGCAACAGTTAGATATTATGCTCTCCGTAGCAGACGTTATCATGGATCGTTTGTTGAGCCAGAAGAATATACCATGCGAATGGTCATCTTAAAAAAATTCGAGGAGCCATACAGGTCTGGCAAAAACATGGTAAACAGCTATTTATTTTATGATGGTTGGAAATTATTTCAACGGTTAATATTAGCTGTTCTCACCGTTTTCATCATCAATCCATTGGAAAGAATGAGTATTATCGCGCCCATAATCCTTTCCTTTCTCACCGTCCATGTTTATATGCTTCCTTATAAAAATAATTTTGTAAATTGGCTTGAAACTTCATCATGGCTTAGTTTATGTGTCCTGACGATCACCAACACTTATCGCTCGTTTCTATATGTTTATCGTTTACCTAAGCAAGAACCCATAACTTCTATCCTGAAATATTTCAATGGCCTTGATTTTATTTGCACACCTTTGACGTTTCTTTTCTGTTATGTTACCAAGTCAGCAGTTTGTAAAATGTTTCGCCATTTTTATAAAAAGTAATCATTCCCTTGCCAAACCAACTGTTGTGAAAATGGTAAATATATTTCATAGAATCAAATTATCAATACGTTGAGTTTTAACACCGAGACTTTGTAAAATTATCTAACCCCGCCTCGTTTTGATGTGTCGTATTGTGTTGCTTTATTAGGTATTTTACGAAATCTCTGTAAGACACTTCACTTCCATCAAAATATTGCATCAATTTTTTGATTTTTAATATTTTTTTTCGTTCGGTCCTATTGTTTTTTCGCTCGGCATTAGCCAGTGTATGTTGTTAGAGAAAAGTGTATGAGTTAATGTGAGTTGTGTGTAGAAGAGAGTGGAAACCATTTTATTATTTGAATGTGTGTGTGTGTGTGTGTGTGTGTGTGTGTGTGTGTGTGTGTGTGTGTGTGTGTGTGTGATATAGTGAATGAAAGTAGTCTGTTATGTGAATTGTTAAAATGTGCATTGTCTGTCGTGACTGTTCTTGAATGACACTCTGTGGATCAAAACGAACGCGCATATGTGAGTTGCCAAGACAAAATCAGATGTATGAATCCTTCATCAGGAGTTGACGTCCATACTCTGAGCTGTGTCAGTTCGTTTCTGATGACCTGTGGTACCATGTAATGGTACACTTTGTACTGTACAATCTAAATGAAGGTGACCAAGAATTTTGCAAAATTAAAAATTAAAAATCGAATTGGTAAAGAAGCAAAAGCTACTTAGAATCACATTTGATTCTCACTTTGAGAATCAAGCACAGATAAAGAGATATCTTACTTTCCTCTGAGAAAATCCTTAGCTGAAATGCTTATTCTTTCCGGGTTTAGACTATGGTAATGCAATTTATGCAACATGACGAAACAACAAATACGTAGACTCCCACGAATCCAGAAATGTGAAGCAGGATTTGTCTATAACAAGTACGCAACAAGCCAAGACATCATTAACTTACGATGGCTTCCAGTCAATACGCCATTGTGAAGTTAGCGTACAAAGCACTCAATTTCGACAACTGGCATAAGTACCTGAAACTAACCCGTATAACACCACACAGGTATGAATCTCGAAGAAATGCTGAAAGCGAATTTTTGATAAAACCATGCCGTCTCCAATAACTTTCATTGGACAGGCAGCAAAACAATTCAACAAACTTCCGTTAATGTGTCTTCAAAGTGAAACATTCAGATCTTTTTCAAATGCCGCAAAGTTTCACTTACTAGATAAAGGAATGGCTCGATTGCTGCTTTACTTACGTACAGTTATATTTTACTACAAATGAAAAAATATTCCATTGGTAATGAGGTGTGGATCTCCAAAATTTCACCAAAATTTCCTTCCAATGTTTGATGTTCATATGTTCCCAAACTTTAACGTTGTTTCTAAAATCTTCTAAAATCTTACGTTCCTTCCCTTCAAGATGGACCCCCTTTGCAGTTCACAATCACAACTAAGGTTCTTTATGTTCATTGGAGTATGGAAATCATTGGATTTGCTCGATATCAAAAGGGTAAGGCTTCTCCATTATTTCTCTACTGTTTGCTTTTCCTTTGAATTGCCACCAGCCAACAATAATGTCATTCAACGGGGGATTATTTTCAAAAACACTGAACACTTCATCATCTGATAATACTCGTTTATAAATAAAAAGATTGAAAAGTCTCCCTTCAAACATTTGTTTAGCTTCTGATATATGTCCAGCATCAACATCTTGACCAAGAATTAAAGTTCCGCTACTCTCAGGGAATGGCATTATAAATTCTGATTGGTTGGTCGTTAGTTCTTTGATAAGCTTTGCGTTTTGATACAGCTTTATATTCCCTGTATCCTTCCAAACATAACAAATATGGTTCCATGTGTTGACAGTAAAGGTAAAATTCGTCACAATATCAAAATCTTTGTTTCGCGAGACGGTTATTTTATTTTCTTGTAACCAGATCATGAAGTCGTTTTCCCCCTCTATGTCATACGATGTGTACATGAAAACAGCTTTCCAACCGTCTGGAAGAACATTTAATCGATACCAAACACATGCTGAAAGCTCTTTTGTTTGAGGAAATTTCACTGAATGTACCTGAGGAACATTTTTGATAGTACGGTTGGAGAACTCGATGGAAAAATCAATATCTAAAAGTTATTCAAATAGAAGAGATTAGCTTGTGTTTCTTCTTCTACGCTATCGATGCTAAGCCATCAAAGCTATTTTCAATGCTGTAAACTGATCAAGTTCTTTACCAGAACGAACTGAGATGGCTCTGTGTTCTACATTATTGCGACAGAAGAGAACCAGACTAGTAGATACCTTTGCAGTCTTCTTTATCACCGATAAACCCTCTTTTACATTGACATCTGTGTGATGTGAAGGCACAATAAGCATTCACACTACAGTCAGATTCTTTCACACAGCCACCTAGATATGACAATCTTGTACTTGATACTTCTGAAAAAGAAACATACTCTCTTTTATTGATGAAATAAACATAGGAGCACCTGATATGCAAATGTGTATTCTGCAGATCTGCAAAATAAACGTTCAGAAGCAT
Organism: Turritopsis rubra; assembly: GCA_039566895.2. NCBI lineage: Eukaryota > Metazoa > Cnidaria > Hydrozoa > Anthoathecata > Oceaniidae > Turritopsis > Turritopsis rubra. The sequence goes on along the minus strand of CM077627.1, from coordinate 1,970,867 downwards.
TAATAGTCGTATGTTTTGAAGTGTAATGTCACATGTACCTTTTATTTTTGCTGATTAGGCAAACTGATTACCTGTTTTAGCTGATGATTCTGTGTACAGTATCACAAAAATAATCAAACATAGCAACAGCAGGGCAATAATGGCTAATAGAATCGAAATCTTTCTTCGTTCTTTTTTTCTCAGTTTTGATAGAGCATAGTAGTCAAACTGATAGTTTGAAGTAGTGTCAGCTGATGTTTCAAGTGCAACTTCTTCCATCCCAATCGACTGCGTATGAAAGGAAGACAAAGAAGTTTTGATGACAACGTATATTTTTCTTTTCGTATCATGACGAAATTATTTTTAATACATGTGTGTTACTACTTGCTGCAGTTTTATCGTATAGATAGCATTTATTTCGTTTTTACAAATATTTTCTTTTGCAACAAACTAGTATTAATTGAGAAAAAAATTCACGCCGAGAGAGATTTTCCTAATCATTTTTGAAATTGAAACTATGATATAAGAAAGAGGACATGTTGTTCAACTTTATTGTCCTGTAATCAGTAAATAGTAAAAATGAACTAGTCACTAGTAAACCTTTAACCTCTAAAAAATTACTGCATGTGGTATGCATTTGAATTCCAATACCTTCGAATGAATGTTCGATTTCACAATTAACAAAAATCAGAGCGAATAATAGAAACATACCCAACCGGTACTCAACGTAAGAATAACGTTAATAACGTTAATCCAACATCAATTTTTACGTTGTCCTAGCGTTAATGGTTTGTTAGATTGGAAGTCTTTTTCTAACGTAAAACTTTAACTATAGGGTAACGTAACATAACAACAATGTTTGTTTATTTAGTTTATTTATTTATTTTAAGTTGGTTTGGACCTAATTACAAGTACACAATACATTTGAAGGGATTCGATAGCAGACTTAAACTCATTCAAATCTGTTATAGTGTTCACGTAAGCTGGCATGTTATTCAAAGCTACCCCGAAAACAAAAACAGTTTAGTGCAATTTTGTTTTTCGCTGGTGGGACCTCCAACTATTACCATTTCTTAAAGTATAGGAGTTAGTTTTAGATTGGAAAATGTCCCACATGAGTTCAGGGTTTAGCTGTTTGAGTGATTAAGACTTCTATAACTAGAGTTTTCAAATGAATGGAAGAAGCTCCAGATTTCTCGAGGATGTCAGAGTAGGATATTTGAAACAAACCCATTTTTGCACACAATGCTCTTCTATGAGTAGAACAAATAAGGTTGTGTGCTTGTTTGTTACAGAACATCCAAATTAAAGGACAGTACTTAAAACATGGAAAAATAAAAGCATTTAAGGTTGTGTCTATTTGCTCTTGATTTAGAATAAATTAATATTAAAAATAATAATAATTAATGAATATATTAAATAAAATCGGCACAAGGACAGAGCCTTGTGAGACACACCTTATAAAATACACAACCATTCACTAAAAGAGGAACTCACTTGAACGCGTTGTTTTCTGCCAGAAAGATAACTAAAATACAACTTAAAGTGCCTTATATCCAAAACCATAGGCCGACAGTTTGGCGATTAGCAGATCGTGAGGCTGACAGTCAAAAGCCTTGGATAAATCCATCAAAATCGCTTCTACCTTACCCGACGGCGAGAATCACTTTTACCACTGTTGCAACATGTTCAAAAGAGCATATTGACAATTATATCCTTTGCGAAAACCACAAAGGTACTTAGAGAGAAAAGAGTCTAGAAACGAATCTAGAAGCTGTTTGGCTATAAGCCTTTCAAATACTTTTGAAATAGTTGGAAGTAAACTGATCGGCCTATAGTTACACTTATCCAAAGATGCACCCATTTTAAACGAGGGAACAATATCAGCCATACAACACTGCCATACATCACTAATAACAACACTGTCGTTAAAACATTTAGTGAGAATAGGTGAACATTCTCTGGCAGCTAATTTGGAAAGGAAATCGATTTATCCCTTCGATTTATCCCTTCAGGTTCAATTCGATGAACATGGCTTGAACATTAGAGGGGAGCTTGATTCCCTCGAGGTGACTTGACGGAATATCACTACGCACATACGTAAGCAGACCCCAATAGTTTGCAGAAATACCCAAAGGATATGGCTTATAGAAACCTTCTAGAGAAAACTATTTGCTCGGAAAAGACTGATCAATTTTCCTTTCAGCATTAGTGAAGACATCAAACACCCCTACTTCAACCGCTCAACTAGAGAACCCCCTTAGACATCAATCCCGCTCTTAAGCTGAGTGCTAAGTTGAGTGGATTGATTCACACTGTTATAGTCGCTGGCATGACTCGGACAGGATTTGAACCCTGACCTCGAGCACTCTACCACGAGGCCACCAGTCAGTAAGTTGAAGACACGATGATGATGACTATGTTCGGTGTCTTCAACTTGTTCTTTTTGCACATACCTGATCGTCTCCAATAGTAAGTCGTAAGTAATTATTATTAGTAAGTAAGTCCAGATAGTGCTACTTTAGTACCTTTTGAATTTACAAGTAGCGCTAATTCAAGAATGGAGGTGACGATCTCTTCACTGGTACTATCTGTATTGAGATCGTGCAGAATTACATTTTCAGGTTTCCCTTTCATTGCTTCCATAAAATGCTTTCGTATCGTATTTGCTGTTGCACGTCTAAAACATTTCAAACTTAGGTTATGATTCTTGTCCAGCTTGTCCACTTCTTTGTCGGTTTTGATGAGTTTGATAATAATGTCACCAATACCAGAAGTGGCGATTGTTTCGTGTGTTGATGGAGATTTTTCCTGAGGTAATCAAGAGCTCAGTTCTTCAGTGTGTGACGAAATGTCTTTATTCAAAATAAGATTTAAGTTTGTGTCATCAATTGTAGGGCTTTTGTCGTTTTCTAACGATCTTTCAATACAGTAGTTTGCTAATTTCTCCAAACGTTTTTTTTATGTTTTTAATATTTTACATTGTATGACTCTAACAGTTCGTTAATACTCAAGTGGCTTCTTGAATTCGGGATTGTATTGTTATCACTAATCGGTTCTTTGTGTAAATGTTTGAAGTCGGCAGATTCGCTGTTGTTAATACATGATGTGTTTTCCGTGTAAGAGATGTTTTTACTTTGAAAATCTTGGCACTTTACCAAGGAAACTATAACATCAGAGACAGATTTAGAACCTATTCGAAATTTATGGAGAAGAGTAGGATCGTTAAGAGTATAAAAGAAAAACGTGCAAATAACGTAATGCACACTTAAGTTTTAACAGAAAATTCATGACACTGTTCTCGACCACTTTTTTTGCCTTATCCTAGATCCGCCGCTGAACATTTAGTGCATTTGTCAACTCTTTTAATTGTTCCCTTGAAAATTTATTTTCATTTTGTGCTTCAGTTATGGTGGGATCTTACTTAGCGCAATACTCTTTAAATATTGTCATTTCATTACTCAAATAGACCAGTATATCCACTTTAACTGTTTGTAACTTACTGTCAACATCTTTTTGTGACTGCTAGTATGTAGTTTCATTCAGCTTGATATCCATTTCTGTTGTATTCATAAACGATATGTTTTCTAATTTATTTAATATGAGAATCAGGCTTTCTTTAAAGTCTTTCGAATGCTTGAGTGTTTTAACTTTTTTACTCATCGATCGTGTTGCATGTCCATCCTCCATTTTCGCCGCCATCAATGTTGGCAGTTTGCAATGTTGGTTGAATGTGAAAGTAACATTCCCCATACTACTTTTGTTGGGCATCAAATGTTGTACATATAAGGTCTCCAGATTTACAAGCTTAAACTGATTTTTAAGTTAACTTGCTTTTCATTCATTTTAAATTTTCGATCGTTTTATTACCCTTTTCTGTTTCAACCAAAACACCAAAGATTTGCATATTTTAGTTTTTATTACAACTGGCATAAGGAATCCAGTTATAAATTTTCTTCCTTTAAATATTACAAATAAATGCGTACTTCCATTGGGACCTAAGACAAAATATTAAGATGTTTATGTGGATATCAACAAAAAAATCTCTACGTTTTTCAAAAAATATCTGCAATCTGATTGGTTAATCAGTAGATTATAACTCGTTTATCAGTGCAAATAAAAAATAAATGCAGTGCAAATAAATGATTTGTATACATTTGACATTCTTGCTTAGACCGTGGTTCCGGGCTCTGATTAATTTAACGTTAATTTAACGTTATAAAGTGAACGTTAATAAGTTTTAAAGTTCGAATAATGCTGGATAACGTTAAACCAAAATACAACATTAGTCTCAAATACATCCAACGTTGGGTGCCGGCTGAGTAGTCTGTAGATATGATAGAAAGTGTCTGAACGATAGAAAAATATAGAAAACGTGAACAGAAACCAAGTTATTCTTAACGGGAAAATATGTTGCAATGTCAAATGTAGCTTCTTAACATTCGAGCAGCAAACACTAAAATTAACTACGAAAACAGTCCTCTAATAATAACAGTTTACATACAAAATAATAAACAGATATACGACAAGACAAGAGCAGATATTGCAATGCGTCGTCGGATATTACCTTTTGGCGAGATGTAATAAATTTAAAATTTGTTCTTGGTGAGTTGAATATCTGTTTTATCATATATTTTCTTTTGAAAAAAGATATGAGAAAAACACCAATGTCTTTCATGCTTACGCAGAAAGATAAAAATAATACCACCATCGTTAAGAAAATGTTGCATCGTAGACATCCTTCGTCTAGCACGGTTGAAAAGGACCATGAAAAACCAGATAGAATAAACTCAAGAGAATAAATTATAAACGAAATGAAATGATCATTTTTCTTGCACTAAAAATGTAACATACAAATATACAGAATACGTACGTTGTGTATTTCCAACAACTTCCCTCGATGACTTGCGTAAAAATAAAATGTTTTCTTAAGTCAAATCTCTATAAAAATGTTTCACTTGATCACATAAAGCAAACTTAATTGTGTCTTATAATACTTCATGAATGATTTTAAAAGATCAATTTGAAATCAAAACATTATAATACTTTCGTATATATACTCTGTTGTTTGTTTCCCGAAATATTTTTGAGGGATCATTTTTCATGTTATACGTCACAAGATCAAGTGTGGGCGACCAAAAACTAATATGGAAAAAATTATATTCAACAAAATAACATAAATACAGACTCGAGTTTTCCGAGATACGTCATTGAAAGAAACTAGAAGCTTTAAGGGAACAAACTTTCCCTGAATGTCAATGTTGGATTATGATGGATATCCATACATGCTTTCAAAATTTGTTCTGTAAAATATGAATTTTTTTATCAATGTATCTCATTCAGACTCCAACTGAAAACCACTATTTTCCCATCAATCAGCAGCCTTTCGATTTTTGTTCGCACCAAAGTTTTATTGTTGTTGTGGATGGTTGTAAACGTTAAAAACGTTGATGATCACTTGTGCTTTACTATGGTCCATATTTAATCATATTCATGAATTCTATGAAATAATTCGCAAAAATGTTATAATTCTACTATCCTTCTCCTCTTCTGTAAAATACACTAACACAAGCATATTTCACCTGACAAGTTAAGATACACTAACACAAGCATATTTCACCTGACAAGTTAATTTGTCCATCACCATCCACATCCACCTCAGTAATGATTTCATTAACTTCTTCATCAGTCATCTGAGCACCTTGTGTCATCATTACCTCACGAAATTCTTCACTGCTTATCGCTCCTGAACCATCACTATCGAAGATGTAAAATGCTTCTCTAACGATCTCATCCACACTACCTGTTAATCTTGCTATTAATTCAAGAAACTCCAAGAAATCAATAACTCCATTTCCTATCAACACAAACACACTTCTTTGTCAAGTTGAAGAATGAATTCAAATCTCAAACCAAGAGAAAAAAAATTCTCTGTTATACTCACTGTCCGCATCTACTTCGTTAATAATACTTTCGAAATCTTCTTCAGTCGGGTTATGTCCCATCGACCTTAACACTTTTTTCAATACTCTGATAGTTATAAAGCCAACCCTGTGTTTATCAAACATTGAAAACGTTGTCTTCAATTCTAAATGTAACAAGTTGGATAAACGAGCCAATTTAACGCTATTAATTCTACCATTTTACCATCAGGAAATTGGCAAGAACGTGAAACATGATTATGGACCTTACACCATTGTAATTCTGTTTTAACTTTTTTTCATTTTTAGGATTGAGGTTGCAGCACTCTCGGGTAAACAATTTTAGTTTTTGTGTAAAAATAAGGCGCAAAATAAAATGTTGCTATCGATAGATCTTTCATTTCTTTTCTGAACTGCCATACACGGCCACTAATTAACTAACTCCGTGCGGAGGAGCTATATTATGGCCTTTAGCATTTTGGTTAAAACGAGTGATAAAGTGGACAGTCATGATACAAAGACATCTCATTTGCCAAATCTAAGTTAAGGTTGTAGGATCCATGGATGTTTAAAGCGACTGGAAATAAAAGTACCATATTACTTCGAATTAACGCTTCCTTCTTTTAAGGGCCGCCCCACTCCATAACCCTACCCATTCTCTCCACCCCCTCGAATTTCTGAATGATTTTCAAATCAAACATGTATATACCTTCAATTTCTTCATCAGAGAATTTCACAGCCTAAAACAAAGAAGATTTTACAAATATTTCCTTTTCAAAAGAACAGTGCACTGAAATTACAAAAACAAAGACATGAATGGACGCAGTTCCTTTCACAACAGAGATAAAATGTCTTCACCTGAAACTGGTTAATAAATTTTAACGAAAGATGTTGTCTTTTTTTAGAACTATCCAATATCTTTCCAATTCTCTGAAGCAAATTAATTAGGAAACATAGAATCCTTGATGTTGTTTTTCCGGTCTTCATGTCCAAGACATTCAGAATGTTAGAATTCATGTAACGACATCACAGTTTTTATCTCATGTATTTTTATCTCATATGATATAACCATTTGTTTGAGAACTTATTTACAAATCTATATCAAAGTTAATTAATTTCTTAAGAAAATAATAGGAAAACACTTTTGAACAGAATTCACTAGAGGCGGATCTTGAACCGTATTTATGGAGGAGATTAAGGTTATTAAGAGTATAAAATAAAAACGTACAAGTAACCTAACCAACACTTAAGTTTTATCAGAAATTTCATGACACTGTACTCCTCCACTTTTTTGACTATCTAGATTCGCCAATGTTCACTGCTATGGACGAATCAATCCACAACTAATGTATATTTGATCAAAAACTTTAAAAACTTAAACATTATTTTGGAGGAAACTCTTGGCCTTGAGAGCATTTGCTATTTTTTTTTGATACAGTAAGAAATGTAAATATGAAAGCCTCTTATTTCCGTCTGAAAGGACGTGGCACAACAATGTTCTCGTTAACCCAGACAGAAATAACAATACACCTCAAACTATAGTTATAATAGAGTCTTGTTAGACAAACCTTAGAGACAGTATTAATTTTGAAATTTTCAATTGATTATACTTCCCAAATCTCTCTGACAACACCATAACATTTTGATAACATTATATTTCTAATAACGCCCCCCGAGACGTGATGTAAAGGACTAATAACGCCCCCGAGACGTGATGTAAAGGACTAATAACGCCCCCGAGACGTGATATAAAGGAGGTAAGATCACATATAAGGATAAATGTGGTCAGTTATTTCTTTTCACGTTTAAACTTCTCTTCTTTTTTGTAAAACAAGACTTGGAACGAAACTTTATCCAATCGAGGAGAGTGCCGCCATAAAGTGGGCGATAATTGAATAGAGTACCGCCATAAAGTGGGCAATAATAATGAATAAACTACGAAATCTAAAACAATGACTATTTAATTTTACCACGTTTTCTAGATAATAAACAGAATGAAGAAATATCCCATGAAGAAGAAGGCGGGTTCGTCCTTAAAGATTTTAAATAAGGAACAGTTTTGCTGTTATGTTTCATAGAATAACATAAGTATTAGCATAGAACTGAAGGATATATGCACAGATGTTTTCAGAAAATGCAAAAGAAAGAATGCTGTTAAACTTCTAACAATAGGTAGGAAAAGAAAAAGTATGGAGGAATCTCATAATTCCGAGTACTATTTCGAGTGATAACAACCGTAATGCTACAGTTAACTCGCTTCCTGACCGATTCTTCTTTTAGATTTCTTAGAGACTGGTACCTACAGAAAGTCAAATATTAAGCTGCTGAATTTCGCACCTGGCAAAACTTCTCCACAACGTAGAGCAAATGCAGATATGTAGAACAAAATTACAGATGGGAATTATTTCGGTAGTTAAGGGAATTGGGATTACAAAAAAGAACCTTTTCAACTTTTCAATTTTTTATATTACATTCGAGTGTGAACAACCTCGATCCCAGGACCTGAGAGTAGATCTTCATCTTCCTTTTTTAGAAAAATTTTGTTTTGAATTAAATTTCCGTCAACAATTTTTTACTTCGCCATCCAAACTCGTTTCCAGTGCTTCTTTCTAAATTCGTCAGAAAGACAAGAGGTGCTGGTAGTAACGCGGTTCTTTGCAATCATGAAAGTGTCTGTGTCTGATGTTTACCCAAACTTGAGCATAAACATCAACTCTACAAAATAAACATATGGAATACATTGTCACTGTTCATATGAGTCTATAAGAGTTTATGTAAGGAACCCAGCCGGCATTCCACGTGATTTTGACGTCAAAATGATGTTGATTTTAGGACAAGACGTCAATTTGACATTATATTATCGACTTGACCGAGACGTCATTTAATAGACGTCATTTCGATCAACTATAATTGATGTGATTTTGACTTCGAAGTTAGATCACATTTTGGTCAAGTTGTAAAATGACATTATATCGACTTGACTTCGCAGTCATTAAAAAGACGTCATTTCGACCAACTTATAACTGATGTATAATTGTCGTATAATTGACTGTACAATTGACGTGTTTTTGACGACAACTTTCGACAACATCTGAAGATATTGTAGAACGCCGTTACTTTAACATTTGGTTTTCTATACTTCCCGAGGACGAGAGAATGGGTAAGTGAGACAAAACTGCACCCACTATAATTATGGTATAAGTCCATAGCTAAGATTTTAAGAAAGACAACAGTATGTAAAACGAGACATATACTCCAAAAAAAAGTCGGTGTAAACGAGACATATACTCCAAAAAAAAGTCGGTGTAAACTATAGCAGCACTGCAATCACTGATCATTGTGTTGCGTTACGGGGGATGTAATAAAAACTCCATCGTAATCTCATTTTTTTACTTGGTGAAACTTTATAAGAAAGTATTAGAAGGTAATCTGAGTTTAAGTAAATACCTTCTTCTGGTTTTAATAGGAAGATGATAGATAGTAGATATTGATAGAAAGATTCCATATGATGAACATTTTGAAAATGTAGTTATGAAAATATCCTTATACTTTTTACTTGATGGAGAGCAACAAAAGCCAATCGGAGAATTACAGAAATATCAAACAAATAAATTTAAAAATGTTTGTTAGGGCTAACAATTTGATGATAAAATTAAGAAGCAACATTTTATTGATTTTATTTATATTCGAGACGTTTCAAAAGTCGTCCGACTTTCATCATCAGTCAACACAAAAGCCAATCAGAGAATTAATTAAAGTCTGTTACTAAGTAACATGACAAATAATCAAAAATATAATTTGTGGAGTTTCGTCGAAGTATTCGCTCCACTCCATTATATCTTTATAATTAACGTGCACGGATAGATTTTTGATAATTTATGCATATAATCTTTTGTTTCTTATATGTGTTAATCTGGTAACTGCTTGTAACATAGCTAATTATGCTTCACGCGTGTGAACACGCCTTTATATAAAATGTTAGTTTTCGTTTTAAAAAAAGCAATTGACTTGATAATGAACGCTGTGTCGTTCGAAACGTAGTTAAAATATATGGATTAGTCTAAACTTGTGTCGCCTTTTCTTTTCTTTTACCATCTTTATCATTTCGTCGAAGTACTTGAAACATCTTACCTTGCCTGCCTTTCCGAGAATTCCGTTCTTCCTCATCAAGACAAACTTGAGAGTAGTCCCCAGTCCTACACTCGTGGAATATCATAAGATGAATGAATGAAGATGAATGGACGCTATAACTGAATTTTGGAGCGAAGGAGCGAAGCGAAAGGCTATAATGGCTGCTGTATTTTGCGAAAGTTTTTGCAGTGTTGCATAGCAGTGATTCATTTCTGTCAAAAATGTCAGATGTCAATCTTGTTTTTTCCTGGTTTATAGACAAATAACCAATTTTCATTTAAGATGGTGTAGTGCAAGGGAATGTTGAACTCTCCCTATAAATTACTGAGTTGCGACACTGTCGGTCAGATTGTCATATCGACTAAAAATAGACGTACTTGTGACGTCATTTCGACATCATTGTGCCAGCCGGAGAACACAGAAATAACAATGGAACATGTATCCGAGGGTCATCTAGCAACATTGTTTCGCTTTGAAGAGTAGAAAACTCATAGAGGATTATGTTGATCAAATAGATTTCGACATCATGTTATTGTTTGTATGTCTCCTACCTTCTAAATTAATTTGTCCATCACCATCCACATCCACCTCAGTAATGATTTCATTAACTTCTTCATCAGTCATCTGAGCACCTTGTGTCATCATTACCTCACGAAATTCTTCACTGCTTATCGCTCCTGAACCATCCCTATCGAAGATGTAAAATGCTTCTCTAATAATTCCATCCAGGTTTCCTGATAATGACGTCATCAAGTTGAGAAACTCATACAAATCGAGAAGGCCATTCCCTGCAGCAAAAGTCAATAAGCTTCTATGAAGACGATATCTGTACATAGTGAGTGTTGCTGGTCTCAAAATGAAGTTTATTTAATTAAGAAGCAAGATTTTTATAGACCTGGTTCATGTATATATATATCATGATGAACCATCCTGTATAAACATTTGATAATAATAATAATAATAATAATAATAATAATATAAAATACATGGAGTACGTTGAGTAGTTAAAGTACAGACCATTGGTGTCTACTGTCCTAATGATATTTTCCGTTTCACTTTCGGTAGGATTTTGACCTAATGATCGAAGGACTGAAATCAGGTCCTTTGTTGTTATCATTCCATCACCATTCTTATCAAACATGGCGAACACTTCCTTCATTTCTGAAAAAAATAGATTGAGGATTGGTTTTAGAAGTGTACGCGTGCAATTGTCATCGATTAGTATTACGTCGAAGGTCGCTACTCCAAGTTATCGAATGATCTGTACTTTGTGTGTTAGAGGACCATATAAGGTAGGTACCTCATATAAGTTTTCGTGTGACTTCCATCTGCTGCTGCGTTTTTACTGTCAAAAAAGTAGATATCCACAGAAGACAGTCATTTCAGTCCCCTGTACAAAATGTAAACATTCTCTTTTCAACCATTAACATCATACTGATCAAAAAGTAGCACTGGATCGAGCAAACTCATTGTTTCAGAATTAGACTTTTGAAGCTTAATCACCGCCATTTTTGTAGGTATCCGTGAACCGAAAATACAACAACGAACAAGTGTTAGAAGAAGATCAAAATGCATAATTGTGTTATGGAAACCTTGAAAAGCAGCACACTAAATTGAACCACATGTTGGAAGAGCTAGATACTATGTTACTGTACAGAAATGTAGTTAACCCCCACTGTGCTTGCACAAGAAGAACAATGTGTATTTTCTTGCTATAAAATCCTTAAAACTGAATCGAAGGATTTATTTGCCAATACATTCCGTTAAAAATCACAAAGAATTTCGGTGGCAGCCATCTTGGCCGTTTCCCCAATTGTGCCTCTCAATGCAGTGTTATTGTTTGATGTAATAGAAGGCGAGTAAAATTTTGATGAAAATTTGTATTTATTTGAAAAACACAGACCATTCAACGACTTGACACCTTCGAGTACATATAACCAATCATTTGACGTGACTCACACATGTGACTCACACATGTATACTTCTGAAACCATTCGAAGTGAGTTTCAAGGTAACGAACTGGCAAGAAACAAATATTTGAATATTTGAAATGAAACAAATATTTAAATATTTGAAAAGAAACAAATATTTAAATATTTGAATGAAATAAATATTTGAAAATTTATCGGCATAAAAGGAATATAATAAAATTCTTCATGAAACATTTAAGTATAATTGGGAGTTAGAACCGGAAAACCTTTTCCTTCGATACCCACGTAAAGAGATATGATCTCACAAACACAGAAATGAATCTCGTACCTTGCAATTCTTCATCACTCATCATGCATGGCTAAGACAAAAACAATGACGTCATAAATGTTTTGATGCTGCATGAAACTGATGAAACAGACAAAACCTAATAAACTTAAAATGGCTTCACCAAAAAAAGAGTTTAGTAGATTTCAGTTTCGAACTATTTGAAAAAAAACCCAAAAAATTGTGTACCTGATAACTTTTTTTCGACTTCGAAGAGATTGAAAGCTTTTTTTTATTCACTATTTTGCCGATTTTTTTAAAGAAATGTTTTGACATTTTCTTTCGCGAGAAACATTCGGCAGATTTCTTGTCAATAAATTATGTCCCCATCTGAAACTACTTTACTACTTTTGATCCAGCATTCTAATCCTATAATTTAATCCTGCTTATCCTGGATTTGCAAATTGTTTTGTTATGTCTATTTTATGATACTTTATGACCAACATAGTGATATCCTAGTAACCATAGTAACCACCATCACAGAAAGCGAAATAAATTTCAATCACTAAACATTGCAGTAAGCAAAAACGTAAACCATAAATTTGTTTGAACAACTGAGATCCAGAATCAAGAAGAGAGAATGGCGAAAGAATTAATACAAAATACATTACCTTCTTTGAGTTACAATGCGTGTTCCATTTTAAAATAGGACAGTTCTATATACCGACAGTTTTTCGGCGATGTTGGTGGCGGTGGAAATTGGTGTTTGAGAAAGTGGGGATTTGTTTGTTTTATCTGAACTGTTATTTGTACATTGCTTAAATCATGAATTATCTATGCATACTGTAGAGAGAAGATAAATAAAGCTGGTGTTGTTGTTGTGATAATGAAAGTGAAAGCAACATATATGCCGATAATGAATTCAGTGAATGATGTCATTGCACTTTTGTGTTTACAATGAAACCACATTTTTGTAATATTGCCATAGCTACGTAAACATCTAATGATTGCATACAGCAGAGTGTCTGTTAAGGATAAAGGCCTTCGAATTCAATAGACCGACCTATTTTTTAAGATTTCCCTGTTAAGGGAGAAATCTTATTTATTTAGGCTTTCTGCCCATTCCGAATCGATTATTAGTTTTTAAATTGCGGAAGTGCGTGTTGAGGAGCGTATTTTTTCCCAATAATGTTTTTTTATATCCATGGTTTCGATGAAGATGTGTAAAATTATGTTAAGAAGTATTTTCTTGTATTATTTAAGTGTGTACATTTGATATGGAGCAGTTGGTCGTCTTCTAACATCTTTTGAATTGTTTATCTTTGATATATTTTTAAAAATACATTGCAATGTAAGCCTAGATGGCCGAGTGGCCTAAAGCTTTGCATTTCTTTTCGAGAACATAGTGGTTCAAATCCGATTACAAGTGTTTTTCTTTTTTTCTTTAGAATAACTTACAACAAGTAAATGTAGGTTACAGCTATCCTCCTAGGTTACAGTGATTAGAGACAGATTTAGTGCTAAACGATAAATATATTTGAAATAACCCGCCATCGGATTTTAACCACTATTGATGGATTTTTTAATGTGAAAATAAGATCCTTTCCAGGCTGAAGAGATGATTAAACAACGGTTAATGCTACTTCCGTACTGCCACATTAAGATTCATCTACAAAAACATTGTAACTATCAAGGAGTTCATGATAGAGAGTTTCAAAAGGCTCTACACAAATCGTGTTGTTCTTTTGACATGAGATAGGTTTATTGATGAGTGGAAAAACAAACAACGTGGATGTCGGATGGAGTTTTCACAATGCCTTATATTGGCCCTTGTTGCCTGCTCTTATTAGGCCTAGGCAAAAATCTTGATTTGGCCATTTAAAAAAGACACAAGAGGCCCTGGGGCCTGAAGGTTAGCGCGGTTGGGCATACCAGAAAAGTAGTACACTATAACACTTATAACACAGATAACATTCCGCGTGTATTTACTAAATTTCACAACCTTTCTCCTGCGGCGGCAAGAACTACATTCTATTCCGAATTTGATATACTTTATAACTGTAGATTTTCAACCTGAAGTCCTTATACTGGAGTATTGAATACAATTGTTCATGTATTATGAACTCAATCTATTATTAAAAAAATGTTAAGTACAATGTGACAAAATATGTGCCAAAGTAAAAAACTGAAGAATATATGAAGACAACTGAAGAATATATACTTCTCACGTGACAAAGATAGCTATGCAAAATTGAGCAATGGAAATCATTTTTTTGGAAATATCTTAAAGTAAAAAATCTAGTCAAGTTCAGATAAGGCCGATAAGAAGTTCAAAGACTTCAGACAAGTCCAGGTAATTCTGACAAGGTCAAGTTTTGAGGAGGAGTTCTGGCAGCAGATACGAGATAATACCATAGATGATGCCACCAACAAAGGACCTAAAAAATAAATTAATTAACTGTTATACAATCTCAGATCCACTAGTGATAAATTTCTAATTAATTCTCACAAGTATTTTTAGAAATTTCATTAATTTAAAAAGAAATTCTGCAATATCCCATATTTTGATAATCTCCCAAAAGTTAATGGGCAAAAATTCACAAATTTGAGGTCAAAAGGAAGTGCCGTAGGAATATTCGGCTTAGTTGCAGTTCACTCCTTGAACGCTTATCTTCTCCTGCAAAAATGAATCATAATGAATCATTCCTTGGAACCATTACAGGTCGATAGTCTGATCCATAGTAGCAGTTGCATGCAAATTTAATTTGGTGAATTGATATAAAGTAAACTTTTCCCAGGAGTTAATTTCGCAAATATTTAGTCTTCATATTTTTTAAAAATTAAATATTACCATGCATACGTTGACAGACATTGAGGCAAAAAGTAATCTTTCCTTTCACAAGAATTTAATTTTATGAATACGTGAAATCCATTTTTTCCCAGTGAAATTTTCTTTCCTTGGTATATATACAGTAAAGCCTGAAAGAAATTGACGCACCTGTGAAGGAATGAATTTTTACATAAAAATGAAAAAGATTTGTAAAGTCTGCTACATGAAGTCATTGTCTTCAACACGATTTGATAGGGAAAGCTACCAATCGTAAGTGGAAATGTAAAGTTTCTTTCTTTCTTTTGGATCATTTTTATCAAAATAAAATGATAAAAGTCTTTTATTCTCGGATTTGCTCTGACAAGTTCAATAGAAACTCCATCAAAGTGTAACATTTTTGGTGAAATTTATAAGAGTGTTTAGGAACAAATAGAATTTTTAGTGCATAAACGAATCGGTTAATACACCGATATAGTCAAAACAACAAGAACCTTAAAAGAAAAAAAAAGATAACGCTCCTTCACGGGAAAGAGATTATCCAATATCAAGTTTCATATCAATATCAATTATTTTCTTTGATTTATTTGACTGTTAATACTAGTCCAAATTGTGTATAAGGGTGCTGCTATTTAAGTTTAATTTTTGTCATCCCCCAACAACCATCATTATCCACAATGTAAATTTCCATTCATGTTATTTTTGTTTTTAAAATAAAATTAGGAGAGTAAACAAGTCTTAAGTTAACACAAGACTGGACACCCATATCCTACCCACAACAATTTTTGAAAGTACAGAAACTGCTACTACAACCAGGGTCTCTCTACTCCATACTATGTGTGTGGTGTGGGTGTGAAGTGAATTTATATAGCTAAGAGAACGCTATATAGCTACCTGTTTTTAGACACCCAGGAAATATTATGTGTATTTTTGTATTTTCATCAACAGGGAATCTGTGGAATTTTAAGTGTGTCACACACTTATTAGAAGGCCACAAAAAAGGGGAGAGGAGAGACAGAAGAGGAGGGAATAAAAAATGGAATCGAACAGTTTCTCAGAAAATCAATGTCATTGTAAAAAAAAGCAGTAAGAATTTTCTATCCTTGACTGCTGCACTGTGTCGTTCTCTGGAACACAAATTAGGATTGCACGTTTTTTGTATTTTAGGCCGCACTCACAATAATTAAATCACTTTATATAAGTTGTAGTGTACCATTCATACATTAACCACGGTTTGTGGATAGCCTCTATTCCAATGTTTTGCGGAATCAGCCTACAACTGTGGACAAAAAATCTTGGAATTACGGACGGACGGACGGAAGGACGTACGGAAGGACGTACAAACGCTAATGAAAGATCAGCTGCTTTCTGCGCTGACCAATTATTAGACACGCCGGCTATGTAAAGCTTAATTTCCTCTGGAGTTAATATTATCATAGACATTGATGCAACGAGTATTCTGGGACACACTGTCTTGGGAAATCTTTTTAATCAACAATGTTGATCTTGTTTTTCTTTATCTCTTTTACTTTTCATGTGTTCAATTGTTTGATACAGCTTGCTTGATTGTTACAAAGTACACAATCTTTCTTTTCAAACACTTAAACACAGATATTTTCACTTTTCCCTCATAAAGAGATAAATTTGAGAAAATCTTTCCCCCTTAAGGTAGATTCTAAAACACTCACTGACCCAGTGGATTTAATGGGCTAATTTTCAGTCGGCCCACTCTCCGGATGCCTGGAATCCCCGGTTTTTCGAACGGCTTTCCGTTTTCTATAACTCATATTTTCGATCGAAAATTAGAACTAATTTTGGAAATAAGCCTATCCATCTGCAAGATATTTTTCTGCAAAATGGACCAGATAAAATCTTTATATCTTTTAAGTTGCATTGCTTTCCAGTAACATAGACTATGCATCTGTTGTTGTCATTTATAAACTCGACGTCTTGCGCATTCTTAAAGTGAGTATTTCACCAGATATGCGTTTGGGAAAACGTGATGTTGCATCTTTCCAAGAGCAGAGGAAGGTGAGAGATTGGAAATCATTCACCTCTAAGCACAACCGTGACGTCACCAGTACTTCGCTTTAGCGACAAAAAATGTCTAACATTTTTGTGAATTTTGAAACCCCTGACTATATTTTTAAAGTCATTAAAAGTGAAAAATTTCACCCGATTTGCTAGTTTTCCCTGAATAATTTGGTCTATCAAACGTTTAGAGTGTTTGCTCTCTGATCTGGGGACCCAGACCTCGTCCTCAGGGCTTCATGCCTTTTTGATACACTGGACGGCGGTGAAGAAAGTCTAGCCACCATCCGGTATCGAAAAGAAGAACCAGAAGCCATAAGGACGAGTTTGGGGATCCAGTGCATGATTGATATTTGTACACAACATCAGTAGGGCCGAACCAGGGTCACTATTTCAGGGGGGAGGGACACAATATGGAAAAAAATGTAATAATGCCTAATAATGTCGGCCACCATGGTTGGGTGACAAATAAAATTTTGAATTCTAGGCTCTCTTAAACGTCCTTTTAAATTTAAGCTACTGAAAGGTACTATCCACACATGTTTACTAATACACATGAAAACTATTTGTTTAAGGAACAACGATCTGAAGAATTTTCATACAGCACAGACGAAACAGTTTGCGTGCTAGTAGACACTAGAACTCTCTTCTTTGACAATTTGTGTTGACTGACCGTGCTGACCATTCTCTTCCTGTCGTGATTAATCCATACAAATCGCGGTTGGCGACCTCATTAAGATCAAGATTATCGGTAACATGTTTATGTACATGAAGAACCATCAGATGAAAGAGCCTGTCGTGGATGATGCCAAATATTTTTTAAAGGCTGTGAGAAATACGTGACCACAGTTTTGGCACGACAAATACGAAATGACTTTCGGAAAAAAAAATCTTTTTCTTTCTGATATTGCTTAAAAACCACTTTCCCCAACAAACATTAGAATGAAGGAATGGATTTTGAGTATGGATAAAGAAACACGAAACGTCTGGATCAGTATAATTTTTGTTGTTGGACCTAAGAATTAACAACTGTTTCTCACATTATTTGAAATACACCAACTCAAGTTTCCGGGCTCTGAGCAAAAATTATTAACGGAAAATAAATAAATTAATAAATTAACGGAAAATAAATAAATGTCTTTCGCATCAGCAGTAGATATTTGTTAATTCGAACACGCAAGGGACTAGATATTTTGTTCGAATTAGCGAATGTTCGAATTATCGAAAGTTCAGGGAAAAATAAGAATTTGAATATAATGTCTCAAAGTTCTGTGTTAAATAGCATTTTTTACAACTTTTAAAAAAAATCGTTATAGTTGTTTGTTTTTTCGATTGAGCGAAGTGATGGTCGATTATGATGCGACCCACGTGGTTAGCATAGGACTAAACTATTTCCCCATCATTTGTGAATAAGGAGAATTTTTTCATCATTTCTACCATTTGCAAAAGTATATTTCGGTCGGGACATTCCACAGATTCATCTTCAACTTCGAATGCGCCATTATTGGCATCATCATCGCCGTTGCTAACATCTTCCGTATCCAACAAATCTGCTATAATTTCGGTGTCTGAGAGAGGTGGCGGTACAGCTGCAACTTCAGCATCAACGTCGGTGAAGGAAAATGCATCTATGGTGTCTGAAACAAAATTGGGTTGGACTGAACGAAGATTCTCAATCTCTTCTTCCAATGCCTTGAAAGGATTATCACCTTCAGTAATAGCAGCGTTCTGGCTTTCACCTGATATTTTAGACTTCCGGAAACAATTCACAACTGTCTTTGTCGTCACTGCATCCCAAGCTGAAACTAACATTTGCATTCCTTGTAGCAAAGAAACTTTTGGAAGCGATGTATTCCTCTCAACACATTGGATAATCTTACGAACAACGTGTTTACGGTAAATCGCTTTAAGAGAGCGAATTGCACCCTGATCCATGGGCTGGATCTGAGAAGTTGTGTTCGGTGGGAGGAAAAACAACTTGATGGCTTTTAGATTTTCAATCTCCGTAAGGGCTGGACAATTATCGATAACTAATGCAATTTTTCTTTCTTCAGCATCAAATATCCTGTTCATCTCTCTGACCCACTCTACAAACAACACGTCATCCATCCAACTTTTGCGTTGATTTCTGTAGGGACATGGTAAAAACCTGATTTTCTTGAAGCACCGTGGCTTTTTGGCCTTCCCAATGACGAACATCGGTAACTTTTCTCCAACAGCATTAGCCAGTAATGCCTATTTTACTTAACTTCCCACCAGAGCATTCTTCAGACTTCAGTTGATATGTTTTATTTGGAAGACATTGATAAAACAATCCAAATTCGTCAGCATTATAAATGTTCTTAAGATCGTAGTTTGATAGAAGTGTGGTAAGAGAAGTTTCCCACCACCCAGCCACCATGTCTGGTGTAACTGATTTTGATTCCCCTCATAGGTCTTAAACGTTATGTGGTTTCTTTCCTTCCAGCGTCGTAGTCAGCCATCTGATGCCTGGAAACTTTCAACGTTTAATTCTTTGCCGAATGCAATTGCCTTCTCTTGAATCATGACTGCAGATAACGGGACATTTTGACTTCGCATGCTTTTAAACCAATTTAAAACAGCCTTGTCTACCAATTCAAAGTTACCTGTTCTCAACTTTTGTCGTATAACGTTGCTTCCCTTTTATAGTGAATCTTAAAGTTTTTCTTTGTTCTTGACCCAAGTTGACAAAGTGTTTTTTGGTACATTATTTATTTATATTTATTTATATTTTTCAGCATCTTTATTAATCATCCCTTTTTGTTATTATTATTAATATTATTATTATTAATCATTTATTTGGGTTCCATTTATATATAATGGTTCTTCTCCCTATCTACAGTACAACAATGTAAGGTCAGGTAAGAGCGGACCTACTTGTAACAACAAAGTGATTGGATAAAGATAGCTATGAAATCAAAATTGAAGAACACTGCGCTAAAACTGTTGAATTGCCATTGCTATTAAAACAAGTAATTGGGCTAAGGATGAAACAGGAGGAAAGTTAATAAAAAACAACAAAAACAACAACAACAACAACAACAACAAACAAACAAACTGATAAACAAACTGATTACAAATTAACCGTCAGCAGATGATAATCTTGCTAAAGCTTTATCCGTAAAATATTTTTTAGCTTCGATGCTAAATTTACTCAAACAATCTATTTGTCGAATTTGTTTCGGGAGTTCGTTGAAAAAACTACAATGCGAGGTAAATGTTACGGTTCTCCTTGTTTAATTTTATGTTCGTTGTCGTTTCGTGAGCTCCTTCTGTTTACTTCCATACTGACTTTTAAATCCGGCCATTTGTTATCGTGTATGGCTTTGAATGCTAACTTTGATGTTAAGAAGGCTATATACTCTTTGATAGGTAGCCAACCAAGACGTAGGAAATCATTTTCTTTAACGTAACGGCCAAATACATATGCAGCAGCAACGTTTTGTACCTTTTGTAGCCTACTCAATAGGTATATCGTGAGCATAAACGACATTCTCATAATTCAGTATGGATAGTAGTAAACCTTGCGCAAGTAGTTTTCTTGATTTGAATGGCGTGAATCGTTTAACGAGACGAAGCGATCGGAGGATGCCATGAACTGCTTTGATGGTAGCTGTAACATGTACATAGCCCTTTAGATTCTATGAAGTTGCACAACTGTTTTAAGATGACCCTTTCGTAGATTTTAGAGAATATAGGTAACACAAAGATTGGTCTGTAGTCAACTGGAGTCTTTGGACTGTCAATCTTTGGAATTGGGCAAATCCTGGCAGTTTTCCAAGTATCTGGACGAAATTAGGTCGCTTACAGGTTTGATTTTCTAGCGAGTGTTTTTGAAGAGATTACGAACAGTTTCCCAGACAACTTTTGGTTGGATGCTTGAGAGCGCTTTTCGTATAAAGCTCCCTTTCACTTCCTTGATGGTTCTTTTCAGTTGACGTTTAGCTGCAATGTAGTCATTGCGTACTGTCTGTTGATGGTTCTCCTTCAGCTACAAACGGAGGGACTCTTTGCCTTTTTGATGTCTGGATATTTTCGGATCGTTCATCCATGGAGCAGGAGGTCTTGTTAATTTTACTCGGCGCATCGGCGCATGTTCAGTAATGCAGTCAGTGATGAGAGAGTTGAGTGTGCTTGTTTGATCCTTAGAGGCCCAAATTATTAAGCGAAATTATTAAGCGCCGACTTAGTAGGGTGAATTTTTGTTTTTTCCTTTAACTTCGATCCAAAGGTTTTCGATAGTACAGTCTATGTTATTAAGGCCTTTTCGTTCAGTTACTGCGTGATGGTCTTTAATGTAGATACCAACTCCACCTCCTTTTTTCGTTGTTCGATGCTTGAAGAAGGATTGGTAGTTGGGTGTTTGAACATAGTTTTGTTGATGGTGGTTTTCTTTCATCCAAGTTTCGCTGACAGTGATGATGTCAAACTTATGCTTATTCAGCATTAGCGAAAATTCATCGAATGACGAAAGAAGAGATCGAGTGTTGATGTGTGCAAGAGAGAGTTTATTCTTATGTTCGTTCAGTATGACGGAATGGTCAGTAATTTCTATTCCATTTTCCTCATCGGCGGCACGTTGCAAAGAAGATCAAGCGATGGTAATGTCATTTCTTTAGAAAATGGAAGAATCGTGAGGGCAGATAAAGTTAGTAAAACTGGCGAGAGGTTTGCGCTTTGATATCCCTATACACTTTTGATGGTAGATTTGTTTACAAACAGAACAAGGTAGCTTTTTACTGTTACTGCGAATGGTCTTGTTGCATGTCGAATATTTAGGACTTGGTCCGGGATTGTTTCTATATCTCCAGCGATTAGAAGTCTGAACCGGCAATCGTGGTTTGAATAATAGCTTATCGGTGCACTCCATTTCTTTTTATTCCCAATGGTTTAAAAGCTTTTAACGTTAGGCTGCTTTAGTTTACAGTCACATTTGCTTTTTACGATTAGGATCGAAATTATCACCACTATAAAAATGCTACTTTTAAACATCTTCAACTGTTTATCTTCGGGAAAAAGAACGTAGTCAATCGGTTATAAAACCAGTTTTCTTCTTTTCGCGTTTAAATTTGATCTCTACAAGGGTCCAATTCACTCCTGTACCAGCTTCGATCAAGATTTAAAGCGATTAATGTTGTTAAAATCTGATTATTTGAGATTTGAATGAAAATGTATATAATTTTTCACAAATTTCTCACAGCGTCAAAACAGCGCCCGTTGTCGAAGAATAGAGAATTTCTCAAATTCGATTGGAACCAGAAAATGAATTCGACAAATATGCAGTTGCAGTCACACAGAGCAGCGTCGTGGTTGGACATTTAGCAAAAGAAAAAACTGGTCGTTTCACAAAAATAATCTCATTCTTTCTTCGCGCAAGCAATGACAGGACAGTAACAGGAAAGTAACAGGAAAAAGAGTGAACCTTGGCGATGGACAAGGACTCCAAATACCTTGCAAACTCCATTTTACCGGAAATGTAAATTTCATTGATAAATTGAAAGAAATTTTACCACAATTGATGTAATAAAAATGAAAAAGTGTCCTTATTTTCCGTTAGTTTTTGATAATAAGCGCACAAATGTTCGAATTAACAAGCATATTTTAGCATAGGAACCGAAAAAAAAATTCAAATTAGCGAAATGTTCGAATTATCGGAGTTCGAATTAAGCAGCACAAAATATAAGACTTTATTAAACCAAACTCAAGGGACTTGGAAATGTGTTCGAAATAACGAAAGTTCGAATTTAGCGGCATTCGAATTAACGGATGTCTACTGTATTAATAAATAAATGTGAGATAAATGTAGTAAGCTTTTTTCGCTTGCGTTGAACTTGGTCAATTTTCCCGTGCCAAGAAAAAAATAGAAATTTCAATGTAAAGACGACACTGAATATTATTAATATTATAAATAATATTAACAAATAGTTATCGCACGCGTATACTTCTGAAACCATTCGACGGCTTGTAAAACAGAATATTAGCACGAAATAACTTCGTACCCCATTATACAGACTCAGCTAGCGCGAGCGCTGCGCAATACACAACCAACATCAACTACTCCCAGCCTGGGCTTCCTATTGCGTTATCGTTACACGGACGCGACCGGAACGAGAAGTATCAACATGGTGTATGAAGTCGTGAACATAGAAAGAACAGTAAATTGATACTGATTTTGTCACATTTCCGCAGCCAGGAATAATAAAGCAAAATGCGGTGCAGAGAGAGGGAGGGAGCAGAGAGAAAAACCTTTCAGAAGAAATTATTTATTGCGATCACTGTTGTTTTCCTTTTTTTCTCATTTCTTAAAGTGTTGGTGGTGGGCGGTGGGGACGAAATAATTTCAAATTTCTTTCAAAGACGCTTCTTTCAAAGTCTGCATGATAATATGACCGACAGCTTCTTTTTTTGTTTTCAGCAGCCTAAATGGCTGTAAGTTGGCTTCTCTTTTACTAGCTAGCTAGCTATAGGTAGTTTCATATTGCTCGTCTTGACACGCTTCTTCTCGACACACACGTTAATATTGAAGCAATTAATCAACGAAAAAAAATGAAAAACATTTAAAAAGGAAGCTTACAGTAAGTACTTTTGACTCAATAGTTTAAATTTGAAATATCGCTTAATAATTTGGGGTAGATTCAAGATGAGTCCGAAACCTCTTTAAACAAATCCAAAAACACCAAAAACACGACCGAAATAATGAAGTTGTTGATATTCAGCAGTTTATACTGATGATGTTGTATAAATAGTGTGTAATTAATGTGAATTTTTAGCAGACAGTTTTACTGTTTTTTACTATGTTATTTATTTATTTAGACCTGATGATGAAGAAATTTTCATCAAAATATTTGTCAAAATAAAAACACATTGTTGAATGAATAGCATTTAAAATTGTGTGCCCCTGTTATATTGTACCCATCTCAAGTTAGAAGAGGGCTAGAAGCTAAAAATTTCACATTGGACACCATTTTCTCTCCTCTCTCAAGGGAACATTTCCTTCTTTGCAAAACAGGGCTTTATTGATGCAATTAAACTAATTCACAAGATAATTCTCCAATTCGAGAGTATTAGGAAAAAATTAGAGTTTTAGTAGATTAACGCATTGCCATATTTTATTTTCAATATGGGGACGATAGATAGTCAGTTTAGGAAAGATGGATTGACAGATAAATTTTAAAAAAAATTATACAGTGAAAGTTTAGATATTTATATTTATATTATATTATATTTTTCACCTATTTTGTTTTAAAAAAAATGATGGAGAGCAATAAAATGAATCGGTCAATAATCATAATTATCTTTGCAACAAGAGAAACCAAATCTGTTAGTTCACTTATTTTAAAAATTGTGAATTTATTGTAATTCGTATAATTATACAAGATTCGTATTCAAATCATCATAATTTGCGAAATTATGATAATTAATATTATGTATATCTTTGAATTGTATATCGCAATTACACCAACCTACTGATTGATATCCTTTGATATAAGAGAAGTGTCTACATCTTTTTATGCTTTAAAGAATAGTCTATTTTCATACCTGTATTTTGCAAGTAATGCATCATTGGTTGAAAGTATTTTTTACCTAAATTTTAGGTCAATACTTGTTAGACAAAATGAACCATTTATCAAATGCTCGTCTTGCCTTTCATGGATTTATTGTTGTGTTGTTGGCCATTTATTTGGTATGGGCACAGGTATCAATATCACAATTTATCATGTCAATGTCAGTATTTGTGATGGTTGATTTGATTTACCTCTCATCTGTTGTTATCACAAATATGAAACCATCCCCTTCAAAATTCGCACTGAAAGATAGAAACGTTGTTATTACTGGTGGTAGTAGTGGCATTGGTTTTTCAATTGCAAAGCTGTTGGTTCTTGAAGGATGCAGTAACATTGTCTTGATCGCCCGGAATAAACAGAAATTGATGGATTGTGTTGATGAAATAAGTAAAAACAAAATGGAATCTCAATCGATATCATTCATTTCTCTTGATTTGTCAACAAATCCTGAAAATATTGACAATGCTATATCCAAATTAGTTCAGAGTATAAAGTCCATTGATGTATTAATCAATTGTGCTGGATTTTCAATTCCAGGAGAATTTCAAAAGTTAAGTACTGACGATTTTCAGTCCATGATCAATGTGAATTATTTATCGTCAGTGTATATCACACATTCTGTCATACCACTTATGGTTAAAGAGCAGTTTGGACATGTTATATTTTTGTCATCTATGGGCGGACAGATCGGAATTCCTGGATTTACAGCATATTCTCCATCCAAATATGCAATTCGAGGATTTGCTGAGGTCTTGCAAGCTGAAATGCGCCCATATGGTGTTGGTGTCAGTTTAGTTTTTCCTCCTGACACAAAAACTCCTGGATTTGATAATGAGAATGAAAAGAAACCTAAAATTACGCAATTGATATGTGAACAAGGAGGTATATGGGAAAGTAATGATGTTGCAAAAGTTGTTATTGAAGCAGTAAAGAATCGAAAGTTCCAAGTAGGATTTGGTTCTGATGGTTACTTTTTGAATGCACTTACACGTGGTGGCTCACCCCCCTCGTCAACGTTCGAATTTTGGGCTCATTGTATCCTAATGCCTTTTGTGAGCATCTACATGTTGTTCTTACAGAATCATTTCATGAACATCATAAACAAAGAACACAAAAGGAAATTGGAATGAAAGCCATCTTCAGTTATACATCATGCAGTTCTATTTTGATTTCTGCTTCAAACATTAGAACTTTACACATTATTGATACATGGAAAGCATTTTGATTTATAATGTTGTATATTTTTTTTACATAACAGCACTAACATTTTTGTTGAATATCTATTTACAGATACCTATACTTATGGTGTCTAAAGACTCTGAAGTGTAAAATGAAAGGATGATTGATTTCATCAGTTTTTGATCAGTTTTTTTCTTACGTTTAAAGTAGAATATTGTTTCTAAGATATAGATATAATTATAAGCGTCTATAATTAAAACCAAAAGCTGCTTCACATTCACATTCACTGTGAAGTCATTTAGAGTTTTAAAGTCATAAAGAGTCATCATTTAAACTTTTGAAAGAGTTTGGCTTGACCATCATTTCAGACTGATGGGGAAAAGTATTTAGCTTGACAGATCTCCCACAAAAGAAATTTTATTCCATGCAATATTGTCAAGAAGTACATAAATCTTTGTTAAGTTTTCATGAGTTTTAGATTTCCATTTTTTTTTTTTTTTGTATGTCTTGTTTATTATTTTTCCATAAATGTTATTCAATAATTTGTTATATTTCATAGGATTGTCAAAATTTTGTTATTTCTGTTAACAAAAATAAGACAATTTCAAAAAAGTTTTATGACGAACACACACCATATTAATTTACTTTTAGTAACTTTAAAATGGGTGAATTCCAAATGGTGAAAACACGTAAACATAAACTCAAGAATAAAGCACATTTAAACTTTACATTAACCATGGAAACAGAAAATATTGATTTTAACGCAGAAAGATGTTTGAAAGATATTGCGGAATATAGGTACAAAGAAGACACTTGAAACTATCCAAAGATTAAAATAAGATTACTTTTATAAATAATATATATTTTTCAAATAATATTGTTTTAGGTTACAGTTACTCGAGAGCAGTTTTTGGCTGAAGTTTGTTGATATGATGGAAAGTAAGTGCGGAACTTACCAAGTACAGATGTCTTATTGCAAGAGCTTCCATTGTATAACTTAATGTATGATTTTTTGATGTACTGACAAACTTTTAGAACTATGCCATGAACAATGGTCTGGTGATTTTCAATTTTCGTTCAAGGAAATGGTAATATATGGTATTGGAAAGATTTCAACAAGTGTTATTGCAAAATATCAACTGGCATTGGCTCTGATACTTAAAGAGAAAATTGAGGTATATTTTGAAAGTGTTAAAATGTTTAAATTGCAAGCATCATGCAGCATTCTTCAGATCATAAGCACAACTAACTTCCAGATAATTCATGAAATTTCATGAAATTTTTGTAACTAAAGATTGTGGGAAATTTCATGTACATTTTTGTAACTAAAGATTGTGGGAAATACTAATTTTTTGCACATTTAACTGTGCAAAACTTGAATTTGGATGAAATTGAGAATAGGCCAAGTCATATTTTTAAACTTGTTAATGTGTTTTATTACTAAATACATCAAAATTCTAACTTTTTGGTCAGGATAAATTAGTATCCCTCTCCCCACATGAACTCATTTTTGTCACTTTCAAAGCTCTGTGTTATGGAACAACAAACATATCGAGTAGTCTGCTGAAATTGATCTTTTATGAAAATTTCATGTTTTAAGGGAAATTTTTTCAGTTCTTTTAAGAACATCAGATTGATTATATTGAATTTTTTGTTTACATAGAATCAATGCTACTTGTATGATCCTGTATTGAGCTCAAAAGAAAATTCTCTTATAGAAAATCTTGGTTTTGAAATTCTAGAAAGAAACGAAGTAAGTTTTATGATTTCTTCCTAACCTTTCTAGGTGTCCTGCTGCAACCAATTCAGTGGGAATGGATTCAAATGGTCTGGTTAAGAGGTGAGGGAAGGGGAGCTTAGGGGATTGGCAACTGATTTTTTCAACAAAACTGGCGTGGTAATATTATTGAACTTCATCATACTTTGCTTTGTTAGCGTAGCATAGTTTTAGTGTTCAATGCATAACATTTTGATAACTCGTTTTGGGGAAATAGTTAGTAATACAAAGTTGTTCACTGTAAAGAAGATGTTTTCAGGACTTTTATATTACTTATATACACTATTTGTATAAACATCAGGTTAGAGCTGTGGATCAGCTGAATGCTGGAGATAAAACTAGAAAGCTCCTAATTCAATTTGAATTCTTTTATTCGGAAACTGATATATGTTATGTTTTGATTACTTCTCCTATACTATAAGCCAACTTAATATATCGATGAAATTGAGTATTTTGTTGAGGCGGAGTCAGGCAGCTCTAGGGAATGAAGAAGGGCCGTGGGGATGCAGGACACTATGCCTTCTGTCAGAAGAACTGTTATTTTCATTTGTTTGATAAAGTGAGAAACATTAATTGATGATAATTTGCTACAGATTCTCCGCAATCACAAGTTTTGATGCTACTTTTCACATTGTCACATCTGAGCATTCCAAGAGAAACTCCTATTAACAGCTGGATTCAATCAATTCTTTAGGAATGTAAACGCAAGACTGAGGTGAATACACTGTATTTAATGCTGCATTGTGGGAAAGCTATGTATAACAATTTATTATGGAAGAATTGGAATCGTTCCATACAACATGTTTGTTTGATTGGAAATTGTTTCAGCAGTTACGAAGAGAGGTAGGAGATGAAATAGGAGTCTCCAATTGACTTCATGGAATAGTTTGTAAAGCAGTTTATGATGATCGTCTCGTGTTTTATTTTAGATTAACATCAAATGAATTCAGTCAAACTGCAGCATATATTAAAAAGGTAAACTACCACAACTTTTCAAACTAACTTTTAATGTTCAATTGGAATTGGAATTTGTAAGCCAGTGCTATCTTTTAGATCTTGCTTTTTACTTTGGAGAGAAAAATTGAGAATTGCTTTCATCACGATGATATTTTCAACGATACTGCTATTCATTTCTTTCCACGTAATCAGATTGAAAACCTGCCTGATGAATTTTGGAAAGATAGTCCGGAACCATTAGTGTTAGATGATACAGAAATCATAAAAAAGGAGTGAGTTTTACTTGGTGGTGATTTGAAATGAAGGAAACTTTGTTTCTGAATACGCAAGTGAAGTGGCTTATGCGAAAGTTTACAGACTGCTGATCACCCAGACTTGACCGATCGTCGTCGTTGTCTTTCAGTGCAGTACCATTGTTTTTTCGCAGGAAACCAAACTAGAGTTCTTCTTTAAAATATGGTACATGATATATTCCTGCCTTTTAGTTGGAGGGACAAGTAGAAGAAAGAATTTTTTTCATATGGAAAAAAATTGTCAAAGAATGTTTATGTCGTTGGAACAAAAGTTTTCGTGAAACTTTTGCCGTCAAATCTGTTGACTTGTTTATATTTCGAGTACCTATGAAACTTTCAAGTATTTTTGAATGACTAATCGAGTTGTTGCACGATTATACGAATGTTGGATGGATATTATTTGATCGGATATGAAGAATACCGTCCAGAACATCAGCCGAACAGTAGAAACCGATCCCAAACATCAGCCGAAAAGTAGAATCCCGAATTTCTGTTCAACATCGTGTTTGGTCTAAGCTTCTGTTTCATAAAGATCGTAATGGCAGTTTGTTTCAACATCATTATCATAGTTCAATATTTCCAATAATACAATATCAGATGAAATTATCTGGTGGTGACGAAAATTTTTTCCAAAGTTTTGTAATTTTATTTTTTACCACGAAAGACCGGCCTCTTTTGTATGAAATCTGTTTTTTTCATAAAGACGGTTTTCCACTTCTCGAAAAGTTTTTTTCAAATTTTAACTCGATTTTCCAAATAAGTTGGGACATTTGCGCAATCGCTATGGATACAAGTATCATGCTAACGTGAGTCGGCACTACAAAGTGAAAACATTTGCATTGCGTACCCAAAAGAACGCGACGTTTATGGCCAAATAATATCTCGATAACTAACTCGAACTTTCAGTTACTGAAAATCTTTAAACCTCTGAGCATTACTAAATTCGACTTTACAGCACAATGTTACTTAAGAAGGAAACGGATTCAGTTGAATATAGGTTTATGGTCAACCTCGTACCCAGGGTTTCTTGCCTTTTTGATATACGGACGTATTTGTGATTTGTCCGTCAAGTGGAGGTGTGTCCGGCAAAGAGTTGGCTGTAATGCACGCTATTTTTTTTATAAGCAACGCAAAATGTAGGCTGAGGCTCAATGTTGCTCTCTTTTACAGGCTGTTTGTTGCTCTCTTTTACAGGCTGTTGTTTATTTGTTGCTTGTTAACTATTACGTGAGAAATTTGTGTGTTTGTCAATTATGTAGAACAGCGCGGATTTTTATCTAACCGCTGGAAATTTTTTACACGTTTCTCATATCAGCCAGCGAAAAATATGTCCCTTTTCTATCTTTTTATTTTAGTATTTTGTTCCTAGTTTGTTTGGTTTTTTCTTGTTGGGCACATCCAGTTTACCTCCGGCTGTTGCTTAGCAGTTACTTGGTTTTTTTGACAGATTTGATTGAGCCTCATGTGATTATAAAGTGTATATCGAGATTTTAGTGATTTCAAGAAAACATCGCATTGACGCATGCGTATAACTACGTAGATAATTTGCCTTGATTACACATCTGGCATGCTGTATAAATTCCCCTTGTTGAAGAAACAAGATTGAGACAAGTAGACTGGGATCCATTCTGAGAGTTGAGAATCAGGCCGTGCATGCTTCGAAACTTTCTTTCTTTGAAGAGTTGAACTGACTTTAGTTGGTCGGTAACTTAATAGATAATCGATTCAAGCGTGCACACTGTTTCGTGTCTTTAGACTTAAATGTAAGAATTCAATTTTTTCTTTCTGAATCTTGTATCTTAATCTTGACGGTTAAAATATATATGTGCAAACCTCTCCTTTTACATTCTATATTTATTTGTACTTCTTGCCCCCACTTCTTGCTTCGCTCTTGGTGATTTTCTAGAACAATATGTCTTTATGCTTTGCAAGTTTTTGTGTATGGCAGTGTACTATTCAAAATAGTGAAACTTTTAAGCTTCAGATTTTCAACACCACAAATCATCTATTAGAGCAGTCAGGGAGTCCCGGTCAGAGTGCCTAATTCCGAAAAGCCTGCCTAATTCTGAAAAGCCTACCTAATTCTGAACATATGTAATAAACAGACCTGTCTGGTTAACAAAATGTATATCCACACCTAACAAAATTGCCACAATTACAAAAATGTTTAAGAAGCAGAGAAAAGACGTTGAACATCAATTATCAGCATGAAGAATCACTCGTGCGGTAATAATGACCTACACCATTTTGTTTTGATGTCCCTGAATTATATATATATGTGTCAAAACATAATTACATCAGCAGAGCTTGTAAAGATATGGACAAGTCTCAAGGGGACAGTCAATTTATTGAAGGCCCAGTTTTGTGTTTGTTAGAAGTTTTGGAATTAGTTTGCTTAATACTGCAGTATGCGTCTATATTGTATGTATTTTTTGCATTGGAAATAAGGAAGGCTGTTTCTCAACCCTTTCCCCCGTCATTCCTTTGCTAGCCGGTGGGGGAGTTTCGAGGGAGAATGTTCAAAATACTACGATTTTCACCCAATAATAATTCTGATAATAGTTCACATCCAAAACATTAACATCCTTCCAGCGTTAAGGGTGGGAAAAATCAATAAGGCAAAAATCCTGTGAGGCCTTACTGAGCACACTATAGCATTGATAAGAAAATGTGAAGTAATTTCATTTATTAATAAATCAAAAAGCAATAGCTGCGGAGTTGTATGCTTCTGTGTTATTCGAAGTCATCAACATAATTCTTTTAATTCTATACTTGTAATACAGCTTTCAAACTTTTTATACTTCCGGCTGATTTCCAATGCATTGTATTGCCATGATAACATCAATGTAATTTCAGTCAGCCAATATCAGTACTGTTTCACAGACAACCTTTTTAATACAACAATATTGAAAAAGTTCACGTTGAAACGGACAGTTATAACTTAAAGTACAACTAGTTTTCCTCTCACGGGTTTTCAATGTTGTCCTTAATGTATCTATTATTATTATTATTATTCCTTCCAGAATGCGTTACGTGGCCGCTTACTTACTTGCTGCTCTTGGAGGCAACGAAAATCCATCAGAATGTGATTTGAAAAATATTTTGGAAAGTGTTGGTGTTGGTTATGATGCTGAAAGAGCTGCTCTTGTTGTTTCTCAATTGAAGGGAAAAAATGTCAGTGAGGTAAGCAGCCCTGCTTAATAGTTAGTTTATAGAGGATGGTTAATATTTGAAGCCTTTTTGTTGTTTTGTTGCTTCCCAGAAATACATGATGTACAGTGAACAGAACTCAAGCTGTAAAAATGTTAGCTACTCGAGTGAAGTTTTAGTCAAGAAAAGGAACACAGAAAATACTGAAGTTTTAGTAGTATCATTTTCCAAGCTGTAAACATCCTAGATAAAAAGTTGTATATTTTCATCTTCATTTTTTCACTTTCAATTTTTTCCCAAAAATTTACTTGAACAGTCTCATGTTCCACTTAGTTATAGCTTTCTGATAAAAATAGAATAGAATTAGTAGAACCTCTTCGAAATTAATATTTGACATTTACAAATTTTTATTGGTAAATGCATGCGACTGCAAAATAAAAAATGATTTGTTGCAATCAGATGGAAAATGTTGCAAGTGTCCAAAGCTTAAGTAACACACATAGCATTGAACAATTTTTGAAATCGTTACGTCGTGTATAACATTTCCCCTTTCTTTCTGTCAAGAAAGTAAATGTTTGCTAAATTAATTATGCTTATTAATTAGTTCGTGAAAATTAATGTTCTTAAGACTTTATGATGACTGCCATGTCCAATATTTACTCGTTGTTTTTTTAATGTCAATGGGTTGGTGGTGCAGTCAAGATAATTTGATATTATTAAACCCTGTTGGTCAACCTAGTACCTACAGGTGTCGGAAGTATCACACAATAGATCTGAATTTCTGTCTGAAGTGTTGAGTTAAATTCACTTCATTGTTATAAATGCTTTATATTTTTTTTTTAAGTTAATCGAAGAAGGTAGTAAAAAACTGGCCAGTATGCCAGCCGGTGGTGGTGGTGCACCTGCTGCTGCGTCCTCTGGTGCGGGTGCTGGCGGTGATGCACCAAAAGAAGAGAAAAAGGAAGAGAAGAAAGAAGAATCTGATGACGGATCTGATGATGATATGGGCTTCGGTTTATTCGATTAGTCATATGTAAATTAATCTTCTACAAAACACATCCCCACAGGAACTTTTCTTTCTCTTTTCCTCATGAAGTTCGTTCACAGGAACTTTTATTTCGCTTTTTATCATGAAGTTCGTTCCAACCAAGAAGATACTTTTAGATCAAGGTGTGTGGGGGTTGCTAAAATTTTGCTTAAGTGTTGGTTATTTGGTCATAGTTTAGGGAAAAAAGACAGTCAGAGTTTTTTTTAACGTGCTCCTGCAGAATAAGCTGTTTGGATTTCTCTTTTTCGATATCCACTTTTAAGTGTTGTTGTTGGGCATGAGCATTTCTCGTAATATTTGCATTTATTGCAATTACTTAAAGGGATCCTACCATCTAAAATGACTCCGAAGTTTGTCTTGAGGAAGAAGCGAATTCTCGGAAAGACGGTACAATATAAAAAAATAATTTGGCTGATTATCGACCCTTGCGGGTTTTTTTATACCTTTTAAAATATCGGGATGTTTTATTTATGGTCTTGAGGAAGTGTTTTACAGAATATTGTTTTAGATGGTAGGATCCCTTTAAAGAGGGGGGTTTCCACTAGGCGGATTTTTTTCGCGCGAAGCGACTTTCCTGTAATTGGATTGCTTAAAAATTCTATATCGAAAAAGTTCTTGCTCTGCTCGAAAAAATCTTTCCCCGCCTGACCCAATGGAATACGGCCTCTTGAGCGAAAGAAAAGTCTTTAAAAAAAAATGGAGTCCAGAATCATTTTCCGAATGGTTTTTAGCATATTAAGTATGGTTGTCCGAAAAAGTAATTTTGATATTCGATGGTGATGTTGTGGAGATCCCGATTATCGGAAATGTGCTTCGTTTTTTTAATAGTAATTTTCTCAAAACAATAGAGCAAATAGTTACGGATTCGTGAGTCTTCTTAAATACTAAAAAATAGAAATTATTACGGATATGTTCTTGGATTTCTATGGTTGAAAAGTGAAAACGGGTAAAATATGAAACTCAAAAGATTCCGTAACAATTTTTTACCGCTTTTATTTATCACAACGTTCCCGTATAAAAAATACACTGCGGTCGAAACAGAATGAACTCCACTGAGAAATGTACCGTGGTCGATAAGTGCGTGAAAATTGCGTAACATCTTCCTCGAAATTGTGCAATACGATTTTCAAAAATGAGATTGTTTCTGAAAAAAAATGAGCCGGTGTAGCTTTTAATTAACATATAGTGTACGTGTGTAATCTTATGGATTAAAATTTCTTATAAATTCATACCCAGGTTCCCTTTTCGATATACGGACGGCGGCGAAGATATTCGATATTTTGACCGACGCGATGAGACTCTTAAACTGTAAACGTCTCCTGACAGTTGAAATTTAATTCATGTGTTAAAAGATTCTTCGTGCCTCAGAAAAATATCGTTTTCAAAAGTCCAATGTAAACCCCAAAAATAAAAACGAGAACAATTACGTTTTACCTGGTTAGTGTAAACGCCAAATAATTTACACGTTGTGTTTCTAATAGTTCTTTGATAAGCCATTCGCTAAAGTTTGCCTTATTAAATTCCCCAAAGTGACCAATTTCAAAATGTCACGAATTGACTGTGCTGCTGTGCAATTCATGAAGAGATTGAAAAGTTAGTAACAAAGCGAGATCGCAGGAAAACTGTATTAACGCCATGTACATTTTTATGAGCTGATTTGGAGTAATGGGGACTTATTTTGCACCATGTGAAGACCTACGTTGGTGAATTTTCATTCACCCCCCCCCCCCTTTTACCGTGTTTGAAGGAATTGTTTTTCAGATATATACAAAAGATCATTATCTTAAAAGTTCTTGGACTGTTTACATCCTACACCAGATAATATCAGGTATTGTCAAACGGAACACAAGTCGAAAATAAAGTTTTCTTCCCTAGTAACCAAGTAATATCATGGAATTTTCTCAAAAAACGAGTTCCCCACTCAACTCTGAGCAAACTATAAACATAGACAGAGATTTTGATTCAGTTTGATCGTCATGAATATTGTACAAAAAACTCCCAGGCCTGATTGCCATCCCACTGCCAAAAAATTGCTTTAAAATGAAGGGTAAAAGTTTCTTCAATGAAAACAATATCCATCTAAAGCGAAGGTATAACTTGTGATCCACGTGATTTCCAAACACCTAAACTAAACACTCTCCAACACAGTAACTGTAAACCACCCAAAAATACTGGAATAGCCACCATGATGGAGAACATCGCATTACGGACATCGCTTGTTTCTAAATGTAAAAGCGAACTCCCAGTATTGCTGCAATGTGTTATGCATACAAGCAAAGTTTGCACGCTGAAGAGTTGAAGGCGAAGATCCTCTATTTCAGAATTAGAAGCATTTCTGGGGACATAAAACTAAAAAAAATTCTTCGAAATGCAAGAGATAACAAGTTCCTAGGTTTCTCATCGGTAGGATTTATTACCTGATTTTCTCGTTTGATCACCAACCTACAACGAGAAAGAACAATGGTTACAATGGGAAAGTCGTTGAAATATGATTGGATAACATTCGATTACTATAGTGTTTCTATGGTAACTATTAAACAAGAAAGACTTAAATAAAGGACGATGGGGACTCACATTGATAACAACATTTTTATATTGTTCGAATGACAATCTGCATAAATATTTATAATAAATAAATAGATAAATAAACAAATGAAATTATAAGGATTATATCATCTACGGGTGTGTCTTTCTAACGGAGTAGGATCTCAAAACATCTCAGTTTAAAATCTCTTTCTTTTGTTTGAAAGAACGAGGCATGACGCAACCATGACCTCGTTATTCCTGACCAAAATAACAATGTTTTCACCACATACATACGGAGATACCAGTCCGTTAGATAGACATACAGTTGCCTTATACATTCTGCATTAAATGGTGACAATTCATAAGAAAAAATTAAAAACTGAATTACTTGACTACTGTTGACCTATGTAACGTCGCAACGCCTTTAAAATTCATAAGTTGAAACTCTTATCGCGGCCACTCGTGCGGATCGAGTCACCGTAGCAGTTGATTGGAGGGAAAAAATGACTTCAAAAACTTATTTATTTAAAAAATTAAGATTCTTTCGATTCTGAATGACGACTGACATATAACTAAAACGGAGAAGTTTTCTTGTTTTTAAATAACGTCAAAAAAATCTTATTTTCCCACAGATTAAATTGTCCATGTGGCCATCGGACCGGTTGTTTGGAGGTTTACGTCTGAGAGTTTGACTAGGAATACAGAATTTTCTTTTAGGCGGCTATTATTAGAGGTTCTACTAGGAACTGAGGCTCCACTGCATATCATGTAACTTCAATGAGACGTCGGCTTAAGTTTATATAAAACCCATTATGATCTCACGTTTCTAGATTTATACTCTCCATCCATCTTCTGATTTTTTTATGTTTGTTTCATTATCATGATCTTTTCTTAACTGCCTCTCATTTTTCAAAACTTTCTTTTTTACAGTTCGGACATCTTTGCTCACTTCCATTCGCATTTCAGCAAGTTCTCGGCGCATGCGTACAACTTGTTTTCGGACCACTTCGTTCTCAACCTTCAAACCTTGGATGTCATCTTTCATTCTGTTACTATGTTTTCGTATGGCATGTTCGATTTCCATTCGCGTTCGATCTAAATTTGCATTCGAATTAAATTCGACAAGTTCGATGTGCGCATGTATTTGAGCCATTAAGTCGTTCATTTCGTCCTGTTTAGTGAGACCACTTTCCTTGCTTTCAACAATTTCTTTAGACATTACAGGAGATGGTTCTTCAGCCTCTGCAGCTTCAGCCGCCATTTTTTTCATCTCTTCGCGTCGCTTATCACGACCAGTTTTAATTCGTTTGCCTAGCAAAAAATAAATAATTTTTTTTTAAAATATTTACTTCTAAAATCAATCATGATCAAGTTTTTCGACTGAAACTGTCGTCAGTTGTATATTTCAGGTAGCTTATTACCCAGTGGGGAAAAACTTCAAAAATGTCTGTAGAGGAGTGTTTTTTAAAGGAATGGCAAGCAATATCGCCTGCTGTTCCAAAAAAACATACCCTCACAGAGACTCTTTGAAGATTTTGCCCACTGGGTATTTTGAGCGACTTTTAGTTGAGCATATCAATGTATCAAGAAAATATATGAATATCACAATAAACCCTCACCTTGCAAATTTCTGTATTTCCGTTTATTTTGAGGAACACCAGCTTTGTTGTATTCTTTCCATTGAATCATCAAATTTTCGTAGCAAGGAAAACAAATTTTTACTTTAGCTACAGGTCGGCCACTCGAGGGATCAATATCATCTTGATTGAGAAATGGAAAATACACTTCTGTGCTGATTGGTTTGGAATAAACTCGTTTCGTCCGTCCGTCTAATTCTTCATGACAAACTGGACAGATTGGCAAATCATCGCTCGTCGCTTCGTTTTTGCGAGGACTTACATGTTTATATTCGTTTTTGCGAGGACTTATATGTTTTTTGGTTTTTTTCTTTGTCGTTTGTTTTCTTGGACGTGAATATGAATATGAACTATCAGAATCATCACCATAAAACACGAGATGGTTATCAGTGTCCTTCTTCTTAATCACTACTGAAAATTCTGCCGCCATTTCTTCCACTCAAAAAAATCCTGTATTCACTTCCAATTATTGAGTAAAAAAAATTAGTTAATCTTGACAGTTTACGAGATCCAATCGAGACTTATTACTCGATCTAGCGATTTGTGAACCAACTATCAGGTGGTGATTGTTCTCTTATTTTCATATCTCGTTATAATGTTTTTCTTTTCCATCAACGAATGACTTGAAAACTGATTTTATGTTTTAATATACAAATAGTTGCCTTGGCAATTATATATGCAAATAGACCGATTGACATTTAATGTATAAATTATCAAAATATCAATAATTTACTTTCATACATTCAAATCACATTTTCCAAAAAAACTGTTTTCGAATAATGATTCATGAAAGTATTTGTGCTCAAATTTAAATTAAAGTAAACGAGACAAACCTCATAACCATGAAGCTTCAAAATGTAAACAATAAGCATGGGCGCAACAGACTGGGCGGGTTTCGTCACCAGGGCATTCAATCCAAACACCATTGATGAAACAGGATGGCTAAACAAGTCCATATACACCTGCAATATTATTGCTTTTCCACAGACAATAATTATTTGAAAGAAATTAAGAGCTTCCTTTCTTCCCCTATACAATTTTGAACAGCTGATTTATTTATTATTTCATAGTTCTCCACCGATTCACACATAAATGTTCCATCAATGTAATATGGAGGGATGCTTACCTTCTCTGATTTAATTTCTGATCATCATCTATGATATCTGAGAGTGACAAGTTGAACAAACTGAAAGCTGCACCAACAAAAGAACTATGAGATAACATCAAATAAAAACCTTATCAGGCAAAAATGAATTGGTGAAAAATTACCGTATATGATTAAGCGCCCCGGCATATTAAAGTCTTCAGGTTTTAAGGTGCGGCACTTACTCGACTGCCTCGCTTACTCGACTGCCTCACTTACTCGACTGTGGCGCTTAATTGGGAGCGGGGGTTATTTCAAAGATTAATAAGAAACAAATAGCGTCATTGATGAAGTGTAAGAAGCGTAATGTCAGACTTGTTGTTCTTGCTAAGTTCACAGCATCTACGATGAATAGAAAATTTGCACACGTGCTGGACTCTGAGTTGAACATAAAGGAGAAAAATATTCACCTTGAACTATTACACGAGCCCAAGTACTGATAGAAATATTCTGTGATAAAACTCTAGTTTCATAAGAATTGGTCCACATTTGCAAGTGTTTGCATTTAACTGCGGCGCTTATTAAATAATTTTTGTTGAAAGTGCTGCGCTTAATCGATCATTTAATCGATCATTTAATCGATCATTTAATCGATCATTTAATCGATCATTTAATCGATCATTTACGGTAAGTCGGTGCAAAATATAAATAAAAACATCTTACGTATCGAAAATCATGAAAAGAGTGATGAAAACAGGAGATGTGTAACCAAGGATATACAAGACCACACCCATCACTATCTAGAAAAAAACACATGTTGATGAAAAACTTTCTCTGAGCTCATTCAAGGAAAAGAAAATGATTGCACATAATATAGATTCTTTATGAAACAAAAAGAAAAGGATCACGGGAATCTTTTTGAAGGTTATCTCATAGCTTCTTATAAGATTAAAAAAAATCGAACAAAATTAAAAGAATTCGAACCTTTAAATAAAAAGAATAATAAATTAACCAATAGGATCCGTATTTCGTTATCATTGGTTGAATCAAAAGCACAATAACCTATTAAAAACGAACAAATAATCATGAAAGATCATGTGACAGACTGAAACCTAGATCGTAAAATCCACAATGCAACACTTACTGGAGGTAACATAAATGCAGCACCAGCTCCAATGTTTTGTACTAACTAAATAAAATTATGGTAGCTAATACAATACATTCTATTTAGGATGTGAAACCAATACCATTAAAGGTGAGAAACCTGTGGTAGCGCATCAGCTCCAATTAACTGCTCACGAAATATACTGAAGAAATTAGCACAGTATGTCGAATGAAACACCTGAAACAAAAAGAAAGTGTGACCATGTTTTTACAATGTATTGCTGATCACTAAAATTAAATCATATAATGTGCACTTCATTGAGATTTATAAATTAAAGAACCTTAATCCCCGGTTGGTGCGAAACTTATGAAAACATCATACAGGCCAGTGTAAAAAGTCACAAAAGAAGAGTATGGATTACCTGACAGAAGTTCATTATCACAAAACATACTAAATAAAAATGTTGCAGATAATCAAATTATCAGGAAATAATTTGATACATTTTAATCAAGTTTTAAAATTCTTTCACTTACGAAAATTTTTATTTCGCATTATTTGGGAAGTTGTTTTGACAGCAGTATTCCAATTTCCATCATCTATAGATACAAAATATTTCCATCATCCATAGATACAAAATATTTCCCAATACCCAGCTGAGATACAAAATCAAGATTTCTCTTTATCTCTACACACCTTCAACGATTTTATCAGCATCAGTTCTGTTTACTTCCACAACGATATTTTTGCCAGAATAAATAAATAACATCAAACTTATGATGGCGATGCAAATGCAGGTAGTTTGCAATCCAGGAATATTTTTCATCTAAACCAGCAAGCAATCATTTGTTACAAAGAGCACCATTATCACAAAAAAATATTTAATTCCATAAATATTCTTAAATCACAAGCAGTATTGGTAGGATTGGAAACCATTTTCTTTAGATGGTACAAATCATCCTTCCTCATTACCAATTTTAGAAAATAATACAAGATTAGTCATTAACTAAATATTCATAATATAAATATATAAAGAAATACCTGATCGGATGTTAACTAAATATTCATAATATAAATATATAAAGAAATACCTGATTCGATGTTACTTCAGCAATGAAAATAGCCAAAGTTCCCAGAATGGAAGCAAGTTGACTAAAATAAAAAGCTGAAAATATGATGTAATATCGACAACATCTGGAAATAAATATGTTGAAAACAAAGCACAAGCAAAACAATAGTGTCCAAACCTCTCTGGTGGTGGTGAAGTTTTCATACCTGTATATAATTAACGTCTGTCGTTCATTTTGATTCCTTGAAATTTCAGCAAATAAGCTGCATTGTGCTAACAACACTAAAGAAAAACATATAACTTCACATAACTTCATTGCTTTGCTCAATTAGATTAGTTAAGCATGGTTAAGAAAAACCTAACATACCAAATGTAAATAAGCTATCATAAACACACAAACAGACCAGCAAATGTATACCAACAATCCACATTGGAGAGCTCTCATCAGCCCAACCAAACCAAGGAATCAGAAAACTAATAGGAACATTTTTCAAAAATACAAAAACTGCAAAAACTAAGAACTATTCTGAAGCTTCCTCCTAACTTACCTCAATACAAAAAATGGTGCTCCATAAAGTATATTCAATCTTCGGTGTTTCAAACAATGTAAATTGGAATGATCCTGAAAAAAGAATTCTAACAAAACTATTATAACTAAAACATAAATTTAGTTTATTTCTCTCACATTTTTTGTAAAAAGCAGAAAACAACGTTTTGCTTAATGCATGGGTCATTTAAAAATATTATTGGAAACTTATTGAAGAATATAATAAACATACAGGGATTGAAGTAACTGAAATGAAATGAATTTTTACTTTTTGAATTATTTTGAAAATGCAAACCATTTGAGCCTCTTGCAAACCAATTTCATTCAATTTGCAAATCATTTTTCATTTACAGAAACTCTGAATCAAAGTATTCTCCGAAAAACGCATACATGAAACATCAATGATATCAATAAGAATGAAATTACCTGGAAATATCCAAACAGAGGATCGTTAACAGCATTCCAAATCATATAAATGATTTGTACTGTATTAAACCAAGATGTTGATATTCTAAAAAAGGTTTTTACGATATATACTTTTTAAAGAATTAGTGAAATTTATACAAGACCAGACAATAAAAATAGATTGCATAATTAATGAGAATTAAGAGAATTAAGAGAATTCAGAACTTTTCTGGAAAAGTGACACAATCATAATTATTTGAGGTACTTCTTGGAAATTCATCCTACTTTTGAAGAGATCCTACTCTGAAGAGATAACCGTTATTGGTGTGCATCATCTAAACCATGTTTGTAGTGGCGTCCAGTGTGATTACACACCTTTCATCCCATAGATCACAGTTAGCTATCAGTCTTGCACATGGTTTTATTAAAATCTTTAATTCCTGAGTGTTATATTCCTGATGGAGGTCACTTAAAGATGGAGGTCATTAAACTCCGAAAAAAAAGGTGTGACCTTTAACTGCACCATTTAATTAGATCATAAATTTAGAGCAAATATGGTAAATAATAAATAATATAAACTAAAAACGATAATTACTTGTAATGTGAAACAAACAATTTTACATAATAAAATTGAAAAACTGAATTCATGAGTACAGCTCCCAATGTTGTAAATGAATAAGCCAATGCATTGTAGTTCAACACAAACATCCTTTGTTAGTTTTTATATTGCTAAAATAGTCATTTTAAAGGTTATTTCGAATCATACACATTGGTAAGATGAAAAAAGAGTTTGATAACACCATCAAGAAAATAATACACTGATAAATGAACAGTAATATCAAAGAAATTATTATGACAGATATAAAATAGTTTATATCTCAAATAGATTGAAAAGAATGAAAAACAACTAATAAAACAACAAAAAAGACTTAAGATATTCAAATGAAGAAGCATGATGGTAAAATGTTCAATCCAAGAAAAGCAACTTGAACATCCTGATTGAAAAGTAATGGAAACTTCATTGTATGCCAATCATCAAATAACACGAGCACATGCCATAATGATATCTACCATAGGAAGTGTGACCACATCTACTATACCAGAAGGAGAAAATCACGCAAAATACGAATTGTTTATAAGTTTCTGCAAAGTTTTATTCTAGCTAAACAAGAAATATATGCGAAGCTGTGGTCAGCAAAACAAATGATAACTTTATGCAGTAAGCACAAATATTTCACAAGTTCATTCGCTTGGATTACCTACAAATCCCCTTTTAGTTCTTATTTTTGCATTGCCCTGGTTTATCGTTTGCAACCATTACAGAAAGCCATTACAGAAGATCCAACCTAGCTCGTTCAAAAGTAGATAAAATTTCACACAAAACCATTCCAAATTTTTGCATCCCCTCTGTGTCGTCAAGGTGCTATGCTACCAGCCATCACAGCGAACAAGAAAAAAAAAGCTTTAAAATTGTGGATTTTGAAATTTCTGTTCACACCAAGTCTCACTTAGCCAGCGTTTAAGACTCTTGTGATGGATAAAATCCATAAAATTGTCAGCGGTAATTAATTGTTCTGACTTGATTGGTACATTAACAACGAAGAAAAAAAACATTATGAATTTGGAAATCGAGATAGTGAAAACAAATCTCGAAGTTTGTGAGAGTAATTTTCATAGCGTAGCTTTCTTTTATATATTTGTATCGTGCACCTGATATTATCAAAGAATCATATTCATTTTATTCCATAGAAACACTGTTGATTCAAAGATATTGATTGATGAAATAATCTGTGTTATACATTTTTTTGTGAAGAATTGTATCTATGTGTTTGTAATGCAATGCATGAAAATTAATATACTTTCTTTTTTTTGTCATTTGAATAAAACATCAAAAAATTTCTCATTCAGCATCAAACTGAAAATTATTTTCATTATTCATTATGTTTCGTCCATAGGGAAATACAGACAAAGACAAAGATTAAATGAGTTATAAGTCAGAAACTACACATAATTTGCGACTTGACAAAGACAAAGAAATATGTATATATAATACAAACACTAGCATACAAAACCGCCATTGTTTCCTCCGTTGTAAGCACCTTCACACAGGATATTATTTGCGTCAGTAAATATACATATAAACATTGAATACATGTTCGAGAGTATGTATCGCAAAAAAGGCCACATCAAGAGATTGATACTATTACACTTTTACCAATCGCAAGCAGACTAGTTAAAGATGGCAGATAGATGTGTTACAAGTTGACATAATTTTTTGTTTGTATTTTAATTGTAGAAATGTTTTATTTCTGATATTTTAGAGGGATAATGAAACTTATTTTTAATAATGAAATATTTTATATGGTGCTATAAGGTAGTTTCATAAATGTTTGACACAACAACTTGAGTATCCAATAAATGAAAAAGGAAACCTAATTTACGTTCAAAAGGATGTGAGATATATATGAAATACAAAATCAAAACAATATTAATAATAAAAATATAAAAACATTTCTTTCCTTTGAAGATTAGATAAACGGAGGAAAAAAGGATCGGGAGGACTCGTCCGTGTTCATCCATATTGTTATTTTTTCGTCATGCGAAATTTTCAAAACAATTTAGAGATAAAACACAGAACAGTGGAATAACAAAGTAGATAGTGGAATAACAAAGTAGATACCGTAAAAACCACGTGCTGTAATAGTCCCAAAGGAAACACTACAGACAATATTTCTTTTCTTTACCACTAATTACCCTTAAAGCTGCTCGTAACATTTTCATAAGTTTAACATCACGATGTAAACAAACTTTGGTAAT
Organism: Turritopsis rubra; assembly: GCA_039566895.2. Classification (NCBI taxonomy): domain Eukaryota; kingdom Metazoa; phylum Cnidaria; class Hydrozoa; order Anthoathecata; family Oceaniidae; genus Turritopsis; species Turritopsis rubra. The sequence continues at coordinate 1,926,605 of CM077627.1, read as the reverse complement.
CAGCTGGTTATAAAGTATGGCAAGAACATAACAATCACACCAGGGAAGGGAGAACCCACACTACATGGAAATCTGCTTTCAAAATTTTGTGATCAAAGTTTCTTCTTCAGTGTGGGAACAGTGCAAGTTAGGAGATATCATATATCCTAAGCTATAAATTATTATTATTATTATTATTGTTTACCCAGGATTGCCTCTTCAGTTCTTATATAACTGTTATCAATGAGGGTCCCGCGAAGGAGGTCCCAGAGCATTTACAGCCCCCATTTGGGCTACGGAAGCCGCAAGTACACTTCAACCGCTCAACCAGACAACCCCCTTAGATATCAATCCCGCTCTCAAGCTGAGTGCTAAGCTGAGTGGATCGATTCACACTGTTATAGTTGCTGGCATGACTCGGCCAGGATTAGAACCCTGACCTCCCGCACTGAAGGCGAGCACTCTACCACAAGGCCAACAGTCGGTGAATATCTCCTAATTAGGATATGAAAACCTTAAACCCTCAATTTTCATCAATATTTTGAGGAATCACATTTTTCTTTCCTTCTCAAACAATTCTGCACCAAGCACCTCAACTCACAAAATTTCTAATGAAATGTATCGCGGAATCAAAAGTTATGATTGTGTGGTAACGATCGCCTAGTTATCATATTGATAAATCCACAATGTTGTCCAATAGCTGATTAACCGAAAGAAAAAATATGGCGGCTGGAAAAAACTACTGTTGTGCACACTAAACACGATATTTAGATTTAAATGTACGCAAAGCACACACAAAAGGTCCCCTAATTAGGAGGATATATCATATCTTAATTGGAGGTTAGCCGTAGGTTTCCTTAAAATGCCAATTAAAGTTGTGTGCAGTAAAGATTTTTTTTTTAAAAAACGCACATTTGATTTTGCTGCTGTAGCTACAGAAAAGGAGCAAATACAAGAGATAAGATGATGCATGCACTGGAAAACAAGCTGTTTTGAACTTGACATATCTTAATTAGGATGTGATATCTTAACTCTCCGTTTTTTACATCCTAATTAGGAGAATATCTTAATTAGCTGATAATATCCGAACTGACTGTTCTTCTGCAAAAGTTTCTTTCTTTATAGGTTTTTTCCTTAAAAAAAACCAAAACCGACGCGGGTTTAAAACTAACTATCACGCCTGAAATCATGTCCATGAACATGGGGTAGCGTACCGAGCGAAACTTAGTTGTTGCAGGCAGTTACACTGTGCTGTTTCACGTAGTACACTGAGTAACCACTTCCAGTTTGTTTGGAAAATAAAAATCTCAACATCAATACACAGCTAGATCTGTCCTACTGTTTGGGAAAACTTCAACGAAATGAGAATTTCGCAGAACCAATACATGCATAAAAGATTGTTCCATTCTTCAAAGGCCAAACTTTTGGAAATTCAGAAGAGGGGACACTTTTTAAATAGCATATCCTTATTGGCACTATCATAGTGAATAGTATTGTCACTTTTAAACAATACATCAGAATAGATTTCAAAGTGTAATCCAAAGAGTTGTCTGTCCCTTATTTTTAGTTCGACGAAAAAAAGACTGGACTCGAATAATCATGTCACGTGGCACCTCCCTTATTCTTCTTTCCATTCCCAAACCGAAAGGAAAGCCAAAGAAGGAACAACGGACTCGGTGAGATTTGCAGAACAAAGAAATTGACACCTGTGACAGGAGACAAGTCTCCATGTTCTCCTGAGTAAATACTTTAGAATTAGTTCGATAAAACTCATTTACATCGTAAGCATCTTAAACGCAACCAATTCTTTCTGGCTTGTGTTGTTAAAGACAAAATGGCGCAGCTTTTACCGATCAGATTTCAGGAACATCTTCAGGTACAAAGATTTTGTAACTATTTTTATCTGAAATTCTCATTTTAACCTAAATCTGAAAGTGGCCTTTTATATTTGATGCAGCAATGACATTGCCATGAGTTGTAAACAATTTCTCGACCAGCAGGAAAATAATAGAAAGTTACAAGTAGTTAAAAAAAGACTAGGTACTCTCTAATTAGATAAATTCATTCTTCTCTATGGGGTAGTGACCTTACGAATACCAATTAGTAAGGGAATGAAACCTAATCATATTTCTGTCTCTCCATTTTTATTTGTGAAGGCTTTCAGTACAGTTTCGGGAGATCCTTCCAAACAGGAAACCATTTCTGTATATCGAAAAACTGTTTCCCAAAGCCACAAAAATGTCACAAAATTAACATTCATGTGACTTGGATTTCAGCCAGTCAGATTGGTGTATTGTTGAGGGACATGATGAATGGCATGCACGATCAAACGTTCCAAAACATTTTTCTAGCTAGATAGGTAAGTCAGAAACTAGGCAGGCATCACAAATATGTGGTGTTACAGTTGATTAAATGTCGCTGAAAAAATAAAACCTAAAAAAGATAAATCTCTGGTGTAATTTCTTCAGTGCATTCAACGGAATGACATTTAGGCACCAAAAAACAAACATGTGAACTGGAGATCTGTGAACTGAATAACTGCCATTTTGGTTTCCTATTTCGGAAATTGTTTGCCTTTTGGAGTGGGTTTTCAGTTTTTTTGTTTTTTTACAAAGGATTGTTTGAAGATCAGAACTAAGAGATCCTACTAAGAGGATCTCCACATTCTTCATTGAGAATGTCTTTACTACTTTGTTCACAATATACCAAACTGTTACTTTGGTTTCCCATTTCAGAATCAGGAAATAATGGTAGAGAAACTGTTACCGCTTCAGAATAAGAACTGTGATATAAAAATTAAAAAATATATGATAAACAGTTAGCAATGAAAACAATAAAAACTTATATTAAAATATATTCAGTAAAAAAAACAATTAGTCAGCCATAGCGCCCCCTATAAATGCCAATAAGCTGAAAACCGACTCATTAACAGAAATTGATCTTAGTTTGAATATTTTAAGAACTGTCTTGTTTAACTACAATCAATTATACAAATGTTTACAAACGTTTTGATGTTTTTTTTCTTGATATTTTTGTGTGCATTCCATATTGGAAACTTTACCAATATTGGAAACAGTTTCCTGATACAATCATGGTTTCCTTTTACAAAAGATCTCTGGAACTGTCAACCTTCTCAGATTCAGCTTAGAAGAGGCCATTTACACGAGGTTTCATTTCGCGATAATGAAAATTTCAGGTCACCTATCATGTAAACATAGGATGTTCTTATTTTTAAGCAAGTCTTGATTGTTTTTTATTTTCGACTACTTTTTTAAATGGTTTTTAATTAAGAAAACAAGGAAAACTTGAACTTGAGCCTCATTGTGGTTTTTCACTTTTCTGATGATTTGTTAAATTTGAAGCTTGTTTTCTTAAAAATTTGAAATTTTGAGTAAATAAATCTTGTCAACTGCTTTCCCAACAGCAGAACAATAGAAGTTTCATTATAGGTTTTGAGCATTGTTTTTTAAATTTTGATTTTTTTTACAACAGTAATGAACGTTTGCTTAAACTTATATCATTGGAAAGAATTTTTTATTAGCTATCAAATGATATAAAACTTATTTGGAAATTTTTTATTAGTAAAAATATTGAAGACTTTGAAAAACACACACTCTCTTCACTAAAACAACCTCTTCTACTACTTAGTCTCCAGTGCTAATTCCAAGCTTTTTAGGATTGGTAAAGTAAAAACGTTTTTTCTAATTTTTTCTTCTAAAAGCCTTGTTTCCAAGTTATTTACTTTCCCTGAAAAGTGCATTTTTTTCATTCAATCTCTTACTTTATGACAAAATATCTTGAGTATAATTCAATTTTTGGCAAAGAAAAAAAAAACGTTTTGAGATAAATCTTGAACATGGAAGCAGTCTCTCCCCCAGAGCTTATTTAGTTTTGTAAAAGAGATCCAAAACGTAGTAAGGACTTTACTAAAAAATAACATGGTGAAAAGCGTTTTAAAAGGTTTGCAAAAGATTACAATGCAGAGCATGTGTTTAAAGAGAGGTGACACTTTGACAGGTGATACTATTATCAATATATTTAAAAACCACATCCATTTAAATTATATTTATACAAAAAGTGTTGAAGATAAATCTAAGAAAATCATGATCAAATAATGAAAAAAACTTGTATTTAGAAATAAACCACTTTTCAGTAAAAGAAATTAAAAAATACCTGTTGAAAAGATAAGACACAGCAATACTGCTGAATGGAAACTGACCTTAACCAATTAGATTTAAAATATGAATACTGATAATTTTCATTGATAATTTGTGTCAAGTTTAAATCTAAAGCTTTTCAATTTCCTTGCTTTAATTTAGCTCCCAAATGTTGGGATTAATGCTGCTAACATTGGATTTTCCACCCTCACCATGGAATCAGATAAATACATCTGTGTTCGAGAGAAAGTTGGTGAACAAGCTCAAGTTGTCATTATTGATATGGCTGATCCAAACAATCCAACCCGAAGACCCATATCTGCTGATTCAGCAATTATGAATCCTGCTTCAAAAGTAATAGCTCTGAAAGGTAAATCTATATTTGTTTATTGCATGAACAAGTTGTATTCTGTAGGACTTCAGCAGTGCCTCACCCATATCCATTTTCATACTGTTTACTCGGTATGTTAACTTAAAACAAGCATTTTTTCCTTTTTTAAAAAACTTTGAGAATTGTGAGAATTTATTCATTCATTTTTGTCTTTCTCCATCTGTGAAACTTTCACTTTACTTTTGTAAATACTTAATGGTTTATTTTGACTTTTGCATGAAAAGGAATCCATGAAGGTGATTGTATTTGTATATACTCAACAAAATATCAACATCAGATTATTTACATTCTAGACTTTTTATTGTAAGGTCTCTCTTAAATTTCTTAATGTTCGCTTTGCGTGTTGTTATAATTGCTTGCTTCAAGATCAAACCCAAAAATTCAGGTTTGTTCTCATTCTTTATTTTATACAGCTATTTGAATTATTCAGAGTCCTAAGAAATCTAACCCTAACCTTAAACAGACAATAGCTCTGGTCTTTCTGATGGTATGGTATAAGTATGCTACAAGTATCAACCTTATATAGTGACAACTGCTGTATTTAATCTAAATATGGTAGTAATGATTGTAGTATACAACTTTCAACTTTCATTTTTGTGAAACGCATCAATTTGAAAGCTTGTCTAGACATTTTCATTGTAAAAAATCTTAATCTATTTTTTTTAACAGTCTCATAATGGAGTTAGAATTGTGGCTTTTTATCAAAAAGTGGTTTATTGGTTTACATTTTATTTTTGCTGTTCTTTCCGATTGCTATGCAGTCATGGTCTCTCTTCCAAATAACACGTGTCATTTGAACGGTATACTGAAAAAATCCTGGGTATGGCACTGTTCAGGAAAGAGTAGATAATCATGAAGGCAGTGAAACTGAAACTTCTAATTATTTCCATAGCTGCCAAAACTCTTCAAATTTTTAACATTGAGATGAAAAGCAAAATGAAGGCACACAATCTAACTGAGGATGTTATCTTTTGGAAATGGATATCGGTTAATACAATTGGTATGGTCACGGAGTCTGCTGTTTATCATTGGACCATGGAGGGAGACTCGAGTCCTTTTAAAATGTTTGATCGTCACCAATCTCTTGCTGGTTGTCAAATCATTAATTACAAAGTCGATCATTCAGGACAGTGGTTGCTCTTAGTTGGAATTTCGGCACAACAAAATCGTGTGGTTGGTGCTATGCAATTATATTCAGTTGAACGGAAAGTAAGTCAACCTATTGAAGGTCATGCAGCAGTGTTTTCTACGTTCAAGCTAAGCGGAAATGCTCAACCTTCCAATATATTCTGTTTTGCTGTTCGTGGAGCGGCAGCATCTAAATTGCATATCATTGAAGTTGGTACACCTCCTAGTGGGAATCAACCATTTCCAAAGAAAGCTGAAAATATCTTTTTCCCAGCTGAAGCTGATAAGGATTTCCCTGTTGCAATGCAAGCGAGCGAGAAATATGGGATTTTGTATCTTGTAACAAAGTATGGTTACGTTCATTTGTATGATGTGGAATCTGCTCAGTGTATATACTCCAATAGAATCAGTGGTGACACTATATTTGTTACTGCATCTTATGAACTAACCCAAGGAATTATTGGTGTTAACAGAAAGGGACAGGTATGTGTCTTTTTGTGTGTGTGTGTGTTTTTTTTCTTACTTTCTTCAGATACTGTAAATTTGTTCATGATGATTGTTAGGTATTGTCAGTCAGTGTTGATGAAGAGAAAATGGTACCTTTCTTGATTCAAGTGAAACAAAATGGTGAATTAGCGAGGCGTTTGGCCGAAAGATGTAACTTGCCTGGTGCTGATAATTTATTTGTTCAAGCATTCAATGAAAAATTCAGCATGGGACAGTATCAAGAAGCAGCCAAAATTGCAGCAAAAGCTCCCAAGGTATTTATCAATTTATTATTTCAGCAACATAGACTCGTCTTATAATTGTGAATCATGGTTAATTGATGTCATATAGCAGGTCGATATTTTCCATTAATCTTACTATAAAGGAAAAAAATAGAAAAAACTCAAGTTTCTAGTTTTTGAACATAGTATGCAATTCCCTATAAAATTTTGCATGCAATAATTTCTTAATTGGAAAAAGTCTATCAGTGGAAAAAATGAATAAAGAGGTAAATAACAACAATTTTGCAGTGAACTCATCTTTATAACTCAACATAATGTTTTGTTTCTACACATTTTCCATTTTACACCTTTTCAAAAGCAAATATATTTCAAGAATACCAGCAAATAAAACACCTTTATAAAAACGTGTCAAAATCACTTTCTGAATGACGTCCATGCATAATATTTAAAAACTTTTTTCTCAGAACAAAATTTATGTCGAAACTTAGCCAATAAAGAGTTCCTGTCACACAACTAACCATGGAAACGAAAAAAGAGACATGCTCACGTGATTCCGTTCAAAAATTATTATGCAATAAAGCACAATGATTGAAGAAATTTATGCGAGTAGAGAAAAAATGAATATATCTTTTGAATTGTTTAAAAAACGGTGACATGCAATTTTTGTTTAAAGTACCGAGATCTGAAAGAAGTAATTTTCAAAGCAAAAGCATTTGTGGTTGTGTGACAGGAACTCCTTGAGTGAAAATAGTAGCCTTATAAATTGAGCTCAATTTTCCAAAAATGTTTACTTTTAGATGAAAAGTTTTATTCCATTATTTAGAGTGAGAAAAAAAGCTTTCCAAAAATAGATAACTTCATATATTTATTTCAAATTTAATGAAATATTGAGTGATAAAGAAAAACACTGTTTTTCCTTTACAGTAACCTGTAATAATGAGAACAAAGAAATGAAACGAAGAAGACTCAAAATTTGAAAATAAAACTCAGTGTTCATTCCATTCAGGGGCATGATGTTGGTCCATTTATTCTTAAATGGAATTCCAAAACTGACACTTTGTTATATAAGTAACTTGAATGAATAGACATTGATAATCAATCTGTTTACTTTTCAGGGGATATTAAGAACACCACAGACAATTCAACGATTTCAACAACTTCCATCACAACCTGGGCAAACATCTCCATTATTACAATATTTCGGAATATTATTGGATCAAGGACAGCTCAATAAATATGAATCTGTTGAACTTTGTCGACCAGTTCTAATGCAAACCCGAAAGCAGCTCATGGAGAAATGGCTGAAAGAAGACAAGGTAAATTTGATATTCTTATGATATTTTATAATTTATATATTATACATTTCTGTATTTTTTCTGAAGTTCAATTTATTTTTTATTTTTCAGCTTGATTGTAGTGAAGAGTTGGGAGATTTAGCAAAGCAATTTGACAATACATTGGCATTGTCTGTTTATCTACGAGCCAATGTTCCAAACAAGGTAAATTTCTTAGTGAAGATTGATTTCGAACTTCTGAATCATTTCAAGTGAAATGTCGATTTTATGTGCTTCATTTTATGTCACAGGTTATTCAATGTTTTGCTGAAACTGGGCAATTTCAAAAGATTGTACTCTATGCAAAGAAAGTTGGATTTGAACCTGACTATGTTTCTTTGTTGCGTAATGTTATGAGAGTCAACCCTGACGCTGGTGCTCAATTAGCCGGAATGTTAATTCAAGATGATGAACCACTTGCTGATCTTAATCAGGTGAACTCTCTTCTCCTTAGTGTTGACTCTCTTGTTGTTGTTTTAAACTTTCTGGTCAGGTTTTTTGTTTTTTTTGCAAACATATCTTATTATGAGTTGCAAGATCATTTGACCTATAGAAAAAATCATTTTTACAACCGTAGTTGACTTCTGCACAACAACTACGGCTCACGAAATGATGGACACATTCCATTGAAAGAAACTCCTTCCTCATGTTTTGTTCAAATCTGTAATTCAAATTTCATTTATTTAAAGCTTGTTGATGTGTTTATGGAATTTAATTTGGTACCACAATGTACATCCTTCTTGTTGGATGCATTGAAGAATAACAGACCAACAGAAGGTCCTTTACAAACTCGTCTGTTAGAAATGAACCTGATGTCTGCACCACAGGTAAATCATTTTTATAATTTAATTATAAATATAAGCTCCTCTTTTCAATGTTTTAAACTTTATTCCTTTATAAGTTATGAGAAAGTTGAAAGAAGATATTCGTTCAAACAATGTCTTACTGAAACCATTATCTGTACAGCCCTTCTAATTCATGTCAGCATTCAATGTGTCAGATTTCTAGAATCACCACTTTTTCTTACATACATATACAATACGTCTCCTTTAAAAAGTATAAACTTTTTACTTGCTTCAAGGTGAAAACATTTTGTCCTAAATTTTGCCAATTTTAAGGTGACTAACTTCATAACATCACCAAAAAAGTTAAAAAAGGACATAAAAATGATTTCTACAAAAGTCTTATTGCCAACATAATTTATGTTTTTGCTGACATGATTTTGATTTTTTTAAATTCACATCAGCGCTGCTGTAAGGGCTGCTGTACTAGCCATCCCCTCAACAACAACAAAAATTTTGTAAGTAGCCAGTTGGTAACGAGAGAAAATATATTGATTGCTTAATAACTGTATTTTACTTAGGTTGCAGATGCTATTCTTGGTAATCAAATGGTAACACATTACGATCGTGCTCACATTGCACAGCTTTGTGAACAGGCGGGTTTATTGCAGCGTGCTTTAGAACATTATTCGGATATTTATGACATAAAAAGAGCTATTGTACACACACATTTGTTAAATCCAGAGGTAAAAATGTTTTCTACAAGATCCTTTTTGATTTTGTTATTTTCAGAAAGGTCTTATTCATACCGATTCTTCTGTTTCAGTGGTTAGTCAATTACTTTGGTACATTATCAGTAGAAGATTCAATTGAATGCATCAAAGCAATGCTTACACACAATATTCGTCAAAATTTGCAAATCTGCGTCCAGATTGCATCCAAATACCATGAACAGCTTACCACATCCGCACTCATAGAAATATTTGAATCATTTAAAAGTTTTGAAGGATTATTTTATTTCCTCGGATCAATAGTCAATTTTTCACAAGAAGCAGATGTTCACTTTAAATATATCCAGGTAATCTATAGTAGCTATCAAATGCTGTTCTCAGTGTATTTCCATTTTTACATGTCAAATCTTCTTGTTCATTACGAACCTTACTTCTTACGCAACTGTTCACAGTGTTTAGTGCTTTTTGTTTCTGTGATATATTCAAATTTATTTCACAGGCAGCTTGCAAGACTGGTCAAATGAAAGAAGTTGAAAGAATATGTCGAGAAAGCAATTGTTATGATGCTGAACGGGTCAAAAACTTCTTGAAAGTATGATTTTCCAAAGCTTTCGTCACATTAAATGTTTGTGTTTCCAAACCAAAGGTCCATTATTTCGAATTTCTTATTGACAGGGAATGTGTTTGGGAATTGTAACCTTTCATGTTTAGTGCCCTTTTTCTTTGTTTCTTTCATTCTTCAATGGAATAGCACCTTGTAAGTTGTATTTACATTCAATAACTTAGTGTTCAAAATATTATTTTTTTCAGGAAGCTAAGCTGACTGATCAATTACCCTTGATCATTGTTTGTGACCGATATGATTTTGTTCATGACCTTGTTCTTTACCTCTACAAAAATAATTTGCAAAAGTACATTGAGATATATGTGCAGAAGGTATTAATATTTCTTTTGTTCGGTACTCATTAAGATTCTTCGAATAGATAATTGATGGGGCAATACAATATGATTTTAGGTTAATCCATCACGTTTGCCAATTGTTGCTGGTGGTTTATTAGATGTTGACTGTTCAGAAGATGTTATCAAAAGCTTGATCTTATCTGTAAAAGGGCAGTTCTCAACTGATGAACTTGTTGCTGAAGCAGAGAAAAGAAACCGTTTGAAGTTGTTGTTGTCATGGTTAGAATCTCGAATACATGAGGGATCAGAGGAACCTGCTACTCATAATGCATTAGCCAAAATATATATTGATGCTAACAACAATCCAGAAAGATTCTTAAGGTGAGTTTTACTCGGTGAAAAGAGAAATTTTCCAAAAATCCCAAAATTCCAATCAAATTCCTCAAAACTACATGGAGTCAGTTGTTAAACACTTCTGAAATTGATGCCAAAAGATATCAAGGAGATCTTTTTTATGACTGCATGTTTACATTATAGATTCTTCTTTGTAAAAAAAGTTTTGCACTGTTTTTTACAATAACAACAAAAATAAGTTATCCTTATTTATATTTTTTTGGCACAGCTGGCAGGAATATTGCTTTTTCAATTCTTTTCATCTATACTTTTTTACTAATGTCTTGAATTAGAATAAGGAAATTTATTTATCTCAACTTTTATAGGGAAAATCAATTTTATGACAGTCTTGTTGTTGGAAAGTATTGTGAAAAACGTGACCCTCATTTAGCGTGTGTTGCTTATGAACGTGGACAGTGTGATCTGGATTTGATAAATGTATGTTTGTATTTTGCATTTCTTTCACTCGTCTTTTTTATCGAAAAGAAACTTGAATCCATTGCTTAAAGTAAAGTCTGGTTTAAATTTTTTACAGCAATATTTGAATACAAGACAATTGTTTTTCAGGTATGCAATGAGAATTCCCTGTTCAAAAGTTTGGCTCGATACTTAGTACGCAGACGAAGTCCTGAATTGTGGGCTGGTGTGTTAGAAGAAGATAATAAATACAGAAGACAGTTGATTGATCAAGTAAGTAATATTCTTTAAATGACGAGTGTTTTAAGTGGTACAATACATTAATTTAATTAAGTTACATTAAGTTAATTTTTTAATGTTCTTAAATGTTGGTTGATATTCTGACCTGTATTTTCTATATGTCAGGTTGTACAAACAGCGTTGTCCGAAACACAAGATCCAGAAGATGTCTCGGTGACCGTAAAAGCTTTTATGACTGCAGATCTACCTAATGAATTAATTGAATTGTTAGAGAAGATTGTGTTGGAAAACTCTGTCTTCAGTGATCATAGGTATGAAGCTGTTCTTGACTCTTAACTATTGAGTTCTTGTGATAATACTTTTGTTTATTCCATACTTTCCTTTTGTTTTTTTAGAAATTTACAAAATCTTTTGATTCTAACGGCTATAAAGGCTGATCGTACACGTGTTATGGAATACATCACTCGCTTAGATAACTATGATGCTCCAGATATAGCCAGTATCGCAATTGGGAGTGAGCTGTATGAAGAAGCTTTTGCAATTTTCAAAAAATTTGATGTCAACACATCTGCCATTCAAGTGCTGATTGAGAATATCCAAAACCTGGATCGTGCATATGAATTTGCTGAACGGTGCAATGACCCTGATGTGTGGAGCATTCTTGGTAAAGCTCAGTTGGATCAAGAAATGGTGAAAGAAGCCATTGATTCATACATCAAAGCTGATGACCCCACTGCTTACATGGATGTTGTTGAAGCTTCAAAGAAGTCAGGTATGTTGCTTACTTTCATGTTTGGAAAGTGTTTCACAAGGTTTTTCACTTTTATTGCTGACTTAAATATTGAATTTCATTAGGTAATTTTGAGGAATTGGTCAAGTTCTTACAAATGGCACGAAAGAAGGCTAAAGAAACATTTATCGATACAGAGCTTGTTTTCGCCCTTGCACACACTGGACGTTTAGCTGAACTGGAAGAATTTATCTCGAGTCCCAACCATGCAAACATTGTTCAGGTTGGAGAACGTTGTTATGACAACAAAATGTATGAAGCAGCCAAAATACTTTTCAATAATATTTCAAATTTTGCACGTTTGGCTTCAACACTTGTTTTACTTGGTGAATATCAAGCAGCAGTTGATAGTGCACGAAAAGCTAACAGCACAAGAACATGGAAGGAGGTTTGTTTCAACTTATTTGCATTCACCTATTTGATCCAAGTCCATGTAAACCTTTTCCTGATATGCCAGTCTTTTCTTTTACTTAATTGGATCGCATGTGTAAACATCCTAGGAGTAGATTATTTTCTTGGATGCATCTATTTATGGATCAAGATCATCTATTTGATCCAAGTTCCACCATGAAAACCTTTTCCTGACACAAATGTTTGATGTTTTTATTAGCACAAGTATTTGCTTGTAACATACACTATTATATTGTTTGGTTGATAAAGACGTCTCCTTTCTTCAGGTTTGTTTCTCATGTGTTGATGGTCAAGAATTTCGTCTGGCTCAAATGTGTGGTTTGAATATCGTTGTTCATGCTGATGAGTTAGAAGATTTGATTCGTTATTATGAAAGCAGAGGATATTTTGAAGAATTGATCACTTTAATGGAAGCAGCACTTGGTTTAGAACGTGCACACATGGGAATGTTTACTGAACTCTCAATACTCTATTCAAAATACAAACCTGGTAAAATGAAGGAGCATTTGGAGTTATTTTGGTCTCGAGTGAATATACCAAAGGTATATCTTCATAAATTGTTTCTAAACATGATAAAAACAGTGTTTTCATTAAAACAAAAGTTGAAACAATATGTCCTTTGCTTTTAGGTGTTACGAGCGTGTGAACAAGCACACTTGTGGGCTGAATTAGTGTTCCTGTATGATAAATATGAAGAATATGACAATGCCGTTGTTACAATGATGAAATACCCCACTGTTGCATGGAAGGAAGGCCTGTTCAAAGAAGTTATCACCAAAGTTGCCAATATTGAACTTTACTACCGTGCCTTGCAATTTTATCTCGATAATAAGCCATTGTTAATTAATGATTTACTGGTTGTCCTAACTCCAAGAATGGATCACACTCGTGCTGTTAACTTCTTCCAAAAAGCTGGCCACCTGCCTCTCGTTAAGCCGTATCTTCGTTCTGTGCAGAATCATAACAACAAAGCAATTAACGAAGCACTGAATAATCTGCTTATCGAAGAGGAAGATTTTAATGGTTTGCGTGCATCGATCGATGCTTTTGATAATTTTGACAACATCAACTTGGCACAACAACTTGAAAAACACGAGTTGGTTGAATTTCGCAGAATTAGTGGTTACTTATACAAAGGAAATAATAGGTGGAAGCAGTCTGTTGAACTTTGCAAAAAAGATCATTTATACAAGGTGAGAACCAGAGATTTTAATGCGATTATCTTCTTGTGAATGTGTAACCTTGCTGAAACTAGAGGTATTTTTAATGGGATGTATTCACATATATTAATTGACCCATCTGTTTGCATACAGTCAATGTCTCGTTTTCAGACCACCAAAGTTAATGGTGTAAATGTTGTAAAATTTCTTTTTCAAACACTTTCATTAGAGTTTTAACAGAAGTTAACTGATCTGGAAATGACATAACGTCATTGTGGCCATATAAAGTTGCAAATACACGTTTTTTATAAGATTATAAAGTAGACTGGATTATTCTGAGAAGATTCTTATGGAATGCGATAATGAAATCGTGAAAATCTCTCGTCCGCAAAAACGTTCATAGTTAAAACTTTAGCTTTCGAAACAAATCTCTGAAAACTTAGTTCTATTAGTTGAAAAACAAACTGAAGTAATTCCAATTAATTTTCTTTTCCATTAATATTTTTCATTGTTCTTTTTTTCCAAATCAGCCGAAGATATTCTTATAAAACATATTTTCATAAAAACAAAGGTTGTGTTTCTTTCAGAGAAAAAGATTGCTCCAATTAACTTTTGAAATACTTCTTATCTCTCTGTTGATATTTTCTCATTTTGTTTAAACTGTGAATTGATACAAACAATATGTTATGTTCTAGGATGCCATGCAATTTGCATGTGAATCACGTGATGCAGATATTGCTGAAGACCTTTTGAAATGGTTTCTGGAAATCAACAAAACTGAATGTTTTGCAGCCACCTTATTCATGTGTTACGACTTGTTGAAACCAGACTACGTTTTAGAACTTGCCTGGAGACACAACTTGATAGATTTTGCAATGCCTTATATGATTCAAGTAATGAGAGAATATCTGACTAAGGTAATGTTTCCAGTCTATGATCATCTGATGTTAATCCTTTTTGAACCTCGTCACTAATATTTTTCATATGAACCTCGTCACTAATGTTCTTCATACGAATTTCAGGTTGATAAATTGGCAGAAACAAGTGCTAAACGTGAGGAAGAGAAAGACTCGTCTCCTGAACCTCCCATTATGGGTGAGTCGTTATTTTAGCTCCAGAGTAATTATATTCTCTACTTTTTCCAACTGTGAATAAGTGGATAATTAATTGAATGGAATGTTCATGGGTAAAACTTTTTTGTATTAGGTGTTGAAACTTTGATGATCACCGCAGGACCCTCCGCTTATGCACCACAACCAAATATGTATGGAATGCCACCAGGAATGCCGCCAGGAATGCCGCCTCAGGGAATGGTTCCACCAGGTATGATGGGGGTGATGGGACAGCAGGCGTACCCACCACAAGCTGGATTTTATGGTCAAATGTGAGAATAGGAATTTTAGTTCGGATATGTTTTCGTATGTATATTAGATGATAATTTAAAATTTTTATAATCACCAATATCTTTGAAAAATCGAGATATTTTGGGGGCTTAGGGACGAAGTTGGTGACAGTTGACTAAAAGAAAGAAGGGAACTATAATTTACCGACCAAGACTGAATTCAAAAGTTGTGCGTGTACGTGTTTTTGGAATTCTAATTAAATGATTGTTTTCATATTTTGATTATCTCTGCAAGGATATATTATGCTTTATTAAATCACGAATTTTTCCAACATAACTAACCAATTTTTTCCAAAGATGAATGAAGAATAATTCACTTGTAAGATTGTACAAAATTTCCTGTTTATTTCGTTTGTTTTCGTTTGTTTTTTTTAGCATTAGCATTTTATGTTGTCTTGAATATATGAAATTCTCTATTTTTTTGACCTTATTTTGTCGTTCATAGTATTCCCATAAAACCCTCTTCTTTTTTCAATAGTCTGTATCAATTTTTATAATGTATTAGAACCTAATCAACTGAGCTCACCACATCAAGTAGTCGTTCCCAAAAATATTTTCAAGAAATTAAAAACAAAAATAATATTGTACTCCCCCATGTTCTTTTTAAATTGTTGTCTTCATAATTTTTTGTTTGGTTTTTTGTTTTTTTGTTAGAATGTATTAGAGGGAATATCCTTGTTATCAAATGTTGTGTAACACTCAATTTGTATAAAAAGATGACACCACTAAAAATCATTTCTAAGTACCTTTTCATGTAGTTATACCAAGTTCGTTTTGAACGAATGATTTGTCGGGTGGCCACTATTCCTCCTGCTTACCTATGGAAACAACTTCAAAAATATAGAAAAGCCTCTTGAAAAGTTCCTAGAAAATCTTTTCAGCCTTCAGGTGTTTGAGGGCTATTATATTATCACTAGTATCCCGGGTTCCCCATGAGTTACCACCATCCCGTGATTTTTCTATCAATATAGGGGTGACCGAAAATAAAATCACAATCCAAAAGGATAAGTAGTACCACGCACAGAGCTCGAGAAATGTGCCCACTGACGTCGCGCTACTCCTATAATACTAATCGCCTATATCTGGACAACTCAGTTACGCACGACCTAAAATTTCAATTATAACAGTCCATGCAAACATTTCGTTCCCAGTCCTTTTATTCACACTGACCGAACTAAAAAGTGGATGCACACCTCGCTATTAGTATATAGACTAGTATCTGGGTAAAAACATTTTACCGTTTCACTTTGCCCATGAGTTCACCCCACCCGTGCTCTACCTCTTTCAAAATATAGGGGTGACGAAAAATAAAATCACAGAATTGCAAAGAATAAATATCACTTAGTTGTAGAGCTCAAAAAGCTGATAAAGAAAACGTATGAGATTGTCTGCCAACGGCGTGCCGTTAATGAGATATCGTCGATCAAAGATTTTGATGACGTCACACCCGTCCCCAAAAAGTTTTAGACCCAATTTTTTTTTCGTCATCCCATCGCCCAATATCGCTGACCCCAAAAACGTCAGTTATTCCTATTGGTTCTCGAGATATTTGCCCCTAAACGTCGCGTTCCATTGGGGACGCAATGCAATGTCCCCCGTGCCAAAAAATTGATGTCGCGTCATTTGCCACTACTAATACACTAATATTGAAATATTGAATCGTGGTTTTACGCGTTCCTCGTGAGAAAATGACCGTGAAATTTCTGAAAATGTTCACTCTCTAAACTAAATTTGTTATGCACAGTCGCTATTAGTATATAGACTAGTATCCCGGGTAAAAACATTTTACCAGTTCACTTTCCCCATGAGTTACCACCATCCCGTGCTCTTCCTCTTTCAATATATAGTATATGACGAAAAATAAACTCACAGAATCCAAAAAGATAAGTATCACTGAGTTGTAGAGCTCGAAAACCTGATCAAGAAAATGTATGGGATCGCCTGTGTACGACTAACCGTTACGGAGATATCGACGATCAAAGATCCTAATGAAGTCACACCTTCGACAACTCAGTTACGCACGATCTAAAATTTAATTATAACATTTTCCATAAGAACATTTCGTTTCCAGTCTTTTTATTCACACTGACCGAACTAAATTTGTTATGCACAACTCGCTATTAGTATATAGACTAGTATCCCGGGTAAAAACATTTTACCGCTTCACTTTCCCCATGAGCTGCCCGGGTAAAACGTTTTTACCGATGCAAT
Source organism: Turritopsis rubra (assembly GCA_039566895.2). Lineage (NCBI taxonomy): Eukaryota > Metazoa > Cnidaria > Hydrozoa > Anthoathecata > Oceaniidae > Turritopsis > Turritopsis rubra. The sequence goes on along the minus strand of CM077627.1, from coordinate 1,909,451 downwards.
TCCCATTAAGTTGCAATCTACAGTACAACCCGAAAAGAAACTTTCTGTGTTCGCATAAGTTAATTAGCTTTCACGAAGGTCGAAAGGGTTATCTTCATGTCCAATTTAATCGCATGTCAAAGAAACTGCATGGATTACAAAAGATTTTTAATAATGACTTCATATAACATAAATCTGTACACGAAAATCTTTTGTGGTTCTTCAGGAATAAACATATTTTTCTTTATCAATAAAGACAATCTTTAATTATAAAACTGAAGCAAAACTAAAATCATACCTCCTTGTCTATTTGTATGACACACCACTCTTTTACAGTTATTCTAACAACTTTTAACTAATATTAATATATAGCCTAGTATCCCGGGTAAAAACATTTTACCGGTTCACTTTCCCCATGAGTTCCTACCCCCAACCCCCGTGCTTACCCTCTCTCTTACAATATGGCGGTGACAAAAAATAAAATCACAGAAAGGTGAAGAATAAGTACCACTGAGTTGTACAGCTCGAAAACCTGATCAAGAAAATGTATGGGATCGCCTGTGTACGACTAACAGTTACAGAGATATCGCCGATCAAAGATTCTGATGACGTCACACCCGTCCCCAAAAAGTTTTGGACCTAAATTTTTTCGTCACCCCATCGCCAATATCGCGCGCCCAAAGTGACGTCAGTTATTCCCATTGGTTCTCGAGATATTTAACCCTAAAAATCGCATTCTATTTAGGATGCAATGCAATGTGCCCACTGACGTCGCGCTACTCCTATATTACTAATATCGCCTATATCTCGACAACTCAGTTACGCACGATCTAAAATGTCACTATATCACAGTCCATACGAACATTTCGTTCCCAGTCCTTTTATTCACACTGACCGAACTAAATTTGTTATGCACAACTCGCTATTAGTATATAGACTAGTGTAGCCCTCCTCATGAGAAAATGACCGTGAAATTTCTGAAAATGTAACACTCTCTAAAATAAAAGTGGGATGCACACCTCGCTATTAGTAAAGAAGACTAGTATCCCGGGTAAAAACATTTTACCGGTTCCCTTTCAACATGAGTTACCACCCATCCCCAATGAGTTATATGAGTTACACCCCCATCTTCACCCGTGTTCTTTTAAAATATAGCGGTGACGAAAAATAAAATCACAGAATCAAAAAGAATATGTACCACTGAGTTGTAGAGCTCGAAAAGCTGGTCAAGAAAATGTATGGGATCGCCTATGTACGACAAACAGTTACAGAGATATTGATGATCAAAGATCCTAATGACGTCAAACCCGTCCCCAAAAAGGTTTAGGCCCAAATGTTTCGACAACTCACCGCCAATATCGCACACCCAAAGTGACGTCAATTATTCCCATTGGTTCTCGAGATATTTGACCCTAAAAATCGCGTTCTATTTAGGGTGCAATGCAATTAATAAAGAAGATTCTTTGCTACTCTTATTAAAACTTTTAAAATTTTTGTTCCTCTTCCATTGGATGTTTACTGTTTTTTCGTGAATTTTGTTCAATGCGTTATGATGTGTGCTCTCAAGTCCTTGTCAGTTTGAACCAATACACCCTTCCCGAATTTTTGTTTAAACGCCGTGTTTTTGTTTAGTAAGTACACACCCGGCCTCGTTTTAGATATCAAAATTGCCTCTAATCATTCTACTGGGAGTTTTAGTAATAGATAATTACTAAGAAATCAAGTTAAAACATTATTGAAATAATAAATTTCATTAAAACGAGGTTGGGTGTAGTAACTAGGTCAAAACACGGTGTTTAAACAAATCTGGAAGGTGACCTTTCCCGAATTTCTGTTTAAACACCGTATTATGATGCAGTCAAACATGTCTAACCTCGTTTTTAGGCAATTCATTGTTTTACTGATCGTATACCTTTATTACTTAGAAATAGTCTCTATTATTATTCTTAATTCCCATTACAATTGTTAAAAGTAATTTGGATATTGAAAACGAGGTTAGATATGATGACTTGGCCGTGTTTAAACCGAAATTCAGGATAGGTCTATTCATTCCTGGAAGTGACGTTAAAACACGCCTGGAAAATTCCCCCGTATTTGTTCTCAAAAGGGGAAAATATTTTTTGTGATAGGAGAGGTTTTTAATGGTCTACTGGAAAACTTTGGATTTCCAAAGAATGCTTACTGATGGGAATTTTGAAGAACTTGAAATTGATGTGGTGAATTCTGGAATCAAAATTATGTCATATTTGGTTATATCTTTAATGGGTTATAATTATCAACACGTGATAAAAGATTATTGATATAATTAATCTGCTGATCGTTAGCAGTTTTTGCAGATCAAGGGAAATCTAGAAAGGTCAGATAACCACATGTTTGAAAGAGGGATATTAATAAGCGCTTCTTAGGGGCTGTTCATATGGATAAAAATGACCTCTCTAAGCGGGAAACGTTTCTACGCTCTGCTTGGCAAGATCTCGCACTCATTCCACCAGTTGCACTGACGGGCGTTAAGGAACCACGGTGTTCCTGGATGATGCACTGATTGAATGAGCATTTCTCGAATTTTCATTGTTTTCATAGCGCTTTTTGAGAGAAATTTGTTCATAACACCACCGAGCATGAGAATTGAAAATCCTTACATCGAAATACGCTCTTTGTCCAAACGTTCGCGGAAAGAGTATTTTGATGAAATGATGATGACTTATGATGAGCTTGAGAGTCTCACTATATCAAAAGTCAAGTTCAATCATTTTGTCGCTGAGTTAACGGCCGTCAAGGCTGTTTTATTACGGTAGCAGCGAAATCGCATACCGTATTAATAGATCCTTGGACTACTCCTACTTCTCCGGCCGAAATAGCATTTAGCCCACCCTTTAGATACTGCGAAATTCCCTTTACGAAACTATATAAATTGTATGAACGAACACAGGCTAGGAATTTTCAAAAGCTTATCAAAACATTGAAATTAAGTATTATTCTGAAATCGACATAATAAAGTAAGTATTTATGGTTACAGTACACAAATGTATATTTCTGTTGTTTTAAGCAATGCTGTTTCTTTGTTAAACCTTGTTTACACTTAACAAAGTTTAAAACTCGGATGAATGAGTTTGTATCTATTTTGTTCGTATTGCGACTTACTTTTGAAATGCTGCTTCCGTTTTGCACCATATGGTTCTTGTTCTGACTTAAAATGGACAGTCTGCACTGAATGAAAGTGACGTAATTCGTGACGTGATCCATGAGATGTATTTTCTAGGATCAAGCTGGTGTCAAAACGTTTTATGAAAAAATCAACTCGCGTGAAACTTTTAAAATTGTTGACGTTTGAGAGACTGACCCAAAACAATTGACAATTCGAAAATTTATACTAATCCGATCTGAAATTTTTAAATCCGTTATAAGTATTGTCAACAATTCTACGTTGGCATAAACAGAAATTTTGTAAACAAAAAAACAGCCAATGAATAATTAATTTAGTTCAAAATCGATTTCCTCCTTCCGGACATCAGTGATTTTACTAAAAATTTTGCAAATAAATTTATTCATCGAATGCACTCTTCTTTTTTTATGAGAAACTATAAAACTTTATAACTTCTTATAAATCCGTTTCTTATCGAGTATTTTTGGTTTATCGTGCTGCTCGATCGTTCTCGTGAAAGGATTTTCAACTTAATGGAAAAGTGATTTATGAATTTAGTACTAAAGCATTTAATACGGAACAGTTAGGTAAAGAAACATTACATAACTACATTAAAGATTAAACAAAACATGTATTTTTAAAAATAATTTCCGTGTTCAGGATCAATTAATTTTTGTTGCTGACAAATGAAGGATGGATTTCTCAGAATAACAAATCACATGAGGTTGGTTTGTTTTTTTTAGGGTCAGTCTCATAAAACAAATGACAAATAAGGGTTTTTTCGTTCAACTATGGTCATACCAAAATCCCCCGCAAACATCAGAAATTCCCTGCTGTTAGTTCCATTTTTAGTCGCCACTCATTACGTGTGTCAATAAAAAAATACCTTGGTAATTTGATTCATTCACGTAATATTGTAATAATGGAGTAATTACTGTTCTTACAAATTGACACTCTCGCATAGGTGTTTCATACTATTATTAGTGAGTAATTTAACTTTTTACAGTTAACTCTGCGATGAAGACTTCTTAACCTGAAGGATCGGTAACTATAGCAACACAAGAGAGTGATCCTGTTAACGATTGTCTTCAGCCGGTAGTGTATCTCCGTGTGATTATAAAAATAAATTACGGTTTTACAGACATTATGACATTATTTCTATAGCTGTTAGATGTTGGCAGATGATTATGGTGATGATGAAATAAGCAAAGAAACACATTGAACTTCTTTCGTTTACCATCATGGATTTACTTCAAGTTATGTATGATAATAATAATTTTGTGACTGTAGAACAGATCTTGCAGACCAAACCCCGCGAATATTTTGAAGTCAAAGGGTGTTTACGTTGGATAGCAAGAAAGAAAAATGTAACAGTGGACAGACACACTCGCAAAGAACGCAAAGCATTACTGGACGATGGTACAGATGAAATCGAGATTGAATTTTGGGATATGGATATCGAACTAGTCGATGAGATCGTTAAAAGAAGGCACGAAGTTATGATCACTAATGTTTACTTGAAAAATTCTGAATCTCATGAAAAACTATCGACCTCCATGAGCAGTAAAATTATTTCGACATCAAAATGTCGCTCTGGCAGTACAGTTTCTTCGATCGAATCAGATTCAGAACCATTTTCGGAACCGGAATTTCGGGAAAGAAATGGATCAACTCTCTCTCCTACTGAAATGTATGACAGTGAGGGAGGGTCGCCGATTCTTTGGAGGAGGAGAGCACATTCTTACAACTCACCGCGATTAGCTCTACGCAGGAGTTTCCGAAAGATTCGCTCGTGGTATAACGAAAAATAATTGGAAGACGAAATGAATTATGGGAAGTCCTTTAAAAGATGAAATAGATCTCAATGGTAAAAGACACAGAAAGTTCATGTGAAAATTAGTTACTATGGAAAACAACAATTTAAATATGTACATAACTTCCTGTTTGAATCTCAAAGATGTCGCGATAAGCAAATCGGAAATGCTGAAAACTTGAAATGCAGTCGTGGTTGGATGACAGGAAAGAGAACTTTCGTGAAGATTAAATTGTAAATAAGAAAATAGTATCTTCGGTTGTAAATAGTCTTAGAGTTTTGTTCGAACAGGATCACATTCCAACAGTGTATATACTGCTCCCGAAATCATGTAAAAATATCCTTAAAAATACCAAAATTGTACAAAAAGAAGATTTATCAATATATTAGCTGTTTTGATGCTGAGACTAGACGTCTATAAACCGATTAATTTATTATGATCACTTTGAAAATAAAGTAGACGCCTGTTTTTATGCTTACTCTACGATCTTGATAAAGAAGACGGTTTCGTTTAAGTAATCTCAGTATAAATCTCAATATAAAAGCAGCTATTTCCTTGTTTGTTCTCATGTTTTTAATTTTAGTAATATTTTGACATATATAGAAAACATAAAAGGGAGAGTTACAACGCCCCAATAAATTGATCGCCTCAAAGTAATATTTTTATCACACCGAAATTTTTGCATCATCACCATCAGAAAATCCTTAGAGGAACAAGATATATACAAAATGATAAAAAAAAATCAAATAAATGGCGAGTGGTGATACTACGAGTTAAAAGGCGATACAAACTTGTTACTATCGCCTGAAAACACTTGTCCTCGTGACCTGATTTCTATGAAATCCGAAGAAACATCTTTCTTTAACACATTGAGATGTTGGATAATCTTTGTTGATGGTTATTTCTCGAAGGAAATACTAACAAGGCATACTAACAACATCTTGACGTCATGTCGGAAAAACACTTGAGGGAGTTTACTTTATTACAGGATGAAGAAAATGTAATTAAATATTTCGAATAAACATAAAATATACTGTGCCAAATATATCGGTTTTCAGACATCAGTGATAGCGTTCCCTCTTCAATTGCCATGATTCATCGTGGTTCAGCAAAACCCATGTAATGGCATTAACAAACTGTTAAAATTGTTTCTTAATTAACTTTTCTAATCTCTTGATGCGACTGGAATCTGATATAACGGCCGTTTCTTTAATGACATCAGCATTTATTGACGAGTTTGAAATTTGTGATCGAAATATATCTAACATCGAATGTTGTTCGCCTCTCTTCAATCCCTAGAAAAGAAGTGAATCCAGAAAACTTCCTAATAAATTTGGGTAAGCAAGAAAATTTGCTTCGATTACTATCTAACCAAAACTACCTTCATATCCAGTAATTTCTGAAAATTTGCAGTTTCAGCATCATTCAGCAACTTGATGTAACTCTCCACGAAACTTGACTGTGGAGTATGGGGTGACATCACAACCTGAAAATTAATTTATCTCTTTATTTTGAATATTGAAAACGCAAATATACAATAATCGGGCCCGTATAAGTAGAATACAGGGTAGCCATGTAAGGTTATCATTGCTAAAAGTGGATGCGTAAAAGATGAAAGAAATTGCTTTAAAAATTTTTTTTGTTTCTTGAAATTCATATCTTTTGTAAATATACATGTTTTTAGGGGGTGATCACATGAGGAAATTCAACCTGGCTGATCCGCTAAACCGAGATCTCGCTATCATTAAAAAACTCTTATAAATTCAGATGTGTGGTGAAAAACGGCCAGCCTGGTTAACTGGTGATCGTCTTTTTAATTTAAACAGAAAATAACACTGGAAAATTAAACTCGACATCAGGTGACATTAACCAGCCCGGTAAACCGTGGTGAAATTTTCTCATGTGATGGGTTGAAAATAATTCAGCCCGTTTTACCAAGCTGGTCATGTGACCGCACCCTTATTTTGCATCTCATAAACCGATGTCAAACATCCCCAAAAGTAAAAACTATTTCCAATAGCTATACGTAACAAGATGCTATCGTCGCTTGCCTCGTTATTTCAAACAAAAAAGAGAGAATTTCAACCAAAAAGTTTAACGATGGCATCGTGTTAGCTAGCTTAACACACTCAGATAGACGAAAATGAAAGTGACGTAATTAATGAAAAGGTAATTGTTCTCACCTTTAATATCATTTCAGCTTTCGACATTCCTTTAATTACAACTTTAGTGAAACTAAAAAAAAAATGAGTTGAGAAAAACTTAAAATTTCACTTTCTATTGGCTCATTATAAATTCACGTAAAATTGTGTCCGCTTTGATTGACATGACGTGTATGCCTGACGACATGACGTGTACTATACCTGGCAGGAGGCTTTCTTTGCACGGTTGATCCGAGCGATGGCAAATCTAACAGGACAGTCTTTATGGAATGTGTATCCAAAAGCAACTGAAGGAAGAATGTAATATATGTAAACTACCTTATCACCCTTTTCACGCTGGTCTTTACTAGCGTTAATTTTGAAAAGTCCACGGTCAAACTTTCACAGACAAATATCTGACGATGGCCTTTTTAAGGGTAAGTCACGAAAATTAACGTCATTAATGGACGACGTAAAAAGGGCCAACAAGGTATAGAAAAATGAAAGCAAAAAAAAATGAAAATCACAATCTAGTGAAATCTTACTTGTTCAGCACCAACAGTGGAGAGAGGTTTACATTTATAAAGGTTATTTATAAATCTTGGAATGAAAGAACTAGAAAAGAAAAGAAAAGCAATAAATAAGAAGACTAGGACGAGGTTGGTGAACACGTGCTGGTATTAATAACAAATTAGTCTTACTTAACAAATTTGACGCAAAATTGTGTGAAATATTTGCGTGACGAGTAAAGATTGTCTCGAATACTCGGAACAGTTCGTCTGAGATGAGTCGTGATGGCGGTTACATATCCACTTTGATCACCAACAGATTCGATACCTTGCCAATGAACCTGAAGAATCAAACAAATTCATTTACATTAATGATCTTGCATGGTGTTTCAAATTAGAATAAAATGATTTTTACCTTGGCCATGGCTGTGAGCGCAGGTTCACAAGCGTTTTCTAAGTCCTGCACTAACAATTGAATGGAGCTCGAGATCACTCTAAATAAATAACTTTCACTGGTTTGGAAGAAGGTTATAATTATACCTGGTTATAATTGGTTATAATTGTGAACCTTTTTAAAGACGTGTGATTCGTTCGAAAAACGTTATGTTTGCAATCAGGAATAATGCAGAACACCTTGTCAAAGTGCAACAACTGCAATTTACATAACCACAAGAATTTGCAGAACCACGACCTTTTCACTTCTTTTCGCTGAACAAAGCAAAGATGACGTAACTTACGAGTGAAACAAATCTTGTTCGGTTGTCATGTCAACAGATTCCATCAAATCATTATCAATTTTCTCTTTCAGCTTATCTTGAAGCTTGAAATAAAAATAAGGATAGTGTTATCGCCGCGACGATCACTTTTTTTCTTGTGCGCATGTGTCGTCGCGAAAATTTATAACGACCGGGTTAAAGCCGGTTTTACATCACATCCAATATATTTTGATGAGATATATTCTCGACAACATAATATATCAGCTGGTTGGGGTTAGTTGAAAATATATCAGTTCACATTAGCAGAGGGTGGTTTAGAATATATCAGTGTGGTTTCTTTGCTTCATTCATCTTCTACTTGAGGTTTACAAGCAGTACATGGCCGAAACAATGGTAAGCACTTAACTTTAAGTCGACGTGATAATTGTCCACAATACTACTCACATACATAAAACGAATCCTGTGGTACATTAATGACACAGTAGGCTAGCGTGTGGAGGCTATTTTAGGTTATTCGAAGCCTGATAAGGTTCCCATTCTAACATCAAGTTCGAAAATCTTAATAAAGATGGAGCGGAAATATCAAACTTTGTGAAAAACGAAAAAAGCGACAAATTGTCGACATCATCAGGTCACAATTGTGTTCTGATCTACGAATCATCAGTGGTGTTATAATTCTATTACTTTAACTATCTGTAAAAGAAAAGATGGTTATGCTCCAGAAAGGTCACAAACAATTTACAAATTCCAGTATGCAAAGCTGAATGAACTGATGCAGGATTGCTGAATGAAGACTGTCAACCTAACTTGAAAGCATTCTACTCCACCAGCACTAAACAAACAATGTTTCAAGAACTACTCTTCAACCTTCCTTTATTTGATTGACATGTTTACTCGACTGATGAAAGCATCATGGATCAACACCCATCAACAGCAAAATTTCATCACGGTCAACGTTGGTGAATTTGCTCATGTTGACTTCAGAGATTATATGAACGTAATCATGGAGTGGTGAATCATTCCTTGCAAAAAGTTCCTCGTGATTGACCAGGTAGCAGTTGCCTGGGATATTAATACCAAAAACGCACTTCAAAAGGGGTCCCGATTTTCCTTTGTATCAACTGGTATATGATTAGCAACACAAACTGCCTCTTCTATCACTAATAAACATCCACATCCACAGAGGTTGTTCAAAACAGCAATATTATTATGCATGTGACCAGAAAAAATGTCTGAGGCGGAATCTAGTAAGGAGAACACTTGGATACAAATGACCTCAATCAACTTTCAACGATGCAGCACGCAATAAGAATTAAGTGTAGTACCAAAGTATAGTGAAAGAGTTAAGTGTAGTACCAAAGTATAGTGACAGAGTTAAAAGATCAAGTCAAAGCTGAATTTTTGTCAGTAGTGGACGAGCTATGCTTTTTTGGAACAATTTGAAAACGAGGTTGTTGGAGTGAAGAGGCAACATGGTAACACTTGAAATGAAATGAAAGAGAATATTATCAGTTATTCATAGCTGCTGTTGGACTTATCAACTGGATGGCAAGCCAGTTATGACCAGATTTTGCCTTAGTTGTTCTCGAAAGACCATGAATGAGCATGATGCAGACTAACAAACCTTAAATGATGCATTTGTTGACAAATTAATTAAAAAGTACGGCATGAACAACAAACACATGACTGAAGTTTCCATCAAAATCAGAACAACAAACACATCACTGAAGTTTCCATCAAAATCAGAATTGATACCGATGCCCCATTATGCGACTCTACCTGATGAAGTATCTAGTGGAAATAGGTTTATGATCTTCCTTCTTGGTGAAGAACGATCATGAGAAATAAAGGCCAAACGTGTGGTGAAGAGTACAACTGCTTTGGAAGCCCTTGCATTGCTGAAGGTTTCAAAATTCCTCTCTTTATTCGAACCATGTTGCAAGGAGTACCCATTTCGTACCCAGTCGTCTTCATTTGTAAGCGACATAAACACGACAAGATCACGTATTATCAATGTTACCGATAAGTAGCCTGTACAGCATTCAAAGTTGACGATTACGTCTATATTTTCGATGTTCGTCTTTATCAGTAAAAAGAAAAACGTTGTACCAACATCGTCATCTGAAACAACAACACTTGTGAAAAGTTAACCAGTAGTTTGAAAAAAAACAATGTCGCCTAATGAAGTTGTTCCCGTCATAGTTCGACGTATTCAACAGTATCTCAACTTTTACATTTTGGTACGAACACCACTCTGGAAGTTAACTGTGTTTCTACAGGAAATAATGGAAGAATACTATAAGCACCTGATGTTATACATCAATGGATTCAATACCTTGCATTGTCGTCCTCAAAATGTATAATAAAATCCTTTAACAACATATTTTAGAAATCTGATTGCTTCTGTCAACTCCAAAAAACAAACAAATCATGATTCAATCCTAACCTGATTGAAACATAACTTTTTGTTTATGTGCATCTAAAGTCGAGACAAAAATCAACTCCATTAAAATTTACTCCATTAAAATCAACTCCATTAAAATCAACTCCATTAAAATCAACTCCATTAAAATTTACTCCATTAAAATCAACTCCATTGAAATCAACTCCATTAAAATCAACTCCATTAAAATTTACTCCATTAAAATCAACTCCATTGAAATGTCACCAGTTCGTTCCAGAAGTAGTGTCATTTAAGAAAAATAAAGTCGTGTCATTTACAGAAAAATAAAAGAACGAATCAAACATAGAAGATAGATATTATATTTGTCATTCAGACATTATATTTGTCATTCAGGAGAATACAGAGAGGAAAATATACATCAAGTGAAACAGAAAAAGAGAAAATGTTTCAGTCAAGTACGAATTAAAATATTTCAGTGGAAAAACAATCACCTGTATTGTTGTTTCTTGACAATATTCAGCCGTTGTCAAAATACAACATATTGTACGTTTTTCATCTTCGTTCAGTTTAACTTCTGAATCTTTTAGTATACTTGCCAGCCCGCTTGTTGAAGCTCTAATGAAGAATAATATAACCAATAACCAGGTTCATAAGGAAGTAAAAAAAACCACTCAATTGTGAAATTGAACATCAACAAAACACTTTTATTCTGAAAGTTCAAATAACTGTTTGACTTTTTCTGGTATTTTGAATGGAATTGGATCATTCTCATCTTGACTCAAAATCACATGCAAGGAAAAAATATCCTAATCTTTCGAAAACACATCCATTATACAACTTCCGTTTGGTTTACACATTCTATCTGTCTTTCTATCTATCTAACATTTTTTTGCTGTTTTCGGATATCATATACGGGATTTCTGATTTCGGGTCGTTTGTTCATAATGTGATGATAAACAGCAGACTCAAAAATCTGTGCTGAATAGTTGGATAAAATTTACGTAAACTTGTAGATTTCTTTAAAAAAATATATTTTGGTATTTTTCTTATTAAACTAACTTTTGTTTCATTTTTATAAAGGAAAATTTGTGATTTTGTTCTTTTAAAACATTACAAATCAAGTCAGCTAAATTTGACTATATACCATGTGAAAAGTCTTCCATACCGATTTTTGTGTTGTTGACCTATCGTCGAAGAAATATAATTCTTTATAAGTCAAAGCAAGAAAAGAGCGTTTTTATGGATGCCCGATGAAAGAAGGATATTTATGTATATGGAGTGGATTGATAGTGCATGAGATCAGTAAAGGGAAGAAAATGTTACTTTAAGACCTGTGTATCAGAAGAAAATTTACCAAAAAGTTATTTCAGTTTAATTATCATTGTCCTCACAAAAATGTGTGAAATTCGATTATGAAGAACATTTCAATTGCAGTGAGAGTCTTTAATCATTGAACTTTCATCAGGAAGGCATGTCGTATAATTTTCCAGTTTATAAGTGATTAAACTAAAAGTCAAACAAAGTGCATTAAATACACACAGAAAGTGTTCATCTAAATATGTTTGCAAGAATTGCAAGAAATCTTCAAATCATCAAAATAATCTACCAATGACTAAATTAAAGACAAGACTCAAAATTTGTGGAATCGCCATATATGGAGCTGTCGGAATTAAGATATGATCTGAATTGAACATATTATATCCAGATATCTTTTGAACAGTATTTTCCATGATATGAACATTAACTTTCTTTCTGGAATGACATTTTCAGTTATATTGGGAATGGGTGGTGGTGTTTTTTATTAAAATACAGGTGATACATGATCAAATTTGTCGAATCAATTTCATCGTATCCAATTTGTCGAATTTGAAAGTTTAGTGATACATGCTTTTAATTTGTAGAAATTGAATTGTTCTTGATCCGCTCATTTAAAAAAACAACAAAGATAACATAATGTGATTGGTTGAATTTCAAATTTAAAGAAGTTGATTGGTCAACGCAAATTTGGGTGTTAACACAAATTAAAAAAACTATGCCTGTTAAAACCAATGTAAATAATGTCCAGCAAAAATCTCTGCAGAAATTAGTGAGTTAACAAAAAAATTCCTTCTGAAATATTTGTTAGTAAAAGTATAATATATACAGTATTATTGAATTTTCTTAGCTGACTCGCTATGGGCTATACACTTTTTCATATGACTGATCAACGAAAAAAAGAGATTGGGAAGCAAATAAATGTGCATACATACTTTAGTTGATCATTCGGAAAAAATAATATCCCAAACATTTGTAGAATATCAGAAAAGGACTCATTTTTGTAACAAAAAATCCTTTCCCTAAACTGTTTTTCTAACTTTGAGTTGAAAAGATAAGCAAACAATCAAGAAAATTAGAGAAAATTTTTCCAGATGTGTTGTGTATGCAATGGTCACACAAACGATCACCAAAATATGATAAGTGAAAGTCTAAACACTGCTACAAAAATATTGAATGAATGAAATAGTAATAATAAACAAAATGACATCAAAAAAAGGTAATTTTTAGAACACAGAAATATAATGGTAAATCAATACCATAGGAAATTACAGATTTGAAAAAATTAATGTTTTTTAACAAGTGCCATATCAACTTAACACATAATAAATGGCCTTTTCTGAGAGTTTGGACTAATAGAAAAAAGTGAGAAAGAGAAGGGTATATTTTAACAAAATTCAAATTCAAAGAGTCTCAACACATCAGTAAATATTTGTTTGCATCTATTTCAGATTAAACACCCACGGTTGCAGTGAATCGGGAAAAAGTAAAAAATTCAAGAAAAATGATTGACATCAAAACTATGGAAAACTATTTATATTCATTAACTGCATCTAGTAAGAAATTACAAAAATGAAGTTTTTTATTTCATCCCAATTATCTATTTTCATATCTTGAAAATCAAAAAGTGGGGTAACTTCAGACCTCTTGAAAGCAAAGGTTTTCAGACTTTCGGACTTTTCAGACTTATTTGCCGATTTCTATCTAAATCTTTACGCTTCAGATCTAGAAAAAACATAAAGCCATTGGCAACCAAGAAGTTCACAACAACTGCTGAACATTTCTGTCACTACTAGGACCCCAAAACAGCAGTGCGTGCAGAACAAATTTTGACTATCATCATAAGTATGTATATCACTGTCTTTTGACGGTTCAGTTTTTTCATGACAAAACATTATTTCTGAGCTCTTAAATGTAATTCTCAACTTCACATCCTAGTCATTAAGGAGCAAAACCATAAATAAAATTAAAAATAGATAAAATAAATAAAATCTGTGAGAATGATGAAAATGATCCAATTACTATTCTTTGAAAAGTTTTTATACATATTCTTATACAGAAATACTTGCTAAAAGTTTGAAGATTAAATATTAAAAAGTTGACTTCGAAAACTTACTTTGGCAAATTTCCCATCAATAATTTTTTTGAGTATTCCATTAAATATTTTTTAAAAGTTTCTGTCAGGGACAATAAAGCTTTACCACTGCTAAGTTGGATACACTGAACCATACATTTCTTGTAAAACACAAATAATTCACCAGCACTTTGGAGAACGGTTCCTTCTGAATCGTCACCCAGTTTTGGAACACCTTGTATTTTGAAATCTGTGATAAATTTTTCAATTAAATCAGCTAAGTTCCTAAAAAAAGAATCAATCAGATAAGAATAGAAACATTTGCATGAAACATGGCAACAAGGAATTTGTCCGATAAAACACATTGAAACATTTGCAAATGTTATGAAAACATTGAAACTACAATAGCATAGATGAGGAAGAAAGTTGAAGAGATCGTTGCATACCTATCTTGTGCTTCAATATAGACATGTAGATGGCTTTCAAAACATTTACTAATTAAACCATAAAAAGGTGAATCAGTAGATGGTTGCTAAAAAAATATCAAAATACTTGAGAAAACTGATTGTAGCTCAGATAAAAGATGCAATGGAAGTATCAGGATATGAATCAAAGTATTTGGATGGATGAGGCAATGAATGTAAATAAACCTCGATAATTCAAACGGACACAATTTTGTTATTAGAGTGTTATTTCACCAATCCTTCCAAAGTAGTAGTATTTGTATAAGCCTCATAAACACCCATGCAAATTAAATTTGGAATTTGTATAATTTCATTACCTTATCCTTTATGTGACTGTATGCAAATCGTTTCGCTGCAAAATTTTCGAATGCTGTAGTTCTTTGTATAGCGAAAAGTAGTAACTTGACATCAATTTCGTTTGGTTTTTGCGCCATTATGTTAACAAGTTCCCGTCTATATGAAATTTGGGTTCAATTGAAACATTAACACAACAAATAAATAAATAAACAAACCAACAAATACTCACTTGGTGATAACACAAAATTCAATGCATATTTGTTGATCGACATTCCAATCAGGAGGAAAAGTATTGGCAAAATTTTCTTCAAATTGTATTAAGACTCTTTTTATCCAAGCATATCTTCGATCAATTTTATCAATCCATGCAACCTTCAAGAAACAAATCATTTTGTAAGTACTAATTTCTACTAATTCTTCATCGCACACAAAATAGTCTTACATCAAAATTCTCGTTGAAGACATTCAGATAATCTGATAATTGAAGTTTTACAAACCAAGTTAGCAATTCATCTCTAAAGAATAATTGAGTAAAAAACCAATTTTCCCATCTAAAATTTACATTGCTGCGAAGAAAAGTGATTTCACTAAGGGATAATAGAGAAACAAGCATATAAAAATATGAACAGGTTCAAGACTGAAAATAAACACAAGACTGCAAATCACTGTATCTATTATCCGGAGGAGGAGTATCTGAAGAGGAGGTCAATTGTTGAATTAGTTCTCACTTTATCTTTGGTTCCAATATATTTATTACTTTACAAGAATTGGCAAGTAAAGAGTTTGGACCAGCTGATGGCTAGAAAACAAAACATTTTTATATAAAAACCTGTCCACTACTCAAATTATCATTATTATTATAATTATTTGATAATGTTTGTACAGGTATACATTATATCAGTTACATAACTGTTTTTCATAGATAAGTCCTATAAAAAGTAAAAGTAAAAATATATATAAAATTGTAAAATAAAATACATGCATATACAATGTGTCCCAGATAAAAATTGACAATTTATAAGCTTGTTTATAAAATCAAACTTGTCTATTTTTACCTTAAGTTCGGGATGAGATAAAGTTTCTTTGAAATCGCTAAGTATTTGCTTTCCAAGGTCATCTTTAATGATATGTACTCTATACATGAGCAAGAAATCTATTTATCTTTAATTTTTCGATGAATGTTTTGCTCAGAGACTTAGTCACAATAGTAGACTAAGTTACATTATTTCCTTGAACTACCTCAACGCTACCAATTCTCACGTTTCATTTTATTTTCTTCATTTTTTAAGGTTCAAAAATAAATGGTTGGTGAAAAAGGATTACTACACAAGTTTAAAAAACATTTTGAAAAGTGAAACAGATAAACAAGCAATTCTTTTGGGACTCATAAGTTGATACTTTTGGTTAAACAAGTTAAACTGGTAGGTCCACCAAATTAAAGAACGTGCCAATAAAGAATTTTACAGGAGTGTGCAAAAGTGTGAGATGCCAAAAATAGGGGCAGTGAAAATTAAAGCATAATATTACAAACATTTGTCAACTATGAAAATGAAGTGAAGACATATGTTTCTTTCAAACCAACATTTACAGATATAGTCAGTGATTGTACACTGGAAACAACCTGATTGTAGCTACTATACACTGGAAACAACCTGATTGTAGCTACAATACACTGGAAACAACGTACCTATCCGCTAGTTGTTTTATTTGTGGAATTGTTGTATACTTTTGAAAATGATCCAGAACATTCACCACTCCTTGCAGCAAGTTACCAATTTCACCATATTGACGATTTCTGGACAGAGTTCTACAGTAAAGGAATCAAGAAATGAAGAATGAGTAGCAAAACATGCAACAGTCACTTGCGACTTGAAGGGCTCGTTCTGTTTGAACATAACCATCAGGATAACTCTGTTTTACTTACACTAATGAATCCACACCACCCACTAACATATGCAAATGGTTTAGTGTTGTAATAGAAGAAGTCAAATGTCGTTTACCATGATCTAATTGTTTTATATCGCGCGTAATTTCTTTTACCTACAGTTTCAGAAAATACTTCTTTTAATAAATTTGTTTCTACACATGTGGGTGTTCAGACAGAAAAACCTATTCACTTTTTCTTCTGATTTATCTGCTTTTTCTTTGATGTCTTTTATCTTTCCAAATACTTCATGAATCGACTTCTTTGCATCTTCAAGAGCCTATTAACAAGATTGGTCACATGCCAAGTTTTCAGAAGAAGAAAGAATTGAAAAAACATTTAGTTGCATTAAATATTTCAATACCTGCTTTCCATTGTTTTCAACATCAGTTTGCCGGCGAATTGAACTTCTAATATCATCATCAAGTTTTCGAATACGTAAACGAATTCTTGCTACTACTTCATCTATGTTAGCTAGAGACTACACATTACATCGTAGAGAAGAAAACATTTTGAGTGACTAGCATTTTATATTGAAACAAAGTAAAATAAGATTAAGAATAAACAAACTTGTTCTGTTGGAAATAAGGTGTTGATGTAATCAACAGGGTTAAAGTCTTTGCCATCTAGAGGATCTGTGTTGGAGATAACCTGTTCAAAAGTCGTTGAAATAAATTGATTTTCATGGATACAGTCAATATGCATATACGTTTAGGTGTCATTTAAATTGTTCACTAGCAAACGTTTCAACACAAGTCAATCAATTCACTTGAATCAAAGTTCATACTTCTTTCAAAGCTTCTTCTACTTCCTTGGGAAACTCAAGTCCTTCAGAATTGTTTTCTTCTTGACCAAGCACACTCAACGATGTTGACTCACCAACATCCATGACCTCACAAGGTAACTTTTGAATGCGTTATCTCGAACAACCAATCAAATGTTATGTATTAATTCAAGGCTACAGCAAGAAAAAGTTCTTGTATTGTTCTATACAAAATTACCAAAGAATAACATAAAGTTTAGTATGAAAGATAAACATAGCAGCAAATATTGAATGTTCTCAAGATGAAATTCAAAAGCAAAGAAAAACAAATATTTATTATCCTGTTAACCAACAGATAACCATATAAATTTGATATTCATTTACGAAAAAACATTTGATGCAAAATATATCATTTGTTCTATACATTAGCTGATTCCAAAACACAAGTGACTCTGTGATGAAAAGCAACATGAAAAGTTTGTTTACGAGAATCTAAAAAACATAGACATTGCTTGATAACCATTTTTTAGGCCCTGTTGTTAACCTTTAAGACCTTTACTTTAAAAATAGTTTCAAAAACTGTAAGAGATATAAACAGCAAAATCTGAAAGCGTAAATAAACGAATGTTCGCCAGGTTAGATTTATAGAATAAAGCAAACGTTTGTAGTGTTTAAATTAATCTCTCTCTGTGTGAGTACGAGGTGACATGGGACGGCAACGAGGATGGCGACGTGAGAATGATCACTGAATTATTCAAAAATTAACGAATCACAAAGCAATTGAAGTTTCAAGAACTTATCCGTAATAACAAAACGTTTGGTTGATGAACTAAGAAAGAAATGCTTTCTAAAAAGGATAAAAGCAATACAAGAGAAACATAATCTACTGCTATTCTTGTGTCTCTGCTTTTAGTACGACTTCAAAACCTAAGTTTTTACGTTTTCTGTAGAACGTGCAAATCTGATACAGATGTAATTAACTGATAAAATTTTCCGAAGGGTATAGCATGAAACAGACTTCCTTTCTAACCGAAATCCACAAGGAAAACGAAGGTTTTGTATCATTCACGTAGCCGTTCTCGTTGTCATCGTAGTTTCGTAAACTCCCTATTGGTGATACAACATAACATGACTTGATTCACATATGACTCAATAAAAATAAAAAATTAGATTTACAATCTAACATGGAAATAGAGCTTTTAAAAAATGAAATCTGAATCTGAAAAATTCGTCCATCTCTATTTTTCAACTTTCAATTTTTCTTTTTTAACAGAGAGTATTTTGAAATTTGAATTCTGTAAAATGTTTATGATTTGCTTCTGAGTAACGCACCAAATGACATGAAATCTGCTTTTCTCTTCCAATTGTGATCACTTTTGTCAACCGTAATAATCGAAGAGTGATAGGAAAATTCCTTGGAAATAATAGAACCTCTTCAGAAATGTGCTTTCCTCTTTCGACCAGAATATTTTGAATCAGCTCGAACACTACAATCAAAAGAAATTAATCCAATTCAAATCTAAGAAATTTCCTTTGATACTTTGAAATAATACAAAAATGAAGCCTACTCTTTTCCTTGTTTTCTCTTTCGTTCTTTTTTCTTTTGAATCCATTCTCGGCTTTTTTTTAATGGTTTAAAATTTCGATTATTATTACGTTCTCTAAACATTTAAACATACACTTTCTTTATATTCCTTCCATTATTTGTTTGTTTTTATTCCTTCAAAACTTAATTTTGTCATAAAATAGTGAGAAATTTATACCTGGAATTTGTAAAAGTAATAGTGTTGACATTTTCTTCAGTTCCCAAACCCTAAAATAATAGAAATAGTAATAACTTCAAATTGTGCAGACATTTGTAAGAAGAAACTTCATCCATAATATGCCACTGATCAAGTTTGGAAGGGACATAAACTGACCTTTGGTAACGGCTGTGTATTTACACCAGCAAATAGACATAAAAACATTCTAGAAAAACAAATTTTGACTTTTTAATTACTATTATTAAGATTTCCCCGTAAAGGGAGAAATCTTATATATTTAGGATTTCTGTTTATTGACTAAGAGTTGCACTGCAACCGTTTTTCTGCCCATTCTGAGTCGGTTATTAGTTTTTAAATGGCAAAAGTCCGTGTGGAGAAGCGTATTTTTTTCCAATAATGTTTTTATATCCATGGTTACGATGATGATGATGATGTGTAAAATTACATTAAATTTTAAGAAAGCTTTCAGTTAATCTAATGAAGTATTTTCTTGTATTATTTTAGTGTATTTTAAAAAAAAGCGTAGATGGCCTAAAGCTTTGCATTTCTTTTTGAGAACATAGTGGTTCAAATCAGTTATCCCCATTGGTTATCGAGATATTTTCCTTCAAATTTAGGTACTTTACAAAAGTATAAACAATATTTCCGCATCCATGCAAAGAAAGCTCGGTTACAAATTTTTACTGTTTTTTTATTCAGCACTGCGAGTAATGATTTTCTTGAAATAAAATTTGTTTGAAATTCATGTTTCATGAAAATAATTACACAAATAGTGATAGTCCACATTACAATGAATGCATTTGATGTGTCTGAAAACTTGTAAATGGTGAATAAAACTTGTAAATGGTGAATAAAACTTGGTGAGTACAACAGCGTTAAATTTGGCTTTTATTTCATACCCATTGGTGAATTGGTTATATTTTGAAAATTTGTGAAAATTTTACTCACTGAAGTTCTTACATTTTAGCCATTCACAAAAATTTATACCAGCAAATTTTTAAAAACCTGTTATTTTCAAAAATAAGTACTCGCAAAATTTTTTGTTAGTTTGCAAAAATAAATATATGCGGAAATTAGTACACTAACATAATAATAATCCTTGAACCATAAAGCAAAAAACAAAACATCATAAAAAAACAACAAAAGGAACTTATTCCATCACTATGGTAACAACGCATTACTAGGCATACTTTTTGGCTCGACTGCTATTTGGATAGTCAACAATAACACCACCAGTAAAGCCAGCTCTCATGGCTTGTGCAGTAATCAATTCCACCTGAAATTAACCAAGTGATAGTGCATTATAGTAGCATAGCCTACAGTATACCAGATTAACGAAAATAGATTGAGTAAGTGTGCTGAAATAACAACTGGTTTTATGGAAAGCAAAAGAGGCTACGTTTTGCTCCCCCACAGAACTGATCACTTCTTAACATAATGAAAGGTATGTTACCCGACTAGTTAATGTATTAAACAAAATTTGAAATCACTTCAAACTCCTGTTATCACGAATCATTACCTGTGAAGGATTTTCTGGATAAAACTGCAATACAGCTTTTCCACCTCGAACCTAACAAAAAATACAACTTATACCATGCTTCATCTTCATAATTTTAACAAAAAAAACAGGTTTAGGCAAACATGAGAACATACTAGAGCTGTATAAAGTGTGGAGAAGAAGCGATGAAGTCTTTTCACAGGGTTGTGCCATTTTTTATCTGCGTTGCAAAGCCACTGAAGAGCTGAGATGCTAAAATGAAACAAAAAAACATTAGTTTTAAAATTTTCGTTCTAGGATTTTCCCTTTTCAAATGTTTTCAAGATCTTTTCTGTAAAAAGTAAGTGTGGGAAAAGACAGTAGTCAAATATATTTTTACCTAATACAACCATCAAAGGTTCCTGGACGAAATGGAACTCCTAACCCAGCATCCAGTTCAATTAAATCTCCTTCAACCTCACGTTCAATAGCAATATCTAATATATAAAAACAAAACTTTTTAGTATATTTTGACTTCATTTTCAATCAACTAACCCAATCAACATGATTCATTTTACCAGGCTAGTAAGTAAATTCTTAAATCCGGGAAAACAGTAGGCATAAATTATGATTTATTAACATTGGATTAAAATGCTTTGGAGTTTTTGACGTTTTCTTAAATTTTAAGATGTCATCAGCACAAATGTTTTCAACATTATATCTGAAAGTGATAGTAAAATTATTGTTTTCTTATAGGAATGGTCCAGTGAATAAGATTAAATGAATTTGTCACATGAAAATTAGTCAAGAACAATTATTCTTATTTTTCAAAATGCTAGAAATTGACAATTATAAATAATATTTTTTCCTGCAACTTAGATTTTGTCAATGAGCATGAGGTCACTGCGAAACATTTGTGATAATTAAGCATTAAAGAAACTGGTACGAACTAAAATAAAATAAAAGCACCAGTAGCCGTAGGGGACTATTATATTTAGTGATATTTTTTTTCCCTGGTTTAATTCTCTATCTGGATCATCCACATTTTAACCAATCTTTATTTCCAGAGCATCACTTTCCTTGCCACTCTCACTCTTCTTTATGATTTGTTGAGCTTTCATTAGATTTCTCGTCAGCAGACCTCCCCCTATCTGCTGTGTTCTAATTTTGATTGTAGGCATTCAGACCCATGAAGGCTTAAGAAATCTTCGATGCCATTGGGTTCCTTTTCAGGGGAAATAATTACATTTAGGTAGGTACAGGTACAGACATTTTTAATAATGTCTGTACTTTTAAAGAAAGAAGGTTAGGTAAAATTTCTCGGGAAGTTCGTCAATGGATGATATCTGTTTATGTTGTTTCTGTATTAGTATAGGGGGGGGGGGATTTCCCATCAAAATAGAGGAATCTCTAGCTCCATCTTACGGGATTTTTCATGCTTTCAAGTGTTGTACTTGAATGAAGGGAATGAAAGGTCTCCACACAGTAGGATGCAATGCATCCTTCGAAATATTCTCAATGATCATTTCATTAGATGAACAAGAAGAAAGAAGAAGCGTTTTTGCATTTGTTCTTTGTTCTTTGTTTTTATTTCAACGATTCAGTTCAAAAACAAAGAATAATATTGTTTATCGAGAAAGTATTAGTAAGTTTACCACCCATCCGTTATATGGTGCAGAAAAGAAATGATGGGTTTGTTTCCGTAAAGATTGATTTGCTATAGCTATAGCTAGAATGAACGAGGAAATAAACAAAGTATTGTATTTATCAAACGAATTAACAAGTGCCAGAAAAAATTAATGTATGGTTTATAACGTAAAAATATGTACTGGAAGAAGGTTGAAGAGCATTTTATTTATTTACAATTATTAAAAATGGTTGCACAGAATAAGTTGTCAAATGGTAGTAAATGGTTTTTAATTTATTTCTTTTTGGTAGAACTGATCCTTTGGTAAAGATGGGATTAACAAGTGGAAGTTTTTTAATGAAAAGATTAAATGAAAACACGAACATATGTCGTTGTTTTTGGTAGTAAACGTGTGGTCTAAAGCGAAGAAACCGTTACTTGAATTGGAGGATCGTTAACAAAGTGAGATTATTTTGTTAACAGTGATTAAAAATGGTTACGCCACGTTGCGATTGGTTTCATTTCGACCATGTAGGAAACATAATCAACATGTTGTGGAAGAGCTAAATTATTATTTCTGAGGGTTTTTTGTGTGTGAAGCAGTAAAGAGTGTAAATGCTGAGATATTATTGCTGCTGTGTTGTTGTTGTTATTTTTCAAAAGAAAGTCAAAGCTCTCCCCCAATGACGATGATTGAATATCCAACAACCCCTTCTCCCCTACATCCCACACTACCAACCTGAGTAATAGGTTTTTATACTGTACTTATACTATACTGTACTTAATACATTCCAGTTTTTTTTAGCTTTTCTTTTTCCTAGTTTAAGTTATGTTTTTAAAGCTATTATATATTTTTAAGTTATAATTGCTATTTATGTTTTTAAGTGTGTTTGTTTTGTTTTTAGTGTAAGAGCAGGGTGTAGGAGGGAGACCACTGAATATCTTTCTTTTTTATTCCTCATTGATTACATCTTTGATGGTCATAGTCATTGCTGTATCTTTATATATAGTCATTGTATGTTTGTTGCCCTTGTTGTTGTTTTTTTCAGGGTTTTTTTTTTAGTTTTTGTTATGTTTTTTTGTGTTGTTTTGTTTTTGGGGGAGAGAGGGTGGAGGAGAGGGTGTGTGTAATGTATAATTTTTTTCCAAGTTGCTGTTTTACTGCATTATGTGCCAATCATGCTTTCATATCATTGGTACAAGCAATTGGGAAATCTTTTGGCAAATTCATAGTAGAATGACACTTCGGTTGTATCTTGAGCAGGTATTATCTTTTTACGATTCACAATTTATTTCACATTTGATTCAGGTATCCCAGGCAAAGACATATTTTACGGTTTCACTCAATAGTTGGAAAATATAACAAAAAAAGTTTTTAGGTAGCATCTTTATATCTCTTATCATGATTCTTGAGAGTGGAACCGTAAAATGTTTTTACATGGGATACAAGTTATTATAACAATGTCAAACTGAAAAAATCTATTTTATCTCATTTTCATTTAATGTACTTTTTGGATAAATGAAAACTTTTAGAAACAACTTGTATTCGACTGTGGAGACATGTAATTGCAAGATGTCAATCAAAAAATGAGAAAATGTAAATGACATAAATATAAATCAATAATAAATAAATAAACAACACAAATGGTGTCACCTCTCCACCACAATGTATTCTGGTGCTTATAAATCAGAAACTAACAATGCAAACTATAAATATATATACTTTATACAGGTTACAATAGAAAAAGAAGTTAATACCCAACATCGAGGTACTTATATCAAATCCAACCCAATAATGTCCATGGTGCGAGAGCACTTCCCCACTTAAGCCTGATCCGCAACTAAAAAGAACAAAAATAAAATAACATACCAATTTCATTTCAACTATCACATCAGAAAAAAACACACAAAAAAAAATAAACACCTGTGTTAACAAGCGAGGATTTTTGGGAAAATAATGTTTAGTTAGTAGTTGGGAAACTGGCCGACTGACTGACTGACTGCAAAACAAAATTTTGTGTCCCACCATGTCATCGTTTTATTAAATTTGGACCATAAGTTTGTCACAATAAGATGTCTAATCCTGCCAAATTTTAAGTCATGAGTTTGAATACTTTAGGAGTTATCACTTGTTAAAGTTTGGGCAAAATTTAACAAATTTTACAATTATACAAAGATTTGACTGTAAATTACTGACCCGATATCTAACAGGTAAAAGCTTTGATCATCTGTAAGTGCAAGAAGTTCTAACGCTCGTTCTGTCATCTGATTCTGTATCTCCATCATACGAGTACTATAAACAAACAATGTCTTTCAGCTAGATTAAACACAACTGTAGGAAAATCAGATTTTGACCAACTTACCATTGACAAAGAAAACTTTGTGTTTGAGGATGAACAAACTAACCAACAGTGGCCTTAAAAATGTATCTATGTTGACTTACTTTGAAGTATATTTTCTTGCTTCTTCGGCATTATAAAACTAAAAAATGTAAATAAAATTCTGATCACTTTAGGTAACATAGTAAGTAGACTTTTAGAAATCATCTCAATAAACATGTTCACATTAATTTGCTTAAATCCTTTCTAAAGATCTTGTGGAGATTCTTACACAGTGCGTCCTTGTTTATCCGAACAGGCTGAACATAAATTTCAGATGAGTTGTTCAGATAAGCCAAAAATTTTGATAATCGAGAATAAGATTTTTGCCAGAAAAGATGATGCGAAAGACACAAGAAGCAATCAGAATTATCACTTTCATTTTCAATAACTTTTTCAAAGATGTATTTATTGGTTAGGTGAATGAATAATTTTCAGAT
This sequence comes from Turritopsis rubra, assembly GCA_039566895.2. Taxonomy (NCBI): domain Eukaryota; kingdom Metazoa; phylum Cnidaria; class Hydrozoa; order Anthoathecata; family Oceaniidae; genus Turritopsis; species Turritopsis rubra. The sequence continues at coordinate 1,884,225 of CM077627.1, read as the reverse complement.
TTTATCATCACCAAACCAGTTGTGCTGATTTAAATTAACTTGACCTAAGTGTTCAGCTAAACAAAAATTCATTTGGATAAAACTGCGGAGGAAAATAGATAATTTTGAAAATCCCCTTGGCAAAAACTTGCTGAGGGAAAATGAGATGAAATCTGAGAACTGCTTGATCATAAACTGTATGTCTTTATATACTTGCAGTTCACTCCGGAACATCCTACCTTTTACCTAGAAAGTAACTCTATTCGAGAGTAATTTTTGTTCAAATTCCTTAATTGCCCTTCTATATTCCACTTGCCTCATACTTCCCTGTGTTCAGCCGCCAAATCCATCTTAAGAGACCATAGGAAAAAATCGAAAACCACCATTGAGCTTTATCAGGACTAAAGTGCAATTAAGCCCGCAAATTTAGAAAAGAAATGTTTCTGATCTAATTTTTGAGTTAGAGTTCAACTTGGGATGGCAGTTATCCCGACTTCAACTTGGGACAAAAACCTAACTCGGAATGGAACAAAATAAAAACATTAATATAAAAACATTTTAAGTCATAAGGGAACCTATGTAGGGAACCTATGTAGGCACCATTCCATGAATAGACTTACCACTTCAGGCGGGGCTTGATGTTCTGGTCGCTTGCTGCTCATGTTTTATATATATTATTACTAAAAACTAAAAAAATGTATTATATAGAATGAAACTCTTCTAACTAAACAATCTAACAATCTAACTTCTAACTAAACAATAATTGTTTAGTCACAATGCATAAATAATGCTTATTATTTGCCGTAGGGGAATGATATATAGTACCTTCATGTGCAAACATAACATCACGACACGGACCAATAATAAGATTGAGAAGAACCATGTAATAGGACTGTAAGTAAGTAAGTATGTAAATATGTATATAACCAGGTGTTTTAAAGCTTACATCCGTAACAGTTGGCTCTTACCTGTTGACTTGCAATTTAGCATTGTGCAGTTGGTTTAACCCCAAATGCATATCACACACTACTTAGAGATGGATATGTTTATAGACAAAAAAAAGTGAAAAAATTAGAAAGAAGCCAGCGAATGAGATTGCCAGAGTTTGTAATTACGGATTCTATTGTGATTACAGTTCCTGGTAGGGCAAGTTGCAATCCAGCTTCGCCTTACAGTATAGGAAAAATTGATTAAAAAGTTTGGCTTTTCTTCCCAAAAGTCCCGACGATGTGCAGAAAGTTCTCCTAAACAGTCCAGAATAAAAATAGGTACAAGAAGAAGAAGAAAATCAACAATCAAGACATTTTCACATGGCAGGTCTTACTTCTCCTATGTAAACAAAGCGAAAAAAACGTGAAGTATGCCCTACGAAAGTTAGTAATGGCTGCATTATCTCCGAAATTGTGTATTATAGTTTAGTTTTCTTCCACATTAGAGTTCCGCAGGGAAATTATATATATACACTTTACTTTACGAAGACTGGCGAAATGACAGATGAAAACTGGTCAAGGTTTATTTTATTACGCCCAACCGACTCTCATTTAATGACCAAAAGGGGACAATAACACACAACATAATATTAGAATATAAAGTGCCTGCTCCCCTTTACCGCTATGTGCCACTTGCCGCTAACTGTAACTTTGATCGTTCCTTGCGTTCATTAAAGATAACAAAACTTATTGTTAAATAAAAGTATAGACATTCAGCTATCATTATGGAAAGTTTCAGAGTGAATCAACAAATACTTACTGATTTCTAGCAAAAACTTTAACATCATAACAACATCGTGATCATCGTGAAAAAATAAATAAAAACGACGACTCCAAAAAATAAATGCTTGAAAAACAGTGTCATAAATAATGGAACAAAAAGATTCATAGATATTCTTCTGCTGTTTTGAATACTGCCAACATATCAGATTTTATCCACACAAACAGTTTTCCTGTATTTATCGTGTACGCAAGTAAATCAACAAAAGTTTACAGTAAGATGATTTCGTAACCACATGCCTTTCTCCGCTATAGCAACAAAAATTGTTCTTGTTAGCATTGATTTCAACTTGATTATTCATACAGTTAAATCTTTCTCACAGGTGTTCAATTAGCCTCAAATCCCAAGGTGATAATCACTCATAGGCTCGTCATCCAAGAAAACATGAAACTAGGTTCATAAAATTTGCCATTCAAATTGCCCAAGGTCATAAACAAATTTTATTTTTTATATGAAAAAACGTGAATATATTTTAGCCATTGCAACAAAATTTTATTAATAGGATTAATCCCCATTTGTCATGTACCATTGCTTTTTAACTCAGATATCCCACAAGGCGGGAAAACTTTTTTAAGATCGAGACGGTTGTAGGATTCAGCATCCAGTTTTTCAAATGTTGCAATACCTCGAGAAGATAATATCAAAAAGTGACTTGGCATTGTTTCACCCTCAATATGCAGAAAATTCTATCGGCAACGATCCCATTTACAAATCGTGGCTGGAACAGAAAACTAGGTTGGGACGACATAGCAAAGTCGGGGACCGTTTCGGGAGATTTAGCTATCAAAGAGCTGCAGAGAAAACGGGCGGACAAAGAAACCAAGACACATTGGCGAAATCTTGGAACATCCAATGATCCCAGCAAAAGCCCCAAAAAAATCGAATACACCACTTCCTCGACATGTTTCGGGAGATTTAGCTATCAAAGAGCCACAGAGAAAATGGGCTGACAGATTAGACTTGGAAACCAAAAAATACAAAAAGCAAAAAAAAAAAAAAAGGTGCTCATAAATGCAGCACAAACAACAAAAACGAAGATACCGTATGCCTAAAGTGTTGTAGCAGCTATGAGGAAGACGAAGAAGAAGTGACTTGGGTTGCATGTGAAATCTGTGAATGATGGTACCACCTAATGTGTATGAAGCTAGCCTCTACGGCAAACTTGGAAGCAGTGGAGTTTATTTGTGTTGAGTGTGTAAAATAAGTGTTTGTCTGACAAAAATATTAAGAAAAAATGTCTGTTTCATTTATTTGTTGGTAATTTCATTCTACATTTGCGACATATTCATGCTATCACAAATGTTTCCGGGGAACATCCCCGCTCCAACTTTGTTGAAGCAAGCAAGAATTACTTTTTGCAAATCCTTTTGCGAGCCAAGAGAGCTCCTTTTTATACATGCAAGAATTTCTTTCTTCTTTACTAAGGTAAGAATGGAGTACAAATGTCACGGTAGTCAGAATTTTATTATTCCTTCATAATTAGAAGTTCTTCAAAACCATCGCAACAATTCTATACCATTGTATGGGGTAAGAGTACAAATAGTATTTCCAGACACCGTTTAAGTCTACCTCTTTGCTAAATCGGAGCAATTTTCTATTCCTCTTTGGGACATCCTTGCTCATCTACTCATTCCAAGAAACTTTGTTTAAGTCTGAATCCCGTTAAATCGGACCATTTATATCTCTCTTAACGATTTAACAAGAGTAAGAGAGCCATTAGTGTAAAATAATGAATTAAGGACAAGGGAACTGTGACATCAATGTCATCATGGCGTCAGTGAAATCTTTAACCGATGACATCTTATATACATTTTTAAATCAGCGCTTCCAGCTCGATTGATTTCATTTTGCATGAGTGTTAAACTTAGGTGGATGACTATATAACTCACAAAGAAATTAGAATCGGTAACTGTCTTTTTAGACTTGATAGAAATTTGCTCCCAATTTTCAATATTAGCTAAGCAACACTTTTAATGAAATTTACTGGTTATGTTTTTTCCTTCTTTTTGTTGAAAATAACGATAAATAAACAACTAACTATATATCATATATCATATCCGAAGCTGACAAAGTAAAAAAAAAACCTACAGATTGCACCATTACTCAGAAATTTATCACACTGAATGATTAGAGTGTGATGCACAAATCCGAAAAATAAATCCACATTATCATTATAATAATTGGTATCATGTATAGTCATTATTTAAAAAAATTCTAATGAATGTGTAGCGATGATACATTTTTAATTAGTCCCCTGTGCATGCTCACAATTAGCGCTATTCCCATAACGTGTCTCTTTTTTTCGATTGAAAGTTGACTTGTCAAGACTGCACTATTGTTTTATAAAAAAACTATGCTGATAAAAATATGGCTGCCTTCGATTTGTAAACAATAAAGGCATGTATTTTTATAAGCTTGTGGTTGTCGTTTATCTGCAGAATCAAAGGGGAAAAGCAGTTACATTAAGAGAAAAGGGATTCTACTTTTAGTATGAACATCATATTCTATAAAATTTCGTTATTAACATCACTTTTGATGAACACAAAATTAGTTAGCGGAAAGAGGAACAAGTTAGTGGAAAGAGGAACATCATCCCAATGATGTTTGCAATAGCAGTATTTATTACCAATCTTATTCTGTTTGTTTATTCCTGTTGATTTGAAATCTAGAATGCCCAATTGTTCTGCTTAAATCCAATTAGTTGTATTTTCTCGTTCGCAACGAAGAATTTTGCAGCAGTAAAATAAAAGTTAGCGGTAAGGGGAACAGGCACTCAAAAGCCTACAAATATAGAAACTCTCGTCACCACAGTGTCGTTTGTTTACTGGATGATTTACACTGTTGATTTGTTTCTTTATACAATTGAGATTAGAGCTTTCTCTGTGTATTTTCATAAAAGATTTTGATTATATAATTAAAACCTTGAAAAAAACATTAGAAAGTCATCTATATTAATATATACATCTATATAATTGTTCTCTGCCACAAAAGCATTCATCTACTCATTTAAAAAATACAACAACAATTCTGCCATTATTATGAAAAGTTCAACGTTCTCCATGAGGTTAAAAAAAATCAAGTTTTCGTGAGCCTGTTATTCCGCATCAAAACATCGCGCGAAATATGTTTGTGGAAGCGAATAGAAGCGAATTCAAAATCATCACACTAAACGTAAATGCATGATCCAGTCCAGTGCCATAACTGAATTCTGTGACATGGCAAGTCTCACAAAATATCTGTTTTCTAATAATAGTATTGGTAAGAAATTTTGGTGTCTCTTCATAGTCATACAAAAACAGAAAAAAAGAAAAAGTTGGAAAACGAATTTATATTATTATTTTATAGATCAAAAACTAGTATTAGGATGTGGTAGTAATGTGGTGGACCAGATTTACAAAGTCAAAGCTGTACCCAAAATTGGTGAGAAAGGTTTTTTTCAAAGGTATTTATTCATAACCTACTAACATTAATATTTATTTATTGTGCTAGACCAGTGTTAGAGAGAGAGGAGTACCTTCCTCCATTTCCTGAAGAGGAAATAGTTATTGTGAGTTCCCTTATTGTGAAACACGCAATTTTCCTGTTTGGGAAACTGGAATCTGTGAATGCCGAATGTGTCGCTACGAATGTGAGGCTAACTTACATTTAGTATATTTCCCAGAGCTAGTGAGAATTTCCAGATTCAGAAACTTGTCGCGCTAATGAGGAAATTATTTCTATTAAAACTAATTGTTGTATAATTAGGAAATTAGTTTCTTAATATAGAAATTATTTCCCGTTATAAACTTTCTTTCCAAATTAATTCACTGCTATAATCACAGAGTAAAAAACAAATCTCACGTCTTCTTCATAATAATGTTTAATGATTAACGCAATGATTATCACAATAACCAGCAGTTCTATCAAAGGATACCACATGTTTCGCATTCAACCACCATTGGACTGATTGTTGAAAAGGAAGAGATCAACAGATATGATCTGAATGCCATGTTAGTTTGGATCCTATCATTGGAGGAGATTTTAATAAGGCCAAAACCTCGACAAAAAGGGCAGCTTGTTAACGAAATAGCTAATAACATAGTTGGAAGAGTTCCTGCAAACTTGGGCAAATTGTTTCACATGCCTTATTGTAAAATATTTTTGTATGTTGACAGTTATGTTAGTTATTTTTGTTCTACCAAATTTTCTTCATTCCTATTACGCTCCTTTGCGTTTTTAGTAAAGGAGTAGAGAAAGCAAAGTGAAGTAAAGATCCAGAATACCTAAAAAAGTTCCACCCATACAAAACAGACCGAAGAGGAGACGATGCATTAGTTGCTTGGATATATGAAATCTAAGTAGATGACGAGTCTGATGAAGAACTGAGAATTTTCAACAAGGTGCATCTTAAAACTCAAGGGTGTAGAAAACATGTTGTATATGATATAAAGGGGCAATCATGTTCATAGTGATCTATTATAACTTGGCTTGCTGTATTTGTAGCTATATCTAATCTTTTGTTATCATCGGTTTGTATCCTTGTAATGATCACAAAGATAGATTTCATTAATAAATCTCTTCTTTTTTTTATACTGCATCAAGTTTTTCTCGGAATAGGGAAAAGTTTCCACGTGCCTCCTCCCTTTAATTGAATGGGTTCCCGACAAAACAAAACACAGAAATGAAGTATAGTAATCTATTCATTGTTGAAACACAATACAGAAGTTTGTGAAATTTTTTGGGTGCGGATGCTGAGCAATTAAAAAGGATGAAACCCCCACCCTGCAAATGACATGATGTTACCAATAAACAAGAAGAGGTAACAAGCCAAAAATAATAACATTGGAAACGTACATGTTCAATCCCTATAACAGAAGGCTGACAAAGGAAGCCCAGCACCCCCAAATTCCCCCAACTTAATAGTAGAGAAAATAATAGACAATGAATTAACACCATGGACCTATATTTGCAGAGGACACACAACTAAAGAAAACGGTAGATAAATCTTACAAACCGATATAATATCAATATCTCTCACAACTCAAAGGAACCTCGGAAATGAATAATATCTGAGGACCAGGAAATCAAATCTCTATCTGAAAGATGAATGTATTTCTGATATGCGTCACTTGACCACCGGCCCATGATCTTTATGACGCTATCGGGTACACCACATGCAGCTGCAGCAGTTGCTCCACCAATACGAAAACTATGTGTATTGAGTTTCATATCGTAAGGTAAGGAAATGTTAATAAACGCCGACACATATTTGCGGGTAACAAACTCACCAGATGAAAGAATAAATAGAGGACCAGGGTGATGTGTGCGGAAAGTGAGGTAACGCTTGAGTGTGTGGACAGGACAAAATATACCTCCATTACAACATAAACGTATTTTGAAACCACATTTAAAGGGGTCTGTCTTAGAAGACTTCAAGAAAACGTAAGCAATTTTTTCGTTAGTGGAAAAAGAAATGTCGGAAGGAGAAAGATGTAGAGAGGCATTAAAAGAATTATGAGAGGGACATGTATATTCACTAACCCGCAAAAAACCAAAGAAAGCAACTAGAATTAATGAAGACCACATAGCTTTATCGTGAGAGGAAAACAAAGATCTATTAATAAAAACCAACATACGCTTGAGATGAGAAACTGTAATTGGAAGACGAACACGAGAAAGTGTAGGAACCATCCGACGTATACCACGTAACACATAGGACAATTTGGGCAATGACGAAATCTTCTCAGGATAGCCCGAAATAATGCTATGAAACTGAATCCCACTCAAATACACTTTAATAGTGGGATATCTCACGTGGCGTGATAAATAAGTGACAAACAGCTGGAGAATACCATCTACAAGAGGGAAGACAGGAACTGTAATCTGTCTACAGAATTGGTAATACCGATTAAAACCACACCGATATGCAGCCTTGGTGCCAGGAGCAATAGCGTGATCCAGATAATGATTCATAGTTTGGATAAGAGAACCGACACAGAACTTGGAATATTTACTTGAACGTTTGTAGCTTCGTGATGTAAAGCTATGAACCGGTCGACCTGCAAACGAGAAAGAAGATCAGCGAGATGATTAGAGCGACCAGGAATGTGCCGAAACAACAAGTTAATATTACGCTCAGCCATGAAGAAAAATAAAGTACGGATTAAAAAAAGAATATCACAGCATCTACACGATCCTGTAGACCAAATATCAACAATGGGTCGATTATCAGTAAAAAACAAAACTTCCTTATCTCTCCAAGCCTCACCCCAATAGAAAACAGCAACCACGATTGCCAACAATTCCAAAAAAGTGGAACTATACCGTTTAGTAAATTGGATAGGTATGGAGAACCACTGGTCACCATAAAGCCCACCTAAACCAACACCAGATGCATCTGTAAAAAGACGAATGTCATCTTTATTTTGCCATGCTTGTCTCAATATAGTTGCAAATAAACAGAAAGAAATTGTAACAGAAGAAAACACAGCCTACTTTGACGAAGTTGATATGTATGTTTTCTAAAAAAAGGAAATGGATTCGGAGAAGAAATGCTGTAATTGTAATGCTGCCAATGATACAGCTTATCGAGTGTGTAGTAATTGTGGCGGACAGCTAAGGAAACATAATTTGCTATTGGAATCAAAGATTATTCGGATGATGTAGACCCTACGTTCACTTTAAGGTCAAAGAATCAGAAAATGCTGTCTATGTGAAAGTCAGGGAACTTGAAATGTTGAACACAAAACCGATTTCAAAACATAGCCACCATTATTTGAAGCATCAAAGTGTGTGCAGAAATTGGGAAGTACGTAAAAAACAGGAATCGTGAGTAGTTGTATGTGGAAACTGATTGAGCAATACATAACATCATCATTAAGCTCATCAACAATGTGTATCAATGTTCGCGTTCAAGTCTTTCTATGACATGGAAAAGTTTGAGGACCATCCTTGTTTTTGTACTCCATCAAGTTAAACCAGAGCTCAAAGTACGTAGGTGTTGCTAGCGACGATGATGATGGTGAAAGGGATTTATTATCCAAAGCATCTTCCAACCGATTGCACTGTATTTGTAAATTCGCCTTTGCAACAGTATTGGATTCAAATAGGTGGACCTTATCACTATCATTATTAGTTATTTCCACTTTTACTCTTAGTGAGTATGTGAAGTTATATCTTCCCTATATCATAAAGTTCAATGGATATTATTTCATTATATTGGTTATTTTTACAATTCTGGTACTTTGACCTAGATGACGTAGATTACAAATTAGTAAACCAAGAAAAATGAAGATCCACAATGCACTTTTTTAGAGTTTTTACTCTCTTGCAGAAGGAGTTTTTTAGGTGTATCATTGATATAAACCAGTTCCACAGGCCCTCTTCTTTTCCTTTTTGTCTCTGAAAAGTGAAAATCTAAGATTACATAAAATTGCATTAAATAATAGGGGTTAGTCCTTTGAAATAATTCATTTTACGCAACAAAAGAGTTGATTACTCTGTGCGATTTTTTTAATAAAAAGGACAAAAATAATTTAAAAAAATGCTGTCACAAAACTCATAATCCAATAATGCACAAAAAAATTAAATTTATCATCTGGACACACAAAAAAAACAACCAAATATTACAATCAACAATAATTAACCTTTCATATCTGGTGAAATTGGGATGGTGGAGTGCTTCAATAATAACATTTGATGAGAGCAGCTGTGGTGTGGTCTAACAGTAGTGCTGGTTGTGTTAATGACTGCGACTGGTTATCATTCTATGTTCTTGGTACTGCAGCCGCTGTGAATAAATCTGCTTGAAAATCTTGCACTACCTCAATTATCTCTTTTTTCTAGCACCACAGATTCAAATGACGTTAAAAGAATGTGAAAAAGGTCTTGTCTGGAACAAAAAAACCCTCTTTTTCAGTCGTCTTTCAGTACAGCTACCATGAACTGATAACTGATAACCACAACAAAATTAAGTTTATATAGCAGTTTGAAATTCCCCAATGTCAAAAAATGCATCAGGAACTCTCCAAATTGTCTTACAATAGAAAATCATACATAATATAGTTCCCTAAGGAGACTTCAAACCTTTCAACACATAAATTGAGGGCTGAGTCATGCTGATTAAAATTTTGTATCCCTAAATAAAGTTGACAACACAACTTTTTCACATTACATATATAACGCAGATTTCAGTGTAAAGAAAAGATCAAACTATATGAACACTATATGGACACCAATCATCACTGTCACTATCATCTTCAATTCCATCCCCATATAACTACTTTGAGCAGCTCATTCTTTAACGTTTACTTCCTATGCGGAACTTTTCACAGTATTTGTGAAACCTAGACATGGAGCTCCATTTTGGAACTCAAACATGTAAACTGGAACCACCTGTGACATCCTTACCTCGTATATTTAAGATAATCCATTCGATAAATCTTTCAATGACTCAACTGCAAACACGAGCTTTCGCTGCGAGCTTGGTCTACCATTATGTGCTGTAAATTTGAACTTATTTCCATATCTGGAAACTTAAAATTCTGAACAAGAAACAGCCAGAACTTAAAATTTCTTTGGTAGATTTTGTTAGACCTATGGATAAAACCTTCCTGTCGCCATACCTGATACTTTAATTTTCATTATAATTGTCGGTTTGCAAGCCGTAAGTGTGGAAATAGAGAAACAGATTCAATTCTGCATTTCATGCTAGGTTTGGACAGTAAAAATAACAAAGAAAAACATGGATTTCCAAAAGGGAAAACAAACATATAGCTCGTGAAGCAAAATTCCAAGAAAATAATTTGTTACAAAAAAGGTTATTGCATTGTTTTCAAAGATCTTACAACGTCTGAAACATGGTTATCTCCCTGAATTATAAGTATTCCTATCCTGAACATTGGAAAAGAGGATACGTGACTCCAGGTCATAAAAAGGCAATAAACTATACACCGTTCTCTTTTTTTTCAGGAAAAATTTTGATGAAATTTATAACTACTTTTCAAGTCAATCTGTTTTTTTTTTTTACAGGAATGACTCCTGTATATTTCAGTTGCTGTCAGTTATCCATAATATTTTAATGTTTTGATTCTAATCTGCCTTTTGACACTTGTGCAGTTTTCCTTGATATTTCCAAAGCTTTCAGCAGAGTTTGGCACTAAGGTTTGGTCTTCGAACTGCGCTCCTATGGCATTGGTGGCCATCTTTTATCTTTGTTAAAGGACTTTCTGTCAGAGTTACAGAGAGTTGTTCTAAATGGTAAGGAATCTGCTTGGCACCAGATATTAGCTAGTGTTCCTCAAGGCTCAATTCTGGTACCACTTCTTTTTGTAATTTACATTAAGGCACAAAAGTTTGATCTTAAATTTAATTTATTTTATCTTTGTTCTTTTATAACAGAATACTGATTGTTTTGAAAAATAAGGCCTGTGGTCGATAGTAGACACAACTAAATTTAAATTCATTTTTACAAAATATTTGCCAAACAGGACTGAACATGTGTTTCTTTATATATTCTGAAAATTTTATAACGTCAATGATATTAAATATAAGACTAGTGTAGCATGTAAAAACATTTTACAGTTTTTCTCCGTAAATTGTTTTTTACACGCAATACTGCCGTGATAAGTCTGTGTATATACAAAAATTGTTGTGTTTCTCCATGTTGGAATTATATCTTATTTAACACAAAATTGTTGTATAAATATTTTGGATCGATCATTCAAAGAATGCTATTATTATCCCTATTTTTCAGTGCTATCTGGCCTATTTAGAGATTTCTAAAGTTGTACAGTTAAACTAAAAGCTAAAATTCCAATGTTCAGAGATTTAGAAAAGAGACAATACAACGTATACTCCTACCTAACCACGATTAAACTTCTGAAATATATGAAAATACCTTCACATTTCCCTATTAACTAAAGCTAACAAAAACAATACCTTTTCAGACTATTTTATCTTTCAAATCTTTATTCTGCTATGTTTTTATCTTTCAAATCTTTATTCTGCTATGAATTGTGGAAATGTTAAAACCCAAAACTCCACTCGTGCATCATGATACAAAAACCATGAATATATGTATATAACCATGATTTACACATTCTCTTCTTGTATTACATTCATCTATACTATTCAATTTTCTAATCTAAAACAAAAAGATACCAATCAAATACTATCAAAACAATATAATAATGATCTTGCTACCTTCGTTTCCCTAAAGGCGAACCTTAATAATAACAATCCACACACTACAATGAAATACAAAATAAACTGCTAGCTACACATTTCGGAATAGTAGTCAAAACTAACTGATACGAAAAAGCTACGTTCAAACACATTTAAAAGATAGACATCGGTAGAAAATGATGAACTGATAACACGAACACATAACAGGTCTACATCGATTATCACCTCGGATGGAATAGTTACTGATACCTATCAAGGTTGTTACTCTTTATTACTGAACTTAAAGCGTTGAATAAAATAATTAAAACAAAAGCATTTAGAAAAGGGACAATACCACGTATACTCCTACCTAACCAATGTATACCCCTACCTTACCACGATCAAACTTTTGAAATATAAGAAAGTACCTTCAAATTTCCCTATTATCTAAAGCTAATAAAAACAATACCTTCTGAGATGTTTTATCTTTCAAATCTTTATTCTGCTATGAATTGTGGAAATAATAACAAATAAACTGCTAGCTACACATTTCAGCAAAGTAGTCAAAAGTAACTGATACGAAAAAGCTACATTCAAACACATTAAAAAAAAATAAACATCGGTAGAAAATGATAAACTGATAACACATAAGAGGTCTACATTGTCTATGTCGTCGGATAGAATAGTTACTGATAAATATCAATGTTGTTATTCTATATATTTGAAATTAAAGCAAAAACAAAAACAAAAAATTTTACACACAGCGTCTTCATTTTTCGTTTAAAGAAATGAACGTTAAGAAAATTTGATGAACTTTCGAATGCAAAAAACATTGCATTGCATTCTTCTCCGTGCAGCTTTATGATGTCTTCCTTTAAGGAACAACACTCCACGAAGTAATAAAAACCCGTAAGATGGAGCTAGAGATTTTCCTAATGGGAGATTCTCCCTATACTAATACCGAAAAACAAACATCCATTGATGAACTTCCCAAGAAATTTTACCTAGCATTCTTTCTTTAAAAGTTAGGTAAGAAAAAAGCAAGATTGCATATTAGTATAAGAAGATGATAGATTTAGAAGAAGTTACAAGTTTCGTAATTACGAAAACACAATGTTTAATTTTATTTATCCCTGGACACACTTGATCCCTTCTGCTCATATGTATTTATGCCTCTTCATAGTTCTGCTTTAGTAAGATTTCTTTTATGTACAGTGGATATACATTATTATCAGTGTGAGGATTTGAAATCAGTTATCACTTTAGCATTACAAGCATAATGTCTTAGCAAGTTAGACTCAATGCTGAGAAACCAATATTTTCATAGTTAAAGGTATGAAATGAGAGTAAACAACTGAGTTGTTTTTATCTTTTAGTGCCACAAAGATTCATGAAAAGTCTATTGTAGGGGGTGTAACGTTAAATCACCTTTCTTGGGCATCACTGTTAGGTGGTGAGTGATTACAAGGAATCCTTTTATGATACTACTTATAATAGGTTCCATTATTAATGAAAATTAATGATCAAAACTTTCTGTTGTAGTTCCAACAGGTTTGTTAGCATTGCAAGGCGTTGATCATTCTGGAAAAATAATTCGTGAAAAATTACATACATTAAAGATAAGTCAGGAGTTTATTCAAGGTAAAAGTTTTTAGGAAAATGTCTTTTTTGGTAAGAATTTTTTTTATTAACATTGTTCAATTATTCATTCTATATTCATTCTAATTATACATTCTATTGATGAAAAGCATATTGAAAATTTGTTGATTTTGGGTTGAAATGTTCATAGGCTTATTTATGTACACTTTTTCACATCAAAAATTGGATTAGATTAGATTGAGTCAGAGAAAAATTTGGTCACCTGCAAAAATATTAGTCACTTTTTCCTGACTACCATTTCATGAACCTGCAATAAAGTTCATACAAAAGAAATCAGGTAAAAATTTAGTTCATTGGAAAACTAAAATATTTTAGAGTTCCACTCGAAATGATAAGAAATATAAGTTTTGTTATATTCTCCAGGATTGAATATTCAATCATCATTCAAACCAAGCTAAAATAGCTCTTTCTTAAGATGTTGATAATTTTTCCCACATGGTTGAATGAAAACAATCGCAACGGTCCAACCATTTTTAAAAACATTGAGAAAAAAAAATTGCCACTTCATTAACAATCCTCCAGTTAAATTAACAGTTAATTCCCTTTCCCCATGTTTTCATGTATATGCCACTCGTTAATTCCATCTTTACAAAACGAAATAAAGAAAAAAATTAAAAATAAATTAAAAACTGTTTGCTACCATTTGACAACTTCTTCCGTGTAACCATTTTTAACTGTAAATATATAAGTAAGACGTTCTTCACTCTCCATAGTAGTACACATTTTCTACTGTAAATATATAAGTAAGAAGTTCTTCACTCTCCATAGTAGTACACATTTTCTACTGTAAATATATAAGTAAGACGTTCTTCACTCTCCATAGTAGTACACATTTTCTACTGTAAATATATAAGTAAGACGTTCTTCACTCTCCATAGTAGTACACATCTTCTACTGTAAATATATAAGTAAGACGTTCTTCACTTTCCACATTTTCTACTATAAACCATACATTACATTTTTTCTTCCACTCGTTAATTTGTTTAATAATAAAATACTTTGTTTCGTTTCTTCTCTCGTTCGTCTCTCACGAATCAATCTTTTCTATATAATACTTTCTCAATAACAAACAATATTATTCATCGCTTCTGAACTTTAATCATTGAAATAAAAATAAACAACAAAATTAACAAAGACACTTCTTCTCTCTCTCCCTCTTTGACCAAAGAAATGATCGTTGAGATTATTTCGAATGAATAAACATTGCATTGCATTCTCCTCCGGGGAACCTTGTGATGTCTTCCTTAAGATACAACACTCCACAAGGTAACAAAACCCCGTAAGATGGAGCTAGAGATTCACCTATTTTGATGGAAGATTCCCCCTATACAGAAAAAACATAAACAAATATCCATTGATGAACTTCCCGTTGTTTCTTTCAAAGTTAGGTAAGAAAAAAGTAAGATTTAGGATTAGTATAAAAAGGTTAGTCCTTAATTCTTTCCCTGAAGGTAACCGTTTTCACCAACTTGATCCAAACTGTTATTAGCTATAAATGTAACTTGAAACTCAGTAAAAAGTAAAAAATCAAAGCATAAAATCTCATCAGCATGAACATATCATATTTGCTAGGTCATTTTAGCTCTCCTTTATAATAATACATACTTAAAGTAAATTTATTATTGTATACAGTAATTATTCGATTAAGCGCAACGCAACGGTGCTTATGATTGGATTTTTGATGTGCCACTTTATTCAAGCAATATTCAAGTATTCTTATTTTCTTAAGTTTGGTTTTTCATAAAAAAACATTTCCATTTTACCATTAACACTTTTGTGCATTTCTCTTGAAAATATTTTAAATAAGCACTGCAGTTCATGTTATAATGTGGGGCATATTCAAATTTCCCCTCTCCAATGTGGCACTTAATAGAATAATTATGGCATACAGATTGTATACATTTAGCAGATTACATTATCATGGGAAAAAATTATATAGAAATTTACTATACACGAAATAGAATCCGTCCAAAATTATCAGAAAATCAGAAATTTATTAGCCTTCTCACATAATTAAATGAGAATGGTACTATTTTACTTTCAAAGCAATTTTCATGATCTGAAATCCGTAAAATTAAAATGCCGCAAAAAAAAATTATAATTCATAAAAGCGAAAATAAAAGAAAGTTTAACGACAAATCATGTTGTCATGACAAATCATGTCGTATTTTGGTGTTGTGTTTTTATTGAAATTCCTAAAATATTACTTACTAATGTCAAAAGAATCGTAATATTTCACCAAAATTAGTCAATTATCTTTTTACTCAACCTTATTCATTTGGCTCTTTTACATGTTTCAATGATATGGCTGGCAGAAGTAAATTTGATGGTTTCTCACGATTCATTACAAAGAAATTCATAATGTGTTTTTGTTACTTGTGCTGTGTAACATTCAAGGATTTAATGCTGGTAAATTGCTTGACATTATAATGAAGCTATGCATATTGTCTATGCTTCCTTCACAACAAACTTGTGTTTCATTTTTCTGGTTTTACTTATGTTTATTTACCCAGAATGCTAGTCCTGCAAGTAAGAAAAAAAATGAAACATGCCTTTGATATGTGTTGCGTCTTCATTAGCCAATTAAGAATGATTTGAATTTAAATGGCCACATGCATGGACATGGACACATGTTATATTTTTACACATGTAAAAAGATATTTTTCAGACTTGTTTGTACATGTGGTCTGTAGTTTATTAATATAATGAAATATCCATGGATATTCTATATTATTGCTAAAAAATCGTAGAAGTGGATATTAATGGATATTAACCTGAACAGGCTGTTCGAGGTAAAACTCTTATGCAAGTGGTTGAAAGAACGAAGCAAAAGTTTGTTTATAAATTCAATTACCCAAACAAATTCTACAAGGCTTACAACATGAACTTTATCTTGAACTTAAACTTCGATATGAGGTTTTACCAAAACAAAACAGGCGGCTGCGTCTTGTCCAAATCAGCTACAGTAATTTATTTATATCTAAATTAAAATTATTATCTTTCTTTGTAAAATTAATTTATAGTTATTCACATATTTTTTCATACATAGAATGTTGTTGTTGTTGTTGTTGTTGTTTTCTTATCTCTTTGCTTTCGACTTTGGTTTTTAAACATCATATTTGTTGTCTTAGTTCACAAATCGTATACAACTGCAGAATCTTATGTCTTTGTCCAAGAAGGTGGTGAAAGGTCAATCATAATGGCTTCTGGTGCTACATCACTTATAACTGATAGTGTTGTGGAGAAGTACTTCTGTAAGTAATGTATCATTCTTCATTGTGACTCATGTCGATAAACTACGAATACTCATTTCCTTGAAATAATTTGTTATGTTTACAGAAACAAGCATTCAATGACAATGGCATCAGGTGTGTGATGAAGTGACAAGTTATTTATAACCTTTCCATGTTTATACATAGGTGAGGCCATTTTAAATAAAGCTGGCATGGTGACAACAGAAATCTCACAAGTACCACTATCAGGAGTAATAGAATTATTGACACTTGCCAGGTAAAGACTAGTTAAGGCTAGTTAAAAAAAGGGTTTTGTTGTGAATCAGAAACTATGAACAGATAACATTTCTAGACAATTTGTTAATTAAAGTACTATCAATAAAACAGGTGCTTGCATTGTCCAGCGATATCTGGGGTTTTTTTTGGTATTTTTTAGAAGAATGCTCAACTTAAAATTTATATATTCATTTACGTTTAGACGAGCAAATGTGTTGACCGTCGTCGATTTTGATGTTTCACCACAGGTACCTCACTTGTTATAACAGATATCAAAAGTAATCACATTTCTGTATTTGGCTTTTTCTTCATGTAGGTTGCCTTAAAGGAAGCGAAATTAGGTGATCTACAGCAGTTGAAAAGGTAACAAATTAAATTATTACTATCAAGATATCTTTTTGTGTATTAGTTTAGTCATTACTGTACTTTTAGCCCAGGCCCTAAGACATCTTGGCAATTGGGGTGAAAGTGGAAACATCTTGAAGTATTATAATTATTGCCAGTCCAAAATAAAACTTGAAGTGAATCGTGGTTCACTGGAATATGTGATATTCTTCCTACTTTCACTTTTCAAAATACAATTTCATAAACACTTTTTGTGATATGTTAATATGTTAGTTCTTAATCCTGTATTTGATCCTCCATCATTAAAAACTGTTTTGCTATTTTAGACATTAGAACTTTTAGAAATTTTGTAATATTATCCAATATTCTGAAATCTTTTTCCTCGGAATAGTTTCTACTGCTGAACCTTGTTCAGAATTTCAATTTTAAAAATATTCAATTTTTTTTGACATTTTGGAGATTTTTAATGGAGGGATCTCAAAATATCCTTAAGCAAGTATACCACTTCTGTGTCTCACAAAAAGAGAAAATCACATTAGTTATGGAGCCATTTCATAGTTTTTGCAAGAGAAATGAATAATTCTAAATAATAGTTATTTTTTGTAGAATATTGGAACTTACTGACATTCTGAAACCAGCCAAACATGCGGCACTAGAGCTGTTACATCTAATCCAACCCAAGACAAAAAGGTGGAGTGTTTGTATGCTATTTTCCTGTCATCAAATGTTTTTTTTCGAATTCAGTTTCTTAGTTTCCCTTTGTTGATTTTACAGAAACATGACACCTCGAGATATTATTTGTTACTTACAAGAAATTAGTTCTGCAAAGCTAGTTGCCATGACAAATGGTAGGAAACCAACATTCATTGCCTCCTCAAAACATGTAAGCATTATTATTTCACTCAGTTTCATTCATTCTGTTAACTCAAACAAAATCACTATATTAAGGTTTGTGTAAGCGAAAGCTAGTTGCTAGTTGGCAAGCCAAATATCTAGAGAAACAAGGAGGCAGAAACTAAATTAATCACTTAGAAATGCATCACCTGTGCTTCCATTCACGGAATTGAAAGTGATCAAAATAATGTATGGGATCACATACTTACAGCGAACTGTTATTGAGATATTGTTGATCAGAATTTGCGGATGTCATGATGTGACATCCCCAAAATTTTGCCACATACCTCGTGGCCAATTAAGACCCCAAATTATATCAAATTTTGGTATTGGTTATCAAGATATTTATCTCCATATGTTGCGTTCTTTTTCAGTCCATAATGCAATGTTCTCATTTTGTTTCGACTGATGTCATGATTTTTTATTACGTATTTTTAAGGCTCGATTAGTATGCCAAAAATGGCACTAAAATTACATCAAAACATTACATCATAGTTACATCATAGTTTGTATAATTGAAGCAAAGGTGCCTTCCTGAAATCACGAAATCAATAGTATAGATATTTCTATGAAATATTTTTTTTCTATTATATTTGATCTTGCCAAACAGTTTGAGTTGGGAGGTAATAAAAGTGAAATGTTTATTGACAGGTTTTCTTTTATTGTTTTTTTGGTTTTTTTTTCTCAACTTATAAGTATAACCTCTTCAAGTTGTATTTTTTCATGAGATGATGTGTTGATGATGATGATGATGATGATGTCTTGAGATGATGTGTTATAGATTGTTGAAATTCCAACCGAATATTTGGATTCAGTTGTTGATGCTACTGGAGCCGGTGATGCTTTTCTGGGAGGCTTAATTGCTGGTGGGATTTCTGCTTTTTGTACAACATAACACCTTGTAATAATTCATCAAATATTTGATGTATGCTTTTCTCTCAGGGTTACATTATAATGGCGTACCTGAAAATGAAAAGGAGATCAGGTATATTCCACATTGGTATTTCATTGTTTTTTCATTTTTGAGAACATTGATATTGGTTTCTTATCTTCTTTTCTATGTTTGTTTGTTTTGTTTTTGGATAAAGCGTTGCTATAGCTCATGGTTTTTCCCAAGTTTCTCTTGGAAATAAAAATTTTACTGGAATATTTTTTCTGCATAATGTTTTAGAGAGATTGGTAATTTAGCAAACAAGACAGGTGCAGCAAATTGTCAAGTTCTTGGTGGTTTACCTGAAGAAAGTACTAGGTTGATTTTCTTTTTTCTTTTCAAGCTTATCACTACGCAGTTTTATTTAGCAAGATGTTGGACTTGTATAGCGTTGTTGTTTTTCAGC
Source organism: Turritopsis rubra (assembly GCA_039566895.2). Lineage (NCBI taxonomy): Eukaryota > Metazoa > Cnidaria > Hydrozoa > Anthoathecata > Oceaniidae > Turritopsis > Turritopsis rubra. Next base: position 1,864,589 of record CM077627.1, on the reverse strand, counting down.
GTGTACCTAGAGAAAGAGATTACGAAGTATAATCCCCATGACACCAAAAAAACATTTGATGAAAAAGATGTCCATTTAAGAATGCCAGTCAAATTTATAGAAAGTGTTGAAAGAGATAGTAATGCAGTTAATAATTTATTGAATTATTTGGACACAAGTGTTCTTAGAAGAGTGCTCGATGTGATTTGTGATTGTACTGGAACAATCCTTACTTCAGCGATAGGTAGGTATTTGTGATTCAACTTTTGTCCTAACCATTTTTCATTCAATCTGTTTATTAAGTAGGTGGAATGTTTTCAGAAATATTTTCATACAAATTTTCATTGTTCATTGATATTTTTATCTGTTATCCCTTTATAATCTCTATTCTATAACAGGTGTTTTGTTGTTTTCAGGAAAATCTGGTATCATTGCAAGTCGAATGGCATCTTCACTTTCATCGATCAGTATTCCTTCTCATTTTGTTCATGCGTGTGAATGGTCTCATGGTGATCTGGGTAAGAAGATTATCTAATATCTAACAGTTATCTAATAGTGGTAATGAAATTAACTTCAATCTTCAATCCTCAATCATTGATGTCTAGAGATATTTTTTGTTTATTGTGAAATATCAAGGAAAAATACAAAGAAGTTTTGTTTTTCATTAAAGTGAAAGTGAGGGTGATTTTTTATTTGCAGGAAAAATTTGTTCAAACGATGTTATTGTTTTCATTTCACATTCTGGAAACACAGTGGAAGTTGTTCAAGCTTTGCAGTTAGTAATGCAAAAACAAGTGCCGGTTGTTGTTATCACTGGTCACCATGGTAAGTGGGTTGCCATCATGATGAATAAATGACAGAACTGATGAATTATATTTATTTATAATTATATTATTTTGTTTAAATCACACATAATGGAGAGTGAGTTATGTTATCATATCAGCAGATGAAAGTTCTCTATAAGTTCTCTCGCAATAAAGATATCTTTCCTGTGTTGTCCAGTAAATGGGTGCTTACCCAGAATTGACATTGGTGTCGTTGGTAGAGAAGTTGATACATTATACGCATTAAGCAACTGTGTTTTGTTTATGTTTCAGATTCGCATCTCGGTAAAACCTGTCCAGATCTATGTATTAGTTATGCATGCAATGATATTGAGGAACCTCTTGGTGGCATTCCTTCCACTAGTATAATAACACAGGTATCAGAAAAATACGAATGAAAATTACATGCTAACAACAACTTGCTTTTAATAAACTAGTTGTAACAAAATTCAGAAAGCTAAACAATAATATCTGTCTTTTCAATAATATCAATGTATTTGAAAAGAAATTGTTGTGTTTATTAGAGAGAGAAATTTATCATTTGACCATTAATAAACGGCTTTTTCATTCACCTGATACATAATTTCACAGCAATTGAAAAGTTTCAAAGGATTATTTAATTTTTGTGTTGACAAAACAATGTTTTTATTGACTCTTCTTCCTTTTGATATTACAGGATGCAATTGTGAACGGGATGATATGTGAATTGATCAAGATGAAGCAGTTAACGCAGGAGGACTTTCATAAAAATCACCCTGGTGGAGGACTAGGTGAAAAATTTAATCCTGATAATATACAACAGTGAAGCTGCCACGTAGAGAGACCTGTCATTTAGGAGAAGATTTTCCATTTGTATAATTATATTATTTACTTAGTATTTACTTATTAACTTATATAATTTATAATTACTTTTTTCACATTTATTATTTTATTTATCTTTTTTTACGTATTTATTAGATTTTCTAAAACAAAGAAAAGAATTACAATATGGAACCTCTTAATGTTCAAAACAGATGACTTTTAATTTGTGAGGGAAGAATATTTCTTTTCTTTTATTGGTAATTTTATTTCTTTCATTCAAGAAGATACAGTGTAGGAGAATTTGTATATTGATCAGTTGCCTAACTCCAACAAATGAGATTTGATATTATTATTATTAATTATTATTATTATTATATTATATTATTGAAATGAGAACTTTTTTGTTTTTTTTATGTTTGTTTTTCTTGCTTTTCCGATGTCTTGGATTTTCTCCCTTGTTTATATTTTATATTTTTTGTGATTACTTACCGATAATGACCTCTGTTGTCTAAACGAATTGCAGGGATAAAGATTTTGATGTTGTACTCCCCAAAAGAGGACAGGTGAAGATCATGAATGTTTTTCGTGTATTTTACAAGGCTAGTGATTTATCATCATATGATTTGTATTAGCATGAGAATCAGGGTTATGTGGAATTAGAGTCATGTGTCCATCAAAAAGCAACCAGTTGTATCGCTTTAAATTTGTCACTTGTATTTTTAGTTTGTTTGAGGGTGGGATATGAATAGATTCTTTTGATCATAGCGATGAAGAAATTTTTCATTTAAATACAGACCTAGAATTAAAGAAATAGATCTCAAGTAAAGAGATATAATTTATAAAATCCGTGTCCACTAAAGTTCTTAGAAAAAAAATGAAGGGTTCTATCACCTTCAATGGATGCAAGACTTAATAGTTTCATTTTGACTGTTTTCAAAATAGCGCGAACGTGGTGAGGAAATAAATATAAAAACTTTCCATCTAAATAATCTGAAAATAGTTCAATCTATTGTATTGCTAACTCTTTAAGTTTCAAATTGTATTCCTAGAAAAAACTTACAAATGGACAAATTGAATCTGCTGGAAAGATTGAAAACATTGAAACAATGGCAGTTGCAACAACAAGTCAATTTCAACACGTTGAATGGAAGTTACGCTGAGCATGACCCACCTCACATCTGCCATGAAAATAAAGAAAATGTTCTTGTCAATAAACCCCCAATTAATCAAATGTTCACACAAACAATGGATTCTAGAAGTTTGACAACAGCATTGAAGAATGTTGATTTAAATCTGCTAGATCAAAAGACAGGAGAATCAGGCAGCCATATTGAGCAGTACAGTATTGAATATCACCCAAAGGAGAATTTGGAGAATTGGCATATGGATGGGATGAAAACAGTTGTATTAAAATCTTCTGAACCACATATTTCATTTGAGGATAATAATAATTTGGAAAGTGATTATGAGGGAAGTTCTGTCAGTGGAGATGTTTTATCTGATGTTGCAGCTAGTGATGAAGATGGGATTTTTCCTTTATTGGAGACGGACGAGGAAGAAGATCTACTCAAACAACAAGAAGAAAACGACAATGAAGAAATGGATACAACTGTTGTTGAAAACGAGGCTATGGATGTAAGAATGAGCAGAAACGTTTTTGTCAATTTTTTTTGCTATTGATTGTCTAACAAGATGCCATCATAAAACTTTCTGGTCGGTAGTCTCTTCTTTTCCTTTGAAACAACAACAAAGATGCCATCATAAAACTTTCTGGTCGATAGTCTCTTCTTTTCCTTTGAAACAACAACAAAGATGCCATCATAAAACTTTCTGGTCGATAGTCTCTTCTTTTCCTTTGAAACAACAACAAAGATGCCATCATAAAACTTTCTGGTCGATAGTCTCTTCTTTTCCTTTGAAACAACAACAAAGATGCCATCATAAAACTTTCTGGTCGATAGTCTCTTCTTTTCCTTTGAAACAACAACAAAGATGCCATCATAAAACTTTCTGGTCGATAGTCTCTTCTTTTCCTTTGAAACAACAACAAAGATGCCATCATAAAACTTTCTGGTCGATAGTCTCTTCTTTTCCTTTGAAACAACAACAAAGATGCCATCATAAAACTTTCTGGTCGATAGTCTCTTCTTTTCCTTTGAAACAACAACAAAGATGCCATCATAAAACTTTCTGGTCGATAGTCTCTTCTTTTCCTTTGAAACAACAACAAAGATGCCATCATAAAACTTTCTGGTCGGTAGTCTCTTCTTTTCCTTTGAAACAACAACAAAGATGCCATCATAAAACTTTCTGGTCGATAGTCTCTTCTTTTCCTTTGAAACAACAACAAAGATGCCATCATAAAACTTTCTGGTCGGTAGTCTCTTCTTTTCCTTTGAAACAACAACAAAGATGCCATCATAAAACTTTCTGGTCGATAGTCTCTTCTTTTCCTTTGAAACAACAACAAAGATGCCATCATAAAACTTTCTGGTCGATAGTCTCTTCTTTTCCTTTGAAACAACAACAAAGATGCCATCATAAAACTTTCTGGTCGGTAGTCTCTTCTTTTCCTTTGAAACAACAACAAAGATGCCATCATAAAACTTTCTGGTCGATAGTCTCTTGTTGAAACAACAACAAAGTTTTAACAAAGTTTTGACCGCAAACTATTGAAGATCAATAATTTTACATAGAAACTGTTGCTAGGTGTAAAGGTAAACAGATCTAGGCTCTTTTTTTGATTGATTTAGCCTGAAAGAGGAATCAAACCTGCTATCATTTCTAATGGTGAGCCTGTTGTTGTTGTTGTTGTTGTTGTTGTTGTTGTTGTTGTTGTTGTTGTTGTTGTTGTTGTTTATCTGCTGAAGCATTGTAATAATTGTATGAATTGGTGATTTTTCTCAGATAAAACAAAACTGACTTTTGATGAAATGATTGAAAGGGAACTTCAGAAAGAAAAGAACCACGTAAGGCATATTTGTTGTTATGGCAACAATCTTCATAATTTTTCACCTGTTCACTTCATATAACATTGCTTGACATGTTTGTTTGAAGGTGTTAAATATCACTGCCTCAACGCCAATAAAAAAACCAAAACGGACATTCTTACGAAGGGGAGATGGTTTAAAACGTTTTGAATGTGGAAATTATGTAAAACTAAAAGAACAAGCGTCAAGAAAAAGAGAGATGCAGAAATCTCAAAATAACCATATAAGAAGTCGAGTTCTACCAGGTGTGTCTATCAACCTGAAGAATAAAACGAAAACAACCAATCACCAACAAGCATCAGTCGATCGAAAAAACCAACCATATGGAATAACCACTGATGATGGTCATAAAAAAAATATCACTCGAAAGAATCGTCAAGCTGTTAAGTCGATATCAAGTGTGATGTCTGTTGCAGGAAATTATGTACCTGAAGAAAATGAACAGCTGAGTACTTCCAAGTAAAATACTTTCCATATTTCACTTCATGATCACTAATTCCACATTTTCACATTTGTTGTCTCCTTTCAGAGGTTATCCTGTTGTTTCGTCATCAATCTTGGAAGCCTCGTTTCAGAAGATGATACGTCAATATAAAGAACAAGAAGAGGTAAGCTACCATGTTGTTTCACTTTGATGTTCGTCAAGTATACATCTTCTCATCTTTCGATAAATCTTCAGTGTAATTGAAAGAAAGACCTTTTTCTTCAAAGTTGCTTTGTTATGTTTTTAGATTGAAGAAAATGAATTGGATATGTTCGAAGCTCTAGAAGAAGCTGCTGAAAATATATCTCTTTCTTCGAACTCATCGTTAGTAGCCAAATTACTTGGTAAAAAGAAGCGCCAAATGGTTGATAATTTCATGGAACGCCAAATGGATGATAATTTTACAGAAGGTACGAAAGATTTATGTTTTGATTTCTAATAACTGGATCTTGTCTAAATGTAGATTGTATTCACTTGTATGTTAGTTTCCGAAGAAGAACTGAATTCTCAAAAGTATGTGGAGGATATAGACGGATTTTGTGAGGATGATATAGATGGATTTCATGAATTGTGTACAGAGAAAATAGAAGCAGGACAAGATGCTGGTGATGATTTTCAGGATGATGATGATAATAATACGTATCAAGAGTTCAAAGATACAGACAGCTGGTCTAATGCAAGTCGAAATTCATCTTTTCTTGATGGTGAAGATACCATTATAGAAGAACATCCCGTTAACACTCCTCCACCCAAAAGAATTATCAGTAAAAAGAAAGATGGGAATGATGAACACGTATGTAGGAGAGCAACCAGTACTTGAGTCCTTATTAAAATTATGAAAATATGCTTGTTTATTTTGTGTTTGTTTGTTTGTTTATTTTACAGAACTATGTTCCTCCTGTTGACGATATGACGAAAAAAGAGAAGAGAAATGATAATTCTTCAGATATATCTGATGTTGTAAAAAGAAAACTTTTAGAACTTGAAAACGAGATTAGCAGATTCAGATTGGAAAATGAGAAACTGTCCAAACTACGAATTGAACGTGAAAACGAGGTCAGAAAATTACGTCAAGAAGTTGATGAATTTCAGCGGCAGAAAACGTTGGAATTGGAGCGCATCGAAGTGTTCAAAGAAGAAGAAATTAAAAAATTGAAAACTGAAAGAAAATTATTCGATAAATATCAAAAAGCAAGTCGGGCCATACCAAATAAACAGGAACGTGAAGAAATTAAGGAACTTAAAGAAATGGTGAGTGTGACCAAGCACATTTTGACGTCTTGATTGTCAATGTTGGAAACGTTTTCGTCTGACTTGATAATTTGTATTACAGTTAACTAAACAACAACAAGAATTAAAAAGCCGTGAAGCACGCTGGAATGCTGCAAGCCATCGGTTTCGATCTCGAATAACTGAGTTGGAAGAAACACAAAACGAGTTGCGACGTGAGATAAGTATTTTAGAAAACGAAAGATTACAGAGAAGAAAAGAAAGCGAGGTATATTTTGCAGAACAGGTTTTTTTTCACAATGAGCCAAGGCGTCTTTTTGATTTTAAAATTCTTGCAAACAAAAGCCACAGCCAGAAGTAATTTGAATGTTCTTCCTTCTAGCAACACAAAATTCCAAAACAAACAAGTCCACGTCAAAGTAAGATGAATTATTTTCAAAACTTTTCCTCTTCTTTACCAAGGTACATGTCATGTATGAATTTCATGTTTGAATGTTGACAGGTTTACAACAATTGTATACTTCACAGAATGAAATCATCAACCATGAAATAAAATTTGCAGAACATGAAATACAATCAGAGTAAGAGAATGTTTTTTGTCTGTCTCAAACTAGCTGACTTGCCCAATCAAAACGTCTGTAGTGAAAAGTCTTATAGAAGCATTAGGAAGGACGAGGCATAGCCTCAATGAGTGTTGTCCAGTTGATGTAGACATTATTTGGTGTTAAATCTTAATGTTCAGATGATTATTTTATTGAGATTAAATATTTTGAAGTTAGGGTTAATTCCGATAATTCCATTTATAAATTCAGGCTCTGACCATGTTTACCAAGAGTAGAGGACCTTTTCAGACTTCAAATGGCTTAATTGGTTGCTTACCATTTTAACATATTTAAAAAAACGGCTGACAATGTGTTTCTGATGAAATATGGTTTCCTCTCGTCTAAACGAGTCAAATATGGTTTCCTCTCGTCTAAACGAGTCAAATATGGTTTCGTCTAAACGAGTCAAATGTGAGTGGAAAAGGAAATGACAATTCCAAATCCGAAAACCCCCTGGGAAATCGATTGGAGGCTTTACTGTTGCTGATAAGCACGTTGCTTGAATTTTTGACTTAATTTTAAGTTGTTGAGCAGCTGGATTGCTGATAAAAAAACGTTTGTAGAATCAAAGAGTAGTATGGGAATGTGTCTGCAGATAAATACATCATAAATACATCATGCAAGATCGATATTATCAGAAAACGAGATTTAGAAGATTTGCATCACGTGATCTATAGGAGGATACATATGTTTACACATGATCACGTGATCTGTCTATTTTTCTTGACAGGCAAAAATTTGAAAGAACTCAAGTTCCATCTGAACAGAAGTTAAATTCTCCTAAAGATGAAGAGATGAGTAAGACAAGTTCAAACAGCAAAACAATGTTAAATAAAAGCGCGGAAATTCATCATGATGATGGCAAGGTAATAAATGAAATTGTTTGAAAAATCGAAGCATATCCTAACCGTCGCTGAACCAGGCAAATTTTATATGTTTTACACTACAAACTTTAGCTGCTAAGAAATCTGTAGATGCTATGAAATGTAATGATTCTCCATCATTTTCGTAATAATATGTCGCATGATTTGTGATGATGGGGATAACATATTAAAGATAATAAAGGAGATAACGTTTCTTATTTAGATCGAAGTATTTCTCCCTGATAACTCCAGGTTGATAACTTTTCCGAACGGAACGAAGAAAACTATCAGTGAGGATGAGAGAAGTGTAACAGTAGCTTTCTTTAATGGTGATATCAAGAAAATGTTACCTGATAATCGAGTTGTAAGTTTAATATACCTCTTCCACATATCTCAGTGTTCATCTGCTACGCAAAGCGGAGATGTTTTTATCCGTGGATTTTTATTACCAAACACCTAACTCGAACTTTCGATCTTCAAGGCAAGTTCTTTCCATAATTGCGGGAAATTCTGCGACGTTTTCCGACATTTGAACGGCTGCACAGACCGTTGTTGCCGTCCATTTTCCGTGGAATTTTGTTTTCTGGGTAAAACATGTTTGTCAAATTTCTATTGAAACACTGTATTATGTGTGGTCAAACCTCGTTTTTATGTAATTTATTGTTTTGCTGATTTCATAACTTTATTACTTAGCAATAGTCTCTACTGATGGAGTAGCAAAAATATTGAAAACGAAGTTACACACGTTGACTTGATAAACGAGGATAAAACTTTTTATATTTCATAGCCGAAAAACAATTTCTTCCGTCATTATTTCTTCTGCCATTATACACCACCAATATTCAAGTAGTACTCTAGTAATTTATATTTCACAGAAATAGCAACAATGTCTCTTACAAGGAGCCAAATCTCCGCTCGTATGGGAATTAGAGGGCAAAATCCAGCGAAATGAGAAAAGTTTGGCCTCGCGTTTAAAATATAAACACACATATTTAAAAATGGCGGCCTGACTTCGAAATGATGTATCCTTTTGTTTTGATTAAAGGTCTACTTTTACGCTGAATCACAAACAACACACACAACATTTTCTGATGGCATGGAGATGCTTCAATTTCCCAAGTAAGTGCCAACAAATTACAAGCCTCTAAAATTGAACCATGCATGTTTGAATTCTACGGACCTTGTAAATCTGCTGTAGATAAAAAACTGAATGTATGGAAAGTAAGAAATTATGGGTCTGCCAGCTAGCTTTTTCGTTCTGTTTTTTAGCCAACAAGTCGAAAAGCGTTATCCAGATGGCAGGACAGAAATCATCTTTCCAGATAAGACCGTGAAATATATTTCGTCAGATAATACAGAAGAAACCGTGTTTTTAGATGGCACGGTTCAGAAAATCGATTCGAGTGGAGTTAAGATCATAACGTTTGCGAACGGCCAGAAAGAAATTCATACCAGACAATATAAGGTGAGAAATTCAAGGACTCCACTAAAACAAATGATCGTTTTTTCTAAGTTACAAAAATATCAAAGTTCGTGATAATTATGTCTGCCAGTAACCAATAGTAACCATTTATTTTCTCCTTAGAGACGGGAATACCCGAACGGCACCGTAAAAACAGTCTATGAAGATGGCAGACAAGAAACGAAATATTCAAATGGCCGATTACGAGTTAAAGACAAGCATGGACATTTAGTCCTTGATACTTCCATTTCGTAACACTCCGTCTTGGGCGGAATGCTGTTTTTAATAACATGTGAGAAGGAGTTCAATAACATGAGGGACTCCCTCCCTTTAATCATGCACTGTCAGCAGTAATTTTTTATCATTTTCATTGTAAATTTAATTTATTTAGAAATTTGTTACATATGTTAAATATGAAATATAAATTCCGTTCGGAATGTTTATGATGGATATTTCTGTCGAAATACCATACCTTAATTCAGCCAGTAACAGCCACTCGAAAACAACATGGAAACACACACGGTAGCGAGGGCAGATTCTTTTCGCTGAAAAAGCTACACGGGAGCGGGACTCCGGGGTCGATACGCGAGCATGTGATTTTTTTGGACTACGTACAGTCGAAGTCCCATAATTCGAACACTGACAGGGGACGAAAAATTGTTCGAATTATTAATAGTTGATTCAAAAAAGTTATTTTCAAGGGAAAAAATAAATTGTTCGAATTAAACGAATGTTCGAATTATCAGGCATTCGAATTATCGGACTACTCTTCTTCCTTGTTCTTTGATATTCTGGTCTGTAAATTATACACACCATGTGACACCAGCCTGAAAATTTGTCCTGTCTAACATTAATTAAAAGTTGTTTCAAAACATAGCAGCTTGTAACATTTATAAGATATATATTTATTTATAAGATATATTCTCACTCAATAAAACCATTCCATCCCACCTTCAAAATAAACAGGGTTTTTTTTCACGCATAAAAAAAAACTTTTGCTGAATTTATTATTTCATTAAAAACAAAACGAAACTCAGTCCGAATAAATTCATTATGAAGAGAAATCTTGAATTAGATACAACCAAAAATTTTCAGTGAAAACTTATATTTCGATTTACAGCGAAATCATCATCAGAGTGGTGTTACATTTATTCGGACTGAGTTTCGTTTTGTTTTTAATGAAATTGTCATACGGACCCATATTCTTATTATTTCATCCCATTTCTATTTATTTTTTTGTCATTGAGCTTGCTTTCGCACTTTAGTGGGAAATGTATCCTCAAAGTTTTCCCAAAACATCTATTTTATCTAAATTAAAAGAGAAAGGACTACCTGCTTCTTTGGTAGGGGAAGTATAGGAGACAGAGAAATGCTTTTCTTTTTAATGATTTTGAGTGTGTGTGGAGCTTATCCTAACCATCTTGGTGTTACTGATGGTTTATTTTGGACTTGTCCATATTTTTACTTCCTTCCTTAAAATAACATAACAAAAATTATAACATAACAAAAATTATAACATTCAAATATAAAAAAGAACGGAAGAAAAGAAAGCATCGACCTGCATTGTTATGAATGATTGTATGGACTAGGGGATTCAAATGTCTCGCATGACACTTGTATCACCAGAAGGATCAATTGTTACTAAAAGTTTAAATGGGAGTAGATTGTTGAAAAGTTATACAATACTAAAGATAACTAAAACACTGATGAGCTTTGCTACAATGATTTAATTTTCTCTTTGCAACTGAGAAGGAACACCTTCGAACGTTTTTGCAGCGATGGTGTAATGGATAGTACCTTCGAGTGCGATCGCTGATGCCCGTGTTCCAGTCTCAGTCATGTCGCATTGCGATACTTCACTCCGATTCTTCACTTGGAGCCATCGACTAACAGCACACTGGCCTTCGCGCAAGTTACAGCAATATTATACGTATCTCTGGGGGTAAGTCAACTTCCTAGTTGGAAGTCGGCGGGCAGAATAGCCAACTACTACGGATGGAAGCTCAAGGACTTAAAACTCCCCGTTACTTACTTACTTACTTTTGGTGCATGTTGGAGCAATGTGTTGAACAGTAACATCAGCTTGCTGTCTTGTTGACACTGTTAGTAACCATAAAGCATTTATTGATAGATCTTTTAAAGAAATACCGACATTCTATACTGAAGAAGATTTTAGTAATGTAATTTTAAATTTACGAACCCAAAAAAGAAAAGAGGACAAAAGAAACTACAGGGGGCGGTACAGGGGGCGGTAGGTTAACTGTTTATAGATTATCAAATTCATATTCTAATCAATTGAATGTTTACAATACATCAACTGATAATTCCGTTACAACATCTGCGAAGGAGAGTGATATTCATGTTGGGAAAATTCTCACTTTCATCTCGATCCAATACCAAACAATGAATACTCTTTCTTAATAATAAGTTAATCGGTTTTTGACAAATTTTTGACGAGTCCACTGCTGTTCAATTCCTTGTAAGAAATCAGGTCTGACAATTTTCGCCCGATGAGCAAAGAAGTCGCAGGTTTTACAATCATTGCTCCCTATTTCTTTTAACAGCAAACCTTCAACAGGACCATCGTAGTACAAAGATTTACGATCCAGAAATTGCATCAACTAGAAAAAATCAGAAAATTATTTTGAGTGGTTGTACGCTATTCTGACAATACGCAGTCGATAGCTGTTTAAGTATTTTTGCAACTTTAAAACTTTGTTTTAAAATTTCATGCCTGAAAACTTTCAGCTTACCTGAATAATCGAAATACAGCTGCCCCATAGGTGGAGCTTTGGTAAAATTTATGAAGGAAAGTAGAAAAAAATGTGCAAGTAGAGGGTGACTCACTTCTCGTTTTTCTCACGACTGGCATCTAATTGAAACTTATTTTAAAAACTACCTACCTACTTTTAGTTAGTGTCAATTACAAAACCTTGAAAATCGAAATCGATAAAATAATGCTTTGTTGGTTCAAATTGGAGCTCCGAAAAATTGACTGAAATTGTTACGAAAATTAGCGTCAATATGTTTTACCTACCTAATAGCATCAATTTAGCACTATGTGGGAAAAACGATATGTGAGTCGCCTCTCTAACATAATCAATACTCTAGGATTAAAAAGAAATATTTTGTGACACTGTACTCTTATTTATTGAATAAGAACTTGTATGGATTTTCTTTAAAAAGTGTGTGAAAAAGTATATCTGTTTCCTTTGATAAAAAACCAATGAATTTTTATATGATATTTTGTGAAGACAGCTAACTAATGCGTGTTTAAAGTAAACCGGACTGATAACATTGCAATGCACTATCTAGGCTAGCCAAAGTTTTGTGAAATGGAATATAAGAGCATTGAGGAAAATAATTTCCATGACTTTTCCACAACAAGGTCATTTTTCAAAAACTTTCTATGACTTTTCCATGACTGGCACGAAAATTAGTGCTTTTTCCAGGTTTTCCCTGATTTCCAGACTTTGTAGGAACCTTGGATTCATTTTGCACTACTTTTCATTGAAAACCCTCTCAAAACAAAATTACCAAGACCAAATAGCTTGGCTATTATGCTTCAATTTCAAAACAATGCATGCTCGATCCTGTGCTATTTTTAGATCAGTAAAATTGGCTTGTGTATTTATTTTCAGTCTATTGAAATCATTTTTCTCTTGCAACAACCAAATTGTAGAACCAATGCAAAGTAGACTGCAAACAGGAATAATTCATATCAAGAGAATGTATCCCTCATCATGAAGAACGAATGGGTCAAATACTGCAGCAATATTTTAAAAATGCTGACATTTGTCAAATTTTTAAAATACAGGTGTGACAGTAGATAATTATAATAATAAAATAATTATCCTTTCCTGATTTTTAAAATGTTCTGCCTGCAACGACAACCATGGCGAAATGTTGAAATGTGTCACAAACAACAAACTGTTTATATATATAGGCAGCAAATAGTTCATTTCTGGTGCTGTGTAACTTTTGGATAAGTTTTTTTATCAATTTTGACTTCTTTTACTTACCAGACCCGTACCCGACTGGAAGAGCGAGGCTCCCTGTTTTTAATATATGAGTCCTTGTTTTCCAATATTGGTCCGTGTTTTCATGGGTACCACAAATGGTTCAGATCCAGTCCGGGTCAGGTCTGGGTCTAGTAAGTAAAGGAAGCCATAAATTTTACATATAATTTTTAGACTGAACCCCATATTATATAATAAAATATAAATACAAATACCTTTTCTTTGGTAAGGTGTTTTTCCTCAGCAGATATGGTCCTGACAATACTTATGCCTGTATCTTTTAGTTTTTCATTCCTTTCTTCAAGTGATAAAAAACACTTCTGAACTTTGTCATAAATATCGAAAGCTAAGAAATAATCTGGAAGGGCATCATAATGAATTGAATGCTTTGCAAGCAACCATTCACCAAATAGAATATGTCTTTCAGGCTCCAAAATCTCATGAATGTATTTACTGTTAGTATTTATCCAACTATCCAAGCCACCAAATTGCTTGTGAGTTGAAGAGTTTACAAAATGTGCCCTATTCTGTGCTAAAATTTTATAATCTTTAGCTATACTTATTCCCAAATTTGCTCCATCAACCTTTTCCTCAATGGAAAATGTTTTCCCATTGAGGAACATTTCACTTTCTTTTTTTGCCATAACCAAGTCATCGCGACTCACTCCGTTGCCTCCAGCATCAAAAAGATGTTTTGTACGTAGAAATTTAAAGAAATTTTCAAATTCTGCCATAACAAACTAAACAGAAATACTGAAAATAGCTTTTACTTTTATTTCCCTGTTTGTAATGTAACGAAAATGTCAAATCCATATTTCTGTTTATTATTTTGTTGACTGCTTGTTAACTAGATCAGCACTTATAGAAAAATGGTGCAATATTGAAAAAACGAAAAGGCGTGGGGCGCAAAGCGACTCCCACAAATGACCAGGGCGCATTTTATGGAGAAAATGAATGTAATGTTTCTTCGGATCAATCAAAGCACGAAAAGAAAAACAATTATCAGAATTATTTGCTATCGTTTGAAGGCATTAGAAAATGGTGAAATTTTGTAGGAATACAAGACTTCAGTTAAAAAAAAAGTATATTTAAACGGTGGACCCGCTCTCGCAAATCGAGCGGACGTGGTAGGACAAAGAATATCTAAGAAGCTTTTCAGATTACCCCGTTAAGGAGCGCTATACTAGCAACAATGTAAATTCAAGATGGACATGAAAGCATCAGCATGCATATTTCGGATTTCAGCCTTGCTTCTTTCACACAGTTTCATAATTTGATTTCATTGATACAGTTGCTTAAATTGCATTAATATTTAATGAATTATAGCTGGTTTCTAATGCTCAAATATTCATAATGCCGAGTTCTACCACCGTTAATTCGCAATCAAAAAATAATTATCTTACTCGAGGAGTGTGGTCTGTGCATTCTAGCAGAGGTCCAGCAGATTTTAATCTGCAAACCAAAAGTATTAATTGGAAAAGTTTGAATGATGAATTGAGAAGCAAAATATTTTACCTAAAATCAGAATTGGAATCAGAGCGTGCAAAAGTAAAACAGACGCATAGAGATAAAGTTGCTGAAGTGAAAAAATTGAGAGATGACCTTGAGAATGAAAACAAAAGAAATTTAGACACTGCCACGATAAAGATGTTTTCATCAAAAGAAATAGAAATTAAAAAGATCAGAGATAGTTTAACTAGAGACAAAGATTTAGAAATCAAACAAATCATCAAATATAAAGATGAGGAAATTAGAGCCCTTCAAAGAAGTATGCATGAAGAAAAAGAAAGGAGTCTGAGAGATGCAGAAGAAAAGTTTAATCAACAATTATCATCCAGAAGCAATAATTCATTTACTGAAGATCAGATTCGTAAATTGAAATTGGAAATTTCTGAATTTAAAAAAACCAAAGAAACCCTGGAAGAAAGTTGTAAACAGCATATTGTTGTAGTTAATGAAAAAAATGAAATTATTAAGACACTTAAATTTGAGCATGAAAGAGAGCTTCAGAAAGTACTACGAGAAGCTCGTCGTGAAAATTCTCGAAGTATTTTTGAAATGCAGCAACTTAGAAAGTCATTAAGTGAAAAAACTACAGAAGTAAGCAAATTAAGTTCATTTGCAGATCGTGTTTTAGAGGAAAAGGAAGATTTGGTTGCTCAAAAAATAAAACAAGAACGTCTGGATGTTTCCAATGATCGGAGTTCATTAATTAATAATAGTGATCAACAATCTTCATCACCAGTGAGTTTGAAATTTTTAGTTTGGTATAATGGATGAATTTGTTTTCTAATAATGCTGACCCAGTATGCCACCCAATGGTGTCAGTATAGAAATTCTGCCTATGTATAATACTTAGTAAGAAGATGTGGAAGGGGTAGAGTATGAGGCGATGAATTGATTTCAAAATGTTTATAATGTCAACAAAGGCTGTAGTCAACAACATCAAATACATATTGAGAAGATTTATGCTGAAGGATTAATCACTTTTATAAATGAAGTGTACTAGAATTTTTGTGAGTTGTTATAAAATTGAATCAATTAAATGGAATCTGCACATTTTTGTGATATTTTAGAGAACTGACAAAGGGCAGCATCTTCGTGTTAAAAATGCAGAACTTCAAAGACAATTGGATACCTTACGGAAACAGGTCAAGCAAGCTGAAAAAGAAAATTTTAGCATAGTAAGTATTAGTAATAAATTTTAATAACTTTTAGTGTATGCTTTCGCAAACCCAATATCTTCATTTTGCAGAATGCGAGTTCGAATGCAAGTGAGTTGAATTCTTCTGCAACAGACAAGAAAATAAAAGAGCTCAAACGAAGAAATGCAGAATTGGTACAAATTGCAAAGAAGCTTGAAGAAAAAGCAAAGCAGTCTCAAAAGGATTTGCAAGATATGGTAAACTGAAAATTTGTGTCATTCACCGGGATATGGTAAACTGAAAATTTATGTCATTTACCGGGATTTTGAGTCTGATATCTTCTTTTGAATTTTAGTAAAAAATTTATGTAAACATCATATTGATAGATATAGCCAATTCTGAACAATGCAATTTACACCATTAAAAAATAATAATTTGTTCAGAAGAGATAAATTATTCCCCCAAAACCTGTATTTTTTTACGTTTAAGTTTTCATTTATATTTTTTCAGAAATTTGAGGGTAAGATCTGTATTAAATGAAAAACTGTTTGAGGTGTCACTTGGTATACTTTAGAGATGATAACTAAAATGTAAAGGAACCCCCTTAGAAAATTTGGTTTCAAAATAAACAACTTTTAATTTTTTGCTAGTTACCTGCATGTTTAAAACTACAATACAATGAGACTGGACATGTCTTTTAAATTCAATTGAATGAAGATCAAAACAGTTTAATTATTTCGAAAGAAACTCTTTCTTTGATTTCTTTACAATATATCTTGGATAGATTGAAAAATCTCTTCTTTATTATCGAATAAAAAAAGCCCTTAATAACCCTAAAATTGACCTTTTTGTTCAAGTTTGTTTTGTTTTCTTCATTTAGAAAAATACGTTTGACAAATCAAGGCATGACACTGAGTCTATAAACAGTTTGAAAAAATCATTTGCTATACAACGTGCGAAAGATTTAGCTGAACATGCAAGAATTGTTTTGCTGAAAGATAAAGAATTAGACGAAATGCGTCAAAACAAAAGCTTAAGCCAAGAAGAGGTATACTCTAGATTGATTTATTTCTTCTTAATTTTTAAGATCATTTAACAATAGTATACATATCATATATAACTAACTCACATCAACAAATTTAAATGAAACTTTATCATAATTTAATTGTTTGGAAAAGTTAATTATCAATCTACTTATTATACTGCAATTAACTTCATAAAAACTTCAATTCATAGCAAAAAATGTTTAAAGAAATCGAGAATGCATTGCAACTAGCAGCAAAGGAAAGGTTACGTCTTGAGCGTCAACTTTCTACATCTCCTTCAATTGTAAGATGACCTTATTTGAATATTAAATATTTTCATACATTTACTTTATAAAAGGCCAGTTACTAGATAAACAAAAACACAATTGATGGATATGGTTTCATCTGATTTGAATTGTGAAATCTTTGAAATGTGCATGTATCACATTATTTCACTGTATTGAGCAATTGTTTTTGGCTATTCGTAAAATAGAGTCAAGACGAAATGCACCAATTGAAAAACGAGCTGGATGGTGTCAACAAAAAGTATGTTGAAAAAGTTGAAGAACTGTTAAGCATCAACAACAAGTTTCAAGAAATTGCATTTTCATTCCAAAGTTTACAAGATAAACACTCATTATGTAAACAAAAAGATGAAGAAAATGAAATGAAACTGAAAGAAAAGTTGAATGAAATTGAAGATTTGATACAAGAGGTCAAAGAAAAGGAAGAAGAGTCGGTGGCCCTGGTAATTTTGATTGGTGTATTTAACATTATGATAATGTTATCATAGCATTTACTTAATGTTATCATAGCATTTATTTAGAAGAAGGGAATTTTCTATTTCTAGTCCAAAAGTCTGTTAAATAAAGATCAAGAGATGACCAGACTTCAGAAAGAAGTGAAAGAAAAAGATCGAGAATTCCATGAACAAGTAATCAAGTCATGACTTTTTTTGCACTTGTGTTCTCTCCCTGCCATTGAAAGTTCCTCAAAAATAAATTTCTGATTTCTTTTAGACAAAGACTAATGAGATGCTTCAGTCTAATATAAATATCATGGAGGAAAACTTGCTAGAGTTAAAAAAACAATTACATGCTTCAGAAAAGGTACATTATACAAACAATACATGATACAATTTCGATCATCACACAAACATTGGATGAACTTTTAATTACACATATTTACTTTTATTTTGATGGTTTTAATGATGGATGTTGTCTGCAAGATTATTTTTGTGAGACACCCTTTTCAGTTTGGATTGTAATTTGTGGTCTCACTTGAAACTTGGTCTCACTTGAAATTTTGGCCACTATAATAGGCTTTGGTTTTAACCCAAAAGTCTTTTGGATTAGATCAAAACATCTGTTAATTGAACAGTATATATATGAATATTTTACTTGATTCACCCAAATATTTTTTAGCTACGGAATGAATATAATCGCTTGGAAGATGAACTATTTGAAAAAACTGATCAATGTGAAGGTTTACTCATTAAAGTCAGCAAATTAGAAAATGATGTACAACAGCTACAAAATGTATACTAATTATTCTGTGATTTTTATATTGTAAAGGTTCTTCTAGCTGGATTTTATATGATCCTCAAAGAAGAGGGTGCTATGCATGTGTGCTTTTAGTAAAGTGGATTCACTTATTTGAAATCAGAAGTATATGGGAACAACAATGACGGTTCATTCAAGTTTATAAGCAAGGCTTCTTTATAACGCAACCTCAATTTTGTTGATTAAATTTCCAATTATTTCTGATAAAAAGCATGTAAAATAGTTCTTTTCTGTAAATTTTTTCGAGATGTTATGGACTATTCATGTTTTCTCATTTTCAGAGTGAAGACACACAGAAAGAAAACATCAAATCACTTGAAAAAACAAAGAACAACTTAACTGAGAAGATGCATTCCAAGGATGCAGAGATACGCAAATTACAAAGTGTATGTTAAATTCGATATCATAATTTCCATTGTGTATAAATATCATTATATTCTTGAGGACTCTCATTTATTGAATACAGGAAATGGAAGAATTAGCAATCCTTCATAAAAATGTTGTATCATCACTTGAAGAAGATTTGAAAAAACATGAAGAAAAAATGAATGTTGAGAAGAAGAAAGGAATAAGTGTTGGTTTGCAAACAGTTCTAATGGAGCCAGTTTTAAAAGGTTCTTCATTTATATTCAGAAATAATCTCATAATGGTTTTCCTTATTATTGACTGAAGACAGGGAAATCCAAAAAGCTTTGCTAATTCGAAATGCTGTATAAAATTTATTATTTCAATGAAATAAAGAAATAATTCCCATGTTATGATTCGATGAATTTAATGAAATGTAATTTTGAATTTTTTCTATAATAATGGCCACTATTTCATGTTGTAGACACAGATAATGTTTTTGAGGATACCATTCCTGACCTTCCACGAAAGAAATTCTTATCTTCTTCTGCTATTAGTGACATAGGTAGCTAAAACACTTATTTAAATTTCTTGGAATATCTCCTGGATCCGTTCATGTTTCATTTCTGTTTTTCTGTTTCAGATGTTTCACTACAATCTGACATTCTTGATGTAGTTGGAGATCGGATTAATCAGCTGGCAGTTTCTCAAAGTGAAGTGTCGATTACCGGTATATAGAAGCACCCTTATTCTGTTTTGGACAAGTGTTATTTTATATTCTAATCATAATTTGTATAAACATCTTTAGAATCTATATCAGAAATGAAACTGGATCCTTTAAACAGTGAAAAGTCAGAATATCTTGAAAACCCTGGGGATACAGATAATTCTGTTCCTTTCACTGATGATGGTGATGGTGATGAATATGATGGTGATGGTGATGATACGGATGTTATTGATGAATGTGAAGACCATGTTGAAAGAGAAGATGTTGATTCTGATGACCAGTTTGATAACATCAATAAAATAGAAAATGAAGAGACCGAAGAAGAATTGAATGATGATACACCTCACGAGATCAGTTTCTTGTTTGCACAGTAAGCTTGAAAACAGCTTCAAATTTTTGTGAATAGAAATCTATTGTTTCTTTATAACTGTTTCTATTTTTGTAATCAGGTATGAAGCTAGCTCACAAAGTAAAGGTCCTATTAAGTTATTCAAATCCAATTACATGTATGATCCATCACTCTATTCACCTAATGAAGATTCTCATCTGGAGTTACCTTTGGAAGTTGGGACATTACTTTATGTGTATGGAGAAATAGATGAAGTAAGTTGTACCTTTATAGTTTTTGGGAAAAAAACCCTGCCAGGAACAACAGATAATCATGCAATTATTAGTTATAAAATATCCTAAAGAATGTTTCTGTTTTTGCAGGATGGTTTTTATCTGGCAGAACTCCAATCTGGGAAACGTGGATTGGTTCCTTCAAATCTTATTCAGCAAATTGAAGGTAGAGATTTTTGGAGTGTGTTTGTCTAAGAAGATGCGATCATAAAACGTTTTGGTAGAAGGTATTTTCGTTTGAAAGAACACAACAACAGACAGGAATAATAAGTTTATAAGAATAAGTTTTTATGTCAAACTATTAATGGTCACATCTTGTTAGACAAATCTATAGTTTGACAAAGATTCATAATTATAGAAGATATTATCACACGTTACATTGTACAACGTTTAACAAACATATTTTTTGAAATTTCAGATATTAACCATACCACTAATCATGCAGGTAACTTCAACTCATCTGCTCACACAACGTTCCTAACTATATTCATTGTGATAACAATACTGTTGCTATGACAATACTGATGCCAGCAATCAAATAATTTTTTTTCTATTTTTTTTTTCAGATGGCTTATTTATGGATGAAGAATTTTCTGAAGGTTAGAACAAAACTTGTATGAAAATGTTGACAAATGATTTTTGATGGTCTAAATTCTTGAAAGTCCATCTTTTGAGTTGATGTTGTATCTCATTCAAACTGCCCAATTATATGACGTCAGTAATTTCATGATTTATTTACATCAGTGATCTATTTTGCTTGTTCATCAACTATTTCCTCGATACAATAAGTACAACATTTTTTTACCTGGAAGCCATTTTGAAAAGTGACAGTACAGTCAAATGAGAGCTTCTGATTGGCTAGACGCGTTTCTCGAGGACATCGGTACAGAGCCGTACTGATTGGTGTCGCGTTAAAAAATCTGTTAGATGTTGTGCTTGGACAAATAATAAGTGAATCAGTTAAGGGAAATCATTGCATTGCAATTTTTCTATTTTTAATAATAAATCGAATGTCACACAAAAATGAGAAAAAAGTTTGTATTCGAAGCAAAGTAATTTCTAGTATCAAACTCAAATTCAAACTTGACTCTCTTTGTCATTATTACCAGGTAATAAACGGAATACTGACTGTTTGCGCATCTGTACAGAGGAAATGCAAAGCACTCGGTCTGAAGCACTGGTCTCGCAGGTTCGACCTGTACATTCGGAACTCGGGCTTTTGTATTTCTCTGTACAGATGCGCCAACAGTCAGTATCCCGTTAGTACCGAAAAGCTTTTACTAAAATTAAAATAGAAATTGTTTTTAAATTTAGTAATTATATAAATTATTTATTTTTATTTTGAAACTAGATAAACCTGATAAATACAACGATTTAACTCGAGTTCAACTTGATCCACCGATAGCTGGTAACTAAATAGAATTAAAATTTTCTTTATTTCTACATAATAATCAACTTTTCATAACTTTTCATAACGTTTATTTTAACCAATAATCTGATAAACAAATTATAATGCAGTCCATAAAATGAAAATAATCTTAAAACTAAACTTGAAATGATTAAGAAGTTTTATGGAATAGATTTGAATTAAGCTCTCCCTCTTTGTAATATTTATAGCTGAATATTTATCCAACACCAGTGCGATGAAAATCAACACAAAGGAGGAGAGTTTCTTGCTAGACTCCGAAGTCGATGATGAAAATTCTCAACTGGAAGAAGGTAACAATATTTTTTCTTTTTTTCTTTTTTTTTTTTTGTTGTTCATGTAAATAATTTTATGAACATCATCTATTCCTATCACATTAGTATTGGTGTGTTCACCTCGTAATATCATGATCGAACGTCAGCTGCAGAGCAGTGTAGTGTTGTCATGGAAACCTCCGCAACAGATCAATGATGTCAAAGGTTACGCCATCTACATGAATGGTGTATTGAAACAAAATGTACTTGGATCAGCGAGAACAAAAGCTCTTGTCTCGGATATTCAATCTGACAAGGTAAAGACTCTGCAAAGACATGTTCGAAATTGATCTGTATAAAAACATGTTCGAAACTGTTTTATAAACATTCGTGATGCGATTATTCTATTTCCTAGATTTACCGTTTATCCATACGGACCGTCAAATCTGACGGTGCCGAATCAAAAGATGAACAAGCTGTATTGACACTTGGAAAAGGTACACTTATGATCGCTTAAATGTTATTTCTTGAAAGAGTTTTCGACAAGATCTTTTATTGATAAGATTTTATGTGGAAATTTTGAGTATCATGTGAAAAGACTGATTCTTGCAGCTGTCTTTTAACGTACGAACATTTCGTTTCTTTCAACCTAGTGAGCATGAGTCTAAAATATTTTATTTACAGGTAAAGCTTTTGCACCGTACGATCTGTGTATTTCTAACATCACATCTGTATCTGCAAAAGTGTCATGGAAACCATCTCACAGCTCTCACTACCATATTGTGTATTTGAATGACGTTGAGGTGAATAAATTGCAGCCTGGTTGCTATTGGAGTTTTTTGACCAACCTATCACCCAATCTAAATTATGAGGTTGTTGTGCAGTCGTGTACCATGCTTCATAAAAATTCTCCTGTGGGATGGAGAGAAAGTATTAGTTTTCTGACCTTGCAAGGATTTAAGCCTGAAGCTCCTTTGAAGCTAGACTGTGTTGTTACCGATGATTTTATGGAGATGAGTTGGATTCCTGTAACTATTCAGGAGAATGGCACATCAAACGGATCTCTTGTTAAAGGCTATAAGATATACTTTAATGGAAAGGAGAGATTTTCTGTCACTTCACCGACAGCTGATTCCCTGGCACTCCCTGTACCTACTCACGATGAATCGCTTGAAATATATGCCAGAACCCAATCTTCTGCTGGTGAATCAGAAAACTCGAATTCTGTCATACTAAAAAATCTGCGATATCCACTTGTTATTGCAAATGAAGATGTCATCATCCCGCATTTCGGTGACGTAGTTTTTGCAACCGTGCAGAATGAAAGCGAAAAGCAAAATGTCAGCTGTAGAAGTGTAGATGAAAAAGAATATCCTAATGAAGAGGTAATGAAAACGTATTGGATACCCAAATGTATTTTCCCTTTCCCAAGATACAGTGCTCAATACACCAACAAGTAACCAATAGCAACGTATAGTAACGTATAGCAATATTAAAGAAAAGACATCCGTTTCAACTGAAAATTACTCAAACCATGAAACTCTGAGTATTGAAAAACGAATGTCTTTTCATTGACTTAACAACTGTCATAGAAAACACTTCGTATATATATATTTAAGCCTGTAATGTTTTTTCAACGCTTTTGCATAATGTTGTTGTTTAGACCAACGAAAAATCATTAACGTCCCTTCAAAATAACGAATCGACGAGGATGAATCCAAATCCAGAAAATCGGATTATCATATCGGATGACGATCTTTCGATCATCGAAGAGGAAACGGAACTGGAATCACCTAGTGTCGATCAAACCACACAAGCGCAATATACAGGGACGGGCGAAGCGACGTCTGGAACTATGTTAGACATATCAAGCGATAATAAAATATTTTGTAGCGAAAAATCTGACGAACTGAAAAAATCTCAACAGAATGATAATCTTCCTGAAGTAAAAACAGAATATTTATCCACGGATGTGCACGCCATGTTGAAAGAATCTCGCAACTTGTTAAATGAGTATATTTCAGAACCAAAACCGGCATATGATAATATTTTGGATTGTACGTTGAGCTCTTTGAATGATGGACGAGATTCAACCGATGAAAATGATGGACGAGATTCAACCGATGAAAATGATGGACGAAATTCAACCGATGAAAATGATGGACGAAATTCAACCGATGAAAATGATGGACGAGATTCAACCGATGAAAATGATGGACGAAATTCAACCGATGAAAATGATGGACGAAATTCAACCGATGAAAATGATGGACGAAATTCAACCGATGAAAAAGAAAACATGATCTCATTAAACGGCGTACGCAGTAAACAAAATTTCGATGAAGATTATTCCAGAGATTTGAATAACTCAACCTATACAGATTCCATTGAAAATAATTTAATTTCCTGTGATAGCGAAAAAAACGAAAAGCCACAAATCGAAAGAGATTTGAATGTTGAATTGAATGAAGGAGCGAAAGGTAGCAGTTATAGTTTAAGTGACAACCCTAACAAAACATACAGTATAAACAAAAATCCCTCTTCTGTTGATGAAAATCACAATAACACATATAGCTTTAATTCTTACAAAGACATGCCACCTACACAAGTTACCAAGCAAGAAATTTTGTCGTCCATGCAACTTGACTCTGTTGACCTGGTTGAGATGGTGGAGAAAGATGCACAACGTGATATACTGGGCGAGTTTCCGGAGCTACCTTTAGATACTATCAACGCAGAAAAGCTCGGTTATTCAGATATTGGAGCGAAACAAATAACTGAACAAATAAAAGATGAGCGAGATCCGAATCCGAAAAACAGTTCCAATATTCAAAGACCAATTGACGCCGTAAAAGAAATCCTGTCAATATCAGATTTGACACCGACAGAAGACAGTGACGGCGCTGGTGACGACTCCATAGAAATAGACTCAAGTTTACCGTTATCTAGCTTGCAACTCTCAAGTTTAAAAAGTTCTCAGGATACAGAACCTACCAATCAGATGTCCAGTGAAATCTCACTAATTGATGACGATGATGTGGAAGTGAATAATTTACTTGATACAAGTATTTCAATCCTTCATCAGAATGAAGTCGGGAATGAAGTCGGGAATGATTTTTTAGATAATAGAGATCAAACCTCATCTACTATAAGTGACGTCAATTTACAAACTGATGCGTTACAAGCTGAACAAAACACTTCCATATTGAATATAAACGATATAGTAGATACAAATGCTCAGAGTGATTCTGTTCAAAAAGTAACTGATACATTTCTTAAAAATGCTAACCCCACACCTGAACTAGTGTTAAGCCCCACACCTGAACCAGTGGCAAGCCCCACACCTGAACCAGTGGCAAGCCCCACATCTGAACCAGTGGCAAGCCCCACACCTGAACCAGTGTTAGTAACTTCATTAAAAGATGAAGAGATGATTCAAGTGCCCGACAATGTTGACCTTAATACCATTCCAACAACTGACCAGAACTTGCCGGCCAATGACACACACCACAAGCAAAATGATGAACTTACTGATGAAATGTTAGAAAGGGATAATGACTCGTCTGAAAATTTTAAGATTTCAAAACCACTGAAAGATATTTATAATTTTGCAGCTATAGAAGTATCAAGTACTGAATTAACGGTAACCGAAAACGATGTCAGTGAATTTGTTGATGACGAGGAAGATAATGAATTTGATGTTACACCAATTAATGCACTCGATGATTCGAATGAATCTGGTATTTCCATTTTAAAAGAAATTGATAAATCGAGACAATTTCCATCAGTAAACGTGCAGAGTATGATTGGTCAGATTGAAGGGGATTCCAAAAATGTTTCTACCACCAGAAAAACCAACATAGATGAAAACATGACAGAATCACACGGGGAAGATGTTGATGAACAGATTAAAGTTCGGATTTTTATTTCTTTGTATCCTTATAACCCTTTCACCATGTCTCCTAATCTCGAATATGTTGACGATGAGCTAGCCTTCGAACAAGGTGCACTTATCAAAGTCTATGGCGATGTAGATGAAGATGGGTTCTATTTCGGCGAACTTGATGGTGTGACAGGCCTGGTACCTAGTAATATGGTTCATGAAGTAAAAGTAGATCAACCAATCAATGATGAAGGTCATCTTAGTAACCATGGTGATGAGTCGGACAATAAAAATGACAGTTTCGATGTGAGTTATCTTCTTGAAAGAAAACAAAATGAGGCTGGTTTGGATGGCAATTCGTCTGCTTCTGAGAATGTGCCCACTTCTTCTGTTGCTGCTGGTAAAAATCGATCCAAAGATTTCTCAACCATCAGCTCCTCCAGCCAAGATGTCAGCACGAAAAATGTTCAAAGTATGGTCAAACGTACTCAAGATAAAGCTGCTAGTATGCCTGACATTTATCCAGGTAGGAAAGAAAGCGTACCAACAGATGTATACAAATCAAACCCAGTACGAATGGTAGCTTTGTTTGATTATGACCCTGATGTTTCCTCGCCAAATGTTGACGCTGAGGTATATATATATATATATATATATTATTTTTCGACAGTTTGACCATATTTTGTTTTGATAGCGTTTTTTCATCATTCTGTGGTTGTTTGTTCTAGATTGAATTGGCTTTTCGAGCGGGAGAGGTGATTCATATCTATGGCGACTTAGATGATGATGGCTTTTATTTGGTAATAGCAGTTTTTAAAACATTATCATAAACCAGTCAACTCTAACGATATATTATCATTAACCAATCAATCTCGTTTGTTTACTTCTTCAGGGAATGGCGGCGAATGGGCGCAAAGGTTTAGTTCCATCCAACTTTGTTCGCATTCCTGATGCAAAAGACAGGATAAAGGTGATTGTGGTAAACTTTCTTGAAAGGACATTCTTCATGGGGTGTTTGATATCGGTTGTGTTTTGAACGAAATTTTTATTTTCAGGGGACAGCCGAAAGTTTAGATGATGTTCCAAAAATAAAGAAGAAGAATTCTTTCTTCAAGAAGGGAAAGAAAATACTCTCGAAATTGAAGGGCGGAAAGTAATAAGGCCGTTACAAGGGCGGAAAGTAATATGATCAAATATAAAATCGCTAATTGGACTTTAACTCGTCCATGTCATACGTGAAACCAGGGATATGTAAATGTAATATAATATCCCTGGTCAAACTGACTATTTGAAAGCACCTTCACTATCAAAACTCTGTAAGTAGCGTTTGAAAGAACGAGTCTTATTTGCCTCCCCAAATAAAATTAGGAGACTTTCCTGCCAAATGAACGAGCGTGCTTTCAACTTGTCAGATCATCATCAATTGAGAAAATCTTTGAAAAAGGAGTCTCTATAAAATTACCAGTTTTTTATATCAACGCATACATAAATGTTTTTTTAAAAAGAATTCTTGTATTTTTTTGTATTTTTTTTGTACATATATTTATGAAGTTTTCATGGAAAGTAATATATTCACATTGTGTTGTTGTAAGATATCAAGAATTGTTGGAAAATAGAACAGAGTATACATACTAGCAGCAACACTTTGTTTTTCATGATGGTGTAAGCAAGAAAGCCAGCAAGTATCTTTATTTTGAGTTGGACACATGACAATAGTATTTAAGAAAAAACTAATTAAAGCCAACTATATTAATTTGTTTGGTAGAAACATTGTGGCGATAAAACAATTACTTTAAGATCGGATCCAACAATGATTTTTATTTTTAATTTCTGACAATATATTTCGATATTAATAATATCATCTTCAGGTCTAAAAGATAAAATAAAATCTGTTAAAAACAGTAAAAATCTAAAATCAAATTCATATTAACATTCATATATACATAGTTATATACAACACTCACGACGCCTTACAGAACTGACTGAAAATTAATTAAATTTTTATTACTAACGCACGGCTGCGATATTCGTCTTTTGTATTTAGAGATGGTTTTAATTCATTGATCATTAAGGCTTCCAAAGTCATTAAATGGAAGACAGATTTTGAATGCGGGTATAAAACCGATACATTATCCATTGATAATTCACAATTGCACTCTTTCAAATGTTTTCCCACTAGACTACTCATATGCTCCTTTATGCGGACGATCAAATGCCGGCTCGTTTGTCCGACATAGCACGAGTTACATCGTGGACACGTAATTTTATAGACCAAACCACTTTTGAAGCTATTTTCGACTTTCGGTTTCAATGTGGGCAAACTTGTTTTCAACTTTCTGATAGTAAAGATTACTTTACACGGGACATCCAGTTTCTTAAGAGAATGTTCGAATTTCTCAGAAACTTTTCCACGATATTGTATGAAAAGCATTTTCTTTTCCGATTCGGATTCCTCATCTACCGATTCTGCGGTACTTTCGACATCTTTCTCAATGATTTTTGATAATGTATTCGCAATAATTGGTTCAAAGTACGATGGTGGGTACTGATTCTTCTCGAGAATTTCTTTTCCTTTTGTTAAACTTTCGTGAAAACTTTTCCATGTACTGCAGGCTTGGTATATTCTATGGACCAGACCCGAAAGTACTGCTCTCTTGTATTTTTGTGGTGCTAGAGCATGATAATTTAACGTAAGACCAGTGTCAGTTGGTTTTGTGTACCATTTCGATGTAAGCCCATCCGGTGTCCGTTTAATTAACATATCAAGAAAAGGTATCGAAGTATCGTGTTCTCGTTCAATCGTGAACTTTAGTGACGGATGAAGGCTGTTGATTTCGTGTAATTTGTTTTCGATCTTATTCGTGCTTATTTCTCTTAAAACGTCATCCATATATCTAGAATATAACTTCGCGTTGCCTTTTATTGTCGTGTCAAATTTACTCATCCATCCGTTTGCTAACTGTGGGGCTGGTGGACTCCCCATAGCCAAACCGTCAACTTGATTGTAGTAACCATCATGGGTAAGCATAAGAACATTGCAGCTACACAATTTAACTAATTCTTTGAACGTGTTCCTGTCCACAGGGGGCTTAACATATTTTCCTGAATAAAGCAAGTCTGTGCAATCATCAATTGCTTCATTCAATGGTACATTAGTGTATAACGATTTGACGTCGAAACTCACTAGCTCTTCATTAGGATCAAGTTTAATTTCAGGTAACAAGGATGAAATCTTCTTTGTTGATGAATTGATATTACACTCATCAACCACTGAAAGCCATTTAGAAACTTGATTGGCGGTTTTGTAATAGGCGGATCCGGGCATTGATAACACTGGTCGCATTGGCATGCCATCTTTGTGTACTTTAGCTAAACCGTACAAACGAGGTGGTTGGCTTCCCTTTGGCTTTAGCTTATCATACAGTGTTTGACTAATTTTGCTGTTCTCGTATAAGTTCTTTAAAATTCCGGTTATTCTCTCCTCCTCTTTCAGAATAGGATGCTTTGCATTTTTTCGTTGTGGTATCCATTTCTCAAATTGAGGTAGATCAATTATCTCCTTCATTTTTTCATTATAACAATTACTTTTCATTATGCAAATACCTATCCCTTTGTCAAACGGAACAGCAACAAGTTCATTTTCTTTCAAATACCTCTTTGTCATTCGTAAATTTCTTGATGACTTTTGATTGTTACATTTCTTTACATACGCCAAAGTTTTAACATTGATATCAGTAATTATCTCCTCGTTAACTTTGTTTTTTCTACAGAACCTGATTAGGTCATCCAATTCTGAGAGAACATCATTTTTGTCGAATTTCTCAATCACTGCGCTCTCATGCTCTAGCACCACAAAAATACAAGAGAGCAGTACTTTCGGGTCTGGTCCATAGAATATACCAAG
Organism: Turritopsis rubra; assembly: GCA_039566895.2. Lineage (NCBI taxonomy): Eukaryota > Metazoa > Cnidaria > Hydrozoa > Anthoathecata > Oceaniidae > Turritopsis > Turritopsis rubra. The sequence goes on along the minus strand of CM077627.1, from coordinate 1,834,943 downwards.
CCTGCAGTACATGGAAAAGTTTTCACGAAAGTTTAACAAAAGGAAAAGAAATTCTCGAGAAGAATCAGTACCCACCATCGTACTTTGAACCAATTATTGCGAATACATTATCAAAAATCATTGAGAAAGATGTCGAAAGTACCGCAGAATCGGTAGATGAGGAATCCGAATCGGAAAAGAAAATGCTTTTCATACAATATCGTGGAAAAGTTTCTGAGAAATTCGAACATTCTCTTAAGAAACTGGATGTCCCGTGTAAAGTAATCTTTACTATCAGAAAGTTGAAAACAAGTTTGCCCACATTGAAACCGAAAGTCGAAAATAGCTTCAAAAGTGGTTTGGTCTATAAAATTACGTGTCCACGATGTAACTCGTGCTATGTCGGACAAACGAGCCGGCATTTGATCGTCCGCATAAAGGAGCATATGAGTAGTCTAGTGGGAAAACATTTGAAAGAGTGCAATTGTGAATTATCAATGGATAATGTATCGGTTTTATACCCGCATTCAAAATCTGTCTTCCATTTAATGACTTTGGAAGCCTTAATGATCAATGAATTAAAACCATCTCTAAATACAAAAGACGAATATCGCAGCCGTGCGTTAGTAATAAAAATTTAATTAATTTTCAGTCAGTTCTGTAAGGCGTCGTGAGTGTTGTATATAACTATGTATATATGAATGTTAATATGAATTTGATTTTAGATTTTTACTGTTTTTAACAGATTTTATTTTATCTTTTAGACCTGAAGATGATATTATTAATATCGAAATATATTGTCAGAAATTAAAAATAAAAATCATTGTTGGATCCGATCTTAAAGCAACTATATTAAACAAGCTAAAAACATGCAAACTGAAAATAATAGTTAAAGAACTAAAATAATAAAATAATCTTATTCCTTATCGATAGATCTTGTCCTGATAATAGAGTCTCTCAGTTTTACCGATACCCAACTTGAATGACGAAAGAGTTTCAGCTCGTTTTAGCTCTGTTGGAAGATTGTTCCATGCAAGGGTAGCCCTGAAAACACCTGTCACACCTGTCACGAGCGCATTCCCTTTTGTGTGGAAGTGCTAAAAGGTTCCCACGCCTCAGGACCATTGTGTTAAACTTTGGAGTGAACAGATCCCACATAAATGATGGTTTTAACTCGTGCAGGGATTTGTACACTTCTACAAGAAGTAGCCGTAAGTTTTTCAAATGGATCGGATTTTCGTGGTAGATCTTAGCATTTTTTCCTTGGGAGTCAAGAAATCACTGTGAACAACCCTCAAGGTCCTGATGAAGGTGTCTTCAACTTTAGAGGACGCCGTTTTGGAACAAAACATCCAGATTAACGGACAATAGCCAAAACAAGACAAAATATAGGCATTTGTCAACAGAGAAGCTCTACGGTCATCAAGAAAAGATCTTATCCTCAGTAGTGAATTGATTTTGCTGTTAGCTCTAGAACAGAGTTCATCAACATAGGCATTAAAGTTTAACTTGTTATCGAGAGTGACACCTAGGAGTTTCACAGGGGATGAGCTTACCAGTGACAATCCCTCGACATCAAGCGTGAAGTTTCCTCCCAAAAACTATAACCTGGAACTTAGCTGGATTAACCGCCATTTCGTTCACCTTGAACCAGTTTATGACCTTTGGAAGATCTACTGACAACTTTTGCAAGACACTCTCTAAGGTATCTGCCGACGCATATAGCGAATTGTCGTCAGCAAAGTTACGACGCTTTTAGCGAATTGTCGGCAGCAAAGTTACAAATCTGGGAGGTAAGATCACAGAAAAACAGATCATTAATGAATATGTTGAAAACAGAGGGCCCAAAATAGATCCCTTAGGCACCCCAATATTGATTTTACGCCAGCTGCTAAACGCTGATCCCAACTTAACACACATATTTCGGTCCCTTAAATAAGAGGCCAACAAACGGGTGCTATAGTTTCCCATATGCCTTGAGTTTTGCTAAAAGAAGGTCGTGTGGCAGACAGTCGAATGCCTTAGATAAATCCATTAGATAAATCCATTAGGACAGCACCAACTTTGCCTCTATTTGAAAGGGTTTTTTGCCAATTGTGCAATAAATTCAAGAGGGCATGTTGAGTTGAATAACCCTTGCGAAAACCACAAAGATATTTTGAGAGCTTGCCCTGGACGAACTGTAAAAGTTGATTGCAAAGCAGTCTCTCAAAAATTGTAGAAACAATTGGCAGTAGGCTAATCGGTCTGTAATTGGATTTATCAGTAGAGCTACCCTTCTAATGGGTAGGGACAATGTCAGCCATTTTGAGCAAGTCAGGATAGATCGCTGATGTAACGACCTCATTGAAGCAGTGTGTGATGAGTGTGAGGTGTAACAATATCCACAGTAGAGATCAAAAACTCTACTGGGATGTCTCCACTACCCTTCTTGGTGGGATCCAAATTTAAAATTATGTCTGCCACCTCACGTTCATCCACAGTATGGAAATTAAAAGTTTCGGAAATTTCCACGTTGTTCTGTAGCTAAAACTTATTAATTTCTGGATGGTAAGTCTTTGTGCAACCCGTTAAGGCATGTTTGTAAATTTTATTAGTGCATAGTGAAAGTAAAAGTGAAAGATCCATATTTAAGCATACGTGTCATCCAAAGAGTTTTTACATGGAGCTGATTTTTTTCACGGAGCTGATTTATCCTGTTATTTAGAGTTCTCAAGTGTACAGTTAGGAAGAGTTTTTATGGCAATCTTGCGTTTTTGAAAAGACATAACAATTGACATTCTGAATAAAGCATTGAGCACTTGTCACGTGCTCATTAAACGTTAGAGTTGAGTGGTTTCTCATATTTGTTACTAGAGAAGACGGAATTTCAAATGGAGAAATTTTCATATTTTGATAGCTTTTCATAGCTTGAGAGTAGATGAAACTTGTCTGGATTGGTTTTCATATTAATTATTTCTTTCCTGTTGAGCTTAATTTTTCAACTACAGTCGTCGATAGGTTTTTGGCATATTCATATCGTGTTGTGTCGTCAGCAAAACTAACGATATCGTGTTGTGTCGTCAGCAAAACTAACGATATCTGCATTTTGACAAAATAGAAACAGATGAGCAAAATAAATGTTGAATATTAGAGGACCGAGAATAGAGGGCTGAAGAACTCCATGAAGTGATTGAGTGGCTAAACTAGAATTCTCATTCACTGTCGTTTTCAGTGTCCACTTAGATAAATATGAAATACGACGAAATCTCTATAAAGCGGACATCTCCGTATAACAGACACATACTCCATGTATGGATGAAGGATTTACAATCAAATTATCATAGGTAAGTCCCTATAAAGCGGACATCTCTATAAAGCGCAAATCATTTTTTGGACCGCTTTGTCCGCTTTATAGAGATTTAAAGATGCTTTAGAAACTAACACGTACTAAAACAAGCGTTTTCAAAAGCCACGTTAGTTTGATGAAAGAACGTATTCTCTAAATATTCATAAGTTGCTTACATATGATTTTATTATTATTATTATTATTTTATTCTTTATTTAAAGCCGATCAAAAAGTTTACAATTAAAAATGTAACAAAATAAACTAAAATCACCGTCTCGATGAGATCAATGAGATGAGATGAGATCGGTTAGCATAAAAAGCTAATTAAAATCGGCTATTCTAATATATATATATGCATAATAAAAAAACCTTTAAAAACTATGTCATATATCCAAGATTTGTAATGTATTATGCACAAAGACGACATCTGCAACTTAAATGTGATATTGATTTGACTTCAGAACAGAAACTTTTCAAGGAAGACGCGTTTTTTACTCTCTCCGGAAGAACATCCCATAACTGGGCAGCTATGTGAGAGACAGAAAGTAGACCATATCGGGAAGAATTAATTCTGTCTCGTTTGAGAGAACATGATGATCGTATATTGTATGACACATGTTAAAAATAAAAACGTTTGCCATGTAAGAAGGATTCAATCTATTCCTGGTTTTGAAAACCTCCTTTAACAACAACCGGCAGCGCCTGTCATGGATGTCGCTTTACTGATAGTAGCAACATTTGTAACAAATAATTTTGCTGCTTTATCCTTTATACGATTGATCATATGCAAATTGTCTCTATTAGAAAAGCCCCAAACTAATAGGCAGTAGTTAAAATTGCTATAAACAAAAGAGTTAACTAAAATGTTTCGTTGATAATCTGTTAAGTGCATATATATACGACGCAGAGCATAAATCTTAGCATTGGCCTTCCTGCACAAGTTTCGTACATGTTCAGTGAAAGAGACTTACGCCAAGCAATTTCACTTCCGTTGAAGCCAATAAAATTATGCCTCTGAGATCTAATAATGCATTCTCTTCACCACCTGGATTCCAAGAATGAGCAGCTGGCATTTCTTAGCGTTCAGCTAAGTCCGTGCTTCGAAAACCAGTTGGAGAACTCCATGAATGCATGTTACAAACGCGTCTTAATTACTGAAATGTGCTGTTATCGTTAGTGAAAATGGTGTTATCGTCTGCGTAATTGCAGATATCAACACTTATATCTTCACAAACAAACATTAGGTAGTTCCCATAGATGTTGAATAGAAGTGGACCTAGAATGGACCCTTGAGGAAAACCGGATTATATTTCCATCCAGTGATGATGATAAAGAAATGATTTTAGAAAGTATAAAGGTGATAATTCACAAAGTTAAGCTAGGACTACAATTTCTCAAGAGGCAAAATGTTATTGACCCATTAAAAGATGAGTACTAACTGCTTAATATGTTAAAAAAAGTTTTATCGAAAGCGAAGAAGCCTTGAAAGAAGTCAGTACTGAAACTTGAAAGAAAAAGCTTTTGAAAAGGCATATAATTCTTTATATATTGTTATATATATTGATTATATATATTATATATTGAATTATTATATTATGGTACTGGTACTGAGATATATTAGGTTTAATGAAAAGACAATTATGTCTTGAATAGTCAGAGTTTCATGCTTTGACCAACCTTCAGTTATGCTTGGATATGTATACACTTTTTGAAACCATTCAAATCTTATCTTTTGTTACCTTTGATACATCTTCGCTTCAATATTGAGAACCACCTTTAAAAAAAATATTACTGTTCCACAATATTTCAACATTCAAATATTTAGTCGGTCGGTCTTTATTTTGTCAGGATTTTTAGATTTCATAACTATATTTGACGAAACCCTTTGAACTTTTGTTTTTTATTTTTTCATGTTTTCAAATTACAATTTTTAATTTAACTCTGATCTGTTGCTTTTTTCTGACATTATTCTAATTAATACTGACAAAACGGTTAAAAAAAACGGTTACAAAAGCCTTAAGTCTTACAATATTCTAATGTTTCCAAGTTGTACATGTTTTCAAGTTAAACGTATACTTCATATACTTTTCGAAAACCATTCAAACTTTATTTTTGATATTTCTTCACTTATTTCTTTTCTTTTAAGCGGTAGTCTGTCTATCAACATGAAACCATATTATTTCTATTGTTAGCCTTAATCATAATCATGCGCTGTGTTCGCATTACATTATTTCAACAGAGAGAACATTGGCGTTCACTTAATGATAATTGCCAGCTGTTTTGCAGAAATTCTTCTGTCTGTAAGGACATCTTATTCATATTTTGGCTAAAAAGGGCGACTCAGGCAAAATTTAATAAAAGGGTTGTGAAACGTACCTAGAACACATGAGCAGAATATCAAGAGGAAGCTTTTCTTATTATTATTGTTTTGTGTGCGATTGATTGATTGAGAAATATATTATCTGCAAGTCGGTACAAGTGTTGTGCTATCAAATTATGAATTTCGGATAGCGGTATTTTTTAAGAGAAACTCCTTTGTCTGAAATAAATTCAAGTAAACTTGACATTACGTTAGCAACCAGCTCGAGTTTCTTTTAGTACAGAAATGGAGGCGCCACTTTTTGGGAAACGGCATTTACTGGATTTCGAATAGAAGGTGCGGTGGCTTATAATTACCGTTTCGAATAGAAGGTGCGGTGGCTTATAATTACCGTTTTTTCTCTGACAAAAAGGAGGTGTCACTATATTAAAATCAGGGAAATGTATCTTGAAAAAGGATAATAATGTATTGAAATCCACGATATTTCTTTCCCTCTTAATTAAAAATACAATCTGTTGCAATCGTGCATGTGTCATATGGCTCCTGTTACATTTTAGAATATTTCAAATCTTCATACTTTTCATAAATCAATTTCCGCAATTGTTAACATCACATTTTTCAGTATCATCCTATTCAACAATTAAATCAATCTCTTTTTCTTTTTCTATTTTTCTATTAAAACGTCTACGATAGCTACGATGATTTATCCTCCTCTTACTACTACTACTATCTACTGATTCCTTTTCACTCGATACAGGTTTACTCACATTGAGTAAAACCTCAGTTAATAAACCAGCAGTAATCCTTGGACATTTATCTAACAAAGTAGCCCAATTTGGGTTGGAGATAATCTGCAAAGTGCTTCCCTCTAATATGTTTTTGCACTTTTCTCTCCAGTCCTCAAATTCCATCAAATGCATCAATATAATGGCCTGGTAGATGTTGTAACTATTTATATCATCGACCAACAATTTGCAAAACAACTTCACCACAATATCACACTGATAGAAATGTGCAAATTTCATCAAATCTACTGCTTCATCCCATTTTAGCTGCTCAAAGAGATTATTTGGATTTTGCATTATTTCCACAAATGACTTGACAGTTGTTTCTTGAAAATCTATTATCTTTATACATTTTTGTAATGGTTCAACAAATTCTTTTTCAGATGTTTTCCCAACAGAAGTGTTTAATGCAGTATACATTGCTGGTATAAAGCAATTGATGAGAGATAGACGTAATGGAACTTCGTATCCTTCACCACAAAGTTGTACAGTTTGATCAGTGCTTTCAAAGTATTCAGCTAATTTCTTTTCTATGACAAGTTTAATACCACCAAAAGAACCTAAAAAGAACACATTTTAGGTTAGACTTTAAATGGTCATAAATAATTCTTATCTGAAAACAAACTTGATAGACGAACTGACCTATTGACGGATGTTCATCAATGTTGCTTACGAGTTTCGTAAGCAATCTACTAACAGTATTAGGGCAAGACTGAATTAATTCTGACCATTTAGGAGTTTTCAAGATTTCTTTATCCGTTTTCAAAACTGCAATACAATGGCGAGTCCAGTTATCAAATCCAATTTCATTCATGATTGATATAGCACAATAGATATTCAAAGAGTTGATTTGCTGTTCCCCATACTCAAGTAGATGTTGAAAAATGAAATCACAATCATAAGCGTTAGAAAATCTAAGCAAATCCAATAGCTCATTCCAACCTATGTTCTTCATTTCTCGTTTTTCCAGAATTCTTACAAAGTTGGAAGTTGTTTCTTTACTAAATTTTGATATCTTTATTTCATGTTTCTTCTTTCCTTCACTAGATATCGCAGCATAGATTCCATCAACAAAACATGCAATTAATGAGAATTTCACTGGTATCTCATATGTGTCTCCTTTGAGCATGACACTAGAATCATTATCAAGTGAAAATTCAAGCAACTGCTGCGACACCAATGATTTGAAATTGGATGCAACTAAAAATATGAAATACAATTTTTTTTCATTTTTGACAAATTTCACAACATTTTTCAAACTTTTTTGTCATCAAATAAAGTGAAATAGAAGTTGATGTTTAGATAAAAAAAAATTGTCTAAACAAGAAAAGTGAATTTTTAACAAACCTTGAGTCCGAACTCGATTTTTATTAAATATTTCCATTCCATATAGATTTCTTGTTTATCTTTAGAACTTGATTTTTTTTGTAAATTCCACAAATAAATATGATCTAAATCAAAACTTCATCAGAAGAGGAAACCTTTATTTACCGTTTTTTAAAATGCTTGGAATTCTGAATTCTGTTTCCTGAATGAGGCATTTTAATTGGCATTAAAATTTTCGAGCGAGACTTGAACTGTTCCCGTGTTTTTTATACAGCCGGTAAAATGGCATGGGTTAAGAACAATCAAATTGAAATTGGAAAATATGCTAGCTGTAGATCTAAGTTTTACCGAGAATTTGGACACCAAAATACGAGATGTGGACGCACAACACATGCAGTACCTCCGTAAGGAACAACTAGGATGACTTTTTAAAATTTAACATTAAGAAATCATCAAGATAAGATATCGGTGTTTGCTTACTTAATCTTTTTCTTTTGTTTTTCTGCAACAAAAGAAAAATTCTTCTAATGGGATTGTTATTCTTTTTCTTAAATGCTTTCTAGTTTTTTTGAATTTTTGTACACTATTCTCCTGTTTCACAAGAAAAACAAAATAAGAAGAATTATAGAAACATGGAAGTTTTTTTCCCTTTTCAATCGTAATTGTGAACAAAATCACTGCCTTAGATCTACGCATGTATTAACTTAACAAAACTTCATGCATCCAAGATCTTGGTATGACAGTTATTCCACATGCAATAGCATAGCAATTGTTTTTATCAGAACCTGGCTAGGTGAAGGGCTTCATTACATATATACAGTACAATCTAGAACCTAGGCGAAATTTATGGAAGAGAGTAAGGTCATTATAAGTATAAAAGAAACATGTGCAAATAACACAAGAGTTTTAACAGAACATTTACGACACTGTACTTCTCCACTTAGAGACATATAGCGGGAGATTGAGTAACAAGTGGATGCAGTGGAAAAGGAATTGTGGGTAATGTTTTCAAAAAACGTAGAGCAGCACGCCGGATATATTGAAAGAATGAGTAGGTCATGATATATTATCTATCCATATTTATCGAATGACAGTTTGTAGGATAGCTTGTCAGGATATTTACATGAGCTAACAACAGGCTGCTATAACGCAATTATATATAATTATATATATATATATAACTATAAGTCAATAAATAAAGAATACTGTAAGAACAGAACTTCCAGAAATACTTTTTAACAACCAGATAAATCTGAAAAAAAATTCAATATTACAAATTAGAACTGATGAAACTATACGAGCCGCAAACTCTTGATTTAACACTGAGGTCAGCATCATTAATGACGTCACTCTCAGTTGTTGATTGGTTGTTACTATTCAGATTTGAGTCTTTTGGAAGGTGTTTCTTCAAGGTGAATATCATGGCCAGTTATCGAAAGGTTTGTATCATCACCAGTATGCACATCTCGGATACCATCTTTCTAGATTAACATTATTACATTATTACATAGGTGGTAGCTGGATACCATGGATACCATGTCATAATAGCTGGATACCATGGATACCATGTCATAATAGCGAATAAATACACATGATACGACATTTCCCGGATGAAAATATTTCACAAACATGACATCATTACCACAAGACAACGACAGATAAAATACATACTTATCAAGACAAAAATACATACTTATCAAGACAAAAATACATACTTATCAAGACAAATTCTACTCGCCAAAATCTACTCTAAAGGGACAAAAAATAACTCCATCCTTACCGTCACATCAAACGGAACAGTTGTTTCCTGATGATCTGGTGATTTAAACAGATGTGCGTACCTAGTTAAGAAATATCTAAAACATTAAAAGTAACACATTTCTATGGATCAAACGTTCGAATCTTTACCTCCGTCCATTTTGAGAACCCAGTATAATCCGAATTGTACATGCGTGTCCCCAACTTGGACCTAAATGCACATAGACTGTCAAAAATTACACAGAATAATCGCTGATAAGTAATGTCTTTTTACCTTGCGATGAGATGAGCAGAAGTTTCATTTCTCGAACATGTAATATGATTACAAACAGAAAAACTTACCTAAAGCAGGTACCATTTTGGATTCTTCATGTGGTGATATTTTAGTTGTCATTTGATTCATTAACACAACCTCCAAAACGAAAAGACAAAAATTTCTTTAATTATCAACATAGTGAGACCCCGGATAAATGAGACTTTTAGTGGGATCGAATCAGCTGGTCTTGAAATTCTTAATGAGTGATTAGCTTAAGTAGGACATTCGTTAATTAGGAACGATTTCTTTGGTCCCAGTTAACGGGAGTTAGCATATCGACACAAAAGTAGTAATAACCGTAACCCATTGGTTATTTGAAACAGAAATTGATTAGAGACGCCCAGCATAACTTGGTATACTAGTTTAGTTTAGAAAAGGTTACATCGTGAAAGCAATATTACCTTATCATTTATCATCACCTTTTATGTATATATGTTGCAAATTACTAAGTATAAAATACAGACTAATACTACTTACTAAGTATAAAATACAGACTAATACTACTTACAGCCAGGTTGTTTTCATATGCAATTTTCATAAAATTTTGAACAAGGCCATGTAATAGTCTCGTTCTTAGTCCAAGATCTTCAAAATCATGACGAAAATGAAATGCTATACTATCCAATATGATAATTTTGACCTGAAGAAAATATGATCAACTTTAAGGTAGGAAGTAATCCTCAGGATTCACTCCTAAGATTTCTAGGAAGATATTCACTCGTAAGATTTCTATCAACTTTCCACATTAATGAGGGAGGACGTAGAACAGACGTGATGATTTTGGATGATGTATTATACAAAAGACTTCCGATAAAAACAAACCTTGTGATGACGTAATAAAAACAAACCTTGGGATGACGTAATAAAAACAAACCTTGGGATGACGTAATAAAAACTCAGGTAAAACATGTGACAGTGCAATAAGTTGTATGTAGTCATGACAACGATACACATGTATCCCCTGCAATATATTATCCAACTGGAATTCTTTCATTTGTTTTTCGAAGTCTAAAAACGGAATTGAAACCATCTTTATTGAGATGTGATACAGGACATAAGAGATACGGTATTTTGTAAAATAATCACCTTCATCTCCATCATTTTGTGCGATAGTTTGAATGTGATTTATTGCTGCATTAGCGATCTCAATAACTCTCTCGCATATGAAACTACCTTCACAATCTAAAACGAATATTTAAAATATCAATTTTTCAGAAGAATTCGGAACATTTAAATAAACACCTCCTTCTTTTCCCGCTCCCTTATATGACTTGCACATTATACTTTCTTGATATGACTTTAGACCCCATGCACACTATACTTTTTTGATTGATATTTTCATGACTTTCATATACTATATTGCTATTTTCAAAATGCATCATTAAAATTAAATTAAAATTAAAGATCATGAAATGGAGCTTGAGCATTCAAAGAGACAAGCAAATTGAACAGTCAGACTGTCTCAATTCCCTTAGTAAATACGCAGAAGGATCATTATTGAAAATCTGAGTCATCAAGGTAATTAAAAACAAAAGATGTCATCATGCCTAAACTCACCAATGTAAACAGCTTCTCCTTGAACACCACCAAATGCTTCCGGTATGTGGGCATCTACAGCCAGCTGAATTCTGTACAAAAGTATCGTTCAAAGTAGCATTTCATGTTCTGGTATAGATTTGTTTGTCATTTAAATAATATACAAAAAGCTAAGAACAATATACTCTGCTTTAGTAAGTAAATAACTGGGAGTTTTAAGTCCATGGGCTGGCATCCATAGCGGTTGGCTATTCTTCCCGCCGACTTGCAACTAGGAAGTTGATTCATCTAAGCTATTTTGTAACGGAGGTTGCTCAGAGAGAAAAACAAAACAAAAACACTGCTGACAAAAGGTTCCATTTCAAGACGTTTAGTTTTCGCATTGATCTTGAAACAACAATGATATGATTAGTGAGCATTTGAATTGAAAGGAAAATGATTTACAGAACTTCAAGAAAACCCCATCAGATTTTACAGGATATTAAAAGAAAACAAAGAAGCGTTGAGTCCTTAAAAATAAACAAAACGTTTTCTATCAAAATCTAAATCTTCCTTACCCAAATTGAGTTTTCCCCATGCCTGGTGCACCACAAAACTCTGTTATCTTCCGAAGGGGAATTCCTCCCCCAATAGCAGTATCCAGTGCAGCACAGAATGTCACAATAGGAACCTGCCCTTCTTCTTCTGATAATAATTCTAATGCAGATTTATTTGGAGCAGATTTATTTGGAGCAGCTTCCTCATTATCAGTTTTGATTGCTTTTAGAATTTCCAAAGCTTCTCTATGATCAAGTTTCAATTCTTAAATGATAAAAAAAAGATCATTTGTAAGATGTTAGAAGATGGTACCTTCGCCAAATGCAATTGTCATAGATGCAATTCATGCTCAATAATAATTTCAATAATTTCGAAGAAGGATCGGTTATTTACAAATCAATTCTTTATTCAAGTATGTAAGTATGTAAGTTTTTTCCAATATACAACGTTAGATCAATAAAGAACTTGTCCGGGACGTTAAACCCTCGACTGTGAAACAAGTGTGGGCGTTTATCGGTTATTTACGTTATTTACAGAGAAAAAGAATAAGACTGAAAGAATAGGGAAGAAGTAGTCACTAGGTAGTCTAAGAAAATATGCATCACCTTTGCTAAGCTCCGTCGGTGATAACTCAATGACATCTTCAGCATAATCGAAACCATTGCATTTTAAAAGTTGAATTTGTTTTGGTGACAAATGGCATGTACTTAATTCTCTTGGCATTTCAGAAAATATGAAAATTTCTTTGGTTTTTTTTCGTTCACATCTAAAAACATCTAAATGCATCTGATTGCAACAGAATCACAAAGTTAGCTAGACTAGGGGAGGTTACCTACAACAGATGGAATAAATAATATTGAAAAATTTTATCTACAGAAGACAAATATTTGAACGGGTTGAAGGTAAATATGTATGAATAAACAGAACTTTTAAATCTCTTAACGAAATATATACACGAAAAGCAAACCATTAATGAAAACTAAAACTTTTATAAATAAGTAAAATACTATTGTTAAATATATATAAATAACAATTTTGAAATAGATAAATAAATTTGACAATTCTTTTACATCAACTTTCAGTTGATTCAAATTCTTTCCATGCTCTGTAACCACCTGATAAATGCTTTGCTCTAAAAATAAACAAAAGAAATACAAGTGAAAGGATTGGATTAAGGACGAAATGAGAACGACGAAACTATATTTTATATATAAGAAAGTATATTTAACCTACTTTTCCATTCCAAGATTCCTCGCAAAAAGCATAGTTTTATGACTTCGTAAACCACTTTGACAATAGAACACCACATTTGCACCATCATCTGAAGGTTTGTTCACAAGATATTTCTTTTTGAAGAATTCATTATTTAAGTTTAAAGCAAAGTCGATTTCATCCACTGAAAGAAAAAAGGAGCAGCTTTATGAAGCTGAAACAAATGTCGAAAAAATAGGTTAAGAAGTAAAAAACTTAACCCACTTGGTATATTAACAGAACCTGGTATCTTTCCAAAGAGAGAAATTTCATCTTCACCTCGCACATCGATTATTACAATGTTCTTTTGTTTTAAATTACGAATTTTTCTTAAGGAAATCAAACATAGGGCTTGCGTTATAGATGTAAATTTATGTTACATGTTAAATTTATGTCACATTTATATATAAACATTAAAGAATATAAGAATATATCTTCTTTAATTTACGATGCAACAAAATGATTAGAAAAATATTCGGATAGTGCCAATTAAAGCATTTATGTATTTTTTTTCCATAAAAGCTTATGTGACAGCTTATGTGACGGCTTATGTTAATTTCCTTACGAAAAAGCTTTTTGTATGCAATGGAAATCGAACATAAGGGCTTGTGTTACTAATACATCGCAGTGGCCAAAATCTTCAAAAAGTCTCTGTGGAGAAGTGTTTTTTATTGAAACAGCAGGCGATATTGCTTGCCATTCCTATAGAAAACACTCCTCCTCGTACACATTTTCAAGATTTTGCCCACTGGGATGTGAATTCTTGTTTTTATGTCATTTTTTAAATATAAACATTAGAGAATGAATGAACTTTCGGTCCTTATGTAAAAAAAAATATATAAATATGAATATGGCTTAATGCTCTATTTAACAAAGAGATGTAATGAAAACAGTGATCATATGAGATGCACTTTTCGGATTCGTTAACAGGGTGTGCAATTACAGCAATATGGCGGCAGGAAACGTTGACTGGTGAAGAAATTTTTATAAAGTATGTTCTACTGAGAATTTCTCCTTACTATAAAGTCACTGAGAAAATTCTTTATAAAAGTGTTTGAAAGAACAAATAAGGTTTTCATCATAAACTTATGTGAGGAGAAATTGTCAGTTGAACATAATAGTTAAGCAGTTATATAGAACCAATGTGTGAAGGTTAATACAGAAAGTTAAAACTGACATCACTTTAGACTGTTCTAATCTAGTACACCCTCTTATTATGAAAAATAGTGCGCATTTAGATCAGTGATTTTGATTTTGCATACAGGGCTATTTTCCATCCAGATTAGCGTACTGTTATTTAGTGCACACCTAAGCATGTGAGGTTATTATTTTCCAATTCGGCGTTAATTCATGGAAAGGATATCTTAAACAAAATTCAGAACAAAAAGAAGTACGAAGGTATGTAGAATCCTTGACCCGAAGGCTTTATGGTCCATTCCCCGCTTTAAAGGAAGCAGTTATTTATATAAGCCAAGTGTAGACAGAAAGCTGTCAATCAAGTTACAAGAAAGCTAAAGAAATTAAGTGAGCAATCCACCCCATATTCATTTGTGAGTGGGAATTTCATGTGAATGCAGCGGTAAATAAAATTAAAGTTTATAATGATGCTAAAAATATATATTTCCAACATCTCATTTAAGTTATAAAACTACTCACAAAAGGTAGCTATTTAAAAATTTAGAAATAAACAAAAAAGTAAAATAAAAATAATCAACAGAAGAATACATAATATAAATACTTTTCAGAAAAATTTAATTTCAGATATTAAAGGAGTTATACCCGTGATGTCTGTGTTTTTGTTTATTTTCCCCCGGCGGACGTAGTGTTAACGCATTTCAAAATACTCATCGAATCTGCAGAACAGCCGGAGGAACCAAATTGAGCGTGCTTGCAAGCTAGCGAAAAGAACAAGTAAGTTGGTAAAGGTTACTTTATTAAAGAAAGCAATATAAAGCAAAACAAATTATATTAGCTATGATTATCCAAGTTATAGCTGGCCAAATGTTGAGTTTGGTAATTCTTGAATTGGTCTATAAATTTTACCTGGTCGTGCTGCGGATGGATTTCGAAGTTTTTGTAGCTCCAATGCTTTAGCAAGCAAGACAAAAGGAATGTACAGAAGTTATACAAATATGAAAGAAGGTGTTTTAAGAGCACAAGAAAACGAAAGATAAAGATATTTCAAGACGTTTGAACATTTTTGAAATTTTTGTACAACATGTACACCATGTGGCGCTTGGATTGTTGATTTCTATGTTAAAATGAGTAACAATTTGTATTATTATTTCGATAAAGCTAATTTGTTATAAAAAATAAGAATTCTGCTGTTTATATAGCTATTTTTATTCTCCTATCTCTGTGCTCATTTCTTCTCGCCTCAAATCGAATTCTGGTGCGGCACCATAATTCATAATATCACGTGATCCGTGTCGTAGCCCCTTTAATTATACAAAAAGTCCACATATATCAGGTTGTTAATATAAAAATCAAATAAGATGAGAATAGCATGGAAATTTGGGTGGTAATATTTCTGGTTTGGGTGCACTTGGTAATTTCTTCATGACACTTGAAATAAGTTTGATCATGTATTCCGTGTTTGTTTTCCACAAATTCTTCCAAGTTTGTGAATCAACAATCTCATCTTTGTATTGAACGATTAGAGTACACACAGTGTAGTACCAGTCATCAAAATGATAAATATCCATTAATGAAATCGCTTCATTATAATTCTGCACGTTGATCAGTGATTTTCCTTTCTCAAAGCATAGATCAAGAATCACATTAGCCTGGTAAAACTGACTAAAATTTATCAACTCAACCAAGCATCCCCAACTGATCTGTTGTATGTCACCACTTTCAAATATATCAACAAACAGCGTTACAATGTCCTTGTGAAAATGATTTATAGGAATTCGTCGGCCTTCCTTTTCGTTAGTTCGAAGATTTTCATTAAGCTTCGTTTCTAACGATGTTTTCATGACAGGAACGAACAAGTTAATCGAGGTAATTGTGATAGGTATTTCAAAGTCATCTCCAGTCAACAATATTCTCTCGTCTCTTTCTTTATATGAACGAAATTGACTTTCCAATATATCTTTCATTGCAATACGCCACAAGATGCTAACTAAAATGAAACGAGAGCATACAGCAAATATGAACAGCCGGGAATGAATGATGTCAGACCATAGCGACTGACATAAAAAATATAAACTTTTTTTACGCAAAAAGCTCTACCTCAACTAATTTTAAAAAGACTTACTGCACAGTCAGATAACTCATTAAAACTATTTTCATCAGCTGTTGAGGTAATTTGTGGTTTGATCGAAAATTACAAAATAAGAATTATATTACTATTGGTTAAAAAGACGACACAGAAAGTGTAATTTGAAACTTACAGAAAAACTTTTAACAACACAAAACAAGTTGAAGTCATGCACATTATCAGGTCTGAGATCTTTGTATGTATGCAGAATCCATGTATGCAGCCAATGAGAATGTTTATTCACTTGATTGCTGAATACTTTGAATCATCAATCTAGAATTATATAGAAAATGCAATTAAGTATTGACGTCAAATTATACAACACAATAGAAAAAACTGAAGTGTTCTTAAAATTGAACTGAAAGTAGCATGAACATCACATGCAGAACAAATCATCAATGTTTAATTAATTCTCATTACCTAACATTAGATGAAATAAATGTAATCTAGAAGATAACTTATTATTGAATTGATTAAAAAAAATTTTTTATTTTTGTTTTGTAAAACGATCCATGGAAGCTCAAATTATAAGTCCTCTATAAAATGTTTTTACCTCATCACGCAATTCTGTGAAATTCCATTGAATGCTCCAAACCTGAAGAAAGTTGATAAAGCATTTTAACTTTTTTACTTCTTTACTCTCATGTTTGTAAAGCTGATTAAAGAGAAAAAATAAACTTGCATTTTTCATGAAAAAACTACCTAAAGTTGAAAAAATAGGTTTTGGACATATCTCAGCCAGCAAAAACAAAACGTGTAATTAAAAAAATATCATAAGGGATATGCAATGGATTTAACTTCAAAACTTAGCTTTTAATACTATTAAATTATTAAGGAGAGAAACTTCACTAAATTATTTTCTTTTAACAAATTTCACGAGTTATTTTGTGATATTTAATTCACAGCTCATCCATCAGACCTAACCCTGAAGTTTCAAGTATAACATGCAACAAAGAAGAGGAATACTTACTATTTGATTTTGTTTGTCATTGAATGAAGATATTTTGTTGATTTTTCAAAACTACATAATGTCAACAAATAACCAACGTAAACAATGTTAAAAAAGAGAACTAAAAATAAAAATGTAATAATACTTTGTTTATCTTTTATAAAAATGTTTGAAACTGAACTTATGTCAATAGTAAGACAACATCATTTTACCTGATCAACATTTTTCTTGTGCAATCTTCTTCTGGCTTTTTTTTGACTTGATGGGCAGTTAATCAAAATAAAGTCATTTATAACAGCAAAAAATTTAAAACCTTGTTAACAATAAAATTCTTCAAAGTAATAAAATAAGGATACTGTTTTCTTATAAACTCGAAAAACAGGATACAGGAGTCTATTAAGCATTTTCTATTTAACAAATTACAACAGCTCTCACAGATAGTGAGAGATCTAAAGAAACTCGTTCAAAACTAGTTCAAAAACGTAGAAACAAAGAAGGTAAAACACTTCAAAAAGGTAAATTGTTAATATTCTACAATATTCTAAAGCCTTTTAAGAGGTGTAACTGCATTACCTTGCTACATAAACGGCGCAAAAAGGACCAATAAGATATTAACACTGTGGATATTATTTTTATATATATTATTTACGTTTATCAGTTTTAATTTCTCCAGTATGAGGTGAATGGCTTTTGAATGTTAGGTCTATCATCCTTCTTTTTGCTTTTTTTTCCTAATAATGTTTTCAGGTTGAATTATTTGAATTTTACATGTATCTTTTGATTTTTGTTCCTGTATTTCATCTTTCATCTTTTTGTATTTCAACGCGAATTTTTATCAATTCAATAGAGGTTTCTTAATTGACCAAAGCATTTTCTTTTGTTTGAAGTCATAAAATGTTCTTTTCAATTGTTACAAGGTAAAATATCAACAATTATTTTAAATCAAAAAGAAAATATAAGGAGAAAAACACACGCTTGGTTCGAAAAAAATAATGATTTCATAAACGAAGAATTCATCCGAAATTCATCCGAAATACTGCTTTTTAAACTTTTTTAGATCTTTACAATTACAAGTAAATATGGCGCGCCAAAGCCGGCTTTATTACTAACTTTCTCGTAGTATACTAAAGCTGATATAATGTGTGTATTTTTTTATTTTTTAAAACTAATTCTGTTCTTTATGCTACTGTTATAATAATATCGCACTATGAGTCTTGTAACTTCCTTAACTGTATTGGTTAAAGCCGCAAAACGTAATGTACCATTGGAAACGAAAACTAATACCGACATAGTTGGGACACTTCGTCAGCTTTATCCTAGTGGAAATAAAATCGCAGGAGCACTAGAAGAACATAAAACATAAAAGGACATAAACAAAAACAACAAACAGGAGGAGAAAGTAGTAGTAGTAGTAGTTGTGATGGAAGTAAAATGTTTGAGGAAAGTACCCAAGCACAAGCAATAGGAAAAGAAGGAATGGAAAGGGTAAAATAACATCCAAAATGAAAATAGACAATAAAGTGAAAGTGACAGAGTCTTTAAAAGACGTCTTTCTAATAAACGACCCAGATGTTCAAGAAGTTCCAAGAAAATCTGACCATTCTTAGTATTATCAAGCTGGGTTAGAGGCAACAGCAGTCAAATTCAAAAGTAATATGGATGACTTTGACATTCGTATAGCCGTTGTTGACGCATTTGGAACACATCTTACATCATTAAAACTGGAACACGATTCATTTAATTTTGTCAAGACTGTGAATGAGTCGCTGGTGGGAATCAAGAGTGGGACTATAAAACATTTCAACATATAACTGGACAAGGTCCACTATACATAAAAACAAAGATACCTATTTCATTAGAGCCGACAAAACAAAAAAAAGAAGAAAGTTATATCATCAAGTGATGATGATGATGATGATGATGATGATGATGATGATGATGATGATGATGATGATGATGATGATGATGATGATGATGATGATGATGATGATGATGATGATGATGATGATGATGATGATGATTTTATTTTTCTGTGGATGATATTTTACTTATATATTTCTAACCTTATCATTCTGGCCGACAAGAAGTTCAAAGACTTCGGACAAGTCCAGATAATTCTGACAAGGTCAAGTTTTGAGGAGGAGTTCTGGCAGCAGATACAAAGGGCCTACAAAATAAATTAATTAACTGTTATACAATCTCAGATTCACTAGTGATGAATTTCTAGCTAATTCCCACAAGTATTTTTAGAAATTTCAATAATTTAAAAAGAAATTCTGGAATATCTCATATTTTCGAAAAGTTAATGGGCAAAAATTCACAAATTTGAGGTCAAAAGGAAGTGTCGTAGGAATATTCGGCTTAGTTGCAGTTCACTCCTGGAACGATTATCTTGCCCTGCAAAAATGAATCATAATAAATCATTCTTTGGAACCATTACAGGTCGATAGTCTGATCCATAGTAGCAGTTTTCGTGCAAATTTAATTTCGCGAATTGATATAAAGTAAACTTTTCCCAGGAATTTAATTTCGTTAATTTCGCAAATAATTTGTCTTCATATTTTTTTTAAATTAAATATTACCATGCATACGTTGGCAGACATTGAGGCAAAAAGTATTCTTTCCTTTCACAAGAATTTAATTTTAAGAATACGTGAAATCCATTTTTTTCCACCTTGAAGTATATATTTGGTATATCTACAGTAAAGCCTGAAAGAAATTAACGCACCTGTGGTGAAGGAATGAATTTTTACATAAAAATGCAAAAGATTGTAAAGTCTGCTACATGAAGTCATTGTCTTCAACACGATTTGATAGGGAAAGCTAACAATCGTAAGTGGAAATGTAAAGTTTCTTTCTTTCTTTTGGATCATTTTTATCAAAATAAAATGATAAAAAGTCTTTTATTCTCGGATTTGCTCTGACAAGTTCAATAGAAACTCAATCACAGTGTCATACTTTTGGTGAAATTTATAAGAGCGTATTAGGAAAAAATAGAATTTTTAGTGCATAAACGAATCGGTTAATACACCGATATAGTCAAAACAACAAGAACCTTAAAAGAAAAAAAAAAGAAAAACGCTCCTTCACGGGAAAGAGATTACCCAATATCAAGTTTCATATCAATATCAATTATTTTCTTTGATTTATTTGACTGTAAATATTAGTCCAAATTGTGTATAAGGGTGCTGCTATTTAAGTTTAATTTTTGTCATCCCCCAACAACCATCATTATCCACTATGTAAATTTTCATTCATGTTTTTCGTTTGTTTTTAAAATAAAATTAGGAGAGTAAACAAGTCTTAAGTTAACACAAGACTGGACACCCCCCATCCTACCCAACAATTTTTGAAAGTACGGAAACTGCCACTACAACCAGGGTCTCTCTCTACTCCATACTATGTGTGTGGTGTGGGTGTGAAGTGAATTTATATAGCTAAGAGAACGCTATATAGCTACCTGTTTTTAGACACCCAGGAAATATTTTGTGTATTTTTGTATTTTCATCAACATGGAATTTGTGAAATTTTAAAAGGCCACAAAAAAGGGAAAGGAGAGACAGAAGAGGAGGGAATAAAAATCGAAAATGGGATCGTACAGTTTCTCACAAAATCAATGTCATTATATAAAAAAAAGCAGTAAGAATTTTCTAACCTTGAGTGCTGCACTGTGTCGTTTGCTGGAACACAAATTAGGATTGCACGTTTTCCGTATTTTAGGCCGCATTCACAATAATTAAATTACTTTATATAAGTTGTAGTGTACCATTCATACATTAACCACGGTTTGTAGACAGCCTCTATTCCAATGTTTTGCGGAATCAGCCTACAACTGTGCACAAAAAATCTTGGAATTACGTACGTACGTAAAAACGTTAATGAAAGATCAGCTGCTTTCCGCGCTGACCAATTAAGTGGTATTGAGAGATTCTTCAAGAAAGAACCAAAAATGGCTTGCCCAATATGTAAACAATAAAATTGTTAACAGTAAAATCCTTCAAAGAAAGAAAATAGGGATAGTGTTTTCGTATAAACTCGAAAAACAAAATTTTCTATTTAACAAAATACAACAGCTCTCACAGATAGTGCTATATCAATTTACAAGATCTAAAACATTCGTTAAAAATATATTAACCTACTGAAAACCGTATTCATTCCTTACTGATACAAAAGTCGAAATATTATCAAAACTATATATAAACTTAAATACTTATTAAAAATTCAATAGGTTCCTGTATTTTAAATGGCCAACAAAAAAACAAATACTTCACAAAAAATCTCCAAGAAATCTATTTCTTTTAAGTCTTGTAATGTACATTTGGTAAAGTAATGTTCTTATGTCTAAAAATTATACAATTATATAGCTAGGATACGTTGACTGAACTTTTGATATATTCATACTTATTTTATATTTATACAGAATATATAATTGTTATTATATAATATATAACAGAGTTATATACTTTAGTATGTCACAATTTTCTGACTCAGTACACAATATTTTTTAAATTTAAACAAAAGATCAACAACAGCACATTAGTGATCATTAAGAAAAGGTATAATAATTATTCCTAATTAGAAATTGTAAAAATGCATGAAATAACAAAAATATAAACCAAAAAATAAGTTTGTGACTAAGTTTGAATAAGTTTGAAACGTACGAAAACATCCTCAAAATATAACATTCACCCATCCTGGAGGGACAAGGCTGTGTTGTAAACAGGCACAATTTACGCTTCACCACCGAAGGAACACCAAGTAAAAAAATCTTACTTTTAGAATGAAGACCACAGCACCTTGTAGCTAATAGCATGGGAATGTCTTTCTTTCTACACTGGTTTTAAAACATTATTCAAAAATAACGAACGTTTCCTTTTTACAGTATTTTTGTTAGTAAATTGTTTTATGGTATTTTTTACATTTTTCAGCAACATTCACTAAAACTTCACTTAACAACTCAGCAGTAAGCTTCGGACATTCTGCTATCAAAATCCGCCAATTCGGATTGAGAATAATCTGTGAAGTATGTTTTTTTACTATGTTTTTACAAGATACTTTCCAGTCCTCAAACTCCATCAAATTCATCAATTTAATGGCCTCATGGATGTTGTATGTATCTATATCATCGACCAACAATTTGCAAAACAACTTCACCACAATATCACACTGATAGAAATGTGCAAATTTCATCAAATCTACTGCTTCATCCCATTTTAGCTCGATAATGAGATCATTATTTGGATTTTGCATTATTTCCACAAATGACTTGACAGTTGTTTCTTGAAAATCTATTATCTTTATACATTTTTGTAATGGTTCAACAAATTCTTTTTCAGATGTTTTCCCAACAGAAGTGTTTAATGCAGTATACATTGCTGGTATAAAGCAATTGATGAGAGATAGACGTAATGGAACTTCGTATCCTTCACCACAAAGTTGTACAGTTTGATCAGTGCTTTCAAAGTATTCAGCTAATTTCTTTTCTATGACAAGTTTAATACCACCAAAAGAACCTAAAAAGAACACATTTTAGGTTAGACTTTAAATATTCATATGTATCTACAAAGAAACTTGATAGAAGAACTGACCTTCAAGACATAAAAGCTCACCATTGATGAATTTAGTAAGCAATTTACTAACAGTATTAGGGCAAGATTGAATTAATTCCAACCATTGAGAAGATTTCATGATTTCTCTATCCGTTTTCAAAACTGCAATAGAATGGTGAGTCCAGTTATCAAATCCAACTTCATCCATGATTGATATAGCATCATAGATGTTCTCAGAGTTGATTCTTTTCTCACCATGCTCAAGTAAATATTCAAATATAAAATTGACTCCATAAAATTTAGAAAATCTTAACAAATCCAATAAAATATTCCAATCTATGTTCTCTATTTCTCGTTTTTCCAGAATTTTCATAAAATTTGAAATTGTTTCTTTACTAAATTTTGATATCTTTATTTCATGTTGCTGCTTTTCTTCACCAGATATGGCAGCATACATTCCATCAACAAAACATGCAATTAATGAGAATTTCACTGGTATCTCATATGTGTCTCCTTTCAGCATGACACTAGAATCATTATCAAGTGAAAATTCAAGCAACTGCTGCGACACCAATGATTTGAAATTGGATGCAACTAAAAATATGAAATACAATTTTTTTTCATTTTTGACAAATTTCTAGCAACTGTAGTGACAGCGAATATTTGAATTTGGATGAAACTATGAAAATATGAAAAACAAACAAAATTCACGGCATTTTACAAAGAACGGCTACCTTAATAAACTTAAAATGTGGTATAAAGCAAAGTTGGAGTTTTGATGAGAAAATTTTCCGAGCAAGAAAATCATTTTTTTTACAAACCTCGATTCTTACTGACAGTGAACAACCAATAACTCATGATTTTGTTATCTTTTTCAATGTTCAGATCTAAATCAAAAGTTATTTGGAATAGTTTCCATTTTTATTTACCATTAGCATCCTAGGTAATAACACTTTATCGATTAAATTTTCTTTAAGTGACAGTCCCACTCCATGTGCTCATCCTATCTACAGGGTGTTGAAAAATAAAATAACAGAATTGCGAAGGATTAGTAGTACTACGTTATATAGCTCAAAATGCTGATCAAAAGGATGTATAGGATCGCATGTTGACGACGAACTAATAAATAATTCATCCCATTGGTGATTTTTTGTAATTTGGTAAGAATTTGCTTTGGCGAACATTCAATTATCTTAAATTTGGTGTGGATTTAATTAAATATTCATTATTAAATATAGCATGTACTTAATTTTGCTAAAATTTGGACAAAAAAGGTTTTTTCTTTTTCGAATTCAGAATTGCTTACTAATTCCCAACAATTTTCAATCTCTTACTTGCATTTTCTTATTCTTTTTTCGACACTATTTTACAAGTCATTAATTTCACAAAATTGCCCATGAAATTTGTATTATTATTTCTTATGTAGTTAAATGGTACATTATGCAGTATATTTACGTTATTACATCAACTCTGCAATTAGGTCACATTTTCAATAGCTTTTCCTGTTTCAAGCTTCGCCCCAGTGTACCCCCAGCCTCATTATCCAATTTCATCTCGTTTATCCACCACTCGCTTTTTTCAAGTTCATATTTCTGTTCAGTACCTTATCCCATTAGTTATATTTGACTCAACATTACATCAAACTTTAGTATTCAATAATTTTGACTTTCTCTTATCTATTTATTTGCTGTTCAGGAAGAAGATCCATTGTAATTATAAGGAACCTGAAAAAAAACCCCAATAACAACAACAACAATAACAATAATAACAATAATAAAGAAAAGCAGTCTCCTGCTGTGAAGCTTGGTCAAAACATTCAAATATTCAACAGCAAAAAAAAATACCTTGTTAACAATTAACTTTATAGATTTCAATGCAGGGAAGGAGAACCTCGAAAAATTCTGCAAATATTTAAATAACAGGCAAAGGAATAGTGGCTATATGTTCTCCATGTGACAGTTCATAGGATGACTTTCAGCAAATTTGCATGGCTAAATTATATATGAAAATACTAGAAAATAGTCAATAAAGCAAACTGTTGCAAAAGAACTTCGGAAAATAGTTTTCAACAATCAGATAATTCTGAAAGTATATTCCAGTTACATAGTACAACTCAGAACCGATGAAATTATATGAAAAACAAAAAATCAGGTACAATTGTGCCATAAGTTGTATGTAGTCATGACAATGATACACATGTATACCCTTAAATATTTTATCAAACTGGAATTCTTTCATTTGTTCTTCAAAATCTTAAATCAAAATCCAAACATCTTTGTTGACATATTGTTGATATGTGACATAAAAGATATGGGATTTTGTAAAAGTAACCACCTTCATCTCTATCATTTTGTGCCATAGTAGAAATATTATGGGAAGCTTTATATAATACATACACTAGTTGCAGCCAGGGTAAAACATTATTACCAATTCAATTCTCGGTATATAAGTTTGCAGTTTCCCCAAGGGATATTAGAAAAAGAACTTGTGCTCTTGGCATTTCAGGAAATATGAAAATTTCTTTCTTTTTCTTTTTTTGACATCTGAAAACTACGGTTTCACCACATTTTAACTTTCAGATATATTTGATATATATTCTTTCCATGCTCTGTAACCACCTGATAAATGCTTGGCTCTAAAAATAAATAAAATAAATACAAGTGAAAGGATCACATTAAGGACGAAATGACAAAACTATATTTAAATTTCAGTAAACCTACTTTTCCATTCCTAGATTCCTTGCAAAAAGCATAGTTTTATGACTTCGTATACCAACTTGACAATAGAACACCACATTGGCACCATCATCTGAAGGTTTGTTCACAAGATATTTCTTTTTGAAAAATTCATCATTTAAGTTTAAAGCAAAGTCGATTTCATCCACTGAAAGAAAAAAACAACAGCTTTATGAAGCTGAAACAAATGTCGAAAAAATAGAGAGAACTAGAAAACTTAACCTACTTGGTATATTAACAGAACCTGGTATCTTTCCAAAGAGAGAAATTTCATCTTCACCTCGCACATCGATTATTACAATGTTCTTCTGTTTTATCAACTCCTGTAGTTTATCACTAGTCAATTCCATTCCATTCCAGTCAGAGGAATATCGAATATTTTGTAGGAAAACACATCTTCCGTCATTATGTGTTGCTTTAATGGCTGTTTGTTTCTTTAATACTTGATCATATTTTAACATCATGTTTTGAACTGTGACTACATTTCGACTAACGAAGGACATTAAATGATAACCATTTTTTAAATGATTGTTTATCAAAATGTTTCTTAAATTGTTCATTTTTGTAAACCTAGCAGAATCAAATTATTAAGCAGTTATTTAAAAAATACAGATAGAATTATTGTTCGCTAACTTTCCGACTAAAATTTTATCCCACTACCCATTTTATAAAATAGAATCAGTTCTACAAAGAGAAGAAAAATTTATTGATTTCTCAAAAATTTATAAAACCAAAATAAATACTGGCATTAGAAACAAGGAAAATGAAGTTTAGTATGAGGGGTGTATTGGTTCGAGGCAAGCCATGAATTCTGTAGCCACATTCGCATTTATGTATTTATTATGTAAGAGCTTATGTAAAGTTTTTACGTAAAATTTCCCAAGCTTATGTATGGCTTATGTTTATTTCCTTAGGTAAAAAATTTTTGCTCGTGAGAAAATCAAACATAAAGGCTTGTGTAAATTCTTAAGTTTTTGGTCACACTTTTGAACATAAACATTAGGGAATGGACGAACTTCAGTAAAAATGTAAAAAATGTAAAATGTAAAAAAAATACATAAATATGAATATGGCTCGATTTACAAAGAAATGCAATTAAATCAGTAATTTTGGGGTCAGGAAATATTGGTTGGGTGAAGAAAAACATACTTTTAAAAAGATTATTTACTAAGAATTTCTGCTTACTATAAAGTCACTGAGAAAAGTCTTTATAAAAGTGTTTGAAAGAACAAATAAGGTTTGCATCATAAACTTATGTGAATAGAAATTATCAGTTGAACATACTAGTTAAGCAGTTGTATATAACCAATGTGACTTAATTTATGAGAAGGTGTGAAGGTTTATACAGAAAGTTAAAATTGGCATCACTCTACACTGTTCTAATCAAGTACATCCTCTTATTATGAAAAATAGTGCGCATTTAGCAAAAATCAGTGATTTTGATTTTGCTATATTCCATTCAGATTAGCGTACTCTCCTATTTAATGCACAAAGAATCATATTACTATTGGCTGAAATTTTTATTATTTAGTAAAAAAGACATCCAACATAGATAGATGATCTCGTGAGCATATCAGAATGAGTATTCACTTGCTTGCTGAATACTCTGAATCATCAACCAAGAAGTGTATAGAAAATAAACTTTCAGTATGCCATGAAATATCGACGTCAATTTCATAAAACAATGAAAAAAATTATACAACACAATAGAATAAAACTGAAGTATTCTTAAAATTGAACTGAAAGAAACATGAATACCACATGCAGAATAAATGATCAATGTTTAATGAGAATTAATTCTCATTACCTAACATTAGATGAAATAAATGTAATCTAGAAGATAACTTATTTTTGAATTGTTTATAAAAGTTTTCTTATTTTCGTTTTGTGAAACGATCCATGGAAGCTCAAGTTACAAGTATTCTATAAATGTTTTTACCTCATCACACACAAACACCGAAACTTACTAAATTGTTCTCAAGGTGTTTTTTATTCTTTGACAAAGCTTAGCCTAAATATTCTCATAAACAAAGCTCTAATAAAAACAATGTGTGCTTACAAAAATATCATGTTTAAAGGGATTCCTGCATCCAAAATGATATGTCAATTATGATGATAGAACTAAAAAAGTTATGTAATGCAAAATTATGATGTAATAAGATAGTAATTGGTTGATGTGCGTAACTTTTGAACAAATAGATATTGTAACATTCTCCTATCATTCAGCTCAGAGTATAATTACAAAAATTTCATTACCTTATTAGGTCTTTATACGGGCCCATAAATGGCGTTAAGTTTTATGATGCGACGTCAAAAAGGACAGACGTTAAATATTTGTCTAAGAGAGTTTAGCAAAGGACTTTTAAAAAATAATGCTAATAAAGTCTGGCATACTGAAAAGAGAAAAACAACCTTTTAAGCTCTACAATATAATGAAAAAATTGATTAAAATGTAAATGAAAAATTATTTTGAAAAGGGACATGCAATGGGTGTAACTAAGAAATAAGCCATAAAATTACTGCCAATACTGGAAATTGTGGTTATTAGTATACATACTTCATCATTCTTTTCTTATTTTCTTTTTGAAAATTATTCATGAATTATTCTAAAGTGATATTAAATTCACAGCTAACCCTAAAGTTTCAAGAATAACATGCAACGACCAAGAGGAAAACTTACCATTTGATCTTGTTTGTCATTGAATGAAGATTATTAGTTGATTTTTCAAAACTACATGTCAACAACAATTTCTCACCATTCACATCTATAAACAATATCAACAATGTTAATAAAAACAGAACTAAAAATAAAATTTTGTTTAAAATATTTCTGAAACTGAACTTATGTTCATCACAAATTGCTTGATATTATTTGTTTCATTTATCTTAAGTATTTTTCTGACCTTTTGTCTTTTTATGATTTGATATTAATCGGCTGGGCTGTGCAAGTTTGAAAAGCACAATGTAGGCAGAAACTTGGGATATCTAGAGGTGCGTGTAGTAATGATCACCTGTGTTAACAAAGACATGCTAGTGATATGTCACCAAGGACACTACTGTGAATGTGTCGACAAGGACACTATATAAATATAAAACAAAGGCAACCGTCAACCAGGACAGTAAAAAGGCCTAAACTATTGCACCTCTTTCAATTCAGATATTCAATAAAATGAAGCATACATATATAGTGATGCCTAACAATACATAAAACACTAGCACATATGAAAAATAGAACTCTGATAAACATGGGCCTAAATAACCTAAATTAACGCCCATTGGGTGGGAGGGCAGGAAAACCAAAATGCTATTTGATATAAGTCATTTATTACACCAAAGAAGTAACAACTTCAAAGAAACAAAAGAAAATTCTTACAGGAGTCTGTAAAGTATTTTCTATTTGACAAAATACAACAGCTCTCACAAGTTAAAAGAACTGAAAGAATTCGTAGAAATGTATGATATAAAAAGTTGATGTACCTTAAATAACTTAAAAAAGGTTCAAGTTATAAAACACTTGAGATGTGATGAGTCACAACATTTTACAAAAGAAAATCCTATTAACCAACCGAAGAACAAAACAGCAAACATACACTATATGAAATAAGGAATGCGGCTCAGTATTAGCACTGAGCTTGTGGTTAAAAGTGGTGGGTAATGAAACCAGAAATCACTGGTTCAAGCCATGTCTACTGAATAACAGAGTCTGTTCTTCTGTGATTTCAGTTATATAGCTTCAACCTTATAAGCAATGTTACGGTTAGATCATCTGTAAAAAGAAAAAAATTATTGTCAAGTTATTTTGGTGTAACTTTTGCATTCTTCCCAAAAATATACAAATATCTTCCCATGTGAACTTTTATCCATATTTACCCCAACAATACTGCAGAGGTTAAATTTATAAAATCTTGAGTTATGATCAGTTTTACAAAAGAAAATACATAAAATACATGTTTCTTTGCAACCTTTATTTCATTCGTCAAAATCCATCAAATGCATTAATGTTATGGCCTTGTAGACATTGTGTCTATCTATATCATTAACCATCAATGGGTAGAACATCTATAACACAATATCACATTGATAAAATTGTGCAAATTAATAAACAAATAATATTTTGCGTATTTCAAAGGAAAAAGAAACGTTTAATGAAAGATTTATGGATTCATTATGAAGAAATATTTAGAATGCCAGAATGGACAAAAGTTCTTTTTTAGGTTTCACAATATTTTAACATTTTTACAAAAAAACAAGAAAACAGACCGACATTGACAAGTGGGATCGTATATGCCAAAAGAAAAGCCTCACATTAACCATCAATTCGATATTTGGCATGTCTGTAAGAACTTAAAAAAGCAACTTTTTTCCGAGGGGAAAAGAAAGGCTTGCCAACCATCAAATAATGATGGTCTGGGAAGGTATTTTTTATGGGAAAAATGAACATATAAAAAAATTATTTTGCTACAAAACTTTTTTTCTGTTTCCACTATGCCAAGTATAATCATTATGATTTACAAGTCACAACTCAACGGTATTTGTCTAATGGAAACATAGTCTTAGCATTTGAACAAAAATGTGATCCTATCCTTGTCACTTCCACACTCGAAAAAGTCAGACGTCTGGGAATTGACTTGGAACATTAAAAACTGTAGCAACAGAAAGAAAAAAATCAAAAGTTCTTTTTAAGAAAAAGAAAATAACAATATTAAATAGAAAGAAGTTATCCTCAAAAATATGAAGTAACTTTTTTTCATCATAAGGATTTGAGAAAAAACCCTTATAAAATCAGTGTTTGCACTTTTTCGTGCTCGTTAATTGAAAAAAAAAAACATTTGGGGAGCTTGCCAGCATGTACGGCGCTTTTGCACTCACTAAAACGAGAAGACTGCATAGTACATTCCCTTACCACAATATATTAGAAAATCTTGTAGGATATCATGAGTTCATTATAATTTGATACCAAACCATGCTTGTTTTGTTCTAATGTATTGGTTGAATTGCAACCATCCCTTATACAACAAGGGAATATGTTTACCAGGGTAATAAACTGTTTTCGGTGAGTAGCCAAACAATCTCGATTCATATCATTAGATCTTTGTTGTTGTTGAACTGCAAAAACTTGACAATTAGAGGGAACTGATTACATTTCATCAACTAAAAATAGGGGACAAAAGCTCATTTGTACTCCTACATTTGAAACACTAATCCAACAAATATCCTCATTTCAATCATGTGTGTTGGTTTTCATTGTCTAAGGTAAGTGTTCAATGTACTAATTAGATTTTCAAGGATGAAATTATCAGCATACTGGTTTGTTTCATAACGGTCTGCTAGATAAGTGGTGACACCATCATGAAATTAATAAGAGAAAATAGAGAAATCCTTTGGCAAATCCATGTGCTTTATGTTTTCACTTACCTTCGGAGACATGCCTCTCCATGTGAGCCTAAAAAAGATGTGTTTATTTCTTTACCATTTTTAGGTAAAATATCTCTGGAATTTAGACTTCATTTATCTGGTATTTTTAAAGAAAATTTAAATCATTGTAATTTACGTAGTTTAGTTTTTAAGTCAACTATCATATTAGCACCTTTTTTTCACTCTTTCAATTCCTAAGCTTTTGAGATCACTCTACATCACTAGATGATTAATCCAGTCTTTGTTCTGAGATAAATGATTTTAGATTAACTTTGTTGGAGAGTCTTCTTCAAACCTTCTCTCAATAGAGCTACCAAACATATCTAATTACGTTATTGTAATTTTTTTAATTTAACTAAATCTGACTATAATTTAAATTTAAAAAAATTGTATAAAATACAACATGGAGGGAGATGCCTGAAAGATGGTCTGTTTGGTATAAATTCAAAAAATAAAATGGAGTTTGATTATCGTTCGTTCTTGTTTTCAATTTTTCAATCAGTAAAAAGGATATCTAACTCTGGTCACTTTGTGCACGAGGTCTAGTGTTACCTATGCGATGATGTAAATGTCCCCACTTTTTCCATGTAATTGACGATTATTTGCAGGTTGTACACAACCACACCTTGTACAAATTTGTTGTTGGTACCTCATCTTCAAATGGGGCTGGTAGTAGAAGGTTCACTAGATAGGCTGACAAAGTGGTGATGATGTTGATCTCGAGCGAGCCGATGATGGTGGAGTTGTAAAAATATTAGACCTTAGTTGCCACCTCGGCAGCGGCAAGGTTGTTGGTAATGTTGACATGACTAATAGAGAAGAGGACTCCCTGTTGTGAATTTCTGTGTCTTTATTGTCACTTTCAGATACAATTTCTGATGAACTACTGCACTTTTCAGTAACCCCTTTATCAGGAGAAGTGGATAGTTGCTGCTGTTGTTGTTGGATTTCCATGTTAAGCAAGAAATGCATTGTAACCTGAATTGTTCTTTTTCTTCCCCAACGAACTTTACATAATGATAGTAAATAGCAACAAAATGCAGCTGACGTTTAGCGGAGGCCACTCATAGCAGTTCATAGTGCCTGATTGTAACACTGGTGTAACAATGTAAATATTGCGGTCCTTTCTTACCCGTTAAAAAAATGGGTTATAAAAATGGCATCGAAGTTCTGTTTTATGAAAACATTTCAATTATATCTTCTATTGTTCTTTTGTCCATAGTTTTTATCTTACTGCCGTTTTAATGACGTCACTGACAAAAATGATGACATCAGCACAATTTTTATCCATCAAATTGTTCATTAAGCCTTCGTTAACAATTATGATAAAAGCATAAGAATTTTGATGTGTGTGTGGGGATGGAGGAAGGGGGTTAAGGTGAGTTTCCCTCCTGGTACTAAGGAGCCCCCAAATGGCCCAGTATGAATAGGGTTAATGAACATGTCATTTCTAAATAAAATTATTAACAGTTTGATTTTTGACAAACAACATACCTTAAAATTGTAGGTTCCTGCTTTTATTCTAAATTAAGTCTTTTTATTGTTTCTGGAAGGAAAATGTAATTAGAATCAATAAATAGAAGCTTGCGAAAATCAATCGGTAAATATTTTGAGTAGACTGGAAAAATAGTCTTCCATATACTTGGTTTTGTAGGTTTTCGAATTGTTTTTTCATGGAAATAATTATGTAGTGTTTGCATATATATAGTGTATGCTTATTTGGAGTCTAATCAACCCATGAATTAATTTTTAGTGCCTTTAACACCAGGTTCAATCTTTAACGACTTGTCGATATCGCGTTTGTCGACAGGCTGTTGTTTCGACGAGATTCAGATCGATATTGAACATATTACCAGCACTTTTCCATAACTTATCGAGTCGACTTTTGAAGAAATTAAGAGATGGTGCACAAGGTCCGGTGGCAGGTTGTTCCATTGTTCCGCAACTCGATTTTTAAACGAATACTTTTTTACGTCTTTAAGACACTTTTGTCGGGTGACAGTAAATTCGTGACGACGTAAGTTGTGTTCTTGACCATCCTGCGATCGAAAGTGAAGAAAATTTCCAATAGCTTCTTTATCATAAAGTTCATGGGTGATCTTATACATCTCGACGATATTGCAGGGACGGAAGGTTCATGATTTCTAATCTTTCCTTGTAGCTTAAGTCTTTCATTCCAGGTATCAATTTCGTTGCATGTCGTTGAACATCTTCGAGAAGGGAGATCTGTCGTTGCAGGTGAGGGTTCCACACAGGACCACCATATTCGAGATGGGGGCATACAATGCTTGTGAACAGTAGCTTGAAACAATCCTTATCTAAGTAGACAAATGTTCGCCGTAACATACCAACAAGAGCATTAGCTTTGTTCACTTTTTCGTTAATGTGTTTTTCGAATGAAAGGTGCTCGTCGAAATTTATGCCTAGGTCATCCACATCTAATTTTCGCTTGAGGACAGTGCCATCGATTACATACTGTGTTGCATCAGGAGACTTCAACCTTGACTTTATTTTGTCGGGATGGAATTTCAATAAGAAGGTATCTGTCCATTGCAATAATTTGTTTAGATCGCTTTGTAGGTTAGCAACGTCAATTGTGGTTTCAATTTCTCTGAATATTTTCAAATCATCGGCATACAAGAAAAGTTCTGACTCATCAACAATTTCAACTAGAGTGTTTATGAAGATAACAAAAAGCAGTGGACCTAGGACCGATCCTTGATGCACTCCTGACGTCACAGGAAATACATCGGATTTGTTTCGATTTACACAAACTTGTTGATATCGATCAGACAGAAAATCTCTGATCCAGGAGAGAGCTGAACTTTGTAGACCGTAGTGGCGCAAAACCTCAATTAATCGACAGTGGGGAACAGTGTCAAACGCTTTTTTAAAATCACAATATATGATATCAATCACACCTCCATTTTCGAGAATTTCCGTCCATTTATCCATTATTTGGAGCAGTTGCAGAATGGTTGATCTTCCACCAAGGAAACCGAACTGGCGATTTGACAAAAGTTTATTTGCTTTGAGATATGATAGTAAAGAATTACGCATTATTCGAAAATTTTTGATGCAATGCTAGTCAGGCTAATTGGTCTGTAATTTCCAGCAGAATGTTTGTCACCTTTATTCTTATAGATGGCTGTGATGTAAGCTCTCTTCCAAGCGGATGGGACTTTTCCCATGTCAGGCTCAGATCCTTTAACACTGATTCAAGGGGAATGGAGAGAATGACTCAAAAGGATTTTTCATCTTTACTCCCAATAATTTAAAATGACAGATTTAAGATGTGAAATCAACAATTTTGATAATAACCCTCATAATGCAATCAACAAACAATATATAACACTTCATAATAATAAGTTGAATAGAGTCAACAAAACAACTCATTGAGATTTTTAATGGAACAGAAAAATGGACACACAGATTCCCAACTTCCCGACTTCCCAACCATTGTACATAATGCTGCATGCATCACAGGTACAAACTGATTAATGATTGAAAGCTTAACTGTTATCTCAATACCTTCACCAACCAGGACACATCTTCATCTTTCTTCATGAGATACCGAAGTAATTGTGTTGACATGGAAGATACAAGCTTAGAAAAAAGATCTACAAATCAAGTACAATATTATCAAAATACCATTATTTCCATTTTCTTTAAAATATTTGAACTTCAGACAGAAAATTGCAGATATATACCTTTATGATGAACCGTATTCAAATGAATTTTCATAGCTTTGATGTTGGGGTCTTCTGGAAGCTGAAGGGCAATTTTCTTCAATGTGATAATAATAAGTGGGGTCTATCCATATAAATATGGTAACACTAAGATTAGCTCGAGGGAGACTTGAAGTACTTGGACTTCCAGATTGACAAAAAACATGAAAGAAATTATAGTATATAGAGCAGCAACCAACTCCCAACCAAGATTATTCTTACTTTCAACACAAAATTAAAGAAAATCAGGAGAATGGAGAAAATTAATTTCTGATATCTGATATTGTTTCATCTTGGCAAATATTAATCTTGATTGCTTCATGAATCAACAAAAGTTTTTCATTGCAAGAAACTACAGATAGCTCTAGTTCTCTAACATTCGATTGCAGATTTACTGTTCAATTTTTTGCTGTAATCTTTGTACCAAAGAAATAACACCTGTCTTCAAACATTGAAAAATTTCAGAAATATGCCAAATGAGATAGGAATGGAAACCTTAATAACATATGAGAATATAACTGAAACATTCTTCATTGATATAATCTTTTAGGGAAAGTTCTTACTTGGTTTCCATCAATCAGACCATTAAGCTTGCAAAGAAACTCAGTCTTCCCAGATGAATACACAAAAACATGTTCCCTATATAAATGTAATAGTTAATTGAAATACAAGATGAATTAAATTCTTGGTTAGAATTATTTAAAGGTGCTTACAAGAAAGACGAGCAGGTTTATTGCACTTTTTGCTTGTTTGGTAAATATTAGAATGGTAATTTTTGGCTTCAATGGCACCAATGGAATGGAATGGAAACTGTTTGGTTTGCATGTGTTTGCTATATGTTTTTTAATGATTTCCTACCATGGTCACCTCCAATTCTTGAATGTATTTTGTTCCCATATGTGGAGTATGAACGATAAAATTTCCCACCTAAAATGAAAGTATTGATCTCAGATTTATTATGGTGAAAACAGGTTGAGAAGTTAAGGAACTTTCACAGAAGCTTATCTAACATAATTAGTAAATGTATTGTATTTTCTCCAGGTTTATTTGACACTTTCTCTTTCACCGCAGCACCATTCCATGCCTCTCTGCTTCTGTCCTTGTAAATATTGTCAGCTATTGTGTTTGTCCATCTCTTGTTTTTTGAAAACACTTTACTATTACAGAAGTTGATGTTCCCTGAAGTTAAGTGAGTAAACACTAGGATGCATAGGAATATCTACCATGAAGGCTTGAATAAACAACCGATACAGTCAAAAGTTTTAAATGCATTAGTTGGATATTTCTGTCAATACAAACAAAATTTGTGTTGTCAGGAATTGGGTTTGACAAAATTCAATAACAATTAAATGTATAAAAAATACAAGTTTTTTTGCAAACAGACCAGAGGCTTTTCAAAATGACAAAATTAAAGGAGAAATGCTAAATTTAAATTTAATAAAAACCAATATATTGAAAATCACGCGTAATTATTTGTATAATGTCATCAAATAACTTTTTATAACTTAATTTTTTTTTAACTTTAGATTTGGTATCCACAATTTTGACAATATTCATAAGAACATGACATTGAATGTGATTGGCTTTTAAGAAGTTCTGTGACCAATCTTGCAACAGCTGTAGGGTAGCATTTCATCAACTTTTCCCATTCTGGATTATTTAAGATTGTCTTTTTATAAGCAGATAGAATCTGTTTGAATTTCTTATGCCACTTGTCACTTCCAAGTAAATCCATGGTGGATATTGCTACATAAATGTTTTCTTTATTAATTTGCATCTCTCCTATATCAAACAGAAGTGTCAGTACAATATCACAAGTGTAAAAATGTGCAAATTTTATCAAACTTAATAACTCTGACCACGATAAAGCTTTAATCTCTGGATACATGACATCTTTGTAATTGGTAAGAATGCTAACAAACTTTCCAGTAATGTTTTTATCAAACTCAGTAATACTTATTACTTGTTGACTGTCATTACATTTATTCATTGAGTTACCAACCATTGTTGACAAAGCTTTACTCATCACTGGAATAAAACGATTGATGAGTGAAAGTTTCAAAGGTATCTCAAAACCTTCACCCTTCAAAATCACTTCTTTATCCTTTTGCAGGAAATATTGCAGCAAGTCTTCTGACATAGAAGATGAAAATTTTGAAAGAGCATCTACAAAAATAAAATACAAGATGGTCCATACATTCGTAATAATTTTCAAATAAATTGAGAAAGTAAAGAAAAACATTGAAACCTTTTGATTTCTTTGAATTGAAGTAGTTCATATTTCGATCACCTGAAACAACAATTACAAATTTTTCACTGTTATAATATAATATTGAATAGCAGATAGGAACATTGTGTACATTCAGTAAAAACAGTTGAAGAGTGGAAAAAAATTCTTTTTGTTTCCATATTATAAGGAATTTAAATCTTCAAAAATTATTTAAATTAACCCTATTTAGGTCCGAGATTTTTGGTCATTCCTCAACCCCCGTGGTGGTGGGGTGTTTGGGGTGGGGCTAGAAATTTGGTAGGAATGTATGAAATCCAAAGTCAGCCAATTATTTTATCATTGAAAGACACAATTTGTTATAGTCTGCAATCAAAGCAATTACAGACAGCATCCTCAGAAAGAAGCCTATTATTGAATGTTTTTTTAGTATACTTTCTGTATACTAAAAAAACATTCCTGAAAGATGAAATTCAACTCTTGAAATCCGAATCACAAGTTGTTAATTCAAACCCTGAAGCTGAAGCAGCTAAAGTTCTTCCTCTCAAGTTGTTATGAAATCCTATTACGTATACCGTTCAAGTTGTTACGAAATCCTATTACGTATACTGTTCAAGTTGTTACGAAATCCTATTACGTATACCGTTCAAGTTGTTACGAAATCCTATTACGTATACCGTTCAAGTTGTTACGAAATCCTATTACGTATACCGTTCAAGTTGTTACGAAATCCTATTACGTATACCGTTCAAGTTGTTACGAAATCCTATCACGTATACCGTTCAAGTTGTTACGAAATCCTATCACGTATACCGTTCAAGTTGTTACGAAATCCTATTACGTATACCGTTCAAGTTGTTACGAAATCCTATCACGTATACCGTTCAAGTTGTTACGAAATCCTATTACGTATACCGTTCAAGTTGTTACGAAATCCTATTACGTATACCGTTCAAGTTGTTACGAAATCCTATTACGTATACCGTTTTTATACTATTATACTCTAATACGGCATATGGTAACTTATATATTATAATGTAACGAGCATTATATAACTTGATATTTCATTATTCCTTGGGACCAATAAGTGACAGTGGAAAATATCATCGAATTTAAATCAACATTTGTAGCATGTTGAAATTTAGATTCGGTGCAATCTATAACCAGATCAGTGAGACCATGTCTAGTTTGGACAATAATATGTGGCATTTTTTTCAACAAAAATCCGTCTTCAGGCTTTAAATCAGTTTCAAATATGCAATACATAGTGCTTTAACCAATTTCTAATACATAGACCATAACACCAAGATGGAGAGCATGGCAAAAAATAGTTAAAATAGCCAAGAGCTCAGTGGGTTATCCAAAATTATTTTCCCAGTGCCAGTACAATCAGGATACATAATTGTACGTTCATAAGGTTTCACAATTTCATAAAGTAAACTGATCTTCTCTACTGATAAACCACAAAGAAATTCAAATTTGTTAGGCTTACATTTGACATTTTCATAAGAAAAGGATGATTTTTGAAAAATGGAAACAGAATTTGCTAAAACAGAGTTTTCCAAAGAAAGTTTATTAATTATTTTATTTGCCTTACTCAGTTCATCATTCAATTTCCGACCGCGAAGCATATGGAGGAAATCGTTTCAAATACACGTGTATCTGTCTATGTATGTCACAGTTTTTTTTAATTTTTCAGAAAGTTTGGATTTTCAGATTGAAAACCAAAGTGGAAACTTGGACCTGCCGTTTTCAATGCTTGACCCATTCCAGGATCATTCATTTTTATGATGTCATATAAAGATAATGTTTATACAATAGTAATGCAATAACATTTATAATGCCACAAACTAGAGAGGGAATATCAATCTCAAAATTATAATTTAGACAGTGTGCCTTCTTTAAAAGCATGTAAACATTATCTATTATGTACGGAAAATGAGATGTTTATATGCGGCATAGTAATTAAAGATTCAATAGGGAAAACTTTTGTTCCAAAATTGGGGAAAGTAAATCCGTCATTAGAAAGATCGGATCTTATTATATAAGTTGACCAAAAAAAATTTTTTTTTCTCGAAAAAATGGGTTTACAGCAGTCGCCTTATGGTAAATTTGAATCTGACGCTGCTAAAGTAGAGAAAAAAGTTAAAATAAAGTTTGTTAAAAGTATTACCTTAAAAAGGCTTTTACTGTTTTTACTATTTTCGTGTGGCTGATGTTAAATCTTTTCAGTTTTCTTTTCCTCTGTTTCTGCACAACCAACGATCAACCCCTACTTTCGTTTTGTCAATTAAAGCCATGCATTGGAGGAATTATAAAAGAGATACCTGGCACCCCGGCTTTAGACATCTTAATGTTTAAGTTTAAAAATATTTTTGGAAAAAGTTCCTTTGATTAACGCGGTAATAATCCATTGATTAATACTAAAGACACTGGAAAAAGCACAGTAATTAAAAGATTACTTAAATAAGTTGTCTTTTGGAAAAAGAGGCTCTTGAGTCCAGAATCTGCAAATTTTCAATGTTTATGTTTATTGATCATGTGGGAACAAAACTATACTAGCCTATGTTAACTCACAAAGCGAAACTAGGCTTACATGTTGCCCCATTGTCCGTTTCAGGGCACCGGTCTACCAATTCATTCATTATTGTTTCTCTTGTGTTTTGAACTTCAGTGGGATCATTTGATATATTTTTCAAACTCATCTTTCAACGAAACTGGCAAAGTTGATGCAGAACTATTAGCTTCTTCTTATAGCTAATATATAGTTGTCACGGTAAAATTATTAGCCCAATTGTGACTTTTCTTTTGTTTTTCATTGTATATATAATATATCGTTTTTGCCATGAAGAAATAAACTGATTAATGAAATGGGAAAAAAGAAAAGACATCTTTTAGCTAGAACACTATGATGGTCATATCAATTAATGCGATGACAGCAGGGCAATTTTGAAAACCGTCAAAATGAAACTCCGGCTAACACAGCCCGTCACACCACCCACTTTTTACCATTTTTCATCAACTGTTTAGTCAACATTTGCACTTAAAATGAACAAAAACTCCTGGTTTTTGAATGGTATCAGAGATTTTCAAATTTATCCTCCCAACGCCACTCAAGCAACATGTTTTTTAAGTCTGGCTCACATTCCCTGATAAATGAGTAAGTTTATTTTGATTCCTCATTTTGAAGTAACGTGTGCAATTTGAACTCGTCATATGTTCCTTTAATTAAATTAATCTAAAATATTAAAGATTAACAAAGCTATCATAATCATTAGAATCTTGATAACTATCGCGAGAATAAACTTTTGCGAATAGAGCATTTTGACGAGAGGGAAAAGACTGATTAAAAAGACTATTAATAAATTGAAAACAACTACCTTAATGGAAGTAATTTTCGCGGGAAGAAAGTTTCCTGGTTCAGCCTAAAATACTTTCATGGTGGGAGGACCTTAGGTAGGATTAATTTGAGGGAATAAA
This sequence comes from Turritopsis rubra, assembly GCA_039566895.2. Classification (NCBI taxonomy): domain Eukaryota; kingdom Metazoa; phylum Cnidaria; class Hydrozoa; order Anthoathecata; family Oceaniidae; genus Turritopsis; species Turritopsis rubra. The sequence continues at coordinate 1,794,462 of CM077627.1, read as the reverse complement.
CTTTCGCGGATAAGGATTTTTAACATATTTTGCGGGAATTAACTTTCACATGATTAGAAAAGAAAAAAGATGCACCTCTACACAATCATACTATATGTGATCTATCACCTGAGTTCAAATCAATCGGTTACTCAAGAGAAGATCTATCAGACGATGAAGAAGGAGTTCGGAGCCCAGCAAATGATAGAAATATTTTTGACGTTATCAACGATTTTAATGATGAAAATGATTTATATTTTTTCATTTGTTATGCTTTCGTTTTATATTTTAAGAAAAAATACTTGCAAAAAGTAAAAATTTTTGACGTTTTTACTAACCGAAAAAACATTTACCTAAAATTCGAAAAAAAATTGAATTAACTTTCGTGGATGACTATTTTTGAAAAGTTTCATGGAATAAACTTTTGCGGATCACTAATTTTGAAAAGATTTGCGAATAAACTTTTGCGAAAATGCCAAAAAAACGCGAAACTTTCTTCCCGCGAAGCTTTCTTCCCGCGAAACTTTCTTCCTTTAAAGTATTGATTTCCTAACAGAATATTGATGCAGGAATCCTGCCAAGATCCTAATAGGATCTTAGTAAGATCCTGACATGATTGACTCAAGATCCTGACAGGGTGGAAAATCCTGACAGGATATCGATACAGGAATCCTGCCAAGATCCTAATAGGATCTTAGTAAGATCCTGACATGATTGACTCAAGATCCTGACAGGGTGGAAAATCCTGACAGGATATCGATACAGGAATCCTGACAGGATCCTAATAGGATCTTAGTAAGATCCTGACAGGATCCTAATAGGATCTTAGTAGCATCTTTGCAGAAAACTTAGGATCCTGAAATACTGACATTGTTATTTCCTAGAAATTGATCTAGGAAACTTGGTAGGATCTCCTAGTAGGATCTTAGTAGGCTCCTGACAAGTTTGAATTAGGATCCTGACAGGAAATTATTTTAAGAATCTTTACATGAAAATTCATCTTACCATTATGTCATTTATTTGGCACGAAATGAATAGTATTAATGCTGAAAGTATCGTGCATAACTTCAATTTAATAGTAGGACTCACTATCCCAGTGATCAGAAGTATCCTCTGTTGTTTTCAGCTTTAAAATTGTCACACACATACAAATATGAAAAATGGCGCTCAAATTTGAATTCAACACCATCGAATTCCTCTTAGTGTAAATTTTCATGAAAATTGAAGCACTTTCAAAATTTGGTCCCAATTTTGCCTAAAATGCCCTAATTGGTCAAAATATGCAAAATGGCCCTCAAATTTGAATTCAGCACCATTCTTAGTGTAAATTTTCTTGAAAATTGAAGCCTTTTCAAAATTTAGTCCCAATTTAAAATAATATAACTTTCAAAATTTTGCCCAAATTTACCCTATTCGTGATGTCACGATGGGTGTGGTCAAAAGTTTTATGTTGAAGACAAAGTTTCAGCTGTCTTTCTTTGTTCAGGAAATATTTCTAAGTTAATAAAATGTAAACAAACAGAAAAACTTTCGAATTATCAATCGAATTATAAAAGGACAGTTTACATTCGTTCATGACTACCACTGGTCAAAATGTGTCGAAAATCTGTTACTTCACAAAATGAACATAACTGTTTATGATTGATAATTAAGCCACAGAATTTATGAAACCTATTCTTATTTCCCTCCTTTTCCATTTTATCATTAAACCTTAGTGGAAACCGACCCTTATCGATTAGACATATATAATTATGGAATTACACCAATGTGTGTATCATAAAGTGACACAGGAAGGCTTAAAAATGAAATAATGGAAAATGCAAAGTTCAGATTCTGTGATGCGAACATGTGCCAAATGGATATTGTGTGGTTTTAAAATGAAAAGTGTATATATATAACCAAGAAACAGAAACAATATAATCAGAACACAAGTGCACAAAATATGACTGATCTTGATAAATGTTAAACTTCATTTAGTTGGCAACGGATGGACCTTAAGTTATATGATTGGTAAAAATCTTGAAAAATTTGTATCCCGATGGTTTACAATGGACATTCACAAATGAATGGAGCATTTCATATTTTGCTAAATGACTAGTTGTCGTGAACTTTGACTCCTTTTTGCTTGAGACTTTTCTCATTGACAATATGAAGATGTTCTGAAAGTAAGTTCTAATAACAGTTAAAGTCGTTATATACTCAAAAAATAACAAAATAGATTACTTATAATATTTTTTGACTTCTATTCTCCTATTTTAGGGTGTCCCCACTCAATATTTTGCTTGCTTGTAGGATCATATATGCAGAATCTTGGTTAGGATCCTGTAAGATTATACGTATTATACAAATCCTACAGGACCTTTGTAAAATGCTAATAGGAACCTATGCAGAATTTTACAGGATCCTATAAGATCCTATAAGATCCTGCTAGGATCCTAGCAAGATCTTGATAAGATTCTATAATAGAACAGGATCCTACAGCATCTTGGTTAAGATCTTGCCACGATCTTGTATGATCCTTTAAGATCCTGTGCAGGATCCTATCATGATCTTCCTGGGATCCTAGCAGGATCTTTACAGGATCCTCGTTAAGATTTGGTCCAGGGATGCTCCACATTCCCACTCCCAATCACTTTCCCAAGCCATTCTTTGTAAATATTGTGTGAGTAACCAAGCAGTAACTATATCTGGTTCAACTTAGTTCATTTCGGACATGTTTTTTTGGCCGGCGTGTGAATGAAAATTGGAGATTTTTGCGAGAATAATCTTTCACAAATAGCTCTTTTTATATATTTTGTGGGATCAAACTTTCGAGAGTATAACATAAAAATAAAATAAATTTAAAAAGTATGAAAATGCTCTATTCGCAAAAGTTTATTTCCTAAATTACGCGAATTACACTCTTTGCAAAAGTTTCTTCCCTTAAGAGAGTAGTAAATTCTGTTGCCTATGTACATGTGCTTTGGTTGGTAGTTTATGGTTCAGATGACTTTGCCACTTTGGCATTTTCAACTGTGTCATGGAAGATTTATTAACAAAATTCCAAAACTGAAGGAAGAAAATCTTAAATGAGCTTTCTTTATAATGTCAAAAATAACAATGAAAAGTCTTAAATTCTTAAAGAACTCATCACCACATATCATTAAATAAACCCTTTCATGGATAATGCTTGTAGTCATTGTTTTGATATTAGCTTTCTCGTTTAGATATTAACAAATGATATGAACTCAATGATCAAAATTTTTAGAGTCAGGATACCGTCATTTACAGCTTCACCATCAATACAAAATTTTCGTTTTATCATTCAATTATCAAACACCATGAATATTTCACATGATGAAAACTATAAAAAATTCTTCATTAAACTTGAAAATGGTAAGGTTAAAACTGTTTGTTCTGGTAAACTAAAGCTAATATACACATGTAGTTTTTTGTTTGTCATATCTGTAGGTGAAGCGTTACTTGAGTATTCTATTGAGGATGGAAAAACAATAAACATGTATCACACAGGCGTTCCTGATGCTTATAGAGGGCAAGGAATTGCCAAGAAATTAGTAAAGGTAAGTGGAATTGTTATGCAGTTTATGCAAGATAAACTTATGTTGTCAGTTCCAATACATATTTTCTGCATAGTTGCTGACCACTTGGTCATGAGTAGGATGGAACACTTTAAGTAAAAAGGGTTTAATTATAGGGATTTGCCTATCTGGTTCTGTGCCCTCCCTTGCTCTTTAGTGTCATGGAGGCTGATAATTTTCAACCTTATTTTTTGGCTAGGGCATTTTTGGCCAATTTTCAAAATAAAATATCATACTCAAGGACCTTACGGATATTCTTAAAAAGTATGGAACCTAAATTTGCGAATTTGCCTGGAGATTTTGAATTAAATTTTAGAAAAATTAGATTTTTGTTTTGAAAATACGAAATTGTGAAATTAAATTCCTGTGAAAAACCTTACAACAAAATTTAATACCCACAAAATTAAGTACCCATGAGATATGCAATTGTCACCTGATGCGACATTTTCAGCCTGGTAGAAATTTGGCTTATGAAAAGTTCATGGGCGGATATAATATAGAAAATTCGAAAGCATCCACTTTTCAAATCCTCCCCTAGTTCATACACAGCAGTTGAATTTTTAAAATGACATTTTGTGTGGATTAAATTTTTAAGAACTTTTTTAATTGGTTATACTAGGTTACAATCATTTTATGTCTCGTTCTTTCAAACAGGATAATCTTTCCCAGGATAAACTTTTTAAATGATGACAGGTTGGAATGTAAACTTCCTTCTGTTCAGGTTGATATATTTCCCAGGATAAACTTTTAGTTTTCTTGATTATAGGAAGCATTGAAATACGCAGTTGATCATTCTCTGAAGATCAAGCCGACGTGTTCATATGTTGAAAAGTATCTGAAGGACAATCCTGATGCGTTGTATACTGTTGTGGAATAAAGATCGTCAAGACTTTGTCACTTTTAAACTAAACTGTTGTTGCTTGATGCTAATATTGAGATTTTGATTGGTGTTCTATCTAGATACTCTCTCAATTCTCTCAATTCTCTCAAGAACTGACTAACAACTCTTCAATAGTTGATAAAAAGATTTTTACTAGAAACAAAATGTCATGCAAAACAATGTTCCATTAATGTCGATTTTCGTAACGCTTAAGACACGACTATCTTTAAACTTTAAGACACTTTCTAATGAAAACCGCCGTAAGATATATTGTGTTTTATGAATCAAGCCTTTTTCAACAGCAGTCATTAATCTCTCTGATAGTAATGGTATTAATGAAATTCAATGGAATGGCTATTGTTATTGGGTATTGTTTTTCCAAGAAACTTGTTTTAATCCACACCAAACCCACCTTATCCTATAAATATTGACCGTCGCTAACTGTATTTGGTCTATACACTTTGGTCGATTTTTTCATATGATTGTGCTATCAAAAAGAGATTGGGAACACCATACAAACGAGTTGAAAATTACGAATGATTGGCCAATCAGATCCTGTAACAAGCCAATATGAAAAAATCGACCAAGTGTGTAGACCATAGCGAGTTAGCGACGGTCTAGATTTATGGGCTACTGATTTCTCATCTCACATAAAATTCGAAAAACTCGTGGTAGTATTTTAAAAAGTTTCTGTTGGGAAAGGATTGGCTTTTTTAAAAAGTTTCTGTTGGGAAAGGATTGGCTTTTTTCGTTTTATTCGTATAATTCTGAATCTCTTCCGTGTCCTTAAATGAATGCTAATGGAAGTTAGAAATAAGAAAATTAATTCTGAAATTCCAACAGTTTAAATATTTATTATTTTAAATGTGAATCACAGCAAAGGATTTAGCGCGATTTGTTGACTGTCAAGAGGCGTAATACAGTTTCCATGGCAATTATTCCCACAGTGAAAGAATTTGTAAGATTTTCAATGTAGGATCGGCTATTTTGTTTCAAGTTGTCGTAAAATTTTAATATGAAATGAAATTTAAATTATTTATCTTAGTACTTTTGTCAAATTTATTTCCTTATTTATTGCCCTATCTACACGTTTATACAATTTCTCAAAAGTAAACAACATTTGTTCACCGTGAATCTTCTCTGTAGTGAAGAAGTTTCAATAAGTTTCGTTTTGATCAGGATCTGTTTTACCGTCCAGCCAGTCGTGTATAGAATACGTTTTATTGTTCAATGCTCTTAAAACAAAGGCCCGTTTTTCAGGGTTGGAATATGTTTTAGGGAAGGGCTGTATCGGTTTCTCTTCCCCTTGATCTGGTACATAAACGTAAGGATTCGTATCCAGTCCCTTTTCTATAACATCTAATTCTACATCTTCATATAATTTATTACACCATTTTGTTGTGACGTTGTTATTATATTTTAGCGCTTCTTCATAAACATCATCAGTATTTAGCTGTACTCCGATTTCTAAACGGTTTTTTATCCAGGAAGTCATTTTTTCTTTCAGTTTGGATAATGTCATCAAATTATCATGTTTTCGACCTCCACCTGACAAACGTTTTGTGTTGCCTTTTGATTGGTTAATTTGTTCGACCAGTTTTCCTTTTTGGTTTCTCCATTCCTGCACACGACGTCGGTGAACTCCGTAATGTTCGGCAGCACGACCGTTCGTGTAAATTTCTGCGTAATCGACTACTTCTAGTTTAAAATGACACGTGTAACTTTTTCGACGTTCTTTGGACACGCTCATGTTTATTCAGTTTGATACTATACCAAATCCAGATGAAATGTATCTTGTTGCTTACAAAAACTCCATTTCGTTTTTAACTTCTCGTTTGCGTAGATTTTATTCTTCTCGTGTTAGTCATTTAGCATTCAGTTTCTCCCTGAATTTTTTAAAAACACTGACCTTGTGGTTATTAACTGATCGTATATAGATAGAAATTCCATTAAATATTTATTCGGCATGATTCAATAGACGCCCAGCGATGTGGTTACCGGTTTATATTGTCAGTGCTTCTGTCGATTATCTAGTGGTTTTTACATGCGTAAAATATAACGCATTGAACCAATCAAGCGAAACATTGAACCGTTGTTCGATCTTGTTTCTAGTAAAAGGATGTATACGACGTGAAACTAGGTGTATACGTCCACCGCACACTTCATGTTATAGTCTTATATTCATGGCGATCTAATGAAATATTAATGGTCCATGTAACTAAGTGATTGTGAACATGTATTCAATATAACGGAGATAGTGTGTCAGTGGAAACCAGGTCTTCCTGTTTTAAGTGAGCGTATATTCGTTATGCATGAATAACTTGCTCTTTTGCGCTTCTCGGTATACATTACGTTTCATTCTTTATTTACAGGCGCGCCTCTACGTTTTTACAAGTCTTCACAGTGCCCTAAGAGGGCAGTTTTCGTGCAACGTACCATATCCTTGAGACGGAAGTCAGTATTCTTCAAAATTACTTCGCTTAGATACAAAAAAATTTTTCTTTCTCATTATTGTGACATTCGATTTGTTATTAGAAATAGAAAAACGATGAAATGAGTTCCCAGTTTCACTTATTAAGCCTATTTTCCACGAGGCGGAATCGAGCAGAATGAAGAGAAAAATATTTCGCTAGCAGGCGGAATTCGGCGAAATTTGTCCGCCTGATGAATTTGGATGTCTTTCAACTTCATCTGGGGGGACACGAGTGGAATGGGACATTGACCAATGAAGTTTGTGTTCGAGTACAACCACCGAGGCTCGCGCTTTAGTCTCAGTCGTTCTCAGTCTCTTGTCAACCTCGTGTCGTTTGTCGATACTTCACTCCGATGCGCTTTAAAAGCAGTTGGATTCATTGACTGACTGCTTAATGGCCTTCTTCGTACAAGGTAGAGCAATGTTATACGTATGTCTGGTGGGAAGTAACTTCCCAGTTGCAAGTCGGCGGGAAGAACCAACCGTTATGGATGGAAACCCAAAGACTCACAACTCCGAAAACTACAGAATTTTACAGAAAGAAATAGGAAACCCTACAAATAAGGGTTTTTATCCAAATATAAACATGAAACATGGACAGTTAAGGAAAGAAAAAATGCTCTGTTTGGATTTGAAAAGATTATTTTCCCTGAAGAATGACTTTATAAATTAATTTCTTAAAATATATTATGTTATCATCAGCAGAAAAGCGTTTAAAAGACTTCCATTAATAAAGATATTCTGCGTTGCGAAGATCCAATGAAGGTTTCATTGCGAAAATAGTTTTCCACTCCATGCAACATTTTCACGAGCAATGTCATAGAAGCATATGTAAGCTCTAAAATCAAGTATAAATTAATATCATCAACCAAGTCACATTAAGTCCTAAGAAAGACATTATATTGGCTTGTTACAGGATCTGATAAATCATTCGCCAATCATTCGTAATTATCGTTTGTATGGTTCCCAATCTCTTCCTGATTGCACGGTCATATGAAAAAATTGACCAAAGTGTGTAGACCATCGAGTCTAGAGTTATCGAGTTAGAGACAGTCTAGATTTATAGACAGGGAATTTTTTTAGAAAAACTGGCGAATAGCCTAACTGTTGATTTTTCGATGGAAATGTGCCTCTGCTGACAAGTAGGTGATTCAAAATCACTGATGGTTCTCTCGTGGTTTTGCACCAATGTCACGTGACAGATGACGTCATGGGTTTTACGGTCAGAAAAAAATATCAAAAAATCAAGTCAAACGTTTTTGTTCAATTTCGCTTTAATTTTTCCAATGAACACCATGGACACCAGTCCGCATCATCACTATCACAATCATCTTCAATTCCATCCCATACATCTACTTTGAGCTGCTCATTCTCCAGCGTTAACGTCCTCCATGTCTTTTGTTGAAAATAGGGAAGGTAGTTGGGGTCCTGCAAAAATCGTCGAAATATTCAGTCAAGTACTGAAATATGGAAACAATTTAAAAGAGCAAAACACTTCAATGTGAATCTTTAGACAATGCAAAGTAAATTTGCAAAAAACTGAACATCACACATATAGCTAAAATATACATTTATCGTTATATAAGGTTGGGTTTGCATGTTTCATCAATAACAAATCTCCAATCATTTTCTCCCAAAGATATCTCTTCAATTCAATCAAGTCCGGTTATAAAGTAGATAATATACTCTCAGTATGTGCTGCTTCATTGAATCAGGATCAGCAGGTAATCCTTGTAACGTCTTCGTTTTCATTGATTTGTATATCATCTAGATTGGGGTTTCGGCTGTTGATATTCCTTGCATAGAAAATGCTTCATGAAGATCGACATTCTTGCTCAACCCAAATGCTTGACAATCTTCCTTGTCATAACAACTGAATTAATTAATTGATATCTTCTTTTTCTTTAATCCAGTAGCTAGGTTGATTTCATTTTCTGTTCTTAAAACCTATCCTTCCCCTCGCCAAAAGAGTTATTGTGTCGTTTGAAGGACACTTTCAGCGTTTGAACGTGAATTCTACGCATCAGTTTTGTACCGATTTGTTGTTTCTTTATGAAGTGTTATGAACTAGATCCTGACCTATGAAGACCAGCTTGTCGTTTTGTTTCTACATTAAATTTAGATGCATATTTCTATGAAGTTAATTTGGCGCCTAAATCTCGTCTTTGAAGTCGTATCGTTTTTAGATGTTTTTATTGGGTATTCAAATATGCCTATATTTATAGTTTTAAAAAATATCTCGTTTACGAAACTAAACTGCGTGCATGATAGCACCTAATCTGTGTAATTGAAAAAAGCTGGACCTCGTGTAGAAGAGTGAATACTACTTTAATGGGAGAAACTTTCGCGAGAGAAACTTTCGCGAATTTCGCGAATTTTGGGCAAATTCGCGAAAGTAAATCCCAAAATATTTTTCATTTTGGCCATTCGCGAAAATAAATCCCGCGAAAATTTTTCATTTTGGCGATTCGCAAAAATAAATCCCGTCGAATTTTTTTTCAAAAACTTAAAATTTTAAAAATGAGTTTATCGACGTTATCAATGAAGAAGACGAAGCAGAAGATGAAATATGGCAGATGGAGGGTGATGAGAGAGGAGCGTTTGATCTTTTTAAAGAGTTAGATGATGATGAATAGACACTATTTCTACTACTTTTATTCAAAAGAAAGTTGTGTTATTGTAACCATTGTATTGCTCTTTGCTTTGTCCGGGAGGGTTAGCTAAAGGTTCCAACATAAAGCCTTGTGAAAGGATTTAAAGACTAAAAACTTGATCTATGAATAAGAAAATTTGTGAAAATTTAAGGCAATTCGCGAAAGTTTATTCCGTAAAAATTTTTCAAAATCTCCATTCGCGAAAATAAATCCCGCGAAATTTTGTCGAAAGTGGCATTCGCGAAAGTAAATCCCATAAAATTCGCGAGTTTTTCAACTCGCGAAAGTTTCTCCCGCGAAAGTTTCTCCCATTAAAGTACCATTTCAACAGAAAAGTGTTGACTCTCTGCAATTGTGGAAATCACTTGGTCATGGTCTTTTTCATAGTCTTTCACTCCAAATTATCATCTCCTCAGATGATTTTCTTAAAAAGCTTGATTTCGAGTAAATAACCCATGGATAACGTGATTCTGAATACACAATTCAAGACAATTTAATAACTAAATCTGAGCACCGGCAAATTTTGCAGAACGGATCAACATCTAAAACGAGTTAACATCTAAAACGACACGACTTGGGAGACTAACTTTATACATTTCTTCATAATTGATGCATTCAAATGAATCGAATCAAATTCGAATTAAAACCTTAAACGATCTGATTGGTTGAAAATGAATATTACATAAAAAATAGAAGATAGACTTTCGAAATACCGTAAAATTGCGGATATCAGCCCCGCATATAAGTCCCAAAATTTCAAAGGAAAATATCCCTCAGTTCTATGCCTCCACCCTCCCTCTAACTGCACCAATTTTGACCCAAGTGATTTCTACAATGTGTTGTTGTGTCCACAGACGTGTTACTTTTCAATTATGGCAAATATGGACCAGACTCTTCTTCCATTATGCTGGATGTCTAGTGTTATGCCCACTTAAGTCCAAAATACTAAACAAGTATGATCTTCGTAACGTTGATCTTTTCTCACTGCCTGCAACGAGAACTGTAAAATTTGGTACATCCAGCTTTCTATTTCGTGAAATTCTAGTCTGGAATTCTCTGCCAGTTTGGGTAAAAGATTGTTCTCAGTTAAGTTCATTTAAAGTGGCATTCAGAAAATTGAATTGATGGCAGTGTAGTTGCAGAATACGCCAAAATTGATGGCGGTGTAGTTGCAGAATACGCCAAAATTGAATATTTGCAGTTTAGAAAGTTACGCCAGATTGTCATTTTGTTTGTGTAAATTAGTTTGTTTGTTTTTTAACTACGGCAAACCAACGTAAATAAATAAATAAATGTTTCAAAAAAATAAAAAAATAAAGAGTACATAATAAGCTGACATCAGCATTTTCTTTAAATGGCCATAACTTTTTTGTAATTCAAGTAAACCCTTAAATACATACAAGCTTTCGTGGTGCTTTAGTACAAAATTTTAACTTTGATTTTTTCAGACCGTCAAACCATGACGTCATCAGGCATTATCACGAGAGGGAAATCAGTGATTTCGAATCGCCTACATGTCAGGGGCACATTTCCATTGAAAAATCAAAGGTTAGGCTATTCGCCAGTTTTTCTACAAAAATTCCCTATCTTGCTTTACAAAAGCTACCTTGGATTCTGCCTTCGATACTTCTTTACAAAAGCTACCTTGGATTCTACCTTCGATACTTCTTTACAAAAGCTACCTTGGATTCTACCTTCGATACTTCTTTACAAAAGCTACTTTGGATTCTACCTTCGATACTTCTTTACAAAAGTTACCTTGGATTCTACCTTCGATACTTCTTTACAAAAGCTACCTTGGATTCTACCTTCGATACTTCTTTACAAAAGCTACCTTGGATTCTACCTTCGATACTTCTTTACAAAAGTTACCTTGGATTCTGCCTTCGATACTTCTCTACAAAAGTTACCTTGGATTCTGCCTTCGATACTTCTTTACAAAAGTTACCTTGGATATATATGAGCTACTAATTAACTTCTTTATTATCATTATTTCCCTTCTTGACTTCTTTGGATAACTCGAACAATCTTTTAAAATCTGAACTTTATTATCAAGTAACTATTAACCAGAAGGACATTTTAATCTCTCGCCATCATAAAGGTCAATCCACACATGAAAACATTTGCAGAAATTTGAAAGTACAGGGGTGTTGTTTACTCGAATACAAACAAACAGAAAAAAATCAAACCTGTCACTTGGTACACCAACTTCTTTGAGAAAACCAAAAATGGCCTCAGAATACAATGCATTTTTTTCTTCGTTTATACAACCAATTGATTTTAGTGAACAGAGCGCAGAAGGTTCCATACTTCCACCAAATGTCATTACTTGATTTCCACGTACGCTAATGGCAATATACTAAAGATATACCAATTAAGTGAAAATAGAGTTGTACCGGCATACTACCTGCTGTTTGTCACCCAAATTTCATTTTTAGGCCTCCATAGATCTTTTGAATTTTGGGCACTTATTGCCGGACACCGTTTAGGCGTTTTTTTCAAGGAGCAGGAGATTGAAGACCTATTTTTTCAGATTTTCTTGAAATTATAATAAACACTTTACCTTTTCTGGTTTTCCAATTAAAGAAGCCATTGCAGATGACATCCTTTTAAGGAGTTCTTCAGTGAATTTCTTCTCGTCAACATTTGTTTCAATGTATAACAAAGGCATCTTATAACCTATAAAAGGTAAAAAAGAACAAATTGATGATTCGTTATCTTGGTGAGATCTCAAATCTACAACCAAATATAAAGAATGTAAAATTTAAAATAAAAATGACAGATTATTGACACATTCTATATTTTATAAAACCTTCGGTCACTTTCAATACAAGCGTCGAATATATAGAAATGTGGTGATCGATGTACAAAGAAAAGCCTGATGAATAGAATTTGTCAAACAGAAACAAAAGAGATGACGAAATGTTTCTATTCAAATCAGGTTTGTCTCATTAAACTCTCTTTTATCTCCAAAATATAATTATGTGGAGCAGAACTCATAATGTTAAAATCGTCAAAAGAGGATGAACCACAAAAGAGCAAATAATCCTTCTCTGTTGTAGATTGAGCGTTTTTAACGGATTTTCCAGTGAGAGGGGAAAACCCGTGTGTTCTGAGGCCCTTACTTTTAGATGTTGAGTGGTTTTACCATAAGAAGAAGCTACTACACGTATATCGATATAAACATTTTAAAGTAAAACTTTTCTTTATCCTTAAACTTAAAAATTGATGACATGCGTGCAGGAGAGTGAAAAAAAGACTCTAAAGCCTGGTTTCCAATAAAACAAAATTTTCGCACAACAGTTGCGCAATTCTTGTTGTTCAACATAGATGTTGTTCGTCCTTCTGTTTCCATTGTTCGGCCCAAAATTTCAAATGGAAAGAAAAAAACGGAAATATTAAATATTCTACGGTATTAAGCCCAACATTTCTTTTACGGAACATATTTTTGTGTTTAACACAACCAGCTGTCAGCTAGTTTCCAACAAAACAAAACATAAAAAAAGTTGAGAAACAGCTTTACAATCTGCAACACATGTTGTAGAAATAGAATCGTTTCTATCTCTTCAACATTAGTTGTGCAACATCAGAAATGTTGAGCAATAATTTATTTGATATACAAAACCCTGTTTCCAGCAATTTCATTACTGTTGCACAACTATTGTGCGAGAATTTTGTTTTTTTGGAAACCAGGATTAAGACTACATGCGGAAGAGACTTAACTTTCCTAGTACGTAGCTGTAAATACAATTTACCTAAAAAAAAGTAAAACTATACGTAGTTGTTTATTTCAGGTAAACAAGGAATACTTTTAGGAGAATGAAGCTAATCTAAGAAATGTTTAATACACCTATCAACAAAGGAATTAGGGTATGCATTTCTAGATAGTATATCTTTCAGCTCCATAACCTCCATGCGTAAGAATTCGACATTAGAAACAATAGAAAAAATGTGTAAAGTGTGAACAAGACCATATTAGTATACATCAGCTATGAAACTATTAAAATTGGAGAAGTAAGACCCCAACCAAAAGTGGGTTTCCTATACACGGATGTAACAAATTTGTTAGAGACTCGACTGACTTTAACATCAAGGAAGGAGAGGGACTGGTCTATTTCAACTTCAGATGTAAAAGAAATGTTGACATGTTGGCTATTTAAGTAGTTTTAAATAGCAAATTTAATAGGGGCACATGATCTAGTGACGAAAACATCATCAACATATCTTTGCTAATAAACAGGTTTAAATTCCTTAGGACAATTATTAACACAGATTCGCTCATGATGGCAGAGAATAGCATTTGTATCACAATTTTGAACAGAAGTTCAAATATTATTTTTAAGTAGATGCAAGTTACTCTGTACCTTAAACGTCGAAACTTTAATTTCACAAACACAGAAAAACATAATGACTTGGTTTGCAAGTTTTTGTCCCATACAGACCAGGAAGTCAGTGAAACGCCAAAATGAACTGGTGATAAGGAACAATTTTAGTTTCATGTGAAATCTGGAGGTGGGAAATGATCTGTTACACTCTCCTGTTAAATACAGAGGTGGTTCTAGAACCTAGTCGAAAAAGAGGAGAGGACGGTCATTAAGTGCATAAAAGAAAAACGTGCAAATAACCTAATCAACACACAGAAAATTCATGACTCTGTACTCCTCCACTTTCTTTGACTAACCCTAGATCCGCCGCTATACAATTACAAAAGTATCAGGAGAGCTCAGAAAAATAACAATCTATCTGTACACAACAAACAAAATTTTCATTTACAAATGTAAATCAAATTTTCCCACATTTTAAACACAAAACTTGATAACATTAAACTTTCAAATTCTGAAATAAATCTAAAATTTTGCTTTGTGAAAAAGTAGAAAAACTATAGCTGTAAATTCGCTTAATCTTCATTTAGAAGTAATCTTGTCAAGAAATTTGAGATTCTCAATTATATAATTATTATATGAAACAAAAATTCTCATTAAAAAAATAAAATACCAGCCATCTTTTCAATTTTGTAAAAATAAATAAAACATACAAATATAGCAACCATAAAAGAATACCTTAAGGGGAAAATTTTGGTGGAAAGAAAATTTGGCAGATTTGGCAAAAATGCACCAAAATAAATTCCCAACAAAATTTTTTTTTAGCCATGCACCAATTCACATTCTACATGACATGTTTCACATATTTTAATTTTTTCAAGGATGTATTTCACGCACATCAATTTTTATCAGAGTTTAACACACAAGTATTCCTCATAGTGCATACAGTAAATCTTCAATTCAAGGAAATTGGTGTGCACACAGTAATAATCAATGATTGGTTCCCCCTTACGTTTAAAAGTTAGTTGCCGATTCCAAATATGGAAAGTTTGGGTTGGGACCAAAATTTCGTTGTTCGCCTGTAATTGTGACTTCATGATTAAAATTTGAAATCAGCAATGAACTTTTAGGTCTCAGTGGGAATCAACCTTAAAGGAAGAAATTTTTACAGCTGATATTTTTGTGGAATTTATATATTTTTCTTATTCACAAATATTATTTTCGCACTAATATTTCAAAATTGATCTGCAACATTTATGAGAAAGCCCTCAACCACAAACATTTCTTCCACAAACTATAACATTGAAGTGGTAATAAATTGCACAAATCACTTCCATAAAAATATCTTCTGCAAGAACTTCCTTCCCTGAAGGAAGCATCTATTTCAAAGAATTAAAGGAAAACTAAAACCTTCAATTTCATCCACAAGAATTCATTAATTGAGGAAACATAAAACTTCAGTAAGGCTATTAAACATTTTGTTACATTAGAGTATGAAAAATCACTTTTCACTTTTTAACCAACACTTTTACTGGCCACTTTTTCTCTTTTACTATAATAATATTGTCTTGAAAAAAATATGTAGCAACTAAAAACAAACCCATTGCAAATCTTAAATGAAATTCTATTTTAAAACATCCTCATCCCAATCCCTAAAATAAATTTTGCAGATTTAAAAATGAAAGTTAAATAAATAATCTTGTTCCTATAAAAAATTTGAACAAATCTCCTTTTTAAACAGTGATATGAAATTCATTATTGTATCGATACATTTTGATTTGAGCTAAATATTTTCCTTTCAAAGTATAAAACTTCCATGTGATCAACTGCAGAATAGCACATATAATCGGAATAAAAATCAAAATTTGAAAGCATGCTTCCTTGAAGTCACTGGAATCAGAATGGCCATTATATGGTTCATTGATTATTGAGGCTGATGTGACAGTATCAAAGAAAAATGATTTGCCACTTCGTAAATAGAACAGATATGACCCAATCAAAGGAGCAAGTGTTTGTCCAGGTTTTGAAAGCAAAGCGGCTGTTCCAAAAACTAATGCAGACACAGGGGATGTTCTTCTGAATCGTACGTAGTCCTCATCCACAAGATCTGATATCACCAGACTCAACAGTTTACAAGTCCCTTCTGTAAAAACTCGATTGCTCACAACAAAGAGACATAAAATATACCAATAACTTGTTCCAAAAATCCACATTACAAGTGCAAGAATTAGCTTAACAATAAATAACATACGAATGATAGGATATGTACCATGTATATTGCATAAACGTAAGAAATATAAATTGTTGATGTGTGGCACAAGGAATGATAACCCCAATATGGCCGCACCACCACTAGGTGTAATTTGATGCCCTAACAGGTGTTGCAAAAATAATGGGAAAAAATTACTGTTGAAATGACAATGAAATACTTGAATTAGATTCATCAGTGCAAACACCAAGAAATTCTTGTGTCCTAAAACTTGCTTTGCATACTGTTTCACTGCATGACCACTCGTAGAAATGTCGACATTTTCTTTGTCCGTTTTTTTGTCCATTTTTAACACAGATGATTTGCCATGAAACTTTTTCATTGATTCACAACAAATATAAAATCCAATACAAGTGAAACCAGAAATAAATAAGCAAAACACTTGAAAGTTGAATAAATTATCTTTACTCCATATCATAAAAGAAAAAAATACGGAGACAGATCCTGCAGCACTAAATATGGAGCAATAAGAATTTAAACGGACTCGGTCTTCAGCTTTGATAAAAAAATCAGCAAGCAATGCCTGATGATGCAAATCAACCATGGTCAGGAAGCTGTCATACAAACATAATGCAATGGGAAATTGCAGAAAAACGGGTAAAAATTGAAACCAAAACAATAGGAATGAAATGGATAACAATGGTCCAAACTTTGATAAGGCATTAATTCTCTTGAGAACGATGTCATCATGATGATATTTGCTCTTTTTCTGTTGTAACGTTTTGCTATCACTCAGCCAACCAAACAAGGGATCATTCACGGAATTCCAGATCAGAAATATTGCTTCCCCAATATAAAATGATGTACTGTCAATTTGAAAAACTGTGACGAAGGTTGAAACATAGAAAAGTAAAAATATGTTATTGATTATTGATGTTAGAAGTGCTAAACCACCATATGCATAATGAATAGGGAGCATGTTTGTCAGAGTTGGAGCATAGTTGAGTTTTTGGTATATATATATATATATCTTTTGGTTTCTGCTCATGTGCCAAGTTTTTCTTTGCTGCGGAATAAAACAAAAAAATAAATATAAAGTTTCCAGTTTACACTCTCAGTTTAGATTTTTTGTTTTATCAGTTACTTTGTAAAAATGTATCACTGATTGTAAAAAATAACTTACTAACTGCTACTACAGACACTTATCAAGTACAAATTTTTGCAGTCAAAAACTGCAAATTTCATGAAACTTATTTTCACAATTGGGTTTATCAAATTTATTTTATTCCAATTTTACTTTAATTCCAATAAGTTCTGCAAAATTTCATTCATTGTGCGATTTAGGATCATAATTGAAATAAATTGTGAAAATTTTTGACTGCAAAAAGTTCAGCCCTTAAAAAAAGATACCAACAGCCTACAACTTATCTTCCAAATTACTTTAAATTCAGTCACAAAGACCAGAATAATATGAATATAGCTTTTCCTTCTTGCTATTAACAGGGGTACTTATAAAAAAACTCCCCTTTTAAAACAGTTTAGAGCTAGGATCTAGTGGGCAAAGAAGTTTAAGAGTTGACTGTTTTTGTCCCAGTTTTTTTGTAAAAGCAATTAACCAACAGTTATTTCAAATCAGTAATTCAGAACTTAACAGGAAGATTATCTAATACACATCATATCCACTGCTGCAAGTTGACAAATGAGAAAATTATCTGGCTTTAACTGAACAAAAAAATAATTATAATAATCTTTTGGATGGCATTCTTTTGAAAATATTTACCTATATCTAGGCAACACAAAATCATGTTCCTATTTTAGATTTGCAACGGAAATTATATCTTATTAAAAGGAACTAACAATTATTTTTTCAGCTTTTCGTGATTTGCATGCTCTCTGATCAATGCTTTTGATAAAAATAAATTCGAAATTTTCAAAGGCCGTTCGGTTAAATACAACAAACGCGTGTATCAAATTATATCAATTCGAGGCTATAATAACAGGTGCAAAATCGGATCAAAACAATCATGTGTGAAGTCAAATGAAAAAGTGTCCAACAAGGATATATCATTTGTTGAGAAAAAATGAACTTAGAAGCTAATGAAAAAGAGTTAAAAAAACCCGAGCAAGTTCCAAGAGGACTAAGGTTTTTAGTTCGAATTTGGGGTTTTGTATCCTCTTTATGTAAGTATAAAATAGAGCTAGCTATATATATATATATAGATAATAATCATATAAAAATAGAGAAGATCAGTTCATATTGTTGTTCATATTGCTATTTTTACCACGTTTACACTAGCAAATTTTTGCTAAAGACCCTTTGTAGATTCTCCTATTTTGAAAGCATCAAAAAGTGTTCAGAACAATGTAACATTAGGCATTTATAAAGGTAGTTTCATCTATGCTTGACAAAACAACTTTAGTATCCAATAAATGAAAAAGGAAACCTAATTTACGTTCAAAAGGATGTATGAAATACAATATCAAAACAACAATAGTAATAAAAATATAAAGACATTTCTTTCCTTTGAAGATTAGATAAACGCAGGAGAAAAGGAATGGGAGGATACGTCCGTGTTCAACCATATATTCTTTTCCCGACAAAACAATTTTCAAAACAATTTAGAGATAAAACACGGAACAGTGGAATAACAAAGTAGATACCGTACAAACCATGTGCGTAATAGTCCTAAAGGAAACACTAGAGATGATATTTCTTTTCTTTATTACCCTTTATTATAATCTACAACATTTTCATAACTATTACATCACGATGTAAACAAACTCTGATAATCAGCTGGTTATTAAGCATGTCGAGAACATAACAATCGCACCCAGAGAAAAGTCCCATCTATATAAAAATCTGCTTTCAAAACAGGGATTTAAAAGTTATGATTTGTCCCATGGCCCATGGCCAATCTTTCGGTTCCAGTAGTTAATAAGATGTAGTGATAACAGCACGCGTAAATATCAACAACTTCATTTCGGTCGTGTTTTTTGTGTTTGGATTTGTTTAATGAGGTTTCAGGCTCATCTTGAATTTACCCCAATTATTAAGCGATATTTCAAATTTAAACTATTGGGTCAAAAGTACACACTGTAAGCTTCCTTTTTAAATGTTTTTCATTTTTTTTTCGTTGATTAGTCGCTTCGATATTAATGTCCGTCGAGAATAGAAGCATGTTGAGCATAGATGAAATTACCTTATAGCTAATCATCGAGCCATATCGAAACAGTGTACGTCACAGTGGATCTATCTATAACTCTTTCTTCTCTTTTTAATAAAAACATCAGAGAACACACATGCACACTGAGGGCACAACAGGGAAAATTCAAGAGGCCAAATTTAGCATATTTTTACATGAAGTTAAGTGCTCTTTCTCCAAATAAAACTTTGATTTCACTTTTAAACTTCTGCAAATTGGAGAATGTTGCAGTTGGCAAGATACCATCAATCTTCCAAATTCCTAACGCAAAAAAAACTGTAAAATACAAACCACATCAATAATACTTTCAATCTGCCTAAATTGACTGTCCCCTTAAGACTCGTGCGTAATTTTACAAGCTCTGATGCGATTAAGGCTATAAACTACAACTAAGCCAACCAGAGATCACCTAAATAGAATTCAAAGATATTAACAATTCATGCTTTCACTCCAAATTAAAATGAAATATGTCTAAATTAGAATCCATTAGGATTCATCAGCCAAATCAAGAATAGAGAGATTCTAGAATAAGGAACATCTCGTTCTGTAAATACCATCCATTTAAACGGGATAGGTCTTGATTTGATTTGATGAAATTGAACTGTTTTCAATCCGGATGGCGTGTTTTCAATCCGGATGGCGTGTTTGTAAATTAATACTTATCTGATTGTGAAATTTTTATTTTATCATTTTTATTTTTATTTTATCATTTTTATTTTTATTTTATCATTTGCCTGCTGAAACTAAGTATGGTAATCTCCATGGTATGCTTTGGTACTTTGCTACATAATCTACATTGATCTGATCTTGTCTTAAATTTACCTTTCCTGTAACTGCTCATTGTGACCTCCATGGTTTAAGGTTCCATGGTTACAGGTTATACTGGTATTCCCTGTAATTTAAAACAATTAGCAATAACACAAACTTAGAAAATCTCAATTGTTTTGTGATCTTTCATTTTGAGTGAATTCGTAAGAGCATGGTCATCATTATGCTGTTGATGGTAGTGAAGGTTTATTAACAATTTATTGTTGTAATATGTCTCTTTACATATGAAAATTGAGGACATTTGTTGTTGATGGGATTTTTTAAGTAAAAAGCAACTGCAATGATAATGATAAGTTCTTACCTAGCAAGCTTACATTTCAAATGAATACACATTCTTCAGTGATATAAGGGGGAAAACAAAACCTTTTTCGTTTTGTACAGTTTTTTATTTTATTTTCATGAGAGAAAATTGATTGATATAAAAATAGTTTATTTCTCCCATTTATAATAATTTTGTAAATTCAAATCTTCAAAATGTCTCATTTTATACTGTTCTTTTTCAGGTATGGTCTCAACTGGCTTGTTTGTATTGGTAACAATATCAGCTCAATGTCTTGCGGCTGCCATTATTCAAATGTAAGTTATTTTTCTGTCATGATCATTTTCATAGTGAGAAAAAGTATAAGCTGTTATATTGTTTTATTAAAATTATGAATTAGATCGGTTGGGATTTTTGTGATGCCATTGGAGGCTCCAATATTCTGCTCTTCATTTGAATTTTTAATGAAAATGAGCAATTGGATAGAAGTGCATTTCAAATTTTGGATGAGAGCTTCTACATATATCATGTGAGTCAAATTTCCTTCAAATTCAGCCATTGGTAATATTCAATTTAATATATAATATGTAATATATAATTTAAATTTAAATCAATTTTTTCAATTTCAGTTTTGGTATCACACCCATAGGTTTATGTCGCGAATTGTCTACTATAATTGGTTGTGGTTCATTATTAGTATTAGCAGCTTTATATGGAATGCTAGCTATTGGCAAAAAGTAAGAGATATTATCAAGACATTGATATCATGTCATTTACCACTCCTTTTTGAAATTACCAGTTTTAGTACGGGCAATTTTCGCCACTTAGTAACTTTTTAGGAAGAAATTTTCTTGTGATTTTCTGGAAAAGGAATGTTTGAAGGTTAGGAATTGTGATGGTCTTTGGTCTGGGGAGGTGGCATTCACCGGATTAAAGGGGGTATGACAAAATATTGGAAACATTCATATGAAGAATACTTTTCACGTAATAATTATCATTACTATTATAATTATCAATTATCATATATAATTACCACAGGTTTATTAAAACCTCATTTTTCATTCATCTTAGAAATTACCAGTTTGATTGATCCTTCGACCAAAATCTGTGTAATTTATAAAAAGAGTCCTTGTTTTGTTTTAGAGGTGGTGCTGCTCCAGGTGAACAGGTATCTTCCAGCAAGGCAGCAGATGACATAGAATTAAAAGCAAGTTTAATGAAGAGTAATGGCGAGCCAAATGATTTAAATACATATTGAAATTGTTTTGCATTGAACTATATCGTGTTGTTGTTATGGTGACCTTGATTGTATACACTTCATTGTTTTGATTTGTTCATATATACATATTAGTTGTTGATGTCTAACGTTTTGAAGGGATTTTTAGATTGAAAACAAGGCAGAATTCAAGAACCTCTTTAAGCTCAGTTCATATGTTGTGGGTTTCTTATGTGCCTTATTTGATCTATTAAACTTAGTATGTACTTAGGAATGAACTTTCACACCTATTAGTGAGTTTTTTAAAAACAACGCAAAATGATAGCATAGCTATGCTTCCCTTTTTCCTCGTCATTTGAACAAATTATCTTGACAATAGACTAAACAATTCTGGGTTTTTTATCTCATTTTTTAAAACCGCAGATTTTTGCGAAGACTGATAAGAAACTCTTTGGAGAAAGAACGCAAAACCATGAAAATTGATTTCTTTAAAGTATAATAATATATGTATAATATAAATGGTGTTCTCCTCCAGTGTTTTTTTTTGTAAATTCTCTATGTATTTGTAAAAAGGGGTAAAAATTATTTTAAATGAATTTATATGCAATTTTTGGAATAATGATAACAGTATATTTTTAAAAGAAAACGTCTTTGATCACAGGTAGGGACGCCCTTTTGAAGTTTTGCATCCTTTTCAATAAAACAAAGAAGTGTAGTATTAAGGCGAAATTACTTATGATCTAATCTGACCACTACCTTATTGATCCTTATTGATCCATTAAAGTTTATTGATTTTGAACCATCTACTTTGAAGCATTTCTTTAACTCCATGCAAAACAACACTTGATGGATTCCATGAAAATACAGATGAAATAATTATTTATTGTTCATTTCAGATCCTTATTTATTAACGTTTCTGCTATTGTATTATTTATGAAATGTTCCAATTTACTCTTCGCTATTATTTATTTTTCCATTTCAAATGTTGTTCCACTTATTTTTCATAATAGGAGGCCTTTGTTTGTAAATCATTTCCAGACTAGCTAACTTCTTTTTAATATTATGAGTTCCAATAATATAAAGGCTGACGCAAATTCCACCAGTGTGGTAGAAAAATACCGTACCACAAGGTAGACAGTCTTATGACGTCCTTCTTGAAACAATTTACCAACTCAAATGCGTTGTCTTTTCTCTTTTATTTCTATAGTTTTACTGGAAATTTTAAGAATTATGCTAACACTATTTTATCAATGGTCATCCATCTTCCCCTGTTCTTTGTGCAATTTTAAAGATTCGATGTCATCATGAATTTTTCTCCTGAGATTTTCATGAATGTTCTTATGAATCTACAATTCTCATCAATGTGAAACGACCTTCACGTTTTTGCTGAGATCATGAGGATATGCAATTACAGTTGAACCTTGGACACCGCCATAACGGATAGTCAGTTAAGTAGAGGTGTTTAGATTTTCTTATATAACAACCTCCTATGATAATTACTAAATAAACCACCTGTGAGAGATATTGGTGAAATTTGTTTTACGGATATTTCAATTCAATTGAAATACGAAGAACAAGAAGCTACAAAGAAATACGAAACTCAAAGAAGTTAATAAATACAAATCGAACATACAACAAATATACAACAAACAAAGAAGTATAAACCGAACGGAATGAAAGAAAAAACGGGGCGAAAGTCGAAATGCGACGAGAATAATAATAGCCCAAGTCTGACTGAAAATGAGTAAAATTTCAGATAAGTTAAATGTATACGTAGGATCTCTTACGTCATTACTAATCTGGCGTGACTTCGGTAGCTAAGCCCAGATTAGTTTAATCACAAGTGTTTTAATTACGACACTGTGACTTCGACAAAAATCCGAAATAATTCGAAAAAGGCCCTATGAATAACCTTGACTAATCGGAACTAATCCCAGTTTGACTAATACAACAGAAAACCGCTAAAATAAAACTTACTTAAAGCGCACAGCAACCTAACCAACAACACTAATACACTCAACGAAAAATAAAACAATTAAACAAGAAAAGATGTTAACCCGTAACTAAGCGACTGTGATGCACGATTGGTAAACTAGACGTTAGTAACGAAAAAAGTTAAATGACCGCCTCGTTATCAATACCAACTTTGACATTGAAAATAATGTGAAGGTTCCACTTGAATCTCTGAAGCGAAGGAGAGCAGTTACAAGTCGCCTTTGTCCATTATATCGAAAAGGCAAGAGATCTGTTTTCAAGGTTGGGTATCTCATCTGCGTTACGCAAAAATATAATGATTAATAACCGTTACTTAGGGTTGGGTGAATTTACGTTGTCATCCTGAGACAATCCTGATGACAACTCTCCGTTACTTACTTACTTACTCACTTACTTACTTACTTACCCCCTCCACTTGAGGTACATGATTATGATAAATAATGTGAAAATGGACGCCTATGATGAATATTTTTAAAATGGATTTGGGAACGTGAAATACATAAGGTACATCATGATACTGAACAGTCGGATGCTGATGAATTTTGTAGTGTGTATGCTCAACCATTTAAATTTACTAGAAACCTGGACATCCACCTTTTTGAGAATTCTTTGTTACACCATAATGACCCCGTTGTTAGTAAAAAAGGCTTATTCGATGGATCCGTTATATACATTTGCTATTATACCACTTTTACACCATTAGAATCTTCGCTCCTATATTTTGAATTCTCTGTTACAAACTAATAGTATCGTTGCACTAACTTATATCAATTTACGTTGGCAGGCATTGTACAGAATAAATTGCCCTTGATTTATAGAAGACTTTCAATCTATCAATAAAAGACATATTTAAAAGAATTTTTATTATTACTTTGCAGATATAGTTTTCGTTTCTCTGGCAAAAAGGTTTTCTTAAGAAAATCTCCGGAGTTTCACAAAATAACCATTCCGGAATAAACAAGTCAATCAAGATTCTGTGAATCTGTTCGGTAGCATTAAACGTCTTGCCAATTCTTTGTTTCTCTTCCTCAAAATTTAAGCTGATTCTCATTGCTTTATAAAGTTCTCTTGTTAATGTGTTTCATTTGTATCTTTTGTATTACTGACGACCAGTGTGCGGGTAATTAGTTTGGGTTATCGTACACTCTAAATGATAGTTGGCTATCTTCCCTAGGAATAATTTTTATATTCAAGAATTTGTTGAGGTTTCTTTCAATGATTACCTCCTATCGATAATTCATCTATTTGCTTATACAAAGCATCATTTGCATTAAACACACGAATGTAGTTAATTTGTACAACAGCGTCTCAAATACGGGTCTTTTACTCATTGGTTTAAGCTTATTGTGTATGTATATTTCGTCACATTATAATTCACTGTCTCCTTAATTGGGATATTGGTAAATAAGGAATCAACATCATAACTGACATCCTCATCATTTTATTCTAGCGGTACATGTTTCAATATGGAAATTTTTGTCCGTCAGTAACGACCTATTTATTCATAGATCACGGTTTTAAATAATCAGCCAATATACCTCGCTAGCATCATAAGAATTGGACGAAAACCCACGAATATGTTTCACGTGAAAAGTTCTTAAAGTTCTTGCAAATATCGTATTTCCTCTAGGAAACGCCCGCCCACTTTAAAACGCCGACCACCAATAAACGCCGTACCAGATATCTTCGAATATTTATAAATTGGCGGCGTTTTTAATTGAGTAATCAATAATAATAAGATAATCTGGATGGGTGCTTGTTTGTTTTATTTATTTTAACAAGGCCGGTTGCTCAGTGAGCGATTGCATCATTAAGCTGGATGTGGGCCTCCAACAGGAATACAGAGGTGAGAACTAGGACTTGTCAGGCTGATAACTAACTGCGGTCAAAATTATTTGAATTTTAGGCACGTGTGATCTTTCATCATTATCATCAATTATCATTATCTCATTCCATATCATCATCTAATCAAGTATATTGATGGCATTACAAGCGAAACGCCTTACTATTGATTATGAACTATACACCCTACAATACCCCCTCTGGCTTATTCCACCAGGACTTCATTCAAAATTTCAGGGGACACGAGGGCTCGTTTGAGGATTAACAACACGTTGAATGTAGAGGGAATTTCAAAACCTAAAAATTTGAAGATTATTTTCATGAAAGTCGCTGGCGCACTGAGGAAGCAAAAATTTGGTGTATAATTTTATCTAAATGAGCTAAACCGTCTGTAAATTCTGAGAAATACGCCGACCACTAACGAGGCTTTGAGATTCCTTTGATGTTTTGATCCCTTCAAGTTGTTTATTTAGTTTCCAATGTGATGGTTTCACTTACCAAAGTTAGATCGAGACTAAAATCCTCACAACTAGCTGATCGAAAAGAGAATGATATCAGAGTAACAAAGATGGCGGGTGTAGAGGCGATGTTACAGGATTTAGTTGAAAAAGAAACTGTTCTTGACCTTGTGTACAATAGCTATGATACTCAAGAATTATCTGGATTATCACCCAAGCAATTACAAAGCATCTACGAAGATTTAAGACATGTATATCTCAGTATCCCCCAGATAAAGGCATCGATAAAATACATGTGTGCGTATCCATTTTTATGTGACAGAGAAGAACTCTTGGATGTTTTAAAGGAAATGGATAGGAGGTAGGATGAATCTCATGATCATTTAAATAAAAAATGTTGTTCTGAAGTTTGTCATTTCCAAAAAATTTGCTACGCTATTTGTCCACCTTGTTCTAAAGCTTGTAACTGTTTTGTTGTGGTGTGTGTTGTATTTATTTTAGAGGGGTATTTCAGTGTTCTCTCTTGACTCAAGTTCAATATAAAGAATTTTGTAGGAGGGATGTTAAATAAATAAAAAATTGTATAAAATATTATTAAATATAACGGAATAACTCTGTAAATAAAGTGACCCCTTTCTTTGGTGCCAAAAAGCTTAATAACAGGAGGTAAGTTCATAAATCCTCGTCATGCTTCGACACATGTTAATATTGAAGCAATTAATAAATGAAAAAAATTGCAAAACTTTTAAAATGGAAGCTTACAGTAAGTACTGTTGACCCAATAATTTAAATTTGAAATATCCCTTAATAATTCGCGGTAGATTCAAGATGAGTCTGAAACCTCTTTAAACAAATTTAAACTCTAAAAACAAGACTGAAATGAAGTTGTTGATATTCATGCGTGTTGTTATCCCCACATCTTGATTATTACTGGAATGGAAAGATTGGCCATGGGGCTTCAAATCATGACTTTTAAATCCTGTTTTGAAAGCAGATTTCCATATGGGGGGTTTTCCCCTTCCACGGTGTGATATAATGTTCTCGCCATGCTTAATAACCTGCTGATTACCAGAGTTTGTTTACATCGTGATGTTATAGTTATGAAAATGTTACGAGTTACTTTAAGGGTAATTAGTGGTAAAGAAAAGAAATATCGTCTCTAGTGTTTCCTTTGGGACTATTACGGCACATGGTTTTTACGGTATCTAATTTGTTAATTGACTGTTCCATGTTTTATCTCTAAATTGTTTTGAAAATTTCGCATGATGAAAAAATAATAATATTGGATGAACAAGGACGTGTCCTCCTGTTCCTTTTCTCCTCTGAATAAAGTTTCCTTTTTCACTTATTTGATACTGAAGTTAATGTGACAAGAATAGATGCTCCTACACACCTTTTATATAAGGTACGTTCACCTATCCTCGTTCCAACAGCTAGTATTCACGTTCCTTTGAGGATTAGATAAAGAAAGGCAAAAAAGAACGGCAATAAGGGATAAAAATTGGTCCTGTAAAAGACGATTTTGGACGAAAATTTTTGACCTTTTATAAACAAAATTTCTTCCCGAATTTCTTTAAAAAATTGAATTCAAAAGGACGAATTAGTGAGAAGACAAATTTCATTTAAAGAATAATAAAGAGTGAATCTAGGAGGAATTAAAGATGAATTCTAGGACGTGTTTTGGTCTGGTCAGTACACCCAGCCTCGTTTATATGCAAACTATTGTTTTACTTATTTTTGGCTTCGTGGAATAATCTTTATTTGTCCACAGCCCTCTACTATTTCGCATTATGATATTTATGATATACATTTGACTGCAAAATTCAACTTTCTAAAATCACACCAAATCGGTATTAAATGACCACAAGTGAATATCATGTACACTTGTATCCTATGCGGATGGAGTAATGTAAAAACCCCAAACCCCAAACCCCAAAGAGTGCACTCAATTTATATTTTAATGTTCTTTCTAAAGCTGAAGTTTAAATGAAACAATGAGTGAATTTAGGAGGAATTTAGGACAAATTTAGGACGATAGTAAGAAATTCGTTGTTGTTTAAGGAATGATTACAAGTTAGCATTTAGGTTGATTTTGCTACACTTTCAGGTCGAAAATTTCATATACAAGGACGATTTGGAGGGAATTAAGGACGAAAATGAAAACACCGAATTAGTATATTATATATTCTTGACATGTGACATATATACTTTTTAAATTTAAAAGAATTCTGCGATAAACCATGGAACAGTTACAATAGCAAAGTAAATACCGTAAAAACCACGCACTGTAATAGTCCCAAAGGAAACACTAGAGATGATATTTCTTTTCTTTACCCCTTTTATTTCCCTTGATTGATACTGCCACATTGTGCACACTTCAGTTTTCTCAGCATGTGCAAGACACATCCAATCTGACCACCAAATTTTACGTTTTTCACAAAAATTTTTACAATTTTCACTTTTAAGATTCTACCTGGCAAAAGACCTACAATGGGAGTTTGCATTATTGGATCGACAACGAAAGGGAGCGATATCTGTGTCAGATGTTAAATTTCTATTTGAAAGTGTATATGGTGATTTTTTTTCCAAATATAAGTTTGAACGAATGATCCAATCAAGAATTGTTACAGATTCAGATATAAGTTTCAATGAAATTGAAGTTGAACTCTGTAATATTCCTACTTATGAATGGATGGAAGAATTATATGCTGAAGAAAATAGAGAAAAAGAAGGTATATAATTATGATAAAAATTAATTGGTTTATAGAGGAATTATAACTCGGATCAAGTACTGATGAATTAATTAAACTCAACTCTCAGTTGAATCCCTAAAACTATGTGAATAGGCCAAATGCACAAACCCAAAAGGTACTGCAATCATACAATTAGGGTGCACAGAAATAAATAAAATATGACAGAAGGTTTTGAATCTATTGAAGAGTGCTATACCCTGAAACCACAATGGGATGTAACCCCAATGGAGTGTATCTAGTTTGTGTAAGGTTGAATTCGTATAATTCATAGAAATGATCTGTGCACAGATGATAAAATTGCCTTTAGCAAAACAAACTCTTGTTATTTTAAACAAATATGAATTTTATTATTCCAAGTTATGCTGTTAAAACTTTTGGTATGCAGTTAATTTGGTTTTTTTTCCAAAAGTTCTTTGCTTACAATCTGCTGAGTTTTAATCATTTAGTTGCTGTATTTTGAATGATCAATTAGTTTTGAAACAATACATTAAATCCCCTATGATTGATTTTTTCAGAGAATGAATTTAAAAAAAGAGAAGAAGAACGCAAGAGAAAAGAAAAAATAGAACAACAACAAAAGGGTAAGTTGTTTACTCTGTATTCATTACATGTTGTATATTCCTTTCTACCTTGAATTCTGTATCCATTACATGTTGTATATTACTTTCTACCTTGAATTCTGGATCCGTTACATATTACATATTCCTTTCTACCTTGAATTCTGGATTTGTTACATGTTGTATATTCCTTTCTACCTTGAATTCTGGATTTGTTACATGTTGTATATTCCTTTCTACCTTGAATTCTGTATCCATTACATGTTGTATATTACTTTCTACCTTGAATTCTGGATTTGTTACATGTTGCATATTCCTTTCTACCTTGAATTCTGGATTTGTTACATGTTGTATATTACTTTCTACCTTGAATTCTGGATTTGTTACATGTTGTATATTACTTTCTACCTTGAATTCTGTATCCATTACATGTTGTATATTACTTTCTACCTTGAATTCTGGATTTGTTACATGTTGCATATTCCTTTCTACCTTGAATTCTGTATCCATTACATGTTGTATATTACTTTCTACCTTGAATTCTGGATTTGTTACATGTTGTATATTACTTTCTACCTTGAATTCTGTATCCATTACATGTTGTATATTCCTTTCTACCTTGAATTCTGTATCCGTTACATGTTACATATTCCTTTCTACCTTGAATTGGTTTTAACCGTTAGTTATATATATATATATATATATATATATATATATATATATATATATACTTATCTAGAAGAGGAGATGAAAAGACAATTAGAGGAAGAAGATAGAAAGATGAGGGAAAAATTGGCGAAAAGGAAAAAAGAAGAAGAAGAAAGTAAAAAGCATATTACTATTTTTTCCTATTGTCATCAGTTGTAGGGGCGTTTTGCATTTTTGATATTGTTTTACGGGAGATATCTTTTTAGAAGAAGAAGCAAAACGGAAAGAAGAGGAAGACAAACGGAGTAAAGAAAAAGAAGCTGAAGATAGAAGAAAGACGAAAGAAGCTGAAGATAGAAGAAAAACAAAAGAACGTGAAAAAGTATTGAGGGCTGAAGCTGAAAGGAACAAACAAGAGCAGGACGAGAAAGAAAGGGAAGAAGAAGCACGTCTTAAAGCTGAGCAAGAGAATTTGATGAAAGCTGAAGCTGAACGACAAAGAAAAGAAGAAGGGGAACGTCTTAAAGCTGAGCAAGAAGAATTGATGAAAGCTGAAGCTGAACGACAAAGAAAAGAAGAAGAGGAACGTCTTAAAGCTGAGCAAGAAGAATTGGTGAAAGCTGAAGCTGAACGACAAAGAAAAGAAGAAGAGGAACGTCTTAAAGCTGAGCAAGAAGAATTGGTGAAAGCTGAAGAAGTTGAAAAATTGCAAAGTGAAGAAACAGGAAAAGCAGAAGAAGAAGAGGTACTATTGGATAACCATCTTGAAATTCCTTAAAGATTCGTTCATTGAGATTTTAGGGACGTTGGTTTTTTTCTAATCGAAATACATATATTCACAATAGATAATATCGGGATAATATCGGGTTGTTCATAGCAATATACTATTTCCATTTTTTATTCTTAGTCTAAAAGAGAAGCAGAGAAAAATAAAATGAACGTGGGAAGAGCCTTACAAAATTGGAGCTTGGCTAAAAATGCTGTCAAAGAAAAAATGCGTCAGAACCGTCTCAAAGCTGGTAAGTGAAGATTACATTCTGCTATAGAGGAAAGGCTTTAACCTTTTGGCTATTGCCTGGCCAAAACTAAAAAACAAATGTGTTTAGTTCACGAAGCAAAAGCGAAACGGGATGCTAAAGAAGCCGAAAAAGAAGAGGAAGATGCCGACGCAGCAGAAGAAGCTGAAAATAAAGCCGAAGAAGAACTTGCAAAAGCAGAAGTACTTTTATTAAATGCGACAAGTGAAGATGAGAAGAAAGAAGCTGAAGGAAAAATACAAGAAGCACAAAAAGAAGCACTGGCGAATCGTGAAAAACGACTCCGTTTGAAATTACGTGCTGCAGTTAAATTACGATATCGTCCGAAAATTGATGTGACAATTGTCGAAGCTACGGAAGCCGAAATTCCTGGTAAATACTAATACAATAAAGCCATCTCTCTTCAGTTGCTTTCTCAGGATTTTCTTTTCGTTTGTTACACGAATATCTTTATTTATTTCAATACTTTTTATCCTCCAAACAGCTCTTCAACCAGATATTAAAGTGGCAGAAAGCGTTTCCGATTCCTTAAAATGTGGTGAGGAACTTGAAAACGCAATGGTGAAAAGACAACTTCCTGAAATCGAAACTGCAATCGATAAGATCAAGAAAAAAGGTTATGAAAAGGATCATACCATCCAACTAACAGATGCGGATAAACTTGTTGAAAAACTGAAACGATTAGAAAAACTGAAAAAGGAGATTCTCGCACTGGACCAACGAACTATTTCAGAAATCCGAAGTTATAAAACACCCATTCCTGCTATTCATGAAATAATGATCGCCACTTATATCATTCTGGGTTATAAAGAAAAAGAATTAAAGGTTAGCTTAATGTTAGAACTAAACGTCTGATGTTTGTTGTTGTCCAGAAAGTTTGATTAATGAGATATATGTGTTATGGAATAGGAATGGAAGTTTATTCAAGCTCTTCTTGGTCGTACTGGCAAAGAGGGTTTAAAAAGGATGGTAACGACATTGGAAGCCTCAAAAGTTGACCTCAGTGTTGCCAGTATTGCAGAGAAGAAATATCTTAGCAAGCATGACCTGGCAACTATCACGGATGTGAGTGCTGGTGCTGCAACATTTTACGTTTGGGTAAGTAGAGATATTTTTTATAAATTGTGACCTGTATAAAGTATATCTCATGTTTATGATGTTTGATTTAGTCTACAGCAATGATTGATGAAGCACGTAGTTGGCATGAAGATAGTGAATTCCGTAAAAAAGTTGAAGAAAAACGAAAACAAGAAGAAGATGTGTTGAAAAAACTGCAAGAAACACAAAAAACTTCAAAAAAGACAAGTCAAAAGGACTCGAAAAGTATAAATGGAAAACGTGATGCTAAAACTGCAGGTAGGTTAAGTTCCTTATGACGTGAAATATGTTTGTCAGGTGGAACTTGAAATTAAACATTTGTCCAGGTTTCGAGTTTATGCTTAAAGATTTAGTATACGTTACTCGAAACAATGAGTTTTATTTGGAACCTTTTCTGAAGGCAACTGCGTCATAATATCTTTCTCTCCACATCTAGCGTCTTCTGTCAAAAAAAATTTGAAACCCGAACTCAAATCGACACCCCCAACCTCAAGACGAACCTTACCAACAACGCCTGGTAATGCAAGAAGTAAAACCAAATCCCCTACCACTGCCAGAAAAAAGAAGTAATTGTGTCGTGGAAATGGCGTTGTGCTAAATCACTAGCTGTGGGGACGTATACCCAGAAGTGGCAGAATACTTTTTCACTAACTATTTGGTGACCAATAGGGAAGCTTATCACATGAGCGGAGATTTCATCTACTGCTCAATAAAAAAGGGTAAAACAGTATAATAATTGGCTCACCGAGGAGGAAACTGTTCAATTATATTTTTATTTAATTTGAGTTCCCTCCCTCGAATCATGATTATTTGAAAAGTCATTTGTGCAATTTGATTTCAGCTAAGTCTTTATATTTCATTTCAATTTTTATCTTTATTCATAAAAAACCTTTATGGGAACAGTGTTTCGCGATGGAAAATTTTGGAAATAAATAATACTGTATTCCCTTGTGTAAGCGCCTTATCTGGAATAAGCGCCCTACCTTGGATTAGCGCCCCTCCTGGAAGTGTTTTTCCCCAACTATTGGCATATTGCGGTAGATTTCGGTAGAAGAACACTGTTTAATAGAATGGCTAAAGCATGCAGAGTTAAATTTTGAGGGTGGATTTTCAATGTATGTTCGAAGTCAAACAGTATTGGAAAAATCAGATAAACATTTTCTAGTTAAACCTTCTTTGATAGAAAGATCTTGCCTTTTATGAAATTGTATCTATCAGGGGAATCCCTGAATGATGGTAGTTATTAATTTTGGAAATGACCGATTCTCATTCCATTTCATGGAAATGGGTTTTTCTTTTAAAAATGTTTTTCTAAAAAGATAAATGTCAAATATTTATAACAGCGATTATTCTTTATGCTATTTATTTATAACTTTTTGTACATTGTTGGAATTATTAACAATGATTATTCTAATACGCACGAAGTGTTATCTGAAGTTTCAGAAAAACTATGATGGAAATTGTACCAAACAGACCTCCAATCAAAATCTGAAAGTAGAAAAGGATGATGGTTGTGAGACATATACCATTAAATTACCCTATCATTATTTTTCAACTGAAATCTGATGACTCCTCCTTTTTGTAAGTGTGGAATTTTAAAAAATTAGGGACTTTACAAAACAAAGATGGTAACGGTGACGGTGACGTGAGGAAAGCTAGTAATTTTACAGTGCCTGTGGACCAAACAAGAATTAGCAAACTCAACATTTGGCCAGCTATAACTTGGATAATCATAGCTAATATTATTTGTTTTACTTAATATTGATTTCTTCAGTATAATAACCTTTACCAACTTACCTGTAGTTTTCGCTAGCGCACAAGCATGTTCAATGTGGTTCCTCCCTCCAGCTGGTCTGCAGATTCGATGAGTATTCTAAAATGCGATAACATTACGGCTACCGGGGAAAAGTTAACAAACACATAAATCACGTGATTGCCGTGTCGTAGCCTCTTTATAGATAGCCCCTTTACATGCATGCATGATGGATTCTTATTGTTGTGTTCTACCTTTGTGCCAAATTTTATCAACTGTATAACCCTAAAATTACGAGTTCTAACATATTGTCATATATGGTATATGATATGATACGATACGATACGATATGATATGATATGATTTTGTCATATTTAGGATCTTATTTTAACCGGTAGTTCAATTTCTCTCCTTTGGCATGAGAGAATGGTGAACATAAGTTTTGCTACATAGTGTCAATTTTGTATTTTTTGCGACATATTGCGAGATATAGTGTTGAATCTTGCGATATTTTCTGGCATTTGCGACATATAATGTCACAACAAGATGTGTTAACTTTTGTTTACTTTTGAAGAAGCCATGTTGATTACTTTGATTTTGTTCACTTAATTTTTCTCTATATTTGATAATACCGATGCAAGATATTTAAGTCAAAACTTTCGAAACACGCAGTTATACAGTATCATGCAAAATGCTCCGAAAATATTACAACAAATTGTTGATATTTTAACACAAAAATGAATACGTTTTCACAGAACGTCAAATCTTCTGTTTTCACGGTGAGCGAACGAGTAATGAGTTATTAAGGGTTTTCCCTGGAGTTTACGCGTGCGTAACGTGTCAAGCTGTTCGTCACGGTCACCGTTCTGGTTTTCATTTCGCCTCTTTTGTAAAATTATTTTTTGAGTACTCACTTACTCTACTTTAATCCCGAGCAACAGGCTGTGGTTTTAAAGTTTTTCATTTATATTCACGTGTATTTGAAAAGTACCAGGATTATCTGACAAACATTTAAACTGGAGATCATAGATGCCGCAAAATTTATGATCTGATATAACCACCAAAAGTTTCCTATAGAAACATCAAAATCAAACAAATTTCTGAATTTAAAGATGCAGGCAAACCTCTCTATAGTTGACACCATCAGGACCAAAATGCGTCCGTTATAAGGAGGTGTCTGCAATAGAGAGGTTTCGGTGTACAGGCAGTTCCCTTTGGAAGGTTATTGTTTTGAGTCAATTAAAATGGACGCTTGCTTTAACCAACAGTCATAAAAACGAGATTTAATTATTTTTCTTTCAGCGATAGTTATTAGACAGTATGGCATTCATCAGTTGAGAAATATTTTGATTCTAATAATCGAGCACAGAAGACATACCTACACATATAACCATCCAATCAGGTTTCAAATGATATTGGTTGTGGTACAGGCAACGTAGGTGCTGATGTTGAATCTCTTGTTGGAGAATCTGTTGTTGTTGTTGTTCTTGTTGGAGAATCTGGACAAGTAATTGCAATTGGTCCTGGTAAGTCCAGATTGGAATACGCAATCAACATGCATCAAGAATATAGAAATATTAAATTTTGTTGTACTCATTACTATTGAGTTTCCTCTGATTGATGATTCTTAGATGCAACTTTCTTCAATGGCAAGCTTCATCTGGTGGAAGTTTTCAAAAACAATGATATATTTTTTGATAAATTTCCTGATGGAAGTGTAAAACACCAAACAAAGTATATCCGGATGATTTTGAAGAAGTAGCTTCTATTCAAGTATTAAGAACGCAGGAATTTGTTAAATTTGATCCCCCCTCTCTACTTCTCAATCCAACCCACCACCCACCCACGTTCTCCCAAAATTGGTGCTCGTTTGAACACAACTTTCCAGTATTTTTTTCAAACGTCGAAATTTTGCCAAGCTTCTTACACTATTTCAAAATGTGATTCAATATTTTGGTGGTTCCTATTTACAATATCTGTAACACTTGGTTCATGCAATTTTTCCACATAAGTTCTAGAGACCTGTGAAAGCAATTGCTCCTCATCACGAAAAGGGTCAAATAAAAATAGCAAATGATGTGCATGATCTTCTGGAAATCTTACTTTGTTTGGTTCATAATATCTTACCACTAATGGTACTTTTCTACATTTTAACTTCTCAGATGAGTTCATGAGGGGAATAGTTGCTGGATAATTTGTCACTGGATGGTTTACTTCAATTAATTCGTCAGATAATGCATTTGGTTGACTGTCATTATCACTTTCAACATTTTTTAAACTGTAATATCTTAAGAACTCAGCAAAGCAAAATGTATTAAGACCAATATAACGACCATTTGCGTAAGTGCTATCTGGTCTATCACAATAACGATCCAACATATTTCGTTTGAAGACAGCCATAGACTCTTTGGGGAGTTTTGCAATTTCATCTTCACTGATTAGTGAAGTTAGAACAGTTATAAGCAGCACAGCAATCATTTACACATTTACTGTCTTTGTCGGGAAATTCAATTCACTATAAAATCAAAACTCGAAATCGAAATATGCTTTACAGAAAGGACATAAGACAAGACCATAACACAAGCATTAATATTAATAACATTAATTGCTAGCTGTTTCGGCAAAAAGATTGTCATTAGCTTGAGCAGCCTAATATTGTTTAGGGAATGTAATAAGTGGGCAATTTTTTTCTGAAGAAAGGAACTTCAATCCTTCACAAAAATTATGAGACGACCTCCCCCTAAAATCAATGTTGGTGTGTTGTATGAAACTTGGATGGCCTTTTATCTCCATCTATTAAATGTGAAAACATCTTCAACATTGAATTTAGGGGGAGGGGGTTTCTTCATGCGGATTAACCTGATATCGCCTCGAAATAGGGTGTCTCAATAATTTTGGGGAAGGATTATCTGAATTTCTTAAAACTTCAAACACAAATTTCGCATCCTCTGTTACTTCTTTATCTGTGATGAAAATTTTTATGACATGGTAATCTCACAGTCTACGAGTCGGAAAGTGAAAATTTAGAAATTTCATAATTGCGGCCTTACTGCGGGCAAACTAAGAAATAGTGATTTTTTGTATTTTTGATAAAGTTTGCTATGTGTTGCACTGTGTAAATAAATGTGTTCATGTTTATAGATACATACGATACACATAGTGAGGCATGTAATGTGCCACAAAATCTATGGGCTTCGGAAAACGTATGACCGATTAGATCCCAGAGAGCATAAAAAACACAGCGCTAAAGGAAGTGCAGTCACTCAGGGACTCAGGCAAAGAAGCACACATTTTGGTTGGGATAGCTTACGATAAATGAGTTTTACTATGCGGACATGTTGAACAGTTCGTTTTTGATTTTGATGTTAAGCTGCACGTTCAAAGGAAACAAATAGCAACAAATCGAATAAAATCTTGATTTGGACAGGATTTAGTTGGACAGGATTAACATTTATTATTTTATTTATTCATTCTTTTCTTCATTGAAAAATATTGATATGATTTTTTGAAGTTGTCTTGCGTATTTTCTCAATCCCATAATCACTTTCTGAAAGGTTTTAATGCTGCTTGAAAAGTTGTTAGCCTAAAGCCCTCGTGGTGGCTTTAAGTGCGGAAGAATCTAATCCGCAATTGTAACTTACATGTAAAAAACTAAAGGAAGGTAAAGCAAAAAACGAATTCACGTTAACTTTTATTTCCTTTTATCAACCATTTATAAATGATTATGAGATTATGATGTACAGTGTTGAATACCGTATAATCCCGGTAAGTTAAAAACAAAACGTTTGTGAAATTACAATTTAATTTACTGGTAGAAAGTCCTCCCTACTCGTTCAAATTTCACGCTTTTTACTTACTACTACCCTTTAACATGATTTGATCAAAACATCTAAAACTCATTATGATCACTTGGGATCCACTCACTTGTCGGGTATGCTTTCGGGTGTTCCTTTTTTTTTTGCAAAGCAGTCAATTTAATTTTGCAACCTCAAGTTATTAGCCTAAATTTTAACTTAAGTTATTTCCTGTACAGAGAAATGTTGAGAGCTGAAACTGGACAAGAGTGATCAATGCATCGATGTAACGATGTACCGGTGGCAATTGATACAAATTCCCACATAAAATAACAGGTTTTCCTCCAAATGGTATATCACAAGAAAATATTTCACGCAGACGAATATCAATAGTTTTGAACAGCCAACTCGAAACCATTGATATTTCATCTATCATAATCAATTCGATGCATGAAAGTTTCAGGCGCAAACTTGTCTTGGCTTTATCATTTAATGGATACAACTTCCCTCTTGTAGGGATAGTTAGTCCTGAATGAATAGTTGTTCCATTTACATTAACTGCTGCAACACCTGTTGGAGCAAGCACCAGAATTCTTTCTTTACTTGGTTCACCACCTTTATACATTAAAATTTTGGACACGGAATGATAAATAGTTGTCAATAAATGAGATTTTCCAACTCCTCCACCACCCGTTAAAAATAAATAGAATGGCTTTATTGTCATTGATTTCTTGCAAGTTAGATTTTTCATATATTCAATTGTCCATTTATGAACAAAATTAAGAACATCTCTTTGTTGACTATTAAGAGTTCGAATACGAGTATTAATATCATTATCTGAAAGAAGGATAGATTGAGCTGTAAGTGAAGTTGTAATATTTGAATGATTATCATATTCATTATCAGGGTATTCATCATTTACCAATTCATCAAGGACCTCAGCATTTTCTTGCTGCCCAAATGAACTGGATTGCAAAGTAAATTGATCATTCATATACTGTTCAAATGCTTCTTGCACTATTTCAGAATGTGGTTCAATATTTTGGTGGTTCCTATTTACAATATCTGTAACACTTGGTTCATGCAATTTTTCCACATAAGTTCTAGAGACCTGTGAAAGCAATTGCTCCTCATCACGAAAAGGGTCAAATAAAAATAGCAAATGATTTGCATGATCTTCTGGAAATCTTACTTTGTTCGGTTCATAATATCTTAACACTAATGGCATTTTTCTACATTATAACTTCTCAGATGAGTTCATGAGGGGAATAGTTGCTGGATAATTTGTCACTGGATGGTTTACTTTAATTAATTCGTCAGATAATGCATTTGGTTGACTGTCATTATCACTTTCAACAAAGAACTCAGCAAAGCAAAATGTATCAAGACCAATATAACGACCATTTGCGTAAGTGCTATCTGGTCTATCACAATAACGATCTAACATATTTCGTTTGAAGACAGCCATAGACTCTTTGGGGAGTTTTGCAATTTCATCTTCACTGATGCAAATACGATAGCGCTTTGAAGAGACATTGCTGTTGGCAAATAAGACACCTGGAAATATTTTACGTAACCAAAGTTCAGGCATTACTAAATAAACAGCTTCTTGAACGGATACTTCTCTTTTCATTGTATATGCTCTTGCAATAGACTTCATTTTATTGTAAGTATCTAACTTTCTCTCAAATGCTTCCTGTGCAGCTTGTTTCATTGCATCTGAACATTCATATAAAGAAGCACACATGTATGTCACAGCTTTGTAATGGTTATGCACTGGTTGAATATCTATGTTGGCTTCCCATTTTAAAATAATTATTTACAAAGCAAGACTTTGGATCACGCTTTAAATGAATTTGAAAATCTTCATCATCTGATATAGATAAAGCTTGATAGTAATCTTCCTTCGAAATATTCAAGTTCGCTAAAATTTCATCAATTGAAGGAACAGAGACAAAGTTTTCCGCAGTATCATCAAAAAAATTATTTTTCACAGGATTTAATTCATCATTGATGTAATGTTTAACAGGACTTAGTATTTCTTTTCGCCATTGCAACATAGATTCCTTCTCAGTTGATGACATCGACTTTGGTAATGGCTCACTGATAATAGTTCTTTCGGTAAAAAATTTTCCAAAATGAAAGCGACAATTATAATTTCGATACTTGCGACAGGTTTTCGAGTGTCTATGTAGTTGATATGTTTTCACAAGATCAAACAATTCTTTGTTTTTATTTCCTATTGGAAGTTCTGCACTAAGTTTAGAATCAATATGGCGAATGTAAGCATCTGTATT
The DNA here is from genome assembly GCA_039566895.2 of Turritopsis rubra. NCBI lineage: Eukaryota > Metazoa > Cnidaria > Hydrozoa > Anthoathecata > Oceaniidae > Turritopsis > Turritopsis rubra. The sequence goes on along the minus strand of CM077627.1, from coordinate 1,754,629 downwards.
ACCGCTAGTAAGGTGTGGTGCATCCTTGTCCACAGAAAAGCGTGTATATGAGGACTTCCACGAACTTGGAATTCCACTCTTATGGCATAGTACTGTGTTTTTCCAAGTGGACCGTCTAAAATAATATCCTTAAAACAATTTTCCACTCTATACTGAAAATGCCTGGCAACTAAAACAGGATTACTATTTAGTAACTTGCACCTTTCTTGGTAAGTAATGGCATTAACTTCCTCATCTGAAGGATTTTGTCCTTTTAATTTACAGATAATGGAGACAAGTTCATTCCAAAGTTAAAGTTAAACAAAATGTAGGAGGTCCTAATTGTTTAACTATAGCCAACACTTCTTGCATAAATTTTTTCCAATATGCTGGAGTGCCTTTAACTGAACTCATAAAATTAAAAGCTTTATCATCAGCAATTAGCTGACGCTCTGTTTCCTTGTAACTTTGGCTAAGCATTCCTGCAGTTAAGTTGTCTGGATTTACTTTTTTCATGGCAATATTAATTTGATTACTGAAATGAATTTGCTATAACACTGAATTAGCAAAAAATATGTAATTAGTATCAGAAGCAAATTGTTGTGTATAGTTTAATAAGCGCTGATTGAAGTATTTAGAAGCACTTAATGGTATCTTTCTATCAATTTTATAACCAAATTGACCTGTTGGAAAAAGATGAGGGTGAGCAAGCTCTTCACAATAATCATCATTTAAAATTGGCCGTGGGGATATTCCTTCACCTGGAGCTGGATTTAAAATTTCATTGTCAATATCTTCACCTGTAGGATTTTAGAAGACATCAAAGTCGTCTCATCAGCTGGCAAGCGATAATAATCTAATAGGTTTTCTGCAGCTTCTAATTCATCATCTGAATCATGTTGTGATTTGGATTCTTCATAATCAGAATTGCTTTCTAACATAATGGAAATAGGTTCACTTATGTCTTTTAACAAACAATCAATTGCGTATAATGGCTCATCAAGAATTTCTGTATCACTTGTATTTAAATTCACAAGATTATTTGGAATATTATTAGTGTCTACTTCTATATCTTGATATAAATGATTATTGACTTTCAAATAATGTAATATCCTATTCACAAATTCAGGCCGAACACCCTCAAAGTAAACATGTCCCCTATACTCTAATTTTCGCTTAAGCTTCATAAGGATAATTCCATTACTATCTGGCTGACGAGGTAAAATATTAGTCATATCAATGTGGTCTATAGGGACGTTACAAAGAACTCCTTTTAATTTAGGTGACTGTCCTTTAGGCATTATCGTAACTTTTTTTTAAATTATACGGTTTGCTATAAAAACCCTTTCTAAGCGACGAATATCCCTAAATTCTTTGGGAAGCTGAAAAATCTAGAGTTTATTTGACACGGATTGGCATGGCACTTTTCCTTGTTTTAACTTTTTGTTACAAGTCAGACATATATAATACAAGCCATCATATGATGGCACTATATTGCAGTATTTTTCAATTGGGTAATTATAATTTGCAGCAAAAAACTTTTTAACAGAATGTCGATAAAGACACCTGTTACAACATACACAAACATAGAACTGGCCCTCTTGGATATGAATTTTAAATTTTTTGTGCCTACTCAATTTTTTGCTTTTTATCGGAAACTTATTACATTTTTGTTGCACTTTCTTTTTTTCATTTCTGCACTTTAGTTTCCTTAAATCTTTTTTGTTCTCATATTTTAGTTTTCTTTCCTCTTTCTCATTTTGATATTTTCGCTTTATATCTTCTTTATGATCTTGATAATTTCTTCTATAAATTTTAATTGATTCTTTTCATAACTTTCCTTCCTTTTTAATTTAGAGCCATTGGAACAATTGTTATACTGAATTCTTCATTTTGAATTCTTAAAGGATATAGAAATATTCAATCTCAATTCGTGAGTGACAGATATATTGATAAATTGCAATTGGAAATATGTCCTTTCTTTACTTTGATATTCTAAATATACAACTTGAAAATAAGCTTCAAGATCAGCCATGTCTTTAAATTTCAATAAAACTGATTTACCATCTGGAACTGATAAACCTCTTTCATCTCTACTATGGGAATCAAAAAGAAAATACGAATCTGCAGATTGAGATTGGAATATTGCCATTGTATAACCATTTATGAATAAAAGACATGGCTTTTTATGGGGAATTTCATCAAAAAGAACTCTAAAAAATGGACAATTAAGTCTGCTCTCCAGTACAAAGTTCTAAAAAATTTACACCAATGAGTGAATTGTTTACTTCAATGATATTTGGAAGGTCATCTACACACAGGAAAAATTCTGTGTTAAGAGACTTATATAGCTTATCACCTTCAAGTAAAATATTATCTAAATCAAATTTTGTCCAATTGTAAACTTTTTTTATATTTGACCAAAATATTGAATATAAAGAGATACAAGAACATTGACGGCCAGCAGTGTCACCAAAAATGGAACTTCCTTGGTTAAAAGTACCTGACACAAAGTTCATAATTTTATATGATGACATTTTTTTAAGTTACTCAGTATGAACAGCAAAATTTTGGAAGCTATATATGCGATTTTATTCACTACTTGCGTAAACCGTATGACTTCTCTCTAGTTGTGTACTGGAAGTTGTACTGACTTTTGTTATCTAAATTTCCGTGGAAACTGTACAACTTTTGTTCTCTGGCTGCGTACTGGAAACTGTACGACTTTTGTTAACTAAATTTGCGTACTGGAAACTGTACGACTTTTGTTAACTAAATTTGCGTACTGGAAACTGTACGACTTTTGTTAACTAAATTTGCGTACTGGAAACTGTACGACTTTGTTCTCTAACTGCGTACTGGAAGCTGTACGACTTTTCTCTAGTTGTGCAAGGAAGTTGTATGACTTTTGGAAAGTGATGAAAAATAATGAACTTTGCTTTGTAGCTGTTCAGCAGATATTATATAACAAGATAATATTAATTCCAATTTGCTATATGTAGCCCGATACACATGGCAGAGAGGTCCAGCTAGCTAAACAACACCCACGTACTTGGCAGAGAAAAAGCAGAAACTCTTAAAAAACCCGAAAAGCACACAACTTTTAGGAAAAATAAATAACTAAACACTGACGCAACAATTTTCACATACCAGAAATAACTTTCTTCAACTTTCTTTCTTCAGCCTTCTTCAACGACACCACAATTCGCGCTTTCTTATAAGAGACAACACGAGGGCAGTGAGCTAATTTAAAACATAGGTACTCAGAATAATGGAGATGTAGAAGTTGTGTGAAAACATACCAACACAGAATGGTGGAAAATGCACGCAAAACATAACGGGGTATCAAAATTCTAATGTAGATAAAAATTGGCAACTAGTCTACAAAATACGGAACGACTAGCCTTTCATGAAAGGTGAACGACAAAAAACCCCCCAAAAAATCGGGCTATTTTAATACTCAGCACCGTTTACACGATCGCTGAGTAATAATAATATCACCTGTCATGATGTTATATTTTTAGTGAAGTCCTTACTACGTTTTGGATCTCTTTTACAAAATGAAATAAGCCCTGGGAGAGAGAGACTGCTTACTCACACCGTTTTTGTTTTGTTTTTGGCGAAAATTTAATTATATTCCAGATATTTCCTCATAAAATAAGAGATTGAATGAAAAAATGAACTTTTCAGGGAAAGTAAAATAACTTGAAAACGTGTTTGCTTTTGTGAAGAGAGTGAGTGTTTTTTAAAGTCTTCTATATTTTTACTAAAACAAAATTTCCAAATATGCTTTATATCATTTGATAGCTAGTAAAAAATACTTTCCAGTGATATAAGTTTAAGCAAACGTTCATTTACTGTTGTAAAAAAAATTAACTTAAAAGGTAATGCTCAAAACGTATACTGTATCCTTAATTTGTTTTCCTTCTCATTATGAGAAAATTAAATAGGAGATTAACTAAATTGAATATATTCATTAATATAATTAATATATAATATTAATAATAATTAATTAATATATTAATTATTAACTCTTTGTTTCAAAAGTATGCATAAGTAATTGTATCACGAAAAATATAACTTTGGGCCCCTTTACCATTAACATTTCAGCCCGGGTTGAATTATGTTTCGTTTACAAATGGTCCTCCTTCCAGCCCGGGCTGAAATGTATTATATCATCAAGATAATGTCAGTACAATCATTGCCATGTTTCTACTGCTGTTCAGATTTTTCGAAAAAAGAGCATAAAAATTGGGAAATATACCCGCATCTTATGTGAATCTTGTTTTAACTTAGGATGAAAAACCAAGAATGACAAATATTATAAATCAGCTCACTTAGTGGAGGTTTGTAAAAATTTGTACAAATGATCTAAATCTCAAAACGATATTTTTAGACATTTACAACAGTAAATTCATTAATGCAAAATTTATTCGTTACTTCTGGTGATTAGCTAATATAACGCACAGATTAATCTTAAAGAAAATGTGTTGTTATAAATACCGCCGGAGGTCTCCAAAATTTGTTTCTTGAAATAAACAATTTGAAACGAATTTCATGATTCATATTAATCCTAAATTCGTTTCAAGTTTAAAAAATCGTTTCTTTTGACATTCAGAAACGATTTTGGAACAATTTTATTTTGTAATTTTAACTATGAAACGATTTGAAACGAGTTAGCAATTTAATTTAATTGAAACAAATTTCGAATCAAAAGTTAAATAAAGAACAGTGTTTCTTAAATGAATTTCAAGATTTTATTAAAACGATTTAGTCTGAAACTAACTTTCAGAAAATTTGAAACGATTTGAAACGAAGTGAGAATTCTTCAAAACGATTTTGAAACGATTTACAGCAAAATGCAACAAAACGAATTTATTTATAAATCGTTTTATCACCTGCTAAAAATCTTTGGAAGATCGTCTTGGGGAACGAGTTATTTAAAACGAATTAACAATGAATTTTGGAGATCGAAATATCTCTTTAGTGACTAAATGTAAGAAAATTCTATTTTTGCGATGTTATCTGAATACATATAATATATAATTCATTGCAGTTTTTTTTAAAATTAGCGATAATTCATCAGTAATTATCATTAACTTTTAGCACTATGGCTTACAATATCTTTGATAATTTCAAGGTTGCCAAGTCTCACGGATTAGCCGTGAAACTCGTGGATTTCGAAACTCCTGTCACATTCTCATGACGTGAGCTACTTCTCTCACTGATTCAGAAAAGATATCTTTGTTTATCGCACGCGCAGGTGCTCCTTCTCATTATATAGTTTTATGGTATGGTAGAAGAAATCACTTTTCATATGTTTTTTTTCTCAAAAAGGGGCAAATCGACTTCCTCGAACCCAATTGTCTAGTGTTATGACTAGTTCGCTTCACATTGTTATTCATGAGTACTGTAATTTCAAGCTTTTCCAGCAAGCTATGTGGTCAAACTCAATAGTTTTTTTCTCGCCACCAACCATGGAAATGATCTTTTATAAGGAAACAGCCATTATTATTATAGCATGTTCTGTTTTTCCCGAAACCGTCACCTATAAATTGTGCTCTAATATCAAAGTTTTGCTGGAAAAAAATTAGGTTTTGTACTTTCTTCAAAAAATCGCAAACTCTAAAATCTGTTTAACTAAAATTTGCGGACACAAATTTTTGGCCACTAAATTTGGTAATGCTTTAGACGTTGGGCTAATGAAATTCTTCGGATATTTGAGCTACAGAGTGCATTATGTTTTCTAAATGATATTTTTGTGTTTTTGTTTCTGTTTTTTAGTATTTTTTATCTTTTCGACCATTTTGGGAAATTTAAATTTCATTTTGTTTTAACAGGCACATATTTTCCCCAGACATATGTTTGACATCATTTTCAAACGGATGTGCAACTACACACAAATATTCCATAATTTTTAAATTTTTTAAATTCATTCGACTGCGTGAGTAGTATTTATCTTAATTATGTCGTCCTCAATATCCAATCAGAAGTCAGAATTGACCGACCTGCACCAGGGCTTTCTTCGCCGCCATCCCGAATAATCGAAAAGGCAAGACGCCCTAGGGCAAGGTTGGGCGTTGACGTTTCTCATCCTTTTTCCCTTCTTACAGATACTCCTGAATTATTTTGTTGTTTTTATTGCTAGTATTTATTTATTTAATTGTATAATGCTTTTTATGTGTTATTGAAAGGAGAAATCCTGCTCGGAATATCAATTCGTAATTAAGCATTTATTTTCTCGCTATCTTAAGGTTTCTTATTCACATATATTTGCTTTCATCAACTTCCATTTTTTTCATCTTTTCTTTGGTTTGGTTTGCTTTATATTTATCAAACTTAAAACTTTACAAGTTCTTGCATAATTGATGACATTTTAATAATAAGATTTTCGTATCTTTTTCCCTTCTAACGGATAATCCTGAATTATTTGGTTTATTCATTTATTTTATCATCCTAGGTGTGTTCTCACCAGCTGCAGGTAATACAGCTTTCACGTCAAAAAAGGTTTTTGCAAAGAGCCAGGATGTGGAGTTAATTGCTACTGTTATGAGAGATTGGACTTTCCATATAAACTTCGCTGTAAAAGAAGAAGTCTGTTTTACTCTAGATGTTATGAATAAGATAGTAACAAAAGATAAAATATCTAGTATATGATCAAATTTCCAGATCTGAAACATATTCTTTGTGTTACAATTTCAAGAAGATGGACAAAAATTTTACTTCTGGCTCCTATACCATGGCGTTGTTGCCTGACCATCAACGGATATATTTCACTGTTATCTTTGAAATGAATGCGGTATTTGCATCTATTGAAAATTTCATTATTTTGTTGCTATTTGCAATAAATCCATCACTTCGCAATTCTTCTGATTTACATTTCTTGTCGTTGGCAATTGGAGATCTCTTGGTTGGAGTATTTCTTTCTCCTGTCACTGTATATCAAGCTTTGAATCATCGAAACCATATTATAAAAGATTTTGCACCTTTCATTGCGCTGATTGCAGTGTCATCTTCAACTTTGGTCATGATTGCTGTCGATCGTTACTATTACATCAAGAAAGGACTTGATTATAAAACATTTATTCGGCATCGAAAATATATGTTGTTGCATTCCAAACTCATAGCAAAGTCGACAAAACAACGTAAATATGTGCAAAGGGGACAAAAAGTCTCGAGTTCGTAAACTCAAAAACTCGCGAAAAATAGCTCCATCTAATCTTATGGTGAAAATAGGCTCCAACATAAAAATAAATAAATTAATAACTTTTTTAGCTTCCTGACCAACAACACATACAGCAAACGTAAAAACATTCTACTTTTATTTTAGATTTTACACGGAGTTATATTGAGGAAACGAATAAGAAATGAATATAAGAAATATTATTTTCGTTTTTATAATTTCGATTAACACCAACATTCATTCTAAACTGAAATGTAAATGGCGAAAAGTCTGACACATTTTAAAATGGCTGCAAATGTCTTGCTGAGGAAGATTGTTCATCATTTTATATCTTGTGTATTTTATGGACTTAGCGGTTTCTCCATGGCAATAAGAAATTGAAAAGTATGATTGGACAATGTTAATTTTATTATCCAGTGAACAATGTGGCGTTTTCATGTTACCGCGTATTTCCTCTCATAAACGCCCACCCTCTTCTAAGCGTCTCGAACCCGACCTATCCGCCTTATTTATTTAGCGGATACTTTACGACATAGACCTTGAGTTGACATTAGATTATCCTAAACCTAGAATTTGATTATGTTTTATTGTTTTGCTTAAGAAAGTTTGTTTGTTATCTCGTTTTCTTCAGTGAATTCCCTGATTTTGAAATATTAAAATAAATATGTTATGGAGGCTTTTTAGAGAGATTTCACTGTAATCCTTTGTAAACTTTTGTAATCATTTGCCAGGGTGGCCACTATTTTTGTGGAGCTAATTCCAGGCGTTTTCAGGTGTATTTCCTATTTTCTAGGTGAAAGACTTCACCTATAAAGGTGATTCAAAGAAATGATTAGTTATTTATGCATAATATAATCTGTACAAGAAGAACAAAAACAACTCAAATCAACGATGTCATACTTACAAAAACATTGCAAACTTATCTGTGAAATATCAACAAAACAAACAAATAGATCTGTTTGTTTAAAAGTACTGAAACAAAAACTCTCGTCTAAGAAATGTTAAAAGTCCAATCTAGACAATCAAAGCTTAGTTTAGTTGTAAAAACTCAGTTGTTTACCCATTCAATCAGGGATATGTAAAAGCGAAACTATTGCTCTTAATAATTTATTTACTGCAAATATATATATTATATATAATGAAGAAATATCATCCCCGGGCTGAAATTCTCGCCAAAAATAAAGAGTTGGTTTACACCATAGAAATAGTTTAGACGCTCAATTTCACACCGGCCCGAGTTCATTTTCTGTCTGTTAAGAAAAATCAAATAAATAAATAATTATTTAAAAAAATATTTTTCATTGAACAAAGTTACCGGTCTTGATTTAAACGCGTTTATGTGTCCGGATTTTTTTATGATTTTTGGTCCGGTGTCGTTGCATGACCGTAGATTTCTTTTTGGTTCAGCAAATTTTAACTTGAGATATGTTCAAAGCTCTGAAGCTCCCAGATTCGTTTCAATCTGCTCTTTGATAGGGAGGCTGTTTAATTCAAGAATATCTTTGGTGGTGTAGTAGCAATTTTGAACGAACGCAGCAGCTGCATTTTGTACTTTTTGTAACCTAGCCATCTGATGACGTGTGAGTGGATCATATACGGTATTGCAATAATCAAGTTTTGATATTACCAGTGATTCGGCAAGTTGTTTTCTTATGTGCCATGGGGTAAGTGGTTTAATTTTTCGCAGGTTACTGAGTGCAGAATAGCAGCTTTTTGTAACTTCTGAGATATGGGGGTCTCAATTCAGTTGTTGTTGGAACTTTACTCCAAGAACTTTGGTCATATCACTTTTTACGAGTGAAGATCATAAATTTAGTTTTTTTCTGGGTTGGTTATCAAATTCTTATCTTTTGACTACCAATAGATGTCTTGCATGGTCGATTGGAGCTCGTTGATGTTGTTACTAGGAAGGCTTGCAGTGTTTATACAGGGTGGAATCATCTGCGTACTTAATACAGTCCAATTTGTGGCAATTTCATTCATAACGCTAACGTATATGTTAAACAGGATTGGCCCCGTTATGGCCTGTGGTACGCCAAAAATTAATGATTTCTCTGGAAGAAACTTTCTCGTTCAGTTGCACATATTGTGTTCGCTCAGTAAGGTAACTCGTGAAGAGTTTCAGTGTTGATTTGGAGATCTGTAAACCGTTTAATTTTCTTACGAGTATCTAATAGTTGACAGTATCAAATGCTTCGCTGTAATCCGTCATTACAGCTAATGTCACCTCTTCTTTCTCCATAGCATTAAGTATATTATATAAGTATATTAAGCTGGGTAATAATTAGCCTTTCGAAAACTTTTGATGGCTAGTATGGAAATAGGAGGAAGGTCATTACAATTGCGAGGGATTATCTATCTTTTGTTTTGGGGATATTTTCGCAATCTTCCATTGGGAAAACGGACTTCATTATTGAGGTGTTGACGACGTGCGTGAGAGATGATGCTAACGATTGTGCTAAAAGTTGTACAAGTTTTTCTTTCTTTAACAAAGTTGACAAAACATAATATATACAATGCCGCTCCAAAAAATATGTTAAAAAATATGTTAGTATGTTTCGCTGACAATAAAAACGCTGATTTCAAACGTTATAAATAAAGTTGATGATGACACAGACAGAGAAATAAGGAGTTCTACATTTTCGCTAAGTATATTGTCTTAATCATTTAAAAATCAAACATATTCAAGGTACGTTTTGCATAATATGGACATCCGTCAGACTCCCATCGTTTTTTAATTTTTTTTGTTTAAATATCAAGAGATTTCCTGTATTTTCGATGTCGAAAGAAGAGATCGCCAGTCTCTGTACAGTTTTTGGTTAAATCCGACCAGGCTAAAAATCATATCCCGGAAAAGCATTGTAGCGATAGGATGATCTTCAGTCTGTTATCACAATTATTTGACCGGGATGAAATTTCTCCATATAAACCAGCCCTTCATGTACTTGTTACATAATATAAGACCCTTGTGAGAAGCATTTATTCCCTTGGGTATATCATCGAGTATATTGCTGTGAAAATATTACAATATTGAAAGTTCTAGCCACTAAAAATGTTGGAGGCATTCCTGAAGAAAAGCCTCTCTAGCTACGACGAGAAGAAAGAATGTACAATAATCTTAACACTATTTGTTCCATATTTCCAAAACAAACATGATTGACTTGCTGAAATATTTTTATTTCATGAACTCAAAAAACATAATTTCAAACAGAATATAGCGACTCTGTGGGGGGTCTACAAACTAATTTGATGAAACTGCAAAAATAATTTGGTAAATAAATCTATACGATAATACTACAATATATTTGTAATTTCCAAGTATTTACAAACTTTTCACTGAATTAAAAACATATCACCATCATCATCAATTCAATTTCATCAGAAAAACGAGTTTTTTAGTAGCGACTCTGCGGGGGGTTTCGAAGACTGAGTGCGAAGTTGTTACATAAAAACGATAATGGATATAACACTATAAGATAATTGCAATAACTCTCTGTTGGGAGTCTGTGTACGAAGGTGCGAAATTTAAAAAGGATAAACATGTTTATCATCATCAATAAATAAATAAATAATACAATTAAATACAATTAAAAACCTTTCCTCATTGTGGATGCTTCCTAGAAAGAGAAATCTTTCATTATTCTGTTGTCATGGAAACTATACGAAGAGTTCACATTTTATCCATCAAAATATTTTTTCACATCCAATTTTTTCTTATAAAAATATTAGAATGAAATATTTTCTTACTTTTCGTGTTGAAGAATAACTTCCCGTATTCTTCTTTTCTTTTCATCATTACCATTCCTCTCACACGCAACATCATATGCAGTCTTTCCTTCTTTATTTCTCACACGAGTATCGATCTGATAATTTAAAAGTTCTTTCACTGTTTCGATATTACCCCAACTTGACGCCTTATGAAGAGCTGTTTGGTTTGTATAATCTCGACTGTTGATGACGTCATGTGGTGCATGAGCCAGGAGAAGTTTCACGCAAATGTACGCATTATAAAGTGCACAGAAATGAATAGCGGTACGACCAAAACTGTCCTTCTCTCCTGTCTCCGCACCACTATCGAGTAACATCTGAACAATCGAAGGGTTTTTGGAACGGGAAGCCTCCATCAAAAGTGTCCTATCATCATAACCACGCCTCATCTTGATGATGGAGGGGTTGGATATGATGAGATGTCGTAATGCAGACACTTTATTATCGCCGATAAGATCACGAAGATCTAAAATAAATGAAAAATAAGTGATAAAATAAATGAAGAATAATCGAAATAAGAATACATTTTAAAAGTGAAGAAATTCTAAACAACTAATAATTAATAATTATAAGAAATAGTAATAAAAACTAGAAATAAAATAATATTAAAATATTAAATAGAGATTTGCTTATTTTTGGATAATTATCTTCTAAACCAATCAAATTAACTGACGTTTTCTGATGTGCACATTAACCTGCCGGTACGTAGGTGACGCAACTGAAGTGGGAGGTTGTGTAACGCCGTGGATCGGCGGACCCACCACCTATGACGTCATAGCACTACAACTTAATGACGTGTATCTTTTTAACTGTTCATCGCAGACATATGATTCTATATATCATTTTAATCAGCTTTTCACGCTCTAACAGATGATGAAAAAATTTTCAAACAAAATAAAATTTTCATTTTTAACAAAGGTTCTAAATATCTTTCCGAAATTGCTTTGACTACGAAGATAGTCATCTATAAATTAACAGATTGATATTCCATCGTCAGTGTATAGTCAAATCAGCAACTTTTCTTATAAACAAATTATAAAAATGTCAACTTTTTTTCAAAAATCATAAAAAACCCGATTTTTTACCTGATTTGGATGAAACACAACGGCGTTTGCTTTGTAGATAAAAATTGATAGATATTTCTAACGATTAAAAAAATTCAACAACACAGAGCTCCTCACTCTTCAAACGTCGAGAAGATAAAGAAAAAGAATTCTGTTTGGCGGGAATAAAAAGAATCTCTAGAAAACCTATTGGTTAATTTTATTCGAAAATAGACACAGCCAGAATAAAAGTGTTCGAAAATATACATGGGTCAAACCACATGACAAAACAAAATATATGAAATTTCGATAGAAGGTTGTCGATAGTGAAAAACGTTTTAGAAAGGGAAACTGAGAATCCAAATAAAAAACTGTTATTTTTGACATGTTTTTTAATGGGAAACAAATTCATAAGAAACAAAAAAATGGGAAAGTATTTGGGGATTTACTTCAAAATAATAAGTTTGGGTAAACAAATCATTACAATCAGCCCTCTCATAGAAAGAAGTTATGATAGGGGAATTACTTTACTGAATATATGTTTTTCAACGTTGGAACCTCTTTCATATGTTTCATTTTAACGTTTAATGAACCTTAAAGCCTCATACAAGAAAGGAATGTTCCTTCCAGTGTGTCTCTCTAGCCAGTATTTTACTAGACAGAATACCAGACGGTATTTTTTCTTCACGTGATCACTAATTGAGCCATTTGATTGGTTAAGATTCCGTGATAGACTTTTTCGGCGTAAATTAATAAGGCGGCCTTTACTTTACTTATACACACAAGAATAATCGACAAGAATAATAATAAAAATAAAATGATATATGATGATATAAATAGGAACTCAAGAACGTTTAATTTTTTTTAAAAAAATAACAGAAAATAAATCAGATGGGGAGAATCGAGATTTTTTAGACAAAAACATTTGTCTAAGGTGAATCTCCACTAGGCGGAAAATGTAGCAGCAAGCGATTTTTATCGTTGTAGCGAAAAGCAAGGGTTTCTACTTAACATTCAATCTACATCCCCCACCGCCACATTTTCCGCCTAGTGGAGATTGTGGTATGAAATTAAGGTGATATATATGAAATGGTGTTCTGTTTCCATTTCCATTTCGCTTCAGCACTCACGCCAGGGTTGTTGAGACTACACGTTTTTTTGGCGAACCTTGAACCTTGATAGTCATAGGTGTATTCAGGGTCAATCAAAAAAAGTGGAGGAGTCCAACGTTACGATCTTTCTTTTCAGTCTTAGGTGGCGATTAGGTTACTTGCACGGTTTCCTTTTCTACTTAAAATGACTAATTCCTTCACAGATTTTGACTGACTCTAGCTACGCCTCTGATACTGTAATAATTGATAAAATTATATCACTATATATACAGTAGAGTCCTGTTAACCCGAACCCTAATTTCTGTTTTTCTCCACTGCGTAACGTCATATTGAAATTAGAGAATAAACGCTCTCAGGAAATCGTGTGATTTTCATAAAATTTGCAAGAATTTCAATTTGAATTAGTTAACAAACGATTTTCAGAACGTCAGAGTTACACGCAGTTTTATTTGCTTAAGGGGCAGAGAATAATGTTTTAGCGAATGTCCGAGTTATCCGGGTTACGAACGCCTATCCGAATGTTGGAAAATTAAAAATAAACATGTACATTACAGCCCGAAAGAAACTTTGCGAGTCAAGCATAAGATGAGCTTTTACGAAGAGACAGTGTCTTTAGATGTTAAGACCCTTCAGTCGCATGTATATATTATAAGGAAATTGCGTTATATAAGGAAATTTTATGATGACTACAGATAAATGTGTAACATCTAAACTTTCTTTCCTTCGCAAACGCGTATATAAAGTTTCTTTCGGCATGTTTTGTATTCTATATTATGTAACGAAATCTCCTTTTTCTTTAACTGAAAGTGTGGAAGAAATGTTGAATCAAATGGCAACTGGCTGGAGGAAGAGGCTGCACAGAAAAGATGCCAGAGGTAATAGGGTCTAACCCCAACCCTTGGCTTCATCTCTTTAACAAAACTCAAATGTTATTTTCATAATACGTTAAACTTCCAAACAACATATTTTTAATTTAAGTTCAATATTTAAGAAAGAACTTCCCATTTTTACCCTTTGTTTTTTCTCCAATCTTCTTCCTACCATGTGGTGAACGAACGAAATTTCTACGCCAATTTTTACAAGTGTTTATACACGAGTAGCTTAAACTTAAGGAGAACATCGCAAAATTTAATGAAACATACACGGGAATGGGAATGGGAATGAAGCGGTTAGAGATTAGGGAGATAATTGTTATTAGGGAGAAGGTTCAAACTGTCCGCAAACAAAAACAACAACAACAAAGGCGATTTTAATACTCAGCGTGCTTACACCGCTGACTAATAAGAAACCGGTTTACAAAGCTCGGTTTCCACTAGGTAAAATGCGATAGAATTAAGATAGGTAAAATGGGATAGAATTGCACAGGATTTGCGATGAGCAAGTGAGCATTCCCACTGTTATCGTTTTTTCATCAAATAAACTTTTTAAATTATAATTAAATGTTCAAAGAGCCAGTTGTCAAGACCTTTGAAGATGTCCTATCGCATTTGCTAGGAATGAAAAAGTTTTCAACTTAACAATTAAGTTGTACAACTCAAGTTTTTGTGAGGCGTTCCAGACGGATATCAAGGATGCAGAACAAGTCTACTTAACGTAGCAAATAAAACCATAGTTAGCTGGAAATATAATGAAAAGTAAAATTCATAGAATATTTACATACCATTGAAGGTTGGCTTCCCGGTTGGTATCCTAAAAAACAAATTCACGAAGATGCATAAAAAAGAGTCTTCAATAATTCGTAATACAATTAGAAACTGGTTTCGAATCATAAACTGTCATCATAGACTTCTTAATGCAACGAAAGAATCAACTTCGTTGTTGATAAAAGTCCTTACTAACTGAAATGAACAATCTTACCTGTCTACAGTATGTTGTAATAAAGTTTCTGTAGCAGGTAACCGATTGACATATGACATCGAAATTGCAGTGATTGTTGGCTTTATCACGTTTATCATTTTCAGTGAATTCCATTTCTCAATGACCTTTCCAAACGTAGATTTGCTGCTTCGAAACAACGACAGACCAGAACAGTCAATTACAATAAATAAAATATCGGTTGTTGCTCGAGCAGCATTTTCTATAATAGTGTGTCGATGAAATTGCTCAGTACCGGATAAGGGAATCACAACTTTGCGAATTTGGTAACCACGGCAACCATTACTATCTGCTAGAACGATTTTCTTTTTTTCATCAATTGCTTCAACTACCTCCTGCTTCTCCTCAGCACTTGGAATTCTATTTTTATTTTCAAGACAATGTGCATAAGTGACAAAATCTTTTTCAGCAACCTGTAACGCATGTCGTATCAAAACGAATTCTTCTTCGTCGTGGCAGATTATGGTGTCTCCAGCTTCAACATTTTTCAAACAAACAGCCATCTTTAAAATCTTCTTCCGTTTTCCCTGGTACTTACCACGACAACTTTGGGGTAAACACCTCTCAATCTCTTTGGTTGAGGGGATATACAATAATTCCACTTTTTTACCTTGATGTGAATGACCAACTTGTGCAGTTTTCTCAAAATGATATTTCAGCATTATACCTTCTGTTGATGGTTTTTCGCCAAGCGTGCTTATCTGCTTCATAACATGTTCTTCCTTTTTCAAAGGCACTGGCATCTTTCTGGACACCTTGAAGTCACCTCTAACATCATCAGCTTCGGGGTGTCGATTCTGTTGCTCGGTCATCTCATTATTAGATCTTGAAGGACTATCTACTCGAGTCTCAGACTCAGTGAGAGTTTCAGTATCATCGCCGATACTAAATTCATCTTCACTAGATTTCGGATAGTAATATCGAGTTTCTTCGCCACTGATAACATCTTTAGCAACCTGCAAGCAAGATTCATTAAATTCAATCTTAAATTGCCATACGAAAAAACTTGACAGATTATCATAAGGTTTTTGGATTTCTGCGTAGCAACGAAATCCATTATAACTGTCCTGTCAATTATGCAAATTAGATCCATTTGACACCTTGTCGTTATAGTCTTTGACGTGAAAGAAAATGGCAGCCATGACAAAACGTATATTTGTTTTTTTATCTGTCAATATCGTTTTGATGGTTGCAAATTAAAATTCAAATAAGCGTTCAGAAAATCCTAAAAACTGTTTGTGTATTATCAGGATTGGGCTATACACTTTGGTCCATTATTAGCTTATGGTCAGACTTTGTCTTTATAACTGCTAACATCCTTTTTTTGAAAGTAGTTAGAACTCAGTTTGTTTCCTCCAGGACTGATGCGGAAATTGTTAAAGCCTAGGGGGTTCTATTTCTTGTTCAAAATATGCATGATTACAGACAGATTTTAATCGTAAAAGCTAAAATGCTGCAACGACACCACCTATGTATTATTATTCGAGGAGAACTTTACAGCTGATACAATAGTGGCACACCAACTAATTGCACCTTGAAAATGATCAGCTAATGATGCAGAAACATTTTTGCCTGAAAGATGTAGAATAATATTTGACAAAAAAAAACCTGTTTACCTCAAGGAGCTCTGAAATCTTCACAGAGTTTCGCATACTTTTTCTTAATTGCAATTGGGCCATATCCAGCTGAGCCTCGTATGTCTTAGAAACACGTGTTTTCTTTTCGGAGAAGATTCCTTTTACAATATCAAATTTTTCATGCTGAAATGGTTGCAACACAAGTGTTATGAAATTATCTTTCATAGAAGAAAGTTTTTCATTAATTAATTTAACTTCATCTTTGCTCATAGTGGATGAATTAAGTTCATCAATGAACATGTGACATCTTCTACCGGTTGTCTTTTCTTGTTCTTGTATATATCCCAGAATTTGCGAAATACTGGGAATGTTTCCTAATCTCATTTCCGCACCAATTACTGATGCATTGGTAATACACAAATTCACTAATCCACTCTCAACATTCTGCAGCTTTAAGTTTTTTAAGTGTTTGTCAATGTAAAAATCAATCAAACTGAATGGATCAAAGCTTATGTAAAATATGGTTGTAAGTTCTTTAGCAATTCGTGCTAAAAATTCCGATTGCAAAGTAGCGACAACAGTTTTGCCACAACCAAATGCTCCCTTGACAACTTTGTGTTTTCGTGCATCAACAACCACTTGAATCTGCTCATCATTTACCTGTAACTGTACCAGCTGGTCATGAAGATCATCAGAAGGATAAGCCACTTTGATTGACGTATTAGCAATAAAGCCAGAAATTTGAGCAATAACCTGTTTCAAGACCATCTGCTTATCAGGTTCACTTCTTGAGTATTTAGGGAGTTCATTTTGAAGCCATTGTTTCATGTTTCTAATTTCACTGAGATGATCCTTTGTTATGATTCTTGGAATACATCCATCACAAATTAATGTTTGTTTTTCTTTGAAAATGGTCACTTTGAGTGCATCGGAGTGGATGTTTCGAGCAGCAACGAACGTGGCAATAGTTATCTTGGGAGAAGTTATTTTGTCTTTGTGTTTAATCAGGAAATTCATTACAGTGGCAAGATCATCGGCATCTTTGGAACACTTTTGAAATTCATTGGAGATGTCTTTTGGATGAGTGCTTTCAGTAACTCTAATATTTAAAATGGCTCCCTTTTCTTGATGGAATATCAACACACGATTAGAGAAATCTCGATATTCTTCATCCAACTTTTTTTCCAACAAAAATTTTTTATGTTCCTGACTGTTATAGTACATAATTATAGCTCCTCCAGCCATTTGTTCATCTTGTGAACTTGACAGAGCATCTCTTATGCACTCTGCCACGTCTTTTGTTATATTTTGTGTGGTATCCATGAAAATATTTGGAAAGATGATCCATTCATCAAAATATTCTTTATTGTTTTTAATTAAATTACATTTCAAGTAGTTGTCACATTGATTTATCCAATCTGATGCTGACACACCCTCTTTGATACCATCATACTGGTCATAATTAAAAAGATTTCTGAATTCCAACGATGCTTTTTCCTTTTTCCTGTCTTCATTTTCACTTTCACTGTGAGCAACAATTGTGTAGCTATTTGATAACATACGTCTTTCCTTAGTTCTTCCTAAAATCAAAAGAATAAAAATAAAAGATTCTGAACAGATTAAAGGGAGAGGTTCATGCAGTTTAAAGTGAGAGTGCTCTGAAATACAAAATTTGGTACTTAATTAAATACTGTTATAATACACAAACTTTTTTTAACCAACTTTTTACTTGAAAATAATTTATTTAAGATTCAATTTAATTTAAATAACATCTTCCAAGTTTCCTTTTCACTTAAAGCTGCAAACACTCGAGAAATATCTCTGATAATGTTCAAACGATTTTGCATACAATAATCTTAAAAGAAAAACTTTGAAGAGAGTTTGAAAATGTTTTGACATTGATGTTGAAAATAGTGATACACATGAAATACATGATAAAATTTTTGTTTATCAATTAAGAGGCTGTTTACGTTAGGTTTCATTTTGGGGACGCATGAGATTTTTCTTGTTAAAACCTACTGATTACATGTAAGAGGTGATATGAAACTTGTGTCAGTTTGATTTATAAGCCAGTTAAAATGACAAACATGAAATTTCATGTCGGATGCCAAAGTTTCAATGTAAACAGATCACCATTTCAAAATTTTATGTTGGCTATCATGAAAACGCACTCTTAAATTAATTGTGTATTGTGGCCTTTAAAATGATGCAATATAGACTCCATTGAACTTTCAAACTTGGTTGTTTTGTATTTAACTATTCACCATGAAGAATTATTTCCTCACAACTGAGTTCCTTTCACTAAATAATCTCACATACCAGTTGCTACGTTCCTCAGTGAAAATTCTTTTGATGTTAGTTTATATTTGATATCATCTTTATCTTGATATTCCAAAACACATCTGTAAGTTTTCCTCTGATCCAAATCCTTTATACGAATGTAAACACAACCATCATATGTGTCTCTTTCCACCTTCTTAAGGTCAATTCTTTGCATGGTATTAGGTATGGTACCATCATGATTTTTGGTGATTATTTCAAAATACACTGCATCACAATGTTCAACATGTACTGAAGGAACTTCAAAGATGCAATAACCATTTTTCATCGGAAAGACTTCAATGGATTCTTCTTTTTGAACATGATCTTCCACTGAAATGAAGAGTAATGTACCGGTATACAACAATAATAAAATACCTACAAAACTGATTATAGGAGCGAAATTAATGAAAGGAGGCATCTTAAGTAGAATTACGAGTTGCAGACAACAAATCCAACACCAACAAAGTAAAGATAATAATAATCTTAACACCTTTCACTTAAATATACCTCATTTGATACCGTGATGATCTGAATTTGCACTCTCTTTGCAGGCTCTAGGGTAACTTAATTGAAAGGAACAGTTTAAGCCAGTTTTCCACTAGAAGGAATATTGAGCATGGAGCAACTATTGTTTTTCCACACCATCAGTTATTGAGCCATTTGATTGGCTTGCAGAATATTCTGAGGCAAAAGAGTTGAACTTGATCCTACTTTCTCACGGACAGGCTTGACAGAATTTATTAAACAAGAAAAGCAAAATGATTTTCAAGTTACAAAAACTCCAATGGGTTTTTATTCATTTATTTAAGCGCTATGATAAGACTGATATTGAAACAATTTACCATGTAAACAGAAGTTAAGTATAAGTTAATAAATTAATTGAAGATGGGTACTTAGAAAAATGTCGGCTTTGAGATGCACATATTCAGGAGTAGTGGTAAAAAAAATGCTGAGCACTAATCCGAAAACTAATACAGTATTCAAAATCTGATATTTAAAAAACTGATGATATTGATGACATTTTCGAAAATCACTTCTGCAATTTCAACCAACAAGCATTTCTTTGCTTAACAATTTGTAAGGAGACAGTGACATACCTTTCACATGTTGCAATGGTTGAACATGACCATCATCATTTAAATACATCTCAATGATACCTTTTGATATTTGTGCACGACTTGGATATATAAGATGACTTTCATCTTTAAGACGATACAAATCACTCTTTTCATCTTTTGTTAGAATTTTGATGCTGAGTTTAAATGCATTTGCAAGTGCAGCTAACACCAACTTGAATTGGTCATTGCTGTGAACGCCGGTTTGTTGATATTCTTTAATAATGTTCAGCAGATCATCAACAATGATCAGTTCTTCATACCAACTTAAATGATTTGTGAATTCTTTTGTGATCTCTTCAAAAACTTTCCTCTGATCAACAATCTTGTTTTTTTCTTTCAAGCATTCAATAAAAGAATTTACAATTGACCATTCCTTTTCAACTGCAACGGCAACGGTTGCACTGTATTGGTTCTTTTTTTCTTTTTCCATAGATTTAAACTCATTCCTATCATTTAAAAAGGAAAATCAATAAAATTGCATGGAATCATAGATAAAAAGTTGTTGAATCAAGTTCAACTTCAACTATGTCTAAACTTGGAAGATGGAATATCAAAATAATTCAAAATAGTCTCACCGAAACATGTTGAATAAGTTATAATGTTTACAATCTAAAAAAAACATATTGAAACTTTCAAGTAAATCTGTTTAAAACGTCCTCAAAGATGCTGCGAAATCTCACAAGTAAGATAATTTCGAAAATATCTCTTTTTGTTTGTTTTTGAGAGAAATTTTCACATAGAATAAAAAATTGTCTTGTGATAATTTCTACCATATTGAGTATAGTCAGGGATACTAGTATCTGTGGATTACAATTGTTGATAAAACAGTTTTTAGGACACCAGCTCTGAAAATGCACCTGGGCTACCCATTAATGATATAATCATGGTACACTTTGGTTGTAAAATATAACATATAATTCCAGATTATACCAGCATGTTGACTATCAAAACAATATTGTGGATAAGAAAGCCTTTAACTTGGCCTAAAGTGATAACGCCCTTTTGTTTTTCTAATGAAAGTGATACATGAAGTAGTCACTTTGCATGACCAAAATGATATGAAGATAACTGCCACTTTCAAACTATCTTTAAAGAGAAGACCATATATGACCAACATACCTTGCTCACTGTGCTCAATTTCTGATATCAAAGATTGTTTATTCAGGAAAACTAACAATGATTTTAAATGCAACCATGTTCCTTTCTCTGGGCTGGTAGATTGATGCCACTCTTCTAATATTTTCTGAAGTCTTAATTTGACATCTTTTGGATGGTTAGCACAAATGGTTTGAATGACATTATAATCTAACAAAAAATGAGCAATTGATCTCCATTCTTCTGAAGCTCCATCATAAATCTTTTTAAATATTTTCATCCGTTTCCGTCTTTCACGAAGAGATTTATCCTCACCATCTGAAAACAACCAGATAATAGACAGTATAGAAAATTATACAATTACATATTATATATAATTATACCAATAAAATTATAGCATGTTAGTGAAATAAGGTTACTATGAAAATACAGCCGACCATGAAAATACAGTTAATTGATAGTTAATTTACCTTTCAAATATTGTTGATGCAATAACTGATTATTTATTTTGTTGTTTTTTTGAGATCAACTGAATCAAATTCGAGGTTTTAATAAAAAGTGCTCTAAACTACGATTATTCGCGAAGATTACTCATGTTATTGGATTTCTCGAAGATTACTCATGTTATTGGATTTCTTCATGTGTTAAAGTGGAGCAGTTTTGTTACACTCCATTATCCAGTCACAGATTGTGTCATAAAAATTGGCCTAAAATGTGTCATTCAAACAATCCGTCACCATACGGAGTACAACATTTTTGGTAAGCACCTGGCTTTGGAGCTCATTAATTATTCATTAATGTGGAAAATATTTTTTTTGTGTGTTGTGACAATTTGTTATGTCCTACCAATGGAACTTAAATTGCACATTTGCAAAGAAATATGGCTGATAAAAAATCTGTCTGTTTTTTTTATTTATTTTGCATAAATTATTGCTATTGCCTTGCAACTTAGATAACTATTTTAGGTTTGACCCTATTTTTTTGAAAATTGCTACAAGTACCACCAATATCACTTTTGCCTATCTCCCTTTTGAAGACAAACGTAGACGGATATTTTTAACACTAAAAGATGAAAAAATGGGACCTATTTAAAAAACAGGGTACTTGCGACACTTGTAGCTAAATTTTGAAATGATTTGAATAACATATTTTCATAATTATAACTATATTTTTTAATGTATTTTCTAATGTATATATTTTTATCGCTGCCACGTAGAAAATGTAGAAAATGTAGCATCTACATTTTCCACCGTGACTTCCATA
Organism: Turritopsis rubra; assembly: GCA_039566895.2. Taxonomy (NCBI): domain Eukaryota; kingdom Metazoa; phylum Cnidaria; class Hydrozoa; order Anthoathecata; family Oceaniidae; genus Turritopsis; species Turritopsis rubra. Next base: position 1,732,294 of record CM077627.1, on the reverse strand, counting down.
ACATGTAAGAATTGGAAAGAAAATATTACTGATGCAATTTGAAAGCTGGGTACAACATTAATATGTAACGACCTGATGATCAACGGAATAGATGAAAGATGGTATGTAAAATATCAAGTAAAGTCAGCGAGGAACCAAAGTTGAAGATGGAACTGATTACATAAAACCGCTTCTACGGAAGAAACCCGATTAGTTTACACGTAGGAAAAAATAACACTATCGTTGAAGAGAAATCCTGGACAAACTATTGACTCTAAAAAATCACTTTTATTCACTGATTGCATTTCCCACGAGTAATTAATTGCTAAACACAATACATATGGAGTAACCCTGCCAGTATTATGACTTATACATAACAGGGTTTGAATTAACTGTTTGAAACTGCCACACATGCCAAAATTAATTTTACAAGTGCGTTGTTTTGGATGCCTAAAACGATAATTTAGCGAGGGGTGAACACATGCCTAAAATAACATATACTTGCTTCTTTCTTAAATTTGAAGTATGCCATCTGCTTTTGATCAACAACATTGAAAATATTCTGTATAAATGAAATGAATCATTCAATTTTGCATGAGATTTTAAGTGGAAACTGGCCTTAATATCTATTACTAGCGTACCTGTTAGTATAATTATAAAAGTGTTTGATTTACTAATTTATTGTGAGATCTCCAATCATATTCTGTAGTTGTTTGCAACACCATAGATGACGCGCCATATGTGGAATAATGCAAAGTATATAGTTATAATGTAGAAAAACATAGCGTTTGTATATAATGGTAATGGCAGCGTGAAAATAACGATGGGAGCAGACAAGAACATTAAGAATTTTGTATTTAGGAAAAACTGTCTTTGATATGCATTTTATCAAAATAAGGTAAATTTTGGCTTGTAAAAAGTGAAAACTGTGAAGACTTATTTTGATCACTGCATGATAACTAAATTTTAGAAAACGGAGAACACAAGCAAATTATTTTTTAAGTTTCTGGCGAGAGGAACACAAGGATCACTTTTAGGCCCTTTACTTTTCAAAATATTCATGTGATTTTTTGTTCCTAATAGATATTATGGACATTACAAGTTTGGTAGACCTTATGTCACAGATAAGAATGTTGATTTGGTTATAACAGCAGCTAAAAAACAGCAAAAACAATATTCCTATGGTTTTGTGAAAATGAAATGAAAACAAACCCTGGTAAATGCCACCTATTAGTCAGTGATAACAACTCTCACAATTCTCACTGGGAATACGACATAATGTGAGAATTAAAAGTTACTCCAAGCAATGTTTCTTCTGGGCTATTTTCAGAAAGTTTCGAAAAAGCTAAACACAATTGGATAAATGCTACTTGGGGTTAGGAGTGTCAAGTTTGTGAGACCTCTTCAAATAATAGAGATTAAAAATCTAGACAAAAACAACATATAAATAATGGATCCCTGAAAATTGCCCATGTTGACTGTGCGAAAATTTACATTCAAGATTTAAGATTTGTTTGAGTGTTTGCTTTCAGCTTTTTTCCATTTCTACATTTCTAGATTTAAATTTTTTGTTAAATATTTTTTTGTTTTTGCTTTGTTTGTTATGAGAATATCTTCTATTGAAAATACGTAAATATGTTTTAGCTTATCTTAGCTTATCCTTGCCCAGAGCACCACATTGTAAGTTGGCATAAGAAACTAGAAATCTTGAAAAGAAATTTATTTCGTAACTGTACCATCAACGATATTGAGGAGTATTTATTGAGGACATGTTTGGTGGACATTGTGTGGTAGATGTTATGAAGAATAATGTTGGAAAGTTAAGACAAAATGTAAAAACCACCATGTGAGATATGAACACAAATGCTTTTTCAATGGATTGGCACAAGTTTTCGGGCTTCTATCATCTACAGCATCGTTTCCTTGATTCCCTTGGTAACCGGTTAGAAACACAACTCATGAATACCAAAATAGATGCATAAAGCTGGTTTGTATCATGGAAATGACTGGTTAGGCATCACACAAAACATTTTTGCAAAATATACCTGATAAATAATGAACAAACCTTCAATATTTAAAGGAGAGTGCTTTAATTCTTCAGATGAAATGGAAAGGTCATCCACTATGACAGCAACCAAATCTCTTCTTTTTTCACCGGTGAGATTTGTCATCATGGACATAACACAATCAAGAACTGGTCTATCGTATCTTGTAACAAATTCAAATATCCTTTGAACTTCCACATCATGTTGGAACAATCTTTCACAAAATTGTTTTCCTTTTGTGAGATCACCAGAGAATCGCTGGTCCACAGTGTATGCAAACATTCGATAATCTAAAAGGAGGATAAAATAATGTAGAATGATGTCATTCAGTCAAACAGTCTCATTTAGTTACACTCGTGCTGAAAGTGAATGTTAAGAAATTTATGCAAAATCCGATGACATATATAAAGTCTAAAATGTAAATAATTTTGGTGCAAACGTAGTTAGTAATTCACTCTCCATGGTTTACAAGAACTGCAAGATAACCACTTTCTTAATGAAAGAAAAGTGGATAGTGTAATGGTCTCAAGGTCTGAAATACAGGGCTAGAAGGTAAAATAGGTAAACACCGGTATTTAATAAGCAACCGAATGAATTTTCTAAAAAATTTCTAGAAAATACCAATACTTTTCTTTACTTAAAAAAAAATGTCCCTTAGTAGCTACAAATACAAGAAATTAAAAAATATTTACATATTTCTAATATTCAATCCCTAAAAAGGGGTCTGATATCACCCGTTCTCGTCCTATTTTCTGCCCTTATGCACCACAGTTGCTCGTGAACAACCAATTCTTGGTAGGTATTTTCGCGAAGCTTTCAAAATCATATCATAACAAAACAAACATGTCTGATAGTAAAAGTAACGAGTATTCTGAAGAAAGTTCAGACAGCGAACTTAGTGTGGATGAATTTTACTCTTCAAGTGATTCTAACAATACTTTTCAATCGTCAACATCAGATTATACAAACGAACCAGAGTATACGAGTCTGAACTGAAGAAACTTCCAGCAGCACAACACGCCTCGTCTGTTATTTTACATACAGTAACTAAATGTGAATGCTGTACAGAATACGAAAATTACTGAACTCCAAGCTCAAAAATATTGATTGCATAACACAGCATGAAGAATTCCTAAGTTTTCACTTTTTTCTGTTGATAAACACTGTTCTGATAAAGAACATTTTTTCCTCAAGTCATGTTTATCGAATATTATAATTATCATTGTATGCATGATTGATAGCGATAATACCCGGTTTACATTTATTATTCAAAGTTAAAAGTTTTGGAAAAAGAATAAAAATTTTACACGGCCATAGATATGCAATCATTTTTATTATTATTCTTTACAATAAAAAAATAAAAAAAGCCAGTCATTTAAGGCTAAGAAAACAAAAGAAACTGCCGGTCATGCAGACAGTCATCCCATATAATTGCCTTCAGCAGCGGATCTAGAGGGTAGTCTCAATTTGTGGAGGAGCACATTAACATAATTTCTGTTTTCAGTCTGTATCACCAATGGAGTTATTTGCATGCTTTTCTTTTATACTTTAATAGCTAACATTCTCCTCCACAAATTTCGACTACTCTCTAGATCTGCCTATGTTATGGATTAAATTCAGGTATGCATGCGTATAATAGCAGTACTACTATTGTACTATATATAATTGATTCATGCATCAAAACTCTTAATCTTAGGAATTTGCAACTTTATACTTAAAGCATATGTGAATTAATTTTTGTGTGGATTTAACTTTGTGGGATGATATTGTGCAGGCCTGAAGATTATTTTTTTCCATGTCAGACAAGATGTCCACCGGTAGAACTGTAAACCCAGTCCAGACTTTAACATCATCACAGTGTTTTCTCTATATATATACGACACAAAAATAACAGTGAAGTGGTGGACAATTTACCTGTGAACCCTAAACGTAAGGATACTGATTGCCTTTGGTATTTTATTTATGTTGCACCACACTTGATATTTCTCGCCAGACAAATATGTCTGTTGATTGGGTTCTTTTGTCGGACAAATACTGTTTTTACGCCAAACAATTTTAGATGTCTGGAACTAATATTCAGGTTGATTTTAAATTAGGAAAACCCATGCCAAGCAGTTTTTCATGCATTTTATCATTCTTTAAAAAATAATAAAAAAAAGTCAACTGAGGTGCATATAAAAAAATGAAAACAATAGACACAGCTGTGGACTTTTAAAGCGAGTATGGTGATGATGATAAAACATTACGTGGATAATTTTAAGATACAAAATGTTTTCAAATTAGTAAAAGAACACTGGGTGGTTATTAAAATTTCTTTGATAATAATAATAATGATGAATATACACAGAAGTATAACAGAAGTGTGAGAGAATGTAGAAGAGAAAAAATATATTAACCACACGCAATGTTTCATTCAAATTATTCTCCAAATTGTTAATAAATGACCTCCTCTCGTTAACTGCCCCTCCAAGTTGCAAAAATTAATAAGCATCTGGGTGGTTTAAAGGAAAAATAGAGTTAATAGAATTCAAAAAGTAAATAGCAATACTAATTACTGAAAACATCCATCATCCCTGTATTATTCTCTGTAAAGTGCATTAGGAAAAAAATAATGCCCAAAAATCTATTTGGTACATGTTTAGAACTATTGTGCCACGAGTCTATGATAGCATTGAAAATTTATGTTACCACAAAAAATGTCCTCAGTGTGAAGGTTTATCCAATTTCAAATCATGCATGGACAAAGTCTAAGTAAGCACTGACCTTCAAGCCGTAAGGCTCTTGTTAATATTAATTTCTAATCAGATGTGAACTACACTTTAAAGATTAAAAACACCTGGTGAAAATATACAAGGGAAAATAAAAAATAAACAAGTCTGTTTTTTAAAAACAGAGGAAAAAAAGAGAGCCTTGTGAAGTCATTTTCAAAGTCGGAAGATGACCACTTTATCCAACAACATTTCCTCAACGTCAATTAATTGGTCTTCCTCTTCATTTGAATCCTTGATTAACTTGTGTATGACATCATGAACTAGTGCACCCGCGTCTGCCTTTTTTAATCTATTAATTTCCTTTTTCTTTGGGTGACTGGTACCAGGTATGTGACATCTTAAAATTGATCTTTTTTTCCCTAAAGTTTATTTTTTGTTCAAGTAGTTTGAATGAACATTTTTTATGTTTAAAAATACCAAACAAAGATTTCAGGATTGCTTGAGTGTTTAATTAATTTTTCATCGTAAATTAAATAGAGCTTTTTATTAATCATGTCACATATCTTCTGTACAACACTTTAAATTAGAACAAATAAACAATTTTTCCTAGAAAAAAGACTGAAGTATTTTAGATCGGCACACAGCACTGTTGACTTCAAGCGTGATATAGGTCGGCATGTACGACAGTACATCAGTTGTAATCTTATATATACATATACATAGCTTGTTGTTACTGTAAAGGAGACCAGCATTATTAGCCGAGGGGCTATGACAAGGACGCTGGCCACCTTGGAAACACATACACACATAATTAGAATTAATTTAATAACAAATAAAGAGTAAATAAATAAATAGGTATAATCAACTGTACAATGAAAAGAAGAACTGAGTCAGGGTAGATTTTAGCATTGGGTAGGTGAGAGAAACTAATTTACAAGAAGGTAAGGACTTATATACAAAATTCCATGATTGAATGGACTGATACCGAATGGAGTTACAGTGAAAAGATTCAGTGGACACAATGGGGAGGTTAATCAATCCAAGTCAAAAAATAAAGTCAACAGTAAAAGTATCCTGGAGAGCCTCAGGGAGGTTTTTGTGATACAGGTTATAAATGAAAATTATGTTCTTTATGTGGACCAGATCTCTTATACTTGTGGCCGATCATGGTAAAGACAAATGTGTTCAATGAGTCCTAAAAAAGTCGCAACAAAAAAAGTGAATCACCACATTTACTCTATATATTGATTAGTCCACTTATACGTCACACGACGCGTGGGGACTGTACCTTATAACTGAATTTTGAATCGAAGGAGCAAGCGAAAGGGTGAAATGGCGGCTGTATTTTGCGAATTGTTTTTGCAGTGTTGCATAGCAGTGATTCATTTCTGTCAAAAAAAGTCAGATGGCAATCTTGTTTTTTCCTGGTTTATAAACAAACAACAATTTTCATTTTAGAAGGTAGGATTCCCTTTAAAGGCGTTTCTTAAAGTGTAGGCAGGCTGTAGGGTGTGCCACCAAAATTAAGTTGTGGACTAGAAGAGAAAGAGTTTGATGATATGTTACAAACGCATCCAACATGTTTTTATCTATGTTGACTCTTCATCAGGGAAGAATGAAGAATGAAGAATGAAGGGCAATGAAGAAACAAAGGGTACCTTCAGCAAGTCAGAAGTGTGTAGCGCCAACGATGATGTTTGTTACTGTAAAAAACAAATAGCTTTTGAATTCAACGAAGCACTTACCGATTTCGGCATCCATTTTATCAATAAAGCCTGTTAATCACTTTCACGATAGTGCACAGAGTGAGTTTCTGTTCAGAGAAACAGCTGTTCAATATTTCAGAACTGTGCGAAGTGAAATTTCAAAGAAGGTAACGTCTTCTGGTCTGATAACGATCTTGTGACTTGTAGGAGTGTCATTTTAAGCCAATCATTGGGCATATTTGAAAAACAGACCCAGACCGGACCCTAGACCCTTATTAAAAAAATGGCCCATATCTATTTTTAGAATAAAATTTCTGTTTTTAGAGCCATTAACCCAAATTTAAGAAAATGCTTTATGTCTTACGAAATTAGGTATGCATGCTTTTTGTTACACACCAAATATCATACCTAAAAAAGCATTTTTATAAATTTAGGTCAACGTTCTAAAAATGAGTAGGGCATGTTTCTTTCTCTAGGTTCATAGTCCGGTTTTATAAGCTGCGCACGATCGAGCGGAGCGGATCAAGGGCATCACAGGAAAAATGAACGCACAAGTGTACGTGTTCGGTGGCCCATAAGTGCAACTTCTTTCAAAATTTCCGTCTCTTTTAAATCTTTTTTTAAATTCTTTTAAAAAGAATTGGCATCATTTTTTATAACTACAAAAAATGTTTTATTCCTTTTCAACTAGCTAAAAAATAGATGATTTTCAAATGTTTACATGCTTTTAAGGCACTATCAAATTATAGTTTTGAGATTGATATTCCCTCTAGGTTGCGAATTATAAATGCTATTGTATTACTATTGTCTTAACATCTGTAAATGACATCATAAAAATGAATGATCATGAGTAATGGGCTAAGTGGTGTGTGTGTGTGTGGTCACCACCACAAGCATTGAAAACGGCAGGCAAAATTGGCAGTCAGTTTTTATTAGTAGTAGTATTATTATTGATGTTTACCCAGGATAGCCTCTTCAGTTGTGATAGAACTGTTATCAATGAGGGTCCTGCGAAGGAGGTCCCAGAGCATTTAAAGCCCCCATTTGGGCTACGGAAGCCGCAAGTATGCTTCAACCGCTCAACCAGACAACCCCCTTTTAGATATCAATCCCGCTCTCAAGCTGAGTGCTAAGCTGAGTGGATCAATTCACACTGTTATAGTCGCTGGCATGACTCGGCCAGGATTTGAACCCTGACCTCCCGCACTGAAGGCGAGCACTCTACCACAAGGCCACTAGTCGGTGTTTGTCTTAACTCCCTCTCTTGAATAACGCTGATTACTTGTTGTTGAAAATCTGCCTTATCAAGTGAAATAAAAAAAAAAACGTCATTTGCAAGTCATCTATTTATTTCTAGCTACAGGTTTCTAGCTTTAAACCAAAAAAAATTGGTGTTTTGGTCCACAATAGAATCCATAATGGCTGCATTATCTCCGAAATTGTGTATAGACGAGGGATCCCTCTCAGTACACGATTTTGGAGATATTGCAGCCATTTCGGATTCTATTGTGATTTGGTACGTCACTGGACAAGTTGAAATCCGACTTTGCTTGACAACAGTATTAGGAAAAATCTTCAAGCAATGTTTTATCAGGATTTTAGGTTTGATTTTAAATCCAGATTTATAAAATATTTTAGGATTTGAAATGTGGATTTATAAAATAATTTGGGATTTGAAATATTTTTACAGATTTTTAAGTTTTTTAAGGTTTCATTTTTTTTTCGAGATTGTCCCTTCTCAGCTTTCGTACGATCGTCATAAATTTTCGTGCAGAAGAAAATAACTGATCGTTGCGGCGAAAATATTCGCTTGGCGAAAAGTAGAAATTGTTTTGCTGTAGCACCATAACCAGTTTTCGATTCGTAGTGGGAGCGTTGCACGTGGGTTACTAAGCTGAGTAACAAGAGGTTTGTGGTCGGTTAAGACTTCAAATTCCTTTCCAATTAGGCACGTACAGAACCTTTTGCAGCCGAATAGGATTCCCAGTTACTCTCGTTCGATTGGACTATAGCGTTTTTCGACTTCTATTAACGAGTGGCTGGTGTATACAATGACGCGGTAGTCATCTTGATTCGGTGAGAGTTGCATTAGTATTGTGCTAAATCCTTCTGGTCCAGCAGCGGTGATAATTTTAGTACATTTTCGTGGGTTAAAGTAGCTTTAATGCTTCATGGGGGCGGGAGGTGTTTTATAGATTGTACTTTTTGTTCTGTTGGTGTGACACCATTTGCTGAAAACATGAATCCAAAGAATTCAATTTCGCGTTTGTTGAACTCAGAGTGACGTTGTGTTCGGCAAGACATCGGAGAACTGTGATAAGTGTCTCTGTTTAAGTTTTTTCATTGCGAGAGCACAATATTATGTCATCTGCATTGTTTTTGCAATGTGATATGTCCCGTACAATCTTTTTTAAGTGTTGTTGAAGTTTTCTGTAGCAGACGCTGTTCGAAGTTCAGCCTTTTAAAATGGTGTAATCCTTGGTGTGTTATGAAAGTCGTGATGTATTTCGAACTTTCATCTAACTCTAATTGGAGGAACGCTTTGTTCAAGTTTGGTGAAAATTGTAAAGCCATTCAACTCGTGTATTAAGTTGTCAAAACAGGGTGATGGGTATCGTTGTCATTTGATTGCCCGATTGGCCTGTCTGATTTTGTTTTTGTTAATTTTTGGGGGCACGACTACGGTTGGTGATACCCAAGGAGTGGATTCAATTACAACGTCTTCGATGATGTCAGATTTCCTTAAACGGTCTAGTTCGTCATCGACCTTTTCGTATTCTTATATATAAAATAAACACAAGATTTTATAAAATCAAATAGGAAAATGCTTCTTTCCTTTATTGTAACTGTTGATTTGTTAGCCCAAACATACACTTTCAACAGATTTTATCTTAGCACCTCACTTTAAAGGCATACCAAACTACCCAGGGTATCACCTATTTACGAGTATGATGTATGCACCTATTTACGAGTATGATGTATGCACCTATTTACGAGTATGATGTAAGCACCTATTTACGAATATGAAGTAATTCGATATGAAGTTTGTTACATTTATTTCAATGGAGAGAATAAGAAGAATCACGATCAACTTTTGCTGGTAATATTCGATGCACAGACACAGTTTAGTGCAACGAAGATAATAAAAATGTATTCTTTTATATTTCTAGTTATGTTATATTTAATTCTTCAAAACTTTTCTTGGCTCTAATTTTACCAGAATGGTAGACATAACAGCCTTTTTTGTATAGTATAAATATTATTGTAATGTTTCAGAAGAAAATTCACACTTAAATACGAAATTTATAGTGAAACAGGTTAGTACTTTCTGTTTGTATATTCTCTCGCTTAAATTTTAATTTCATGGTAATAATAATAGAATATACACAAAATTAGAACTTTTTTATTTTTATACGCATTATCTGAAACATTTGTCTACATAATTATCTGAAACATTTGTCTACATAATTGGTACCAACCTAGTTAGTTCTCAATCGAAGTTTCTATAACTATAAAATGAAGTTCTTTTTATTTCTTTCCACTTCTTCTCAACAGTCAGGGAAATAATAGAAAACAACAATTATGGAAGAATTGGTTCTTTCGTCTTGGTTGGTATAACATGACGTATCATTTACACTTAATCAAAACGTATCGTTTACACTTAATCTCCTGCATGGCGACTAGCCGGCAGCGAAAAACCCCCTCAGAGGAAACATTGTCTTCGAACCAATTGCATTAGTCGCCTATACCCCCGAAGTTTAAGGGTGTCTTATTCTGTCTGTCACATTATGATTATCGTTAACACTATCGTCTGCATCATTTCTGGAATCTTTCTGTATTCTTTTTGTCAGGAAAGACATTCGTTTCATTTTCGTGGGAAAGTTTGTACAATCCAGTGTTGCAGACGATCCGGTATGAAAAAGAAAAATGAAAGATAATCAATTTAATCAATGAATAAACATTAATGCTAAAAAACTATTTAGCTCGAAGAAAACGAAAAAGTTTAAGATACTCAAACCAAGTGACGAGAGAGAGCTTGTTGTGAACCAGATCCGACTTATATACGAGTCGGAATGCGCATGCGCTGACTCGCTCCCCCAAGCATCCAACAGTGATGCAGAATACGCAAAGAAACTCTGTTTCCGTTATCTACGATAGTGGAAACAACGCTTCTTTCCACTTCTCAACAGTCAGGGAAATAATAGAAAACAACAATTATGGAAGAATTGGTTCTTTCGTCTTGGTTGGTATAACATGACGAGAGAGCAAAAGAGGATTATTATTTTTTAAATGCCTAAAGACTTTGAAATACTCAACCTTTTCTTCTTACTATCCTTAATGTACCTATCACGAGAAGATATAGAGGACCATCTGCCATGTTTACTTATTAGCCGGTCTGGAACATCGTTATTTGCTGCCGCGCTGGCTCCACCAGAGCGCAAAGAATGGAGACCAAACGTTTCTTTTGCGCCGGGTTCGACTGCGTCCAAATGCTCCAGAAATGTTTTTCGTGTAGCATCATAAGAAATTTTTTGAGATCCTAATACATTGTGTCCCTTTTTAGTTTTTGATAATCGACAGATTAAATACGAATTAGGCTCTTGGCTGAGGGAAGTTATCCTCAAGAACTTCTTGAGCCAGAGTACTGGACAAGTCAATGTTCCAGTGGCTGCAATATGAACAATATGGCCTCCCCGAAGTTGATCTGTTTTTGACTTTTCTAAAAATATCTCAAAAGAATCAGACTTCTCTTTCAGGTCTTTGATTTTTAAATTTAAAAGTTCACTTATTCGAAGGAATCCGGAAAATCCTAAAAGGCAAATGACAATAAATCGAAGATGCATCAGATTAGTGGAAGCTCCAAATTTTGAAATGAGAGCTGTTATAAGCTCCGCAGTAAAAGGTTCTTTCTGATGTCCTTTTCCTTTTTTGGCGAGCCTTTTAGCACCTTCAAAAGCTAGTTTAATAATAGGATGATCGGTGGGAGGATCAAAACCTGCATTGATGTGCCCCCATCGGATTCCACATAATGCAGATATAATCGCACTAGAAGTGTTCTTTTCTTGGACCAGATCGTTAAAATATATGCAAACGAAGAAAGGATCTGCAGGGCAATGTTGAACTTCTTCGTATTGTGATGTCCACTCAACCCATTTATGCCAAGCTCTCTTATAATTGCTTATTGTATCTGGTGCGAAAGTGGCTTGAAATAGTTTTGGTAAATTGGCAGCCTTACTTTTAAGGGAACTGTCGCGAATAGAATCCAACTTATTCCAGATGCCGATATTGATATGATCTATTAGAGAGATTTTAGAAAATCCTATTATTTATTATTACCTAATATTTTCACGCCCGTTCTGCGATTACTCACTCACAACCCCTGCCCATGCGCCCGTCCGGCGATGACTCATTCAAGAGTACTATCCATACGCCCGTCCGGCGATGACTCATTCAAGAGTACTATCCATACGCCCGTCTGGCGATGACTCATTCAAGAGTCCTGCCAATCTACCAATCAGGCATCAATTTAGCTCAATATGTCTACAAACCCGTATGGATATCGCTCAAGTGAAGAGAAAGAGGCCTTACAATGAGATAGTAAGCAACATGGCGTATCAAAAGTATTATTAAACAGCCCGTCGGGCGTAAAATTAACTCCCGACGTCTACACACCCGTACGGTGAAATAACATTCACGTGGAGAGAAAAGCAGAAAACACCCTCTTATGTAGTGACAGGACTAGCAACGTGTCGTAATAAACAAAGTGTTGATAAAAATAGTCATATTTCCAAACGTTTCCATGTTAGACAGAAAAGTCGATATACAAAGCTAGGGACAAAAATTTAGCAAAACCATTAAACACTGATTTTCTGGCTGAAAAATTATAAAAATATGGATCTAATAATAAATAATCGCGAATGAAGTTATTAAATGTTTTCCCATCTGATGTTAATAACGGCCAAAAGTATGAAGATTGCCACATGGGAACTAACTAGACAGCTGTTGCTTTACATCTTTTTGCATGTTTTATAACGTCACTGATCAAAGCGATTGGGGGGCATAACCAGTTAAAATGTTCAGACCAATCGTACGTAAAGGCGTCTACACCTGAAGAATTGGGGCAATGAAACTTGGAATTGAAGAAGGAAACCTTTCTGTTTAAATCATCGGCAAAACGATCAACAGTAAAAATACCAACTGTGTTTAAATGTATTCAAACGTTTCCATGTCAATCCCCCAGTTGTCAGTATCACTAATTTTAGAAATAGAATCGGCTGGTTCATTATGTTCTCTAGAGAGCCACGAAGGTTGTAACCTTATATTATTCTGTAAGCAGAGATCGAAAATTTCTAAGGATAATTTGTGCAAATAAGGTCTCCTGCTACCGACTTGAATTATTCTCGAAATATTAGCATTATCAGAGTACCAAAGCACGTTTTCATTTCTGAGTTTTTCAGCAACAGACTGAAGAATGAGTTTTACAGCTAAGAGCTATCGGTAAGTTGAACTTTCTCTCCGTTCAGTAGAAGTAAAATCACCTCTAGCTACAACACTTCCAAGCTTTTGCACTACGTAACCTCCATATCCTGTGTCACTAGCGTCTGAATAAACAATTTTGGATGTAAAATGGTTGTCTACTATTTGAAATCCGTTTCTAGACTTTAGGTTTCTGTGCCAAAATAAAATCTCTTCTTGTAATAGCTTGTCGATAAGTTTCGGTTCGTACCAAGATGATCGGAAATCGATAAAACGATACATTTGCCTTGTAAATAGCCTTGTCAAAGGACCGATTCCTAATGACATTGAAATAATTTTTCCGGCAATTCTAGAAATGGTTTTTGCATTGGTTGAATGCGAATTGAAGACTACTTCAAGCAATTGAAGAACAGAAGGAATTTTATCGTCAGGGACAAAGAATTTCATACATCTTGTATCGATATTGAACCCTAACCACTTTCCTTCTTGTGATGGTATGAGCTTAGATTTCTTAACGTTTATTAGAAGACCTCCGTTGTTTAGATCACTTTGAATAATGGTGCTATGATTACGTGCCAGTTCGAAACATTTTGCACTGGATATCCCATCATCTAAATACATTGTGCAACGAATACCTTGCTTGCGCCATTGTTTTATTAATGGCCTTGTTAGTTTTGTAAATGCATAACCTGCACTCGCTAAACCGAAAGGCAAAACAACAAACTGGAAAAACCTCACTGTCCCATCTTCATATGTCCACGAAAAGCCTAAAAATGTTTTGTCGTCGTCATGAATTGGTATATTATGGTATCCACTTTTAAGGTCGAATGTTGTGAAAAAATCACCTTTCTCTAAATGTTTCGAAGCTACTTTTAAATCTTCGTATTTAAATTTAGGGAATTCCAAATGTTTATTGACATGGCGTAGATCTAGAACCAACCGTAATTTATTTTGGCGTTCTGCGACGGTCAGAGGATTACAACAGTAAGGCATGAGTTTCACTTCTTCGATACAACCTTGTGCTAATAATTCTTCGATGCTGTTTTCAACAAACTTCTTATGTTTTAGACTCGAAGCGTTATTCTTGGCACAGAATTTTGGAGGATGAACCGCAAAAGGCAAACGATAGCCATTTTTGATCATGGTTAAAACAAAAGGTGAGGAGTCCAATTCACTTTCCCAAAATTTAAAATGTTGTCTGAGGCTTCCTACTACAGAGTTTCCATTGTGGCAACCTTCTTTCAACCAGTTTCTTTCTAACAATGAATTAAGAAAAACACAAAAGTTAACTAGAATTATACTATAAGCAAAGTAGGTGCCTCAGCGTTTAAGTTCGCTCACGTTGAAGCTGTTGTTTGGCATATTACTAGATATATTAGGCCTTGAATTGGGGCACTGATAATTCAAATGACCATATCTTCCACATCCCCAACAAACTTTGTTGTCCAAACGAAAATCTCTTTTAGGAATAAAGTGTCTTTGAAAAGACCAACCAAACGAATTTTGTTTTTCGGAAAAAGATCGTTGATTTGTCCGTTTTAATTTTCTTGCTTTTTCGCGTTTTGCAGCGGCAGATCTAATGGCTCTGTTTATTAACTTTTCGTCTTCCGAATCAGAAGCTAAGTTATCGCTCAAATATTCATTTACGGTTGCCCAATCCTCCCTGTCGGCTAACTTAATCAATTTCATCCTTTTACGAACAAGCTTCTTACCTTCCTCTAACATTTCCTTTGCAGCTACAACGTTATTCTGCGACAAACTTGAGGAGCCTTCATCGAGCTTGTCCATGACGTTTTGGCAGAATTCAAATTGTCGTAAATTGCCTTTTCCTTTTAGATTGGCTGACGATCGCTGCTCTTGCAAAGCTCGATCGACCTGTTGATGTTGTTTCTGCAAGAACTTCTCAGCAACCTTTTCAGCGACCGTCGAAGCTGCCAGCAGGGTTTGCTCCTGACTTCGTTCCAAGGCTTTCTCCACGATGTCGACCATTCTGGTTTCTAAATTCGCTTCTTCGGACGACATCTTAACAGTTTAAGATACTCAAACCAAGTGACGAGAGAGAGCTTGTTGTGAACCAGATCCGACTTATATACGAGTCGGAATGCGCATGCGCTGACTCGCTCCCCCAAGCATCCAACAGTGATGCAGAATACGCAAAGAAACTCTGTTTCCGTTATCTACGATAGTGGAAACAACGCGTCTGTGAAATGAACGCACCTGAGATAGCAATTCGTAAGGTTTGCATACGATTGAGAAATGCTTTGCTGAGATGTTGTCTGTAACGAAACTGATATGTATAGATTTGTAGCTTATACTATTTTATTCACCGTAGCAACGCAGTGGAAATCCGTGTTTAAAATAGGCGTTCTCGACTACTCCTGCGCGAAACAAGAATTTCGCCCATCTACACTAGAGAGAAATGGTTATAATTTTTATAAATGATAGTTGAATATAATAGATTGTACTGTATCAATGAATTGTAGTACTTTGATATTTTTTTGATAAAAAAACCCCAAAAAAACAAAGCAAACTGCCATATCCATTTTCGGATGAAATAAACAACATATAACAATAATTATATTATGGTTTCTCTCAAGTGAAAATCGGCCCTTACAGTTAACTTAATCCATGTCCATGTGGAGAACAATGTTTAGATAAACAAAACATTTAATATTTCTTTTTTTCTTAATTTCCATTGGTATGTTAGTTTCTTTTGTTTCATGCACGTGGCAATTTTTGGTATTATTGGCAGAAATACTTCCAGTGCACATAAATTATGCAATGGCACAGACTGGCTATTGCAAACGTGTTTGCGCGTCTTAGCTCTTATTTATATATCATTATTTTGTTGTTGCACCTATAATATATCTTAAACGATTTAGTTGTGTGTTTGCAAAAAATACTGCAATTATTTCCTTTTATAATTGCAAGATATTAGACCCCAAAAATCGAAAGTCATTGACTTTTTTGAAGACGCGTGCGAGGTAATTGAGACGTCTTTGCGAGGTCTTTGAGATCTCTTGTAAAAGATGATTGTACGACGTCTTTGTGTCCGCTGGGTTGGTTTAAAATGCAATAAATAAGTATGCTGACTCTGCAACCACTGGCAGGGATCGCAAACAGTTACATTTGTTTCTTATTTGGGCACCTGATTGTCGAGTCATCATTTTTTTTTGAGATACTTATATTCGTTTACCATATAAAAATAACACCTTAAGATATTTGCCTATATTAAATCAAAGTTGAGGGAAATTAAGGTAGATGAAATAAACCCGGATTACTAAAAACCGCGTCATTTCATAGCGCGTTAATTTAAAAGAAAATATAAAGCTGGATTTCCACTTTACTTTTTTGATACGCGTATCAGCACAAAATATGGTAGGGTACGTTCGATGCAATACGCGTATTAATATCCATTCAAAAAATATGTTTGTTGATGGCCGAAATTTTTGTTCTCCTGACGTGTAGTTTTAAAAGCGGCACTAAAGACTGTTTGCTGATTTTTTAACTCCAGCTTTTAATAACTGTGTAAAATCTGGCGCATTTCCTTCAAACTTCAAACTAGCAGATGTAATACCCATATTTAAGAAGGGGTCGAAAACTTCAAAGGAAAACTATAGACCAGTAAGTATCTTGGCTAATATATCAAAAGTATTCGAAAGGCCTATCTTCAATCAAATATCTAATTTCTTTGACAAAATTTTCTCTAAATTTCAATGCGGTTTCCGAAAAGGATATAACACCCAGCATTGTCTTCTAGCAATGATAGAAAAATGGAAATCTAGTTATGATAAAGGACAGCACATTGCAGCACTACTTACAGATCTTTCAAAAGCGTTTGATTGCCTTTCACATGAATTAATTCTTACAAAGCTGCATGCTTATGGTTTTGATGAAAAAGCGCTCAAGCTATTGCATAGTTATTTATCTGATAGAAAACAAAGAACTAAGATTGGAAATTTTTACAGCTCTTGGATAGAAATTTTGTTTGGTGTCCCACAGGGTTCAATACTAGGCCCATTATTACTTAACATATTTTTATGTGACCTTTTCTTTATAATCGAAGATGTTAATTTTACGAGTTTTGCTGACGATACCACCCCCTATGTGACTGGAAATTGCATCATGGATGTTGTTTCCTTGTTAGAGAAATCATCTTCAGATCTCCTAAAATGGTTTTCGAACAATCAATTGAAAGCTAACCCAGATAAATTGAATCTAATAGCGAGTTCCTCGGAACATATTTCGCTAACTTTAGCAAATTTTTGCATCACAAGTAATGATTCTGTTAAATTATTGGGCGTTGAGATCGACGACAAGCTAACTTTTAGGAATCACATAAACTTCATGTGTAAAAAAGTAAATCAAAAATTATATGCTCTTGCTAGGGTAGCACAATTTATGGATATTGACAAAAGGCGACTGTTATTTAATGCATTTTTTCAATCTCAGTTTTCTTACTGTCCTCTAACTTGGATGTTCCATAGTAGAGAGATGAACCACAAGGTAAATAGAATACACGAAAGATGTCTTAAAATTGTGTATAATGACAAACAATCTTCGTTCCAGAAACTTCTGGACAAAGATGGGTCTGTTTGCATACATCCCCGTAACCTTCAAAGACTTTGCATAGAAATGTTTAAAGTTGTAAACGGAATTTCTCCTGAAATATTTTCAGAACTGTTTAAGGAGAAAAACCACACTGTTTATAATTTTCGCAACAGCGGCCATTTTGAAATACCCCGTGTTAAAAGTGTATTTAGTGAAGAATCTGTTGCAGTACTTGGACCAAAAACATGGAACAGACTACCACAAAATCTGAAACAGGTTAAGTCTCTCGAAGGATTTAAAAGTCAAATAAGAAAATGGAAACCTACAAACTGCCCGTGTCGTATTTGCAAACCATACGTAGCGGGCGTAGTTTTCATATAATAAGTCTCTAATGATTGATATGTCTTTCTCGTTCATCGCCGCTCAATTGTGGCATAGGATTTCTGAGTCAGCAAAAAACGCAACTTCACTTAATGAATTTAAAACCGCATTAAATTCAGTATCAACTTTGTCTTGTCCCCCGTCTTTGTGCATAATATATCCCATCTCTCGGGTTTTTTGCTTGAATTTTATTTTGCATATAGATTTTATTATTGGAAAGTCGATTTTAATTAGCTAGTTGCAGCTATTTTAACGTTTACTATTGTATTTTTATCGACTAAATAAATAAATAAATTCCCGAAATGAAAGATTTTGATTTAGGCACTTAGGAAGTTAAAGAAAAGAGATTAAAAATGAAATAAAAACATTCATAGAAAGAACATAAAAACCACAATGAACAAAGTTATAAAAATACCAGCATGGACGGAGCAACATCGAAGTTAGATTAATTTTAAGAACTAAAATTATGAATCATGTTTCAATCCGCAGTAGTATACGATTATACTTTCTTCTGTTCACAACCATCATTTCTATAAACTAAATTAATCGTTTCCAATGCGCTTTTCATGGCAGTAGCAGATTATCGACTACACAATCATCGTCGTAAACTATCGGCAAAAAGGCAGAATTTGAGTATATTCCCTCCTCCCCTGATCTCAAAGTTGCTTTTGAAAGAAAACCAGATTTTTCCATCTCAAAATTGACTTTTCCCACAATTTTTGGCAAGGATTGAATTACAATTTTCATATCACACAGGCGATCCGATGTACCAAAGCTGTATTTTGGTGGTATCTCCATCCATCTACTCATTTAGATGACGAAACATCAGCAAATACCTCCATGCTTTCATTTTTTAAATCTTCATACTCCTCCCTCAAAAAGTGCCGAAAATGATTCATAAGCAACTGGTTTCGGTAACTCAGTACACCTTACCCTACTTTGATTAATCATAAGTAATCATACTCTAAATTGTTTTGAAAATTGTTTTGTTGAATAAGTAATATATGGTTAAACACGGACGTATCCTCCCGTTCCTTTTCTCCTCCGTTTATCTATCTTCAAAGTAAAGAAATGTCTTTATCTTTTTATTACTGATGTTGTTTGGATATCGTATTTCATATCTTCATCCGTTTGAACGTAAATTAGGTTTCCTTTTTCATTTATTGTATTGTAAAGTTGTTTTGTCGAACTTAGATGATTACTTATGATTCATAAGTAACCTTACCCCTGTTCCTGTGTCGTTATGATGAGGGACAAGTTCAACATGTTCTGTTTTTGATCGATCGATCAAGACAAAATTTTCAAATTGTACTCTATAAACTTAGGTGAGGAGAAATTTTTAGATGAAGTTAATCTTATTTCATAAAATTAACGCAGTAACTAGTAAATTGTAAATATTTTTATATATTCGTAATCAGGAAAAATGGAAGTTTTAGCATACCAAAAATGAACGTAACTCATTTTTTCTTCTTCCTTTTTCTTCTTCTTGAAATTTACGAATTATTATTCCACTCTGAAATATCTTTCGAACAAGGGTAAATTTGTTGAAATTCATCAAAATAGCGCTGAGAAATTTTAAAAAAATTTCAAAGTGCACAAACTTTTGAACCAGACTTTAATTTTCTTTCCCGGGAAGGTACATTTAACTTCAATCAATCTTTTCATACATACACACGGTGTAGCAGTGTAAAAGTTCTCCCGCGGTACTTACACCCTAGGAAATAACTACTGAGTGAGTGCTCGATGACTATAGACAATAACTGGTGTAATTTGAGGTCCAAATTGGCCACGAGGCATGTGGCAAAATTTTCTGTGATAACTGTGAAATCACATCATGACGTCAGCAACATCTTTGAGCAGCGATATCTCGGTATCGTTCATCGTAAATAACATGTGATTCGATACATTTTTTGGATCAGCTTTTCGAGCTATATAATAATGAATCACTCGCAGTTCGTTATTACATAATTGTAATTTTCTAATGAGCAATAAGCACTGCTATGCTTTTAAAACGTTCGTTTGCGAGCATAATGGTGTTAGCTCACGGGTGCGCAACCCTTAATATTGATATCAAAAATACGTTAAATAAACATGGATACCTTCGATTTTCTTGTCCCGTCTCGTGCGAGTGTATACATCTATCGATTTCTTCTTGTTAAAAGCTTCTTAAAATTGTTTGAAAGAACAAGATATACCCTAACTGACTCAAACTTAACAAGATTGAGAATACGAAATTTGGTTGGTTAGAAATCGTTAATCTTGGTTCCCACTAATCATTATGAGCATATTCATTATGAGCATGATTTATAAGCGCCTTAGCGCCGCGCTATAAAGCTACCTGTTTTGTTCCCACATATAACTTGATGGGCGTTAAATGTAGAGAAAACATCAACAAAAACAGCAGAGGTTTTGGAGGAATGCGTTGACATCACAAACGTTATAAGAAAAAAGGAAAAATTGTTTCTACTGGAATTGTAAGAAGATGAACATGAGAAAAAATGGAGAATATTTGGCCAATATTTCAGCGACTGGAGATCTCGGAAATTACCATCGCCTTGTTCAAGAGGTCCGCATTTCAGATTGGGAATACTTCTTCACGTTTGTTCATGTTTGCTCAGTTTTTAAAAATCATCTTTACCCAGTTTTATCTAATCTTACACTTAGCAACTGCTTCTCACGTATTTTTACAGTGTCTCTTTCCCTATATCTTTCTTTGGCTGCTTCTGCCAACATTTCTTTATTAATTCCTTCTTTAGCCCTTTTTCTTATGTGTTTAAAAGAAAAACATGCCGAAGTTTGGTCGGTTTATTTTGAAGTATGTTAAGCGCTGATTAGACGCGCAGAAATTTATCAAAACTTTTTGATATCAAACTCCGCGTTTAACAGGCGTTTGTTAAACAGGCGTCTAAGAAGTGCCAAACAGATACTTTTAAGGAGTGC